>CP136058.1:124268180-125468180 GCA_032464435.1 Aegilops umbellulata
GACACAGTCTTTCAGAAACATTGACTCTCTACTCCGGGCAGACCATACCAAACCTACAACCCTCTACCTGCTGATCCACCTATTCGAGAGCTTCATGTAACTTACTCAACTATGCTAGAGCCCATAATAGCTTGTGGCTGCACAAGGAAGTTTCTAGAATGAAAATATCTCAGTTCCCTTTGAGCCTGGGTGGTGGTCCATAGGAAGATCACACGGTACCCCGGGATTTCCAAAAATACAGGCAACACTGGATTCTCCAGGTGCCTCAATCCACCCAGATGTGTATTTAAGTTCCCACCTTAAGTTGAACCATTAATTAACAATCTCACATCTGTCATGGATTTCACTCACCCAAACCACGTCTACGAGCATAGCATAGCAAAATAAGCAATACGTAGAAGTAACTCCCAAGGGTTTGAATATAACAGGGCAATAGGTTCTACCTCATCAACTACTTCCCAACCCACATGTTCATCACATCCTAATCATGCAATGTTTGAGGATTGAGCTAATGCATAAAAACTGGGTATGGAAAGAGTATGATCAATGTGTTACTTGCCTTGCTGACGATCCGCGAAACCTAGGGACTCGTAGTAGCACGCTTCGCACTCCGGGAATTCTATCGCAAACAAACAATAGCATACATAAGCAATCAAGCAAAGATGCACGGGAAAAACTCAAATAAGAAGAATTGACCAGAAAGTTCAACTTAAGAACTCCGGTTTGCGAAAAGAATCAAACCAAACGAAGCAACGAAACTCAAACGACGAAAGAAACAAGATCCGTTTACTAATCTGAACTAAAGTCAAATTTTACAGTACCAAAATCTTGTTTAAGTTGACTAAACAGAAAGTGGGTTTCGATACGAACATTCAGGCGCTTGAATCGCCTGATTCTGATAAACGTGCGAAAAGATAAACTGAAACGAGAATCGGATCAGAAATCGCAATCGAAAATAATCGCGGAAAAATACGAGAAAAGAAAACTGACGAACTGGCTAACGAACGAACGTTCGTTGTCTGTATCTATCGAGCGAAAACCATTCGTTAAAACGAACGTACGGACGAACGTCCGCTAAGTAGCTAAACCGAGAAAACCGGCGAACCGATCTTAAAAACGAACTAGGGTTTCTTAAAAAAACTGAATCGGTTTTCTTAAAAAAACCGGCGTCGGCAACGGCGGCGTTACCTTCGGCGAGGCTCAGGAGGGCGGGGTTGCGGCTGCGGGGAGGCGGGCTGCGGCGGCGGGGCGACGACGGCGGCGGCGGCGCTGCAGCGGCGGTGGCGCGACACAGCAGAGGCGGCGGCCGTGGCGCTGCGGTTGGGGCGGCGGGGCGGCGGGGTTTGGTGGTGGTGGGGGCTCCGGGCGGGGGTATTTAAGGAGGGGGGCTACGGCTTGGAGGAGGGGGCAAGGCGGCGGGGAGGCAGAGTCCCGGCCGTACTCGGGTCCGAGGCGGCGTCGTCGTCGGTCTCCTAGACGGAGATGGCGACGCGGGGAGCGGGCCGGCTCGGCTGGGCTTCGGCCCAGTCGGGCGTTAGAGCTTTTTTTAAACAATTCCGCCAAACCAAAAATAAATCCTAGAAAATGAAGTAAAATTCTAAAAATGCCAAAACAAATTGTCCCCGTCTAAATAAAATATTTAGAACGAGATGAACATTTTCTTGGCTCTAAAATGCAATTTTGAAAAACATGCGATTTTTCTAATGCAAATAAAATAGCAATAAAATCCGAATAAAATCAAATATTTGATTTTAATATTTTTCCTCCAATATTTCAATTACTTTGGGGAAGTCATATTATCTCCTCTCATGTATTTTAATATGAAATATTTTCATAGAGAAAATAATTAAAATCAATGATCCTCGTTTCAATATTTGATAAAATTCAAATATGAAAACCGGGAAATCCCCAACTCTCTCCGAGGGTCCTTGAGTTGCTTAGTATTTCAAGGATCGCAAAACGAAATGCAATAAAATATGATATGCATGAATGATCTATGTATAACATTCCAACTTGAAAATTTGGGATGTTACATAATTCCTGCTCGTCCTCGAGTAGGTAAATGATAAAAAAAGATAATTTTTTATGCGGAGTGCTACTTGGCATAATTTCAATGTAATTCTTCTTAATTGTGGTATGAATTTTCAGATCCGAAAGATTCAAGACAAAAGTTCAATATTGACATAAAAATAATAATACTTCAAGCATACTAACAAAGCAATCATGTCTTCTCAAAATAACATGGCCAAAGAAAGTTATCCCTACAAAATCATATAGTCTGGCTATGCTCTATCTTCACCATACAAAGTATTTAAATCATGCACAACCCCGATGATAAGCCAAGCAATTGTTTCATACTTTTGACATTCTCAAACTTTTTCAATCTTCACGCAATACATGAGCGTGAGCCATGGATATAACACTATATGTGGAATAGAATGGTGATTGTGGAGAAAAAAAAGGAGAAGATAGTCTCACATCAACTAGGCGTATCAACGGGCTATGGAGATGCCCATCAATAGATATCCATGTGACTGAGTAGGGATTGCCATGCAACGGATGCACTAGAGCTATAAGTATATGAAAGCTCAACAAAAGGAACTAAGTGGGTGTGCATCCAACTTGCTTGCTCACGAAGACCTAGGGCATTTTGAGGAAACCCATCATTGGAATATACAAGCCAAGTTCTATAATGAAAAAATCCCACTAGTATATGAAAGTGACAAAATGAGAGACTCTCTATCATGAAGATCATGGTGCTACTTTGAAGCACAAGTGTGGTAAAAGGATAGTAACATTGTCCCTTCTCTCTTTTTCTCTCATTTTTTATTTGGGCATTTTCTCCTTTTTTTTATGGCCCCTTTTCTCTTTTTTTCGTCCGGAGTCTCATCCCGACTTACGGGGGAATCATAGTCTCCATCATCCTTTTCCTCACTTGGGACAATGCTCTAATAATGAACATCATCACACTTTTATTTTCTTACAACTCAACAATTACAACTCGATACTAGAAAAAAAATATGACTCTATGTGAATGCCTCCGTCGGTGTACCGGGATATGCAATGAATCAAGAGTGACATGTATGAAAGAATTATGAACGGTGGCTTTGCCACAAATACAATGTCAACTACATGATCATGCTAAGCAATATGACAATGATGGAGCGTGTCATAATAAACGGAACGGTGGAAAGTTGCATGGCAATATATCTCGGAATGGCTACGGAAATGCCATGACAGGTAGGTATGGTGGCTGTATTGAGGAAGGTATATGGTGGGTGTATGATACCGGCAAAAAGTGCGCGGTATTAGAGAGGCTAACAATGGTGGAAGGAAGAAAAGTGCGTATAATCCATGGACTCAACATTAGTCATGAAGAACTCATATACTTATTGCAAAAATCTATGAGTTAACAAAGCAAAGTATTACGCGCATGCTCCTAGGGGATAGATTGGTAAGAAAAGACTATCGCTCGTCCCCGACCGCCACTCATAAGGAAGACAATCAATAAATAAATCATGCTCCGACTTCATCACATAACGGTTCACCATACGTGCATGCTACGGGAATCACAAACTTTAACACAAGTATTTCTCAAATTCACAACTACTCAACTAGCATGACTCTAATATCACCATCTTTATATCTCAAAACAATTATCAAGCATCAAACTTCTCATAGTATTCAACACACTCATAAGAAAGTTTTACAAATCTTGAATACCAAGCATATTAGGATTATTTAAGAAAATTACCATGCTATTTAAGACTCTGAAAATAATCTAAGTGAAGCATGAGAGATCAATAGTTTCTATAAAACAAATCCACCATCGTGCTCTAAAAGATATAGGTGAAGTACTAGAGCAAAACTATATAACTCAAAAGGTATAAGCGAAACACATAGAGTATTCTAACAAATTCCAAATCATGTATGGCTCTCTCAAAAGGTGTGTACAGAAAGTATTGTTGTGGTAAACTAAAAGGCAAAGACTAATATCATACAAGACACTCCAAGCAAAACACATATCATGTGGTGAATAAAAATATAGCTCCAAGTAAAGTTACCGATGGAAGTAGACGAAAGAGGGGATGCCTTCCGGGGCATCCCCAAGCTTTGACTTTTTGGTGTCCTTAGATTATATTGGGGGTGACATGGGCATCCCCAAGCTTAGTCTCTTGCAACTCCTTGTTCCATAATCCATCAAAAAAATTCACCCAAAACTTGAAAACTTCACAACACAAAACTTAACAGAAATCACCTGAGCTCCGTTAGCGAAAGAAAACAAAAGACCACTTCAAGGTACTGTAATGAACTCATTCTTTATTTATATTGGTGTTAAACCTACTGTATTCCAACTTCTGTATGGTTTATAAACTATTTTACTAGCCATAGATTCATCAAAATAAGCAAACAACACACCAAAAACAGAATCTGTCAAAAACAGAACAATCTGTAGTAATCTGTAACTAACGCAAACTTCTGGAACTCCAAAAATCAGCAAAAATAGGACGACCTAGTCAATTTGTTTTTTGATAAGCAGCAATTGGAATCACTATTTTATCACGTTCTTGTGATTTTTAACAATTGTTTTCGTGAACAGAAAGTTTCTAGAAATTACAGCAAGATCAAATAACTATCATCCAAGAAGATCCTATAGGTTTAACTTGGCACAAACACTAATTAAAACATAAAAAGACATCTAACCAGAGACTAGAACAAAGGTTTATTCCTAAACAGAAGCAAAAGCAAAAAAACTAAAAATAAAATTGGGTTGCCTCCCAACAAGCGCTATCGTTTAACGCCCCTAGCTAGGCATAAAAGCAAGGATAGATCTAGGTATTACCATCTTTGGTTGGCAATTCTTCAATGAGACATTTATCATCCTTAGGAATTTCTCTCTTTTTAGTAATTATCAAACTTTTAGGCACAATATCGAAAAATTCATTCATAGCAAATGGTTCTTTAATGATGGCAAAAATATTGGGATGAATACTTATAGATTTGAGATCCGCCGTTTCCTTACTAGAGGATTCACCCTTATTTTTAGGAACATACATAAGCTTGGGAATTTTAGTATGAGGATTTGGAGTATTCTTTACGAAAGAAAAAGTGGTGCCCAAGTTGGTAATGATACCCTCAAGTTTATCGATTCTAGTGGAATCTTGATTTATTCTCTCATTAACTATGGGTTCCTTCTCCTTAATATTTTTCAAAGTGACTCCTACCTTAGATCCATATTGGGTAATTTGGTTGTGGATCTTCTTATCTAGATTTTCAATTAACTCTACGGTAGCAACTTTATTTTCAATAATTTCAAGTCTTTGCATTACATGCTCCAAAGTTAACATAGTTCCATTAACCAAAAGAGGTGGTGAGCCAAATAAATCTATCAGAGCATTATAAGAGTCAAAATTATGGCTACCCAAGAAATTCCCTCCGGTAAAGGTACCAAGGATATATCTATACCAAGGATTAGCACCTACATAAAAATTGCGGAGAAGAACTGAAGTAGATTGCTTCCTGGTAGATCTATTTTGAGCATTGCAAATTCTATACCAAGCATCTTTTAGATTTTGTCCCTCCCTTTGCTTAAAATTTAGAACTTAATTCTCGGGAGACAACAGAGAAGATATAAGACTAGCCATGACGATAGGGCAAGCAAACTAAAAAGAGGCGAACGAAAAAGAGAGGGCGAATAAAACGGCAAGGGTGAAGTGGGGGAGAGGAAAACGAGAGGCAAATGGCAAATAATGTAATGCGGGAGATAAGGGATTTGTGATGGGTACTTGGTATGTTGACTTTTGCGTAGACTCCCCGGCAACGGCGCTAGAAATTCTTCTTGCTACCTCTTGAGCACTCCGTTGCATTTCCTTGAAGAGGAAAGGATGATGCAGCAAAGTAGCATAAGTATTTCCCTTAGTTTTTGAGAACCAAGGTATCAATCCAGTAGGAGGCTACGCGCGAGTCCCTCGTACCTGCACAAAACAAATAACTCCTCGCAACCAACGCGATAAGGGGTTATCAATCCCTTCACAGTCACTTACGAGAGTGAGATCTGATAGATATGATAGGATAATATTTTTGGTATTTTTGTGATAAAGATGCAAAGTAAAATAAAAGCAAAGTAAAAAGAAAAGGAAATAACAAAGTGTTGGAAGATTAATATGATGAAGATAGACCCGGGGGCCATAGGTTTCACTAGTGGCTTCTCTCAAGAGCATAAGTATTTTATGGTGGGTGAACGAATTACTGTTGAGGAATTGACAGAATTGAGCATAGTTATGAGAATATCTAGGTATGATCATGTATATAGGCATCACGTCCGAGACAAGTAGAATGACTCCTTCCTGCATCTACTACTATTACTCCACTCATCGACCGCTATCCAGCATGCATCTAGAGTATTAAGTTCAAGAAAACAGAGTAACGCCTTAAGCAAGATGACATGATGTAGAGGGATATAGTCATGCAATATGATAAAAACCCCATCTTGTTATCCTCGATGGCAACAATACAATACGTGCCTTGCTGCCCCTACTGTCACTGGGAAAGGACACCGCAAGATTGCCAAAGCTAAGCACTTCTCCCATTGCAAGAAAAACCAATCTAGTAGGCCAAACCAAACTGATAATTCGAAGAGACTTGCAAAGATAACCAATCATACATAAAAGAATTCAGATAAGATTCAAATATTGTTCATCGATAATCTTGATCATAAACCCACAATTCATCGTTCTCAACAAACACACCGCAAAAAGAAGATTACATCGAATATATCTCCACGAGAGAGGGGGAGAACATTGTATTGAGATCCAAAAAGAGAGAAGAAGCCATCTAGCTACTAACTATGGACCCGAAGGTCTGAGGTAAACTACTCACACTTCATCGGAGAGGCTATGGTGTTGATGTAGAAGCCCTCCGTGATGGATGCCCCCTACGGCAGAGCTCCAGAACATGCCCCAAGATTGGATCTCGTGGGTACAGAAGGTTGCGGCGGTGGAATTAGGTTTTTGGCTCCGTATCTGATCGTTTGGGGGTACGTAGGTATATATAGGAGGAAGGAGTATGTCGGTGGAGCAACAGGGGGCCCACGAGGGTGGAGGGCGCGCCCTGGGGGGGGGGCGCCCCCCTACCTCGTGGCCTCCTCTTTTCTTTCTTGACGTAGGGTCCAAGTCTCCCGGATCATAATTTTCCTGAAAATCACGTTCCCGAAGGTTTCATTCCGTTTGGATTCCGTTTGATATTCCTTTTCTTCGGAACTCTGAAATGGGCAAAAAACAACAATTCTGGGCCGGGCCTCCGGTTAATAGGTTAGTCCCAAAAATAATATAAAAGTGAATAATAAAGCCCAATATTGTCCGAAACAGTAGATAATATAGCACGGAGCAATCAAAAATTATAGATACGTTGGTGTCGGTGTACTAAAGTAGGGGTACCTTAGTACCCCGAACTTGTGCACGGGCAGTAGTAGCGTCCCGCGGCAAGGCTTGCCAGGGGAGCGACAAGAGTCCTCACGGTCCTTTCTGGGCCGGACGAAGGCCAAGTGATCGAGCCTAGAAGACCAAGCCACGGCAAGAGGAGCTTGCCGGGCCAAGAAGGCGAGGTCCGGCAAGAGGAGCTTGCCGGGCCAAGGCGACAAGGCCCCGGCAAGAGGGGCTTGCCGGGACGACTAAGCCGAAGCATCAAGGCCCCGGCGGGAGGAGCTCGCCGGGACGGCCAAACCAAGGCACCCCAAGAGAAGCCCGCCGCGGCGCGCCGCGCGCCCCGGCAAGGCCTGACGAGCGGCAAGCTCTCAGGTGCGGCAAGACAACCACCGCGGCAAGCCACTTGCCGCGGCGAACCACCATCTCAGACGTGCGCTCTAGCTCACCTGCCCACGCGTCACTCTGGAGCTTCCCCAGGGACACGTGGCGGGGCGCCGCGCAGCCTGGGGTGCGCGCGTGGCAAGCGACGTTGGCGGAGTCGCCCCCGTGGCAAGCGGAGGCGCCCCTAACGGTCCGCCTCGGCACTGTTCAGGTGATCCAGACGGGCATTCAATGCCTTTGTCCCCCGCCGTCAGAGTTAGGTGCGATAGCATTGTGTGGCCACTGTTCGCGCAGTTCCTTGCCATTTTTACCCTCCCCTGCGTCGCTACCTGTGGAAAACCCCTTAGCATATAAAAGGAGGCCCATGCGCACGTAGGAGAAGGAGAGAGAACGGAGAGAGAACCGGGGGGGAGAACCGAAGGAGAGAAGGAGGGCACCCAGTAGACCCTCCTCTACGTCCAGCTCCAACTTACTATAGCTTCTTGCGCTCCAGAGCAAGAACTCCAATCAACCAGACATGCAGCAGTAGGGTTTTACGCATCCGTGCGGCCCGAAGCTGGGTAAAATCGTTGTGTGTGTGTGTCGCCTTGATCTTCTCTTTGTGCAACCTCCGCCCCCCCGCCGAACCGACAAGGGGCTCCGTCCCCATAGGTGCTCGTGGAGGCAGAAATCCCCCGACATCTTTGGCGCGCCAGGTAGGGGGATGCGTCGAGGTTGTGCGAACCAGATTTGCCGACCACAGGTAAGCTCAGGTATGGCCAGGTACCTTTCCGCTCCAACCCGCGGAGCGGAGGCATTCCTCCTCACGGACTCGTGCACGGCCCTCCTCGAGTACCCACTCACGCAGAGCCCGGGCAAGAGCAGCTGCTCCTTGAGGAGGACCGCCTTCCGGCCGCTGAGCGAGTTTCTCGCCTCCAGCAAACTCTGCGCCGCTCCCGTAGCCGCAGAAGTTAGCGCCGGAAGTTGCGGGAAAGGCGACCTCGTTCTTCGGCGAGCCCAGGCCGCCAAGATCCAAACGAGTCGACGCCGACCGTGGGAGGAACCTTGCCAGCGCGGCCGTCGGAACCCGTTCCGTCGGCCACCCTCTCTGTCCAAGTCTTGCCGCAGTTGCATGTAATCCTTGGTACAGAGACGGGCGCGGATCCCAAGCATAGCTTATGTGCCTCGCACATCTAGTCTATTTCGCGCCTCTCCGCTTGGCGCATGCATTATTTGACATGATTGTGCAGCACTCGACTCCGGCAAGCAATGGCGGGCCGTGAAGCCCTGAGCCCTCGTTATTCCCCTACCTCGAGGAGGGGGGATGACAGGATAGGCTGGGCGTCGCCCGAGGAAGCTGCGCCTTGCCGGACTGCAAACAACAGAAAAAGCTAAGTTGCCAAAGTTTGAGCAATTAAGCTCCTTTTATCCTTAAGTTATCTTCCTCGAACGGCCGAGCCTCGTATGGGAAACCTGTGCGCGGAGGGGCCGGCTCGTGGCTGGTTGCGCCCTTATTTCGTTTCGAGTCCGCTCAACGACTTAAGTGTGCTACATCCAGAGTAGCGTCCTTACTTTGTTTCGAGCTTGCTCGGCAGCTTGAGTGTGCCGCGACTGCAGTCGCCACGCTTACCTCGCCCTGAGCCTGCTCAACATTTAAGTGAGTTGCGCCAGCCGCGGCAAGGTTTCTTGCCGGTGGAGGCGCCGCCAGCGGGTTGCTGATGTCTCGCACTCGGCACCCGTGGCAAGGCGGAGGCTTACGCCGACAAGTTCCCGGGAGCGTAGGGCGCGAACGTACGAAGCACAAAGTCGAACGAGGGAGATAACAGTGCAATGAACTGCCTAAGATAAAAGTTATATTCCAAAATAACTTGCCGCTGCTCTAATCAGCTGTTTCTATGACATGCTCAGCAGCGACAAGGGGAGAAAAGAAAGAGGTGGGCGGCCTAATCCGCGCGGTCGCCCTCGACCCACCTGATCCCGGCCACCCTTTCCACAATAGGGGTGACGAGGGCCCTGATCTCCGTCAGGTCGGCGTCTTCCGGCAGGTGCCTGAGGACGTTAGTAAGCCTGATGGTGGGGTTGCGGAAGACGATCTTCACCAGCACCCTCTCGAGGGCCCCGGAGACGGCTTCCCGTGTCTCCTCGGCCAGCTGCTCTGGGATCGTTTCTCGGAGATGCTGGAGCACCCCCACCAAGCCCTTGAAGAAGGAAGTGAGCTTGACGCTCGGCGGGACGTCCTCGCCGGAGGGGTACTCGTGGCCCTCCATCCCCAGCAGCTTCAGCTCCTTGTCGATGGTGGTGGCGATGTCGACGAGGCCTTCGGTCCACCGCTCCACCGTCTCCTGGAAGGCGTTCTGGGTAACGGCGGCGCGCTTCAATAGCTCCTCGTTGCCAGCAACCTCCTTCCGCAAGGTCGCTTCCTGCCCCTTGGCACTCTCCAGCGCCTTGGACAGGGTGTCCAGCTTCAGCTCGAGGACAGCCTTGGAATCCTTGGCGGCGTCGAGCTCCTGGATCTTCTCGGCGAAGCGGCCTTGCAGCTCGCCAAGGGTGTGAGCGCCCTTCTCGCGCTCTTGTTTGAGCGCGGCAAGCTCCTCGCCGCTCGCCTTGAGGTCGCTGACGAGCTGCGCCACCATCATCTCCAACTCCCCCTTGGCGACCTCGGCGGCCGCGGCAGCGTCCTGCGCTCTCTGCAGGGCCCCGCCAAGCGCCTGCTCGCGCGCGGCAACCTCCTCCTCGTGGCTGGCGAGGCTGGACTTCTGCTGCACCAGTTCGCTTTCCTGCGCGGATAGCCCCGCAGCGGCAAGCCTCTGCTGCTCTTCGGCCTCCGCCTTCTCGAGGAGAAAGGCCGTCCGCACCTCGTCGAGCAGCCTCCGCTCCTCCGCCAAAGATCGGAGGGCCTCCTGGTTGAGCTCCCGGAGCTCCTCGGCACGCTTCTCCATGTCCGCGCCGGCCCTCGCGACGAGCGCCTCTTGGCGCTCCACCTTAGCCTGCCGGGCGCGGTAGAGCGACACAAGCTTCCGGAGCAACCGCTCCTCCTCGGGCTCGCCGCTGCTGGTGCTTGGCGCGTCGACCACTGTCAGCCCGACGGAGGCGAGCACTTCTCCATCCAAGGCCTCCCCCTCGACCGGCGCCCTGGAGCTAGGCTCCCAGGGGAGCCTGATGAAGACGCCATCGCCGGCCTTCAGGTAGGCACCCGCCGGGGGCTCCTCGAGGCCCGGCGCGGCGGCAGCAGTGGGATCGCCGGACGGCGGAGTGCTTGACGCCCCTGCCTCCCCGGGGTCGTCGGCACGGTCGCCGATCCCCTCGCCGTCTGCCCCCGCGGCGGCCTTGGCGGCTTCAGCCTCCCCGCTGCCTGCGGGGTCGTCAGTGCCGTCCGCCTCCTCGATGACGACGACGTCATCCGCGTCGCCGCGCGCGCCCTCCCCGACGACGACCTCGATCTCCATCGGGTCCGCGGTGGGCGGGTCTGATGGCCGGAAGAGGGGAGAAGAGTCAACCGAGCAGCCGACGAAAAGGCTCATAAGGAAAAATAACCAGGGACAGATTTCCGTGCAGGGGGGCTTACCGGTGGCAGGGTCCGTGGCCGCGGCCTCCGCTGCCGGGGGATCGCTGGCCGCGTCCCTCGCCGAAGATCCCTCCCTTGCCGGAGAGGTCTTCCTTGCCGGGGGCTCCTCCCTTGCCGGAGATTTCTCCCTAGGCGGGGTGGTCGACGCAGACGGCGCGGCAGGAGTGCCCCCAGGGGTCGCCTGCTGGGCTGCTCTGCTCCTACCCAACGACAACAACAACAGCCACATGTCAACCACAAAGGGAAGGGGAGTTCACGCGCGCGCCAAACGGCAAGAACTAGCCGTGCACTTACCCTGGAGGCTGCGCTGTGGGCTGCCCTGGGGACCCGCTGCCAAGTCCGGCAAGGTCGCCTCCGGCACCTCCCCAGTTGCCGGGGGAGATTCGCCCTCAAGGACGACCAGCGGGACCTTGGCCCTCTTCGCCCTCCTCTGGGCCAGGCTCCTGAAAAGGAACGGTTTCGGGGGAGGATGAGTGGGCTGCGAAACAAGATGAAGCAACAGAAATCAAGAAGATACAAGCTTTACCAGGGACTCACTCTTCGTCCTCCTCTTTGTCGTCGGAGCTAAGTGCGGGGAGAGAGGGGAGTGGGTTCCCGGGGCCGCTTGGCGGGGACGGTGGACGACCTCGCCCCCTTTGCCGCCACGGTACGGGGAGCGGCAGGAACCGAAGCCGCGGCCCGTCAGGACCCCGCTCCCGCTGCTTCGGAGGCGCGTGTCACGCGGGGCTGCGGTTGCTGGTCGGCCTGCCGCACCACCTCCCCGGCCCTGCGGAGACGCCTCCTCGGCTGGGCAGGGGGCTCCGCCTGCGACGAGCTGCCCGGGAGCTGCGAGGAGGGCACGTCGACCTCCGGCAAGCCGCTCACGTCCTGGGCGGGCTCGCCCGCGCCACCGTGCCCGGCTGGTTCCTCCATGCCGGTGAGCTCCATTTGGTCGGCGAGGCTCTCCGCCTCCGCCGCGTCTGCTTCGGCCAGGGTGAAGCCAGACTCGCCCGCGGCCGCGGCGGCCACCGCCTCCTCCATCCTGGAGGCGATGTAGGCCAGCTCCTCGGGGGTGGTGTCCCGCGTGAGGCCCCTCTTCTCGTCGGGGTCGACCGGCACCTCCTCCAAGTTGTCGAAGAAGGCCTGCACGACATCATCCGCTGGCTCCTGCCAGGTCGCGTCGATCCCGTGCGAGTCGCACAGCGGCATCATCGCGAGGATGCGGCCGAGCGCCGAATTGTTGCACAGGGGGACGCGCCCGGCGGCAACCTGAACCATTCTGGGTGCTCGGAGTCGTACTTAAACAGCTCCTTCAACACTCCGACGAGCTCCAGAACGGTGAAGTTGTAGTTAAGGCCCGGGCGCAGTCTCATGATGTCCGCCGCGTTTTGGAATTCCCATGCCGGCTTCCCCCTCTTCTGCAGGGGGGCGATACGCCGGCGAAGGAAATCCACGCCGACGGCACCGACGGTGAGCCCGGCAAACCTGAGGCGCAGGATTCGGGTGGCGGCAATCTTCAGCTTGGCGTCGTCCGGGGCTAGGTCGCTCCAGTCACGGCCGCGCACCACTGGAGTTCGCCGCACGGCGGTGAACGGCGGTGGATTCTCCTCGACGATCAGGCACCACTCGGCCCTCCACTCCTCCCATCTGCCATGGAGTTCCCCCTCCAAGTAGACCTCTTTCTTGCTGGTCCTGGAGACCCAGGCGACTCCGCCGGACAGCGGCTCTCCTTTCTCCACCCGGGGAGTAAAGAAGTGGCGGAAGAGGGCTACGTTGGGGCGGACTCCGACAAAGTTCTCACAAAGGTGTGCGAAAACCGCCATTGTCAGAACGGCGTTGGGGGTGAAGTCAAGGAGGTGGAGGTTGTAGGTGTGCATGATGTCGCAGAAGAACTCGGAAAAAGGCGGGCAAAGCCCGCAATAGAAGAACACGGCGAAGAAAGGGTACCCGGTCGGGTACAGCTTCTGGGCGATGGCGGGAAGAACTCGCGTGCGCGGATGAGCTCGCGTCGCCGTCGACCAGAAGAGGCGGTACCCGTTCTTCAGCCTCAGCGCATCAAGCTGAGGGGGGAACGTCGCCGTCTCCTTCCGAAGCGCTTCCAGCCGCAGCGCCTCGGCCGACTTCACGGCCTTCCCCTTCGCCTTGTCGCTCTTCGGGGCCATGGCAGAAATGGGGAGGGGGAGTTGTCGGCGTTGACGGCGCCGGGGGCTGTGAGGGCGAATCGCTGCTTTCTCTAGTAAGGAGGAAGTGGCGGAGATTTTCGAGGAACAGCAACCGGCGGAATGGCGAACTGCCCCTGTTCCCCTCCGCTTATAAAGGGGGGAAGGAGTGGGGGCGGACGTTCCGCCTTTCCCAATAAAGGAATCGTGCCCGACGTGACGCATGCCTGCGGGCCTCAAGCCCCGCGCACGCCACCCACGTCACGCACATCTCGCACGCCTCCCCCCCCCACGACGCCGCGATAAGCGCGCGCCACTTGGGGAGGGCGCGACGGTCACGGAGTTAAGGAGCAGCGCAACCCAGGCCACGCGTGCCCGTGCACTGTTAGGGCCTGGCCCAACAACGCTCGGCACCGTGTATGGCCCAGACCCGGGGGCTCCTGTCGGTGTACTAAAGTAGGGGTACCTTAGTACCCCGAACTTGTGCACGGGCAGTAGTAGCGTCCCTCGGCAAGGCTTGCCAGGGGAGCGACAAGAGTCTACACGGTCCTTTCTGGGCCGGACGAAGGCCAAGTGATCGAGCCTAGAAGACCAAGCCACGGCAAGAGGAGCTTGCCGGGCCAAGAAGGCAAGGTCCGGCAACAGGAGCTTGCCGGGCCAAGGCGACAAGGCCCCGGCAAGAGGGGCTTGCCGGGACGACTAAGCCGAAGCATCAAGGCCCCGGCGGGAGGAGCTCGCCGGGACGGCCAAACCAAGGCACCCCAAGAGAAGCCCGCCGCGGCGCGCCGCGCGCCCCGGCAAGGCCTGACGAGCGGCAAGCTCTCAGGTGCGGCAAGACAACCACCGCGGCAAGCCACTTGCCGCGGCGAACCACCATCTCAGACGTCTGCTCCAGCTCACCTGCCCACGCGTCGCTCTGGAGCTTCCCCAAAGACACGTGGCGGGGCGCCGCGCAGCCTGGGGCGCGCGCGTGGCAAGCGACGTTGGCGGAGTCGCCCCCGTGGCAAGCGGAGGCGCCCCTAACGGTCCGCCTCGGCACTGTTCAGGTGATCCAGACGGGCATTCAATGCCTTTGTCCCCCGCCGTCAGAGTTAGGTGCGATAGCACTGTGCGGCCACTGTTCGCGCAGTTCCTTGCCATTTTTACCCTCCCCTGCGTCGCTACCTGTGGAAAACCCCTTAGCATATAAAAGGAGGCCCATGCGCACGTAGGAGAAGGAGAGAGAATGGAGAGAGAACCAGGGGGGAGAACCGAAGGAGAGAAGGAGGACACCCAGTAGACCCTCGTCTACGTCTAGCTACCGTCCAGCTCCAACTTACTGTAGCTTCATGCGCTCCAGAGCAAGAACTCCAATCAACCAGACATGCAGCAGTAGGGTTTTACGCATCCGTGCGGCCCGAAGCTGGGTAAAATCGTTGTGTGTGTGTGTCGCCTCGATCTGCTCTTTGTGCAACCTCCGCCCCCCGCCGAACCGACAAGGGGCTCCGTCCCCATAGGTGCTCGTGGAGGCAGAAATCCCCCGACAGTTGGAGACGTATCATGGTCATGTTACTTGACCATGACAAACCTATGAACTATGAGGAAGCGATGATGAACCCAGATTCCGCGAAATGGCTTGAGGCCATGAAATCTGAGATGGGATCCATGTATGAGAACAAAGTATGGACTTTGATTGACTTGCCCGATGATTGGCTAGCCATTAAGAATAAATGGATCTTCAAGAGGAAGACGGACGCTGATAGTAGTGTTACTATCTACAAACCTCGAATTGTCGCAAAAAGTTTTCGACAAGTTGAGGGTGTTGACTACGATAAGATTTTCTCACTCATAGCGATGCTTAAGTCTGTCCGAATCATGTTAGTAATTGCCACATTTTATGAAATCTGGCAAATGGATGTCAAAACTACATTCCTTAATGGATTTCTTAAAGAAGAGTTGTATATGATACAAACAGAAGGTTTTGTCAATCCTAAAGGTGCTAACAAAATGTGCAAGCTCCAGCGATCCATCTATGGACTGGTGCAAGCATCTCGGAGTTGGAATATATGCTTTGATAAGTTGATCAAAGCATATAGTTTTATACAGACTTGCGGTGAAGCCTGTATTTACAAGAAAGTGAGTGGGAGCACTACAACCTTTCTGATAAGTATATGTGAATGACATATTGTTGATCGGAAATGATGTAGAATTTTCTGGAAAGCATAAAGGAGTGTTTCAAAGGAGTTTTTCAAAGAAAGACCTCGGTGAAGCTGCTTACATATTGGGCATCAAGATCTATAGAGATATATCAAGACGCTTGATAAGATTTTTCAATAAGTACATACCTTGACAAGGTTTTTGAAGTAGTTCAAAATGGAACAGTCAAAGAAGGAGTTCTTGCCTGTATTGCAAGGTGTAAAGTTGAGTAAGACTCAAAACACGACCACGGCAGAAAATAGAAAGAAATTCATTCCCTATGCCTCAGGCATAGGTTCTATAAAGTATGCTATGTTGTGTACCAAACCTTTTGTGTACTGATACGTCTCCAACGTATCTACTTTTACAAACACTTTTGCCCTTGTTTTGGACTCTAACTTGTATGATTTGAATGGAACTAACCCAGACTGACGTTGTTTTCAGCAGAATTGCCATGATGTTATTTTTGTGCAGAAATAAAAGTTCTCAAAATGACCTGAAAATCAACGGAGATTATTTTTGGAATTAATAAAAAATATTGGCGAAAGAATCAAGGCCAGGGGGCCCACACCCTGTCCACGAGGGTGGGGGCGCGCCTCCCCCCTCCTGGGGCGCGCCCCCTGCCTCGTGGGCCCCCTGGAGATCCACCGACCTCAACTCCAACTCTATATATTCATGTTCGGGGAGAAAAAAATCAGAGAGAAGGATTCATCGTGTTTTACGATACGGAGCCGCCGCCAAGCCCTAATCTCTCTCGGGAGGGCTGGTCTGGAGTCCGTTCGGGGCTTCGGAG
Organism: Aegilops umbellulata; assembly: GCA_032464435.1. Lineage (NCBI taxonomy): Eukaryota > Viridiplantae > Streptophyta > Magnoliopsida > Poales > Poaceae > Aegilops > Aegilops umbellulata. The sequence continues at coordinate 124,284,636 of CP136058.1, forward strand.
AGGGGAATCCGTCGTCGTCATCATCATCAACCTTCCTCCATCACCAATTTCATGATGCTCACTGTCGTGCGTGAGTAATTCCATCATAGGCTTGCTGGACGGTGATGGGTTGGATGAGATTTACCATGTAATCGAGTTAGTTTTGTTAGGGTTTGATCTCTAGTATCCATTATGTTCTGAGATTGATGTTGCTATGACTTTGCTATGCCTAATGCTTGTCACTAGGGCCCGAGTGCCATGATTTCAGATCTGAACCTATTATGTTTTCATGAATATATGTGAGTTCTTGATCCTATCTTGCAAGTCTATAGTCACCTATTATGTGTTATGATCTGTTAACCCCGAAGTGACAATAATCGGGACCACTACTGGTGATGATCGTAGTTTGAGGAGTTCATGTATTCACTAAGTGTTAATGCTTTGGTCTGGTACTCTATTAAAAGGAGGCCTTAATATCCCTTAGTTTCCAATAGGACCCCCGCTGCCACAGGAGGGTAGGACAGAGGATGTCATGCAAGTTCTTTTCCATAAGCACGTATGACTATATTCGAAATACATGCCTACATTACATTGATGAACTGGAACTAGTTCTATGTCACCCTATGTTATAACTATTGCATGGGTAATCACATCCGGCATAATTCTCCATCACCGATACAATGCCTACGAGCTTTTCACATATTGTTCTTCGCTTATTTATTTTTTTCGTTGCTACTGTTACTTTTGCCACCGTTACCGTTACTTCTATACTACTTTGCTACTAAATACTTTGCTGCAGATACTAAGTTATCCAGGTGTGGTTGAATTGACAACTCAACTGCTAATACTTGAGAATATTCTTTGGCTCCCCTTGTGTCGAATCAATAAATTTGGGTTGAATACTCTATCCTTGAAAACTGTTGCGATCCCCTATACTTGTGGGTTATCAAGACTATTTTCTGGCGCTGTTGCCGGGGAGCATAGCTCTATTCTTTGAGTCACTTGGTATTTATATCTGCTGGTCACTATGAGGAACTTGAAAGACGAAAGAACTAAGATTTTTCCCTCAACTGCGAGGGGAGGTAAGGAACTGCCATCTAGCTCTGCACTTGATTCACCTTCTGTTTTGAGTAAGCTTGCGACACCTAAACCTGCTCCTGCTATTAATTCTGATATGTCGCATGTTATTGATGATGCCACTTCTGCTATGCTTGATACTTATGATGAAACTACTTCTACGCTTGATACTACTGTGCCACTAGGTGAATTTCTTGATGAACAACTTGCTAGGGCTAGAGAGAATGAAATTATTGAAACTGATAATATTGATGAAAGTGATGATGAAGATTCTCCCCCTAGATATGAATTGCCTATTGTGCCTGAGGGTTATGTTATGGATGAAGAAACTGCTAGAGACTTTCTTGCTTGCAATGATAGGAGTGATCTGAAGAAATTATTAGCTAAGCTGAAAGAAAAATCTCTAAATGCTAGAATGAAATATGACCCTGCTTTTGCTACTTTCACCTATCTTTGTAAGTAATAAGGATTATGATTTCTCTGTTGATATTGAGGTAATTACTTTGGTTGAATCTGATCCTTTTTATGGCTATGAATCTGAAACTGTTGTGGCACATCTTACTAAATTAAATGTTATAGCCACCCTGTTCACTAATGATGAGAAAACTCGCTACTATTGTATCCTTAAATTGTTTCCGTTCTCATTAAAGGGTGATGCTAAAACATGGTTTAATTCTCTTGATCCTGGTTGTGTGTGTAGTCCCCGGGATATGATTTACTACTTCTCTGCTAAATATTTCCCCGTTCATAAGAAACAAGCTGCCTTAAGGGAAATATATAATTTTGTGCAAATTGAAGAAGAGTGTCTCCCACAAGCTTGGGGGAGGCTTCTCCAATTACTTAATGCTCTGCCTGATCATCCTCTCAAGAAAAATGAAATACTTGATACCTTTTATAATGGACTAACCGATGCTTCCAGAGACCACCTGGATAGTTGTGCTGGTTGTGTTTTCAGGCAAAGAACAGTTGATCAAGCTGAATTGCTATTGAATAATATGTTGGCTAATGAAAATAATTGGACACTTCCTGAACCAACTCCTAAGCCAACTCCGAAGAAAAGGGGTATTCTATTTCTTAGTCCTGAAGATATGCAAGAGGCAAAGAAATCTATGAAAGAAAAAGGTATTAAAACTGAAGATGTTAAGAATTTACCTCCTATTGAAGAATACATGGTCTTAATTTGCCGTCTGTTGAAGAAATACATGGTCTTGATAACCCGACACAGGTAGTAAAGGTAAATTCTCTCTATAGATTTGATGAAGGTGATATTCCTCGTTATAAGTCTGCTAGCCAATGCTTAGATGAGTTTGATAATTTTATTGTCAAACAAGAAAACTTCAATGCTTATGTTGGTAGACAATTGAAACACAATGCTGATATGCTTGAACACTTGAGTGATTATATGTCTAGAGTTAAAGGTGCACTTAAACTCATTAGTAAACATGCTTCTATGGTTACCACTCAAGTAGAACATGTGCTTAAAGCTCAGAATCATTTGCTCAATGAATTAAATAATAAGAAAAATGATAATGTTGTTAGAGTTATGACTAGAGGGGGTAAAATGACTTAGGAACCTTTGTATCCTGAGGGTCATCCTAAGAGAATTGAGCAGGATTCTCATACAACTAATGTTGATGCACCTAGTCCTTCTAAGAGGAAGAAAAAGAAAAAAAAATGATAGGACTTTGCATGCTTCTAGTGAACCTATTGTTGACACACCTGAGAATCCCAATGATATTTCTATCTCTGATGCTGAAACACAATCTGGTGATGAACATGAACCTTAGTGATAATGTTAATGATGATGTTCATGTTGATGCTCAACCTAGGAATAACAATGATGTAGAAATTGAACCTGTTGTTGATCTTGATAACCCACAATCAAAGAATCAACCTTATGATAAGAGAGATTTCATTGCTAGGAAGCACGGTAAATAAAGGGAACCATGGGTTCAGAAACCCATGCCTTTTCCTCCTAAACCATCCAAGAAAAAGGATGATGAGGATTTTGAGCGTTTTGCTGAAATGATTAGACCTATCTTCTTGCGTATGCGTTTTACTGATATGCTTAAAATGAATCCTTACGCTAAGTATATGAAGGATATAGTTACAAATAAGAGAAAGATACCAGAAGCAGAAATTTCCACCATGCTTGCTAATTATACTTTTAAGGGTGGAATACCTAAGAAACTTGGAGATCCAGGAGTACCAACTATACCATGCTCCATTAAAAGAAACTATGTTAGAACTACTTTATGTGATCTTGGAGCCGATGTTAGTGTTATGCCTCTCTCTTTATATCGTAGACTTGATTTGAATAAATTGACACCTACTGAAATATCTTTGCAAATGGCTGATAAATCAACTGCTATACCTGTCGGTATTTGTGAGGATGTGCCTGTTGTGGTTGCAAACGTTATTATTTTATAAGGGACTTTGTTATTCTTGATATTCCCGAGGACGATAGTATCTCGATTATACTTGGTAGACCCTTTTTGAATACTGCAGGCGTTGTTATTGATTGCAACAAAGGCAATGTCACTTTTCATGTTAATGGAAACGAGCATACGGTACACTTTCCGAGGAAACAACCTCAAGTCCACAGTATCAATTCTATTGGAAAAATTCCATCAATTGTTTTTCGAGGTTTTGAATTTCCTCTTCCTACTGTCAAGAAGAGATATGATATTCTTATTGTTGGGGATGTGCATATCCCCGTTGAGGTAACCTAGTGTTATTCGAAATTTCTCCGGTTCCATGTTATTCGGAATGAGTTTGTTAACAAGACTCGATCAACCTTGTTAGTGGATTCCTTTTGATGAGCATGAGATGGATGAAGTTAGAAGGCACAACCTTCTGTATCCTCCTTTTACTTTCTGTAATTTAGATTAAATAAAGCAAAAATAGTATTTTTTTTGTCTATTTTCTGAGTTATCCATGCAATAAAAAATTACCCCGAAAATAAAAGTTCTCCAAATGCCCCGAAAATGGAATATGATTTTTCTAGAATATTTGAGAATATTTGGCACTGAGAACACATTAGGGGGAGCATGCACCTGGCCAAGTCCAGGGCGCGCCCCCTACCTCATGGGCGCCTGGTGGCTCCCCTCCACTTATTCCACCCACCACACACTCCTTCCTCCCAACAAAATCACCAACCAGCTCAAGCACGAGTTCTAGCTTATCTTGCTGCCATTTTCGATCTCCTTGCTCAAAGCTCCACTCACAAAACTGCTTTGGGGGATTGTTCTTCGGTATGTGACTCCTCCAATGGTCCAATTAGTTTTTGTTCTAGTGCTTTATTCATTGCAAATTTTTGCTGCCTAGGTGACCCTGTTCTTGAGCTTGCATGTCAAGTTTACTTGGTCCCAAGTAGTTCTAATGCATTATATAGTCTCTAGGCACTTGTGGGAGTAGTTGCTATCAATTTTGTTCAGTTTGGTTCACTCTTATTTTGAGTCACTAAAAATTTCAGAAATTTTCAGAAAATGTTGAAGAGATTATTGAGGGGCTCGTCGAGCCGAAGCTTGAAGGATAAACAAAGTGAAGAGGATAAGAGGCCCAAATATAATCTCCATCGCACCATGGAAGTTCGGTCGTGTGAATGGCCTTGTGATGAGTTCTTAACAGCTGCCGGGATTCATGATGATTTTTATTCTTTGGTTGAGAATGAGGGCCTCACCGACTTCCTCCGCGACTAGAGCGAACAGTATCTCTTACTCACTAATATTTTCGTGCAAAATTTTCATTTCCATGCTAGGAGATCACCACCTTCAGTGGAATTTTATTTATATGATGAGCATAAGGAGATGTCCCTTTCTAATTTCTGCCGGGTCTGTAAGATACCCCTTACTGGCAGCATAGAGGAACCACATCGTAATGATGTGGAAGGGTTTATTGATATGATTGTTGTAGGGGAAACGAGGAAAGTTTCTGATGCAAGAATTACTAGCATACATTTTCCGGTTCTACGTTACTTTGCGATATTTGCTAGTAGATGTTTAATTGGTCACGGAAACTGTGGAAACCTTAGTGCCCCTGATATTGTTATTTTGTGTCATGCCTTGTTTCGTGACAACACTTTTAGTTTAGGCGCTATTATTGCCAAGCCGTTAAGTCTGAACCGCACGAAGGGTCCCATCTTGGGAGGTATCTTCGCCTCGCGCCTCGCTGCACACTTTAACATACCTATTAGGAATTATGAGAAAGAAGAAAAGGTGTTGCCTCCTGTTTTTCTAGACTATAAGAGTATGGTAGCTCATGATTTTATCATTAAGAATAAGGAAAAGATGCTTAAGTACAGACTGATATTTGATAAAAATCACCCGGAGGCTATTACTTTGCCTGCTCCTTCTTGGTTTGACTTATCTTCAGGCAAGTATCTTGTTCTGCCGGAGGCATTTCATGCCTACCAGAACCCCACACCAGCTACAGAGCTAGAGCCGGAGCCACAACCTGATCCTCCACGTCAGTCTGTTTACCAGTGGGATCCAGAGGAGATCGCCAATCAGTGGTACCCCGAGGCTCCTTCTCAGTACGACCCCAACTACAACTTTTATCCATGGGCATAGACCAACTTAAGCCAAAAGCCTAAGCTTGGGGGAGTACGTATTTCTCACCAACATTACATTCATGTTCACACACTCACTCTAGTTGTCGGTGCTCATACTTTTTCACTGTAATATCCATGCTAGTCTATTTTCCTTTTTATGCATTCTTCTTGTGTGTTTGAATAACCTTAAGAAAAACAAAAAAATAGTTGTAGCTTTTAACTAGTTTACTTTACATGCATGTAGTAGTAATAATTAAAAGACAACCCAAAAAGATTTCCTGTTCTTCTTTTGTTTGTTGGGAGCTTTCCCGTGTAAATAGTTTTATTTCTTTTCTTTTCTTTGGGGTCAAGAGGAGAAGACCAAAATGAAAATGTTGAAGTGGCTCTTATATGCATTATTGTTGATTTAACCAAGAGCCCATATTATCTTGTCTTCTCCTGTGTGTCAGATGCCTACAGATTCCAGCTTAGTCCAATGCACGTGCACTATTATTATTATCCACATCATTCAGTCATGCAGGTGAAAGGCAATAATGACGATATATGATGGACTGATTGAGATGAGAGAAGCTGGTATGAACTCGACCTCTCTTGTTTTTGTAAATATGATTAGTTCATCGTTCCTGATTCAGCCTATTATGAATGAACATGTTTGCAATGACAATTAGAGATTATAGTTGCTTATGCCATGCTTAATTAGCTAGGAGTTTATAATGGTTTACCTTGCGTGCCAACATGCTATTAAAATGGTTGTGATGTGGTATGATAGGGTGGTATCCTCCTTTGAACGATTCGAGTGACTTGACTTGGCACATGTTCACGCATGTAGTTGAAACAAGATCAACATAGCCTCCACGATAGTTATGTTCATGGTGGATTATATCCTACTCATGATTGCACTCAATGTTTATTAATTTTAATGCATGTTCATGGCTGTTGTCACTCTCTAGTTGGTCGCTTCCCAGTCTTTTTCTAGCCTTCACTTGTACTAAGCGGGAATACTGCTTGTGCATCCACTTCCATAAACCCCAAAGTTATTCCACATGAGTCCACTATACCTTCCTATATATGCGGTATCTACCTGCCGTTCCAAGTAAATTTGTATGTGCCAAACTCTAAACCTTTAAATAAAATTCTGTTTTGCATGCTCGAATAGCTCATGTATCAACTAGGGTTGTCTGTATCTTCCATGCTAGGCTGGTTATTCTCAAGAGGAGTGGACTCCGCTCCTCACTCACGAGAAAATGGCTGGTCACCGGGATGCCCAGTCCCATGCTCTAAGCAAATCAAATCGAAATAAATTCAAATAAAGCTCCCACAGGGTTGTTCCTAGTTGGAGGCACTCGTTGTTTCGAGCCAGCCATGGATTGATGCTTGTTGGTGGTGGGGGAGTATAAACTTTACCATTTTGCTTGGGGACCGCCTATAATGTGTGTAGCATCAAAGATATCGAGATCTCTCGGTTGCTATGTTGACAATGAAAGTATGCCGCTCAAAATATTATTTATCTCTATTTCAATATCGAGTTCTAGCACCTCTACAAATCCCTGCTTCCCTCTGTGAAGGGCCTATCTATTGACTTTTATGTTGAGTCATCACCCTCTTATTAAAAAGCACCAGCTGGAGAGCAGCGCTGTCATTTGCATCCATTACTATTAATTTATATTGGGTATGAGGTATGACTATGACTGGATCTCTTTTACCATGAATTACAATGTTTAGTCAGTTCTTGATCTTTAAAGGTGCTCTGCATTTATGTTTTGCGGTCTCAGAAAGGGCTAGCGAGATACCATCTTGTTATATCATATTATGATTGTTTTAAGAAAGTGTTGTCATCTGAGATTTATTATTATTGCTCGCTAGTTGATTATGCCATTGACATGAGTAAACATGAGACCTAAGTGTTATTGTGAATATGGTTAGTTCATAATCTTTGCTGAAAACTTGAATGCTCGCTTTACATATTTACAACAACAAGAGCAAACAGAGTTTGTAAAAGTTTTTCTTTATCACTTTCAGTTTATCAACTGAATTGCTTGAGGACAAGCAAAGGTTTAAGCTCGGGAGAGTTCATACGTCTCCAACGTATCTACTTTTCCAAACACTTTTGCCCTTGTTTTGGACTCTAACTTGTGTGATTTGAAAGGAGCTAACCCGGACTGACTCTGTTTTTAGCAGAATTGCCATGATGTTATTTTTGTGCAGAAATAGAAGTTCTCGGAATGATCTAAAAATCAACGGAGATTATTTTTGGAATTAATAAAAAATACTAGCGAAAGAATCAAGGCCAGGGGGCCCACACCCTGTCCACGAGGGTGGGGGCGCGCCCCCTGCCTCGTGGCCCCCCTGGAGCTCCACCGACCTCAACTCCAACTCTATATATTCACATTCGGGGAGAAAAAATCAGAGACAAGGATTCATCGCGTTTTACGATACGGAGCCGCCGCCAAGCCCTAATCTCTCTCGGGAGGGCTGATCTGGAGTCCGTTCGGGGCTCCAGAGAGGGGAATCTGTCGCCGTCGTCATCATCAACCTTCCTCCATCACCAATTTCGTGATGCTCACCGCCGTGCGTGAGTAATTCCATCGTAGGCTTGCTGGACGGTGATAGGTTGGATGAGATTTACCATGTAATCGAGTTAGTTTTGTTAGGGTTTGATCCCTAGTATCCATTATGTTCTGAGATTGATGTTGCTATGAATTTGCTATGCTTAATGCTTGTCACTAGGGCCCGAGTGCCATGATTTCTAATCTTAACCTATTATGTTTTCATGAATATATGTGAGTTCTTGATCATATCTTGCAAGTCTACAGTCACCTATTATGTGTTGTGATCTGTTAACCCCGAAGTGACAATAATCAGGACCACTACCGGTGATGACCGTAGTTTGAGGAGTTCATGTATTCACTAAGTGTTAATGCTTTGGTCTGGTACTCTATTAAAAGGAGGCCTTAATATCCCTTAGTTTCCAATAGGATCCCGCTGCCACGGGAGGGTAGGACAAAAGATGTCATGCAAGTTCTTTTCCATAAGCACGTATGACTATATTCGGAATACATGCCTACATTACATTGATGAACTGTAGTTAGTTCTGTGTCACCCTATGTTATAACTATTGCATGAGGAATCGCATCCGGCATAATTCTCCATCACCGATCCAATGCCTACGAGCTTTTCACATATTGTTCTTCGCTTATTTATTTTTCCGTTGCTACTGTTACTTTTGCCACCGTTACCGTTACTTTCATACTACTTTGCTACTAAATACTTCGCTGCAGATACTAAGTTATCCAGGTGTGGTTGAATTGACAACTCAACTGCTAATACTTGAGAATATTCTTTGGCTCCCCTTGTGTCGAATCAATAAATTTTGGTTGAATACTCTATCCTCGAAAACTGTTGTGATCCCCTATACTTGTGGTTTATCATGTACCTTGACATGATTTTGGCAAAGGGGTACGATATTGATCCAGGAGTGGATCACTTGACAGCGGTGAAAATTATCATTAGAAGACTAAGGAGATATTTCTCGGTTATGGAGGTGATAAAGAGTTCATCGTAAAGAGTTATGCCGATGCAAGCTTTTACACCGATCCAGATGACTCTAAGTCTCAATCTAGATACATATTGAAAGTGGGAGCAATTAGCTAGAGTAGCTCCATGCAGAGCATTGTAGACATAGAAAAATTTGCAAAATACATACGGCTCTGAATATGACAGACCCATTGACTAAGCTTCTCTCACAAGCAAAACATGATCACGCCTTAGTACTCTTTGGGTGTTAATCACATAGTGATGTGAACTAGATTATTTACTCTAGTAAAACCCTTTGGGTATTAGTCACATGATGATGTGAACTAATCACATGGTGATGTGAACTATTGGTGTTAAATCACATGGCGATGTGAACTAGATTATTGACTCTAGTGCAAGTGGGAGACTGAAGGAAATATGCCCTAGAGGCAATAATAAAGTCGTTATTTTATATTTCCTTATATCATGATAAATGTTTATTATTCATGCTAGAATTGTATTAACCGGAAACTTAGTACATGTGTGAATACATAGACAAAACAGAGGGTCCCTAGTATGCCTCTACTTGACTAGCTCGTTAATCATAGATGGTTATGTTTCCTGACAATAGACATGTGTTGTCATTTGATGAACGGGATCACGTCATTAGAGAATGATGTGATGGACAAGACCATCCGTTAGCTTAGCATTATGATCGTTGAGTTTTATTGCTATTGCTTTCTTCATGACTTATACATGTTCCTCTGACTATGAGATTATGCAACTCCCGAATACCGGAGGAACACCTTGTGTGCTATCAAACGTCACAACATAATTGGGTGATTATAAAGATGCTCTACAGGTGTCTCCGAAGGTGTTTGTTGGGTTGGCATAGATCGAGATTATGATTTGTCACTCCGCGTATCGGAGAGGTATCTCTGGGCCCACTCGGTAATGCACATCACTATAAGCCTTGCAAGCAATGTGACTAATGAGTTAGTTGCGGGATGATGCATTACGAAATTAGTAAAGAGACTTGCCGGTAACAAGATCGAACTAGGTATGATGATACCGACGATCGAATCTTGAGCAAGTAACATACCGATGACAAAGGGAACAACGTATGTTGTTATGCGGTTTGACCGATAAAGATCTTCGTAGAATATGTAGGAGCCAATATGAGCATCCAGGTTCCGCTATTGGTTATTGACCGGAGATGTGTCTCGGTCATGTCTAGATAGTTCTCGAACCCGTAGGGTCCGCACGCTTAACGTTCGATGACGATTTGCATTGTGAGTTATGTGATTTGATGTACTGAAGGTTGTTTGGAGTCCTGGATGTGATCACGGACATGACGAGAAGTCTTGAAATGGTCAAGACATGAAGATTGATATATTGGAAGGTTATGTTTGGACACCGGAAAGGTTCGGGAATTTTCCGGAGTACCAGGGGGTTACCAGAACCCCCCTGGGGGTTAATGGGCCTTCATGGGCCTTAGTGGAAGAGAGGAGGAGGCGGCCAGGTGGAGGCGCACGCCCCCCCAAGCGCAATCCGAATTGGGGGGGGGGGCTTTCCTTTTCTCCCTCTTCCACTTTCCTTCCTCTCCTAGTTGGACTAGGAAAGGGGGGAACCTACTCCTAGTAGGAGTAGAATTCCCCCCTTGGGGCACACCACATGAGGCCGGCCAGCCCCCTCCTCCCCTCCTTTATATACGGGGGAAGGGGGCACCCCATAGACGCACAAGTTGATCTTTTAGCCGTGTGCGGTGCCTCCCTCCACAGTTACACACCTCAGTCATATCGTCGTAGTGCTTAGGCGAAGCCCTACACCGGTAACTTCATCATAACCGTCACCACGCCGTCGTGCTGACGAAACTCTCCCTTGGCCTCAGCTGGATCAAGAGTAAGCGGGACGTCACAGAGCTGAACATATGCAGATCATGGAGGTGCCGTGCATTCGTAACTTGTTCAGTTGGATCGAGAAGACGTTCGACTACATCAACCACGCTACTAAATGTTTCTGCTTTCGGTCTACGAGGGTATGTAGACACACTCTCCCCGCTCGTTTCTATGCTTCTCCTAGATAGATCTTGAGTGATCGTAGGCAAATTTTTTGAAATACTACGTTCCCCAACACTTGATGTGGAAGGCGGTGGTTTCGGTATGGGCGGAAGAGACCCTCGGTCGTACGTCTTTCCATCGCATCCACCAAACGGGCTCATTTTTTTCCACATCCTACAGTGACCATGCAGAGCACGCACGCGAAATTTGGTCGCGTCTCGAGGCTATATGGATTTTCTACGATTTTCCGTGCCGAAAACCCCTAAAATACTGCTCGGACGTGACGCAATGTGTGTTTGTTGTCGGATTTCATACATTTTTGGAGTGGGCTACCCGGGTGGGGACTCACACGCGCTGCCAAAAGTTGGGTGCATTCCGTGAAACCGCTCAGGTACTTGATGTGGAAGGCGGTGGTTTCAGTATGGGCGGAAGGGACCCTCGGTTGTACGTCTCTACTTCGTATCCGCCAAACGGGCTCATTTTTTTCACATGCTAGAATGACCATGCAAAGCACGCACGCCAAATTTTGTCGCGTTTCGGGGCTGCATGGATTTTCTACGATTTTCCGTGCCGAAAACCCTTAAAATACTGCCCGGACGTGACACAACTGTCGGTGGGAAATGACACCTATGGGATCACAGGAATCCCTACTACGGTTGCGGGGCGCGGGGTTGTGAAAAGAGCGGATCAAACAGATAGCACACGGTTCCTTTACCCAGGTTCGCGCCGCAAGGATGCGTAAAACCCTACTCCTGCTTTGGTGGATTGTATATCTGAGTTCCTGAGCTAGCTATGGGGCGTCGAGAGCTCCAAAAAAGCCGAATCCTTCTCCTGGTCGCCTTGGGCCTCCTTTTATAGGAAAGGGGTTGCCACAGTGGCACACAGGAGGTGGAAAGGGTACAGTAGTGCGAGGTTATCCCTCGCATTACATGACAAGGCGCCTTTAATGTGCCTTGCTTAGGTGTCCTTGCTTTATCGGGGGCGGGGGAGAGCCCCGTCTCGTCCGTCGCCGCTCCCTCTTGCATCGACACGCGCCCTGGCCAGTGGTGCCTGTGGTGCCATGTAGGCAGGCAGGCAACTGAGGTGGCGCAGTGGTGGGTCTCCACGAAGATCTGCATGCAGCCACGCGGGTGTCTGCCCAACTAGTTGGGTTGGCAGCTGTATGCGAACGGCGGTGGGGGTGCGACTGGCGCGGGCCTGATGGTGGCCCCACGACATCCTTGGCAAGGGCCTTGCTGCGGCCCCGACAAGGGTCTTGCCGCAGCCCCGGCAAGGGTCTTGCCGCGGCGCCTGCTGTCATCCCCGGCAAGGCTCTTGCCGGGGGCCTTGTGGTCCTCCTTGGCTGGGATCCCGCCAAGGATCATCATCTTCTGAAGTGGGTATCTGATATTGAATGTATTCACAAAGATCTGCATGCCACCACGGGGATGTCTCCCGAATCCTTGCCCCATGGGGGCAGTGGACTCAAGGGTGACTTCGCTCCGTAGGTGTGGGGTGAGCTGCCATGGCAAGGGTCTTGTCGGGTTAGCTAAAGCTGCCCCCCGGCAAGGATCTTACCGGGGGGGTCTGCTCTGTCCCCTTTGCCCTTTGTGGTCTTGGCGTCGTTCTGCTTCCCTTCAGCTTCGGTCTTACCTTGGCTTACCTCCCTTGTCGTGCTTGGCGTGGCGGCGCTCGCGGCTCAGACTGCCCCTGCACAGTTATAGGGGTACAAAAAGTGTACCCCCCTTTTTGTACACCGACAGGAGCCCCCGGGCCTGGGCCACACATAAGCGCCACGCGTTGTTGGGCTAGGCCCAAGAATAGTGCGCGGGCAGGCGGGGCGGTTTTTACCGCGGTAAGTTTCTGCGCTGCGCTTCCCCCGCGTCCCGCGGGTGGCGCGGCGTGGGGAGGCATGCGTGACATGGGCGGCATGCGTGGGGCTGAGCCCCGCACGCATGCGTCACGTCGTACTAAAGGGGGCGGTTCACGCCTTCCCCATAAACGGAGGGAGGCGTGGAGGCGCGGCCCATTTACTGAACGGGGCCGAGGCGTGGTCTTCAAGGCGTCCACTCCCTGTGATCACGGGGTGGGGAGAGGTCGCCTCACCCGTCGCCTCGGTCCTGCACGCTTACCACGTGGCTCCCATGCGCTTGGGGTGGCGATCGGTGGAGGCGGGAAACCAGGCCGTCGCGGGCTGGGGCAGCGGGTCGGTCCCGGTCCCCTGCGCCTTCCGCGTCTTGATTGGCGGAGCGGGGCGGCCGAGCCCCCACCCCGTCCCTTTATAAAGAGCTAGAGGGGGGAACGGCGTCCTGCATTCCTTCATCTCCTTCCTTCTTCAGCTTCTGCTCCCCTCCCTTCCATTCGCCATGGGGAGAGGGAACCCTGGTCCTTCAACGGTGGCGACTCGGGTCGCCACTCAACAACGCGTCCCTCCTTCTCCTGCACCCGTGGTGGCAGAGCCAGCCGCAAGGGGAAGGGGGAGGGGCGAGGCCGTGGGCGAGACCGAGGCGCTCGGGGAAGAGGAGGACGAGGCGGCGCGCCGGCCTCGCCTCCGCCAGTAGCTCCTCCCCCCATGGAGGGCCACGTTGGGGACGACCCTTGTGAGTTCTTCGTTAGGCTGCGCCGGCCGCCTCGCCGTCGCCTTCGTCTCCCGACCCCATTCGCGCGGGAGATGGAGTTGGATCCGCCGGAATCACTGCGGCTGCACATGAGGGGCTGTGGGATCAGCGGTACGCGGGTTCGCGTTGACTTCCCCGCCCCTCACATGATGCATCTTCGTCGGGGATGGAAGACGTTCGCCCATATCCACCGCTTGACGGAGGGGCTCACTCTCCATTTCAAGCTGATGGAGGGCGGCCTCCTCTCCGTCAAGGTCTTCGGGTGCTTCGGGACCCGGGCAAGGTGCTGCGTGGAGAGCTCTTCTGATAGCGAAGACTCCTCCTCGGGCGGGAGTGATGAGGAGGACAGCGGCAGCGACGACTAGGGTAGCGTACGGCAGGATGACGGGTCCGACTAGGTGTCAGGCGCCGCCTCATGCGGCACCGGCGACCCCATCATCCGTGTCGCCGGCTCCCTGAAGTTCTCGGGGTCGTCTCCTTGGGCGGCTGGTGTTGGGAGGCTGCAGAAGAGGGCGGGGGTCAAGGCCGTCAACTCGGAGTACGCGGGCACCGACGCCTTCGACGCGTGCTGACGTCCTGCCGCCTCGTCTTCGAGCTCTGCTTCCGGCGCCGCCATCACCATCCAGCCTCCGGACGGCCACCGAGATGTTCTCTTGGTGTCTTCTACCACCCATAGCTCGCCTAGGCGCCCCTTTTGCCCTTTTCGCCTCCTTGACCTGCCTCCTGAGGAGAGAGACAAGAAAGGGATTACAGGCACCTTATCTCTTTTTAGTTTGAAAGCCTTCAGGCCTTAGCTGAATTTAGAACTTGTAATCCCATCAATCATGTTTTTCTTTCCCTATGGACTGTACCTGAGTGGAATGTTTTTTAATGAAAAAGGGATGCTTGTCGGGTCATTTGTTTGCGGGTAGAACCCACGACAAGGAGCAAATCCTTGATATCTTTAAGATAAACATTTCCTCGCCTGGCAACAGGCCTTGCCGTCTTCCCACTTCACTCGACCTTTCTCACGCCCTTGGCGGAGGCTGGGGTGAGGCGGGTTCAGGCTCCTCGTTTCATCCTTTCGCTGCCGCGACTACGAGCAAACCCGGCCCCAGGAACGAGCCCTAGGGCCTAGAGTTAGGGGAGCACGGTAGATTTTAGGAAAAAACGAGGTTTCACATACCTCAGTCCATAAGGGAATGCATGATAAGGGATGAAGAACTTATCTTAAGCTGTAGCCCCAGGCAACTTTGGTTTGCTGTGGGTGAATCTTTGCTCTTGCAGCCCCCGGCAACACTAGCTTGCCGGGGTCTAGATGCTGGTCTGTTCCTCTTCTCTTCTTCGTCCTCAAGTGATCCGGCAAGGATATCAATGAGTCCTGCGAACCAAAGAAGACAAAAGAATGGCGAAGGGACGCACACTCGACCTCTAAGCTAGGGGTTAGCCGCCGCCAAGCACTATCAACCCTAACCAAGGACGAGACTCGACCTAGCATGCATGCTATAACTTGAGGGCGCCAGCGCTTCATTTATTTATGCTCAGGGTCTGCGTCTGGCTTTGTACAAAGGGTTACATGCATCATCGGCAATGCTTGTACAAAAGGTGGCTTGCCGGGAGGCCCGGCAAGCCGCGCCTCACGGGTAAAACTTGCGAAGATGCTCAATGTTCCAGGAGTTACTCACTGGAACGGCATCTTCGGTCTCCAGGCGGACTGCGCCGGGCCTGGTGACTCGTATTACCTGGTAAGGGCCTTCCCACTTTGGCGTCAACTTGTTGGAATTCTTGGTCGATTGAACGCGCCGAAGGACAAGGTCGCTTTCCTCAAGGCTTCGGGCATGAACCTTGCGGCTATGGTAGCGGCGCAAGGCTTGCTGGTAGCATGTTGCTCTCACAACCGCCCGAAGACGATCTTCCTCAAGGAGCAGTGCATCATCTTGTCGCAGTTGCTCCTGCTCAAGCTCATCATAAGCGAGCACTCAAGGTGACCCGTATATGAGTTCAGTGGGGATCACTGCTTCTGCCCCGTATACCAGGGCAAAGGGTGTCTGGACAGTGGCTCGATTTGGTGTCGTCCTGATTGACCAAAGAACCATTGGCAACTCATCAATCCAGCACCTTCCGCTCTTGTGCAGCCTGTCAAAGGTCTTGGTCCTTAAGCCTCGCAGCACTTCAGCATTTGCCCTCTCAGCTTGACCATTGCTTCGCGGGTGGGCAACCGAAGCGAAACAGACTTTGCTGCCGAGGTCTAGAGTATATTGCATGAAGGTGCGTCCTGTGAACTATGTGCCGTTGTCGGTGATGACCCTGTTGGGTACACCGAAACGGCACACTAGACCCTTGAAGAACTTGACGGCTGACTGAGTTGTGACCTTCCTCACTGCTTCCACCTCTGGCCACTTTGTGAACTTGTCGATTGCAACGTACAAGTACTCAAAGCCCCCGACAGCGCGGGGGAAAGGGCCCAGTATGTCGAGCCCCCAGACCGAGAAGGGCCAGGAGAGAGGAATGGTTTGAAGGGCTTGAGCTGGCTGATGAAGCTTTTTTTGAATGGAACTGACACGCTTCACACCTGGTGACGAGTGTCGTCGCATCCTGGAGGGCGGTGGGCCTGAAGAAACCTTGCCGGAATGCCTTGCCGGCAAGGGCCCTTGACCCGACGTGGGATCCGTGTATCTCCGCCAATAGCTCCAGTCCTTCCTCTCAAGGGATACACTTTAATTTCACACCGTTCGATCTCTTCCTGTACAGGACGTCATTGGCGAACTGGTACATGGTAGAGCGACGGGCTACTTTTTCCGCTTCTTCCTGCTCTTTAGGAAGTTCCCCTGTTTGGAGGAATCGGACGGTATGTTGTGCCCACGCTGGAGCCTGGGGCTTGACGGCGAGGACTAAAGGCATCTCCTCCGCTATAGGAGCGGCTGTCTCGACGGCAAGAGCTTGACGCTCCGCCGGAGCTAGCCGTCCCGTGGCGGGCTCAGTGTCCCCGGCAACATCCTTGCCGGCAGCTCCGGGGAGATCGGCGGGAAAGTACTTGTCGGGCCCCGATTTCCTCCTCTTGTTCTGCTCTGTTGATGGATCAACGGATGGCTGAGTTAGCTGAAGCACAAAGGTACCTGGTTCCACGGGTAGCTTGAGGGCAGCGCACTTCGACAGGTAAACGGCGATATCGTTCTCTGCTCGGGGAACGTGTTCAGCCTGTATACCGTCGAAACGCTCTTCCAGCTTTCTCACTTCATCAACGTAGGCCTTCATCAACGGGCTCTGGTAATCCTTGTTGACTTGCTTGACGACAAGCTGCGAGTCGCCCTTGACGATGAGCTTTTTGATTCTGAGGTCCGCCGCGATCCTAAGACCGGCAAGCAGCCCTTCGTACTCTGTCGTATTGTTTGTTGACGCCTCCCTGGGGAAGTGCATCTGGATCACGTACTTGAGGTGCTCTCCGGTGGGGGCGACGAGCAGTACGCCAGCCCCGGCACCTTGTAGGGAGAAAGCCCCACCAAAGTACATAATCCAATTGCAACTTGCCTCCTTGCCGGGGAGAGCAGTCTCTTGGGCTTCTTTGTTAGGTGTTGCGGTCCACTCTGCAATGAACTCCGCCAGGACTCGGCTCTGGATCGTCGAAGTACTTTCAAACTTGAGGCCAAAGCTGGACCGCTCCAGTGCCCATTCCACAATCCTCCCCGTCGCATCTGGATTGTGCAATATCCGTTGCAGAGGGAGGCGAGTGACGACAGTGATCTCATGTGCCTGGAAGTAGCGACGCAGCTTCCTCGAGGCCATGAGGAGGCCGAAGAGCAGTTTCTGCATGCCGGAGTACCTTGATCTAGCCCCCTGCAGGAGGGAGCTAACAAAGTAGACCGGGTGCTGCATCATTTTCTTCTTCAGCGGCACTTCGACTGGCTGTGTCGTCTCCGCATTGGTGGTGTCGGGCTCTGTCGCTGCCATTACCTCGTCGTCAACCTCTCTCTGCGCTACTAGTCCGGCGCTGACCACCTGGTTCGTTGCCGCTAGCTATAGCAGCAACGGCTCCTGGGGCCTAGGCGCAACTAGTGTTGGCGCGGAGGAGAGGTACTTCTTCAAATCTTACAATGCTGCTTCGGCTTCTGGCGTCCACTCCACCGGGCCTGCCTTTTTCAGGATCTTGAAAAAGGGAAGGGCGCGCTCGGCAGACTTGGATATGAACCTGCCCATGGCAGCGACACAACGAGCAAGCCGACGCACATCCTTGATTCGCTTGGGTGCCTCAATCTGCTCTATAGCCTTGATTTTATCCGGATTGGCCTCTATCCCACGTTGTGACACAAAGAACCCGAGAAGCTTGCCGGACGGGACGCCAAAGACACACTTCTCAGGGTTCAGCTTGGGTTGATCTTGCGCAAGCTTGCAAATGTTTCTTGCAAATCTGTGATGAGGGTTGCCCTGTCCTTCGTTTTGACCACTCTGTCGTCCATATAAGCTTCCATATTTCTATGGAGCTGGGGTTCAAAACCAATCTGGACCGCCCTTGCAAACGTCAAACCAGCACTCTTCAACCCGAAAGGCATCCGTATGAAACAATACGTACCACATGGGGTGATGAATGTTGTTTTCTCTTCATCTTCTCTTGTCATGAAGATCTGGTGGTAGCCAGAGTAGGCGTCGAGGAATGACAACAGATCACACCCAACCGTGGAGTCAACAATCTGGTCGATGCGCGGCAACGGGAAGGGGTCCTTGGGGCAAGCCTTATTGATATCTGTGTAATCAATACACAGCCTCCACTTCCCATTCGCCTTGCGCACTACGACCGGATTGGCCAACCACGTTGGATGGAGCACTCCTCTTACCAAACCCGCTGCTTCTAGTTTCCGGATCTCTTCTGTGATGAACTCTTGTCGTTCCAAAGCTTGCTTTCTGACCTTCTGTTTGACGGGCCGTGCATGAGGACAGACAGCAAGGTGGTGCTCAATCACCTCCCTGGGAACGCCGGGTATGTCAGAGGCTTGCCAGGCAAACACATCGACATTCGCCCGCAGGAAGGTGACGAGCGCGTCTTCCTATTTTTCATCAAGGGTGGAGCTTATAGTGAAAGCTCCTCCCGTGTCGTCCTCATTGACAGAAACCTTCTTGGTTCCCGGTGGAATGGCCCTGGGCTTCTTGTTTCCGCCATCGGAGCTCTCTGGCACGTCCTCGACGGCAGCGCTACACTCCGAAGAGGTGCGCTTGCCGAAGTGGGTGTCCGAGGTCTCACCGGCCTTCTTCTTCTTCTTCCCTCCCGGGGTCCCAGCGGCATGAGCAAGTGCCCTAGCGGCGGCAGCTGCTGCAACTGCTTGCTGGTATAGTTGGTCAGCGCAAATCAGCGCATCTTCCTTGTCGGAGGGGACGGTGATGATCGTCACGGGCCCTGGCATCTTCAGGGTGTTGTATGCATAGTGTGACGCCACCATGAACTTGGCCAGCGCTGGGCGGCCAAGGATCCCGTAGTAAGGCAAGGGGATCTTGGCAACATCAAACACGATCCTCTCCGTCCTGAAGTTCAGGTCGCTTCCAAAAGTCACGGGCAGCATGACCTTTCCCTTGGGTTAGCTTCTTCCCGGGTTGACTCCTTGAAACGTACCCGTCTCTTCGAGGTCTCTGTCAGGAATCTGTAGTTTCCCGATCACGGCAGGCGAGATCAAGTTAAGACCGGCCCCGCCATTGACTAGCATCTTTGTCACCTAGAGGTTGCGCATTGTTGGTGAAACCAACAATGGTAAGCACCCGACCGCAGTAGTGCGATTAGGGTGATCCTCAGTGTCAAAAATTATAGGTGTGCTAGACCACTTCAGCGGCCTTTGGGCATCAAACGACGACTTTGCCGCTGTAATCTCTCGCGCCCACTGTTTAAGCCGGCGGTGAGAAGTATGCAACGAGGCGCCGCCGTCGACGCACATGGCCTCTGTAGCTTTCTGAAACTCTTGGTCGCCGGACTCGTCGTCCTCTTCGTGATCGTCGTCTTCTGGCTTCCTGTCACGGCCCCGGGTGGGCCTCTCCTGTTGTTTATCCTTGCCGAGACGGCCCGCCTGGCCGTCACACTTCTTGCCGGACCCCTCAGCACCGTCTTGGCCCTTCTCCTTGTCCCGCCTCTCATATTCAGCCATCTGCTTCTCAGCGAGGAGCTCAACCTGTCGACAGTCTTGGAGAGCATGGCCTTTGGTGCGATGGATCTTGCAGTACCGCTTGTCAGAGTTTCCTGACTTCTCGGCGGCCGCCAAGGCCCGGTAGGCGACACATCCGGCAATTTCCTTGCCGGGGTCATCTGCCTTGGTTTTCTTGGTGGAGTCGGTGTCATCAGATCCCTCGACGGCAAGCACGGCTTTCCCTTTGCGCTTCCTGTTGCGGCGCCGGCCTTTCTTCGCCGGGGCGGCAGTATCCTCATATGAGGAGTCGGTTTCCACGCCGGCATCTTCGCCGGGGTACTTCCTTCCCTCTTCAGCCTGGGCACATCTGTCAGCAAGAACATAGAGTTCCGCTACATCTTTCACCTTGTTCATTGCCAGTTCTTTGCGCATCTTGCGGTTACGCACGTTCTGATGGAACGCGCTGATGATGGCGGTAGGATGAACATCAGGGATGTTGTACTGTATTCGGCTGAACCTCTGTATGTACTTGCGGAGACTCTTGCCTCCCTTCTGGGGAATGACGTGCAGATCGCTTGCTTGGCCATGAGCTTGGTGACCGCCAGTGAAGGCGCCCACGAACTCATGGCAAAAATCCGACCAGGAGGAAATGGAGTCTACCGGCAAGTGCATCAACCATGACATGGCATTGGGTTTAAGTGCCAGCGGAAAGTAATTCGCAAGCACCTTATTGTCGCGGGCTCCGGCAGCCTGCATCGCGATGGTGTAGATGCTGAGGAACTCGGACGGGTGGGTCTTGCCGCCGTACTTCTCGCCCACGTCAGGTTTGAAGGTGCAGTGAGTGGGCCACTGGAACTGCCGCAGCTCACGGGTAAAAGCCGGGCAGCTTACCTCGTAAGGCAGGCCTCCAGGGCTCTCTGGTGTTGGGTGGTCCACAGCAGGCCCTGCTCGCCTGTCTGACTGGTGGCGCGCTCCACGCCGGCGCTCGATAGTGGTCCGAGCGTCTTCATGTTCCCGATCCCGAAGGACCTGGCGCTGGTCACGGTGGGTCTGCGGGTCAGACGACGCTATGGAGATTTTGTCGCCCGTAACATCGCGACGGGCAGGTGTCCGTGGTACCGGGCGAGGAGGAGGCGGATGCATCGTGGTCGCGGCGCCTCCAGCTTTCCTGCCACTGGTACGCGGGACTCCGTCGGAACGTCGACCCGGGGGCTCCGCCGGGCCTGGTTCGTCTTTGTTGGCCACCGCAACAAGGCTTCGGATGGTGGCTCTCCATTCGTCGAGTTTCCCCATAGTGGGAGGAAAATCGAGGAGCAACTGCGCGCGCCAAGGCTTCTGCAGGCGTCGGTGGCAGCGAAACCTGCACAGATCGCGACGCGCTTCGACTTTTGGCCATGTCAGAAGGAGCTCTATCACGATCGCGCGGTCGCATGCCATCTTCACCAGCGCCTAGGCGAGCGGGCAGGTCTTCTACATCCCGGGAGTGGCGCTCGGGGCTCTTCCCGCGGTGACGCCTGGGGTCTTCGGTGCGATTACGCCGTTCGTCGCGCGCCGCTTGAGAGGAGCGCGCCGTCGGCGCCAGCATCGGAGTCTTGGAAGCCCTTGCGTCGCCCTCGGGCGGGGCGGCAACGATCCTGGAAGGCCCCGCGCCACCCGCGGAGGGCCCGGCTCCATCCTTGGATTTGGCAGTGTGCGGCCCGTTGCCAGGCACGCGAACATCGCCGCCTCCCAAACTCTGGCTGCTGGGACGGTGCTGGTGTTCGCGAACAGCACCCCGGGTCCTTTCTACGACCGGTCCGCTGCTCGCCCGCGTCGGGACGGGATGCCCAGCTTCCGACGGGCCAACCGCCACCGTCGTCTTCTTCTTGGGCGCCATGATGATGAAGAAGCGTTGAACTAACTGCTAAAGCCGATTCTCACAACTGCGCCCCCCTACCTGGCGCGCCAAAGATGTCGGTGGGAAACGACACCTATGGGATCACAGGAATCCCTACTACGGTTGCAGGGCGCGGGGTTGTGAATAGAGTGGATCAAACAGATAGCACACGGTTCCTTTACCCAGGTTCGGGCCGCAAGGATGCGTAAAACCCTACTCCTGCTTTGGTGGATTATATATCTGAGTTCCTGAGCTAGCTATGGGGCGTCGAGAGCTCCAAAAAAGCCGAATCCTTCTCCTGGTCGCCTTGGGCCTCCTTTTATAGGAAAGGGGCTGCCACAGTGGCACACAGGAGGTGGAAATGGTACAGTAGTGCGAGGTTATCCCTCGCATTACATGACAAGGCGCCTTTAATGTGCCTTGCTTAGGTGTCCTTGCTTTATCGGGGGCGGGGGAGAGCCCCGTCTCGTCCGTCGCCGCTCCCTCTTGCGTCGACACGCGCTCTGGCCAGTGGTGCCTCTGGTGCCATGTAGGCAGGCAGGCAGCTGAGGTGGCGCAGTGGTGGGTCTCCACGAAGATCTGCATGCCGCCACGCGGGTGTCTGCCCAACTGATTAGGTCGGCAGCTGTATGCGAACGGCAGTGGGGGTGCGACTGGCGCGGGCCTGATGGTGACCCCACGACGTCCTTGGCAAGGGCCTTGCTGTGGCCCCGGCAAGGGTCTTATCGCGGCCCCGGCAAGGGTCTTGCCGCGGCGCCTGCTGTCATCCCCGGCAAGGCTCTTGCCGGGGGCCTTGTGGTCCTCCTTGGCTGGGATCCCGCCAAGGATCATCATCTTCTGAAGTGGGTATCTGATCTTGAATGTCTTCACAAAGATCTGCATGCCACCACGGGGATGTCTCCCGAATCCTTGCCCCATGGGGGCAGTGGACTCGAGGGTGACTTCGCTCCGTAGGTGTGGGGCGAGCTGCCACGGCAAGGGTCTTGCCGGGTTAGCTAAAGCTGCCCCCCGGCAAGGATCTTGCTAGGGGTGTCTGCTCTATCCCCTTTGCTCTTTGTGGTCTTGGCGTCGTTCTGCTTCCCTTCAGCTTTGGTCTTACCTTGGCTTACCTCCCTTGCCTTGCTTGGCGTGGCGGCGCTCGCGGCTCAGACTGCCCCTGCATAGTTATAGGGGTACAAAAAGTGTACGCCCCTTTTTGTACACCGACAACAACGTGCGTTCGTTGTCAGATTTCGTTCATTTTTGGCGTGGGGTACCCGGGTGGGGCCCCACACGCGCTACCAAAAGTTGGGAGCATTTGGTGAAACCGCTCAGGTATTGATGTGGATGATGGTGGTTTCGGTATGGGCGGAAGGGGCCCTCGGTCGTACGTCTCTCCTTCACATCCGCCAAACAGGCTCATTTTTTCCCACGAGCTACAATGACCATGCAGAGCACGCACGCAGAATTTTGTCGCGTTTCGAGGCTGTATGAATTTTCTACGATTTGCCGTGCCAACCCATAAAATACTGCCCGGACGTGATGCAACGTGCGTTCGTTGTTGGATTTATTTCATTTTTGGCGTAGGGTACCCGGGTGGGGCCACACACGCGCTGCCAAAAGTTGGGTGCATTCCGTGAAACCGCTCAGGTACTTGATGTGGAAGGCGGTGGTTTCGGTATGGGTGGAAGGGACCCTCGGCTGTTTGTCTCTCCTTCGCATCCGCCAAACGGGCTCATTTTTTTCCCGTGCTACAGCGACCATGCAGAGCACGCACGCCAAATTTTGTCGTGTTTCGAGGATGTATGGATTTTCTATGATTTTCCGTGCCGAAAACCGCTAAAATACTGCCAGGACGTGACGCAACGTGCGTTCGTTGTCGGATTTCGTACGTTTTTGCCGTGGGGTACCCGGGTGGGGCCCCACACACCCTGCCAAAAGTTGGGTGCATTCCGTGAAACCTCTCAGGTAATTGATGTGGAAGGTGATGGTTTCGGTATGGGCGGAAGGGACCCTCGGTTGTACGTCTCTCCTTCGCATCCGCCAAACGGGCTCATTTTTTTCCACGTGCTACAGTTACCATGCAGAGCACGCACGCCTAATTTTGTCGCGTTTCAAGGATCTATGGATTTTCTACGATTTTCCGTGTCGAAAACCCCTAAAATACTACCTGGACGTGACGCAACGTGCGTTCGTTGTCGGATTTCGTACATTTTTGCCATGGGGTACCCGGGTGGGCCCCCACACGCGCTGCCAAAAGTTGATAGCATTCCGTGTAACCGCTCAGGTACTTGATGTGGAAGGCGGTGGTTTCGGTATGGGCGGAAGGGACCCTCGGTCGTACGTCTCTCCTTCGCATCCGCCAAACGGACTCATTTTTTTCCCACGTGCTACAGTGACCATGCAGAGCATGCACACCAAATTTTGTTGTGTTTCGAGCCTGTATGGATTTTTTTTTTATGATTTTCCATGCCAAAAACCCCTAAAATACTGCCTGGACGTGATGCAACGTGCGTTCATTGTCGGATTTCGTTCATTTTTCTCGTGGGGTACCCGGGTGGGGCCCCACACGCGCTGCCAACAGTTGGGTGCCTTCCGTGAAACTGCTCAGGTACTTGATATGGAAGGCGGTGGTTTCAGTGTGGGCGGAAGGGACCCTCGGTCGTACGTCTCTCCTTCACATCCGCCAAACGGGCTCATTTTATCCACGTGCTACAGTAACCATGCAGAGCACGCACGCAGAATTTTGTCGCGTTTCGAGGCTGTATGGATTTTCTATGATTTTCCATGCCGAAAACCCCTAAAATACTGCCGGGACGTGACACAATGTGCGTTCGTTGTTGGATTTCGTTCAGTTTTTGCGTGGGGTGCCCGGGTGGGGCCCCACACGCGCTGCCAAAAGTTGGGTGCATTCCATGAAATCGCCCAGGTACTTGATGTGGAAGGCGGTGGTTTCGGTATGGGCTGAAGGGAACCTCGGTCGTACGTCTCTCCTTTGCATCCGCCAAACAGGCACATTTTTTTGCATGTGCTACAGTGACCATACAGAGCATGCACGCCAAATTTTGTCACGTTTCGAGGCTGTATGGATTTTCTACGAGTTTTCGTGTCGTAAACCCCTAAAATACTTCCCAGACGTGACACAACATGCGTTCGTTGTCGGATTTCGTACATTTTTGGCATGGGGTACCTGGGTGGGGCCCCGCACGCGTTGCCAAAAGTTGGGTGCATTTCGTGAAACCTCTCAGGTACTTGATGTGGTAGGTGGTGGTTTCGGTATGGGCGGAAGGGACCCTCGGTCGTACGTATCTCCTTCGCATCCACCAAACGGGCTCATTTTTGTTCCATGTGCTACAGTTACCATGCAGAGCACGCACGCCAAATTTTGTCACGTTCAAGGCTGTATGGACTTTCTACGATTTTCCGTGCCGAAAACCCCTAAAATACTGCCTAGACGTGACGCAACATGCGTTCGTTATCGAATTTCATACATTTTTGGCGTGGGGTACCCGGGTCGGGCACCGCACGCCTTGCCAAAAGTTGGGTGCATTTTGTGAAACCTCTCAGGTACTTGATGTGGAAGTCGGTGGTTTCGGTATGGGCGGAAGGGACCCTCGGTCGTACGTCTCTCCTTCGCATCCGCTAAACGGGCTCATTTTTGTTCCACGTTCTATAGTTACCATGCAGAGCACGCACGCCAAATTTTGTCGCGTTTCGAGGCTGTATGGATTTTCTATTATTTTCCATGCCGAAAACCCCTAAAATACTACCCGGACATGACGCAACGTGCGTTCGTTACCGGATTTCGTTCATTTTTCGCGTGGGGTACCCGGGTGGGGCCCCACACCCCCTGCCAAAAGTTGGAAGCATTTCCTGAAACCGCTCGGGTACTTGATGTGGAAGGCAGTGGTTTTGGTATGGGCGGAAGGGACCCTCGGTCGTACGTCTCTCCTTCGTATCCGCCAAACGAGCTTATTTTTTCCGCATGCTACAGTGACCATGCAGAGCACGCATGCCAAATTTTGTCGTGTTTCGAGGCTGTATGGATTTTCTACGATTTTCCATGCCGAAAACCCTATAACACTGCCCGGACATGACACAACGTGCGTTCGTTGTCGGATTTCATTCATTTTTGGCGTGGGGTACCCGGGTGGGGCCCCACACGCGCTGTTAAAAATTGGGTACATTCCGTGAAACAACTCAGGTACTTGATGTGGAAGGCGGTGGTTTCGGTATGGGCGGAATGGACCCTTGGTCGTACGTCTCTCCTTCGCATCCGCCAAACGGGCTCATTTTTTCCACGTGCTACAGTGACACTGCAGACCACGCACGCTAAATTTTGTCGTGTTCCGAGGCTTTATGGATTTTCTACAATTTTCCATGCCGAAAACCCCTAAAATACTGCCCGGACGTGACGCAATGTGCGTTCATTGTCGGATTTCGTACATTTTTGTCGTGGGGTACCCGGGTGGGGCCCCACACGCCCAGCCAAAAGTTGGGTGCATTCCGTGAAACCGCTCATGTACTTGATGTGTAAGGCGATGGTTTTGGTATGGGCGGAAGGGACCCTCGGTCGTATGTCTCTCCTTCGCATCCGCCAAACGGGCTCATTTTTTTCCACGTGCTACAGTGACCATGTAGAGCACGCATGCCAAATTTTGTCGTGTTTTGAGGCTGTATGGATTTTCTACGATTTTCCATGCCGAAAACCCTATAATACTACCCGAACATGACACAACGTGCGTTCGTTGTCAGATTTTGTTCATTTTTGGCGTGGGGTACCCATGTGGGGCCCCACACGCGCTTCCAAAAGTTGGGAGCATTCCGTGAAGCTGCTCTGGTACTTGATCTGGAAGGCGGTGGTTTCAGTATGGGCGGGAGGGACCCTCGGTCGTACGTCTCTCCTTCGCATCCGCCAAACGGACTCATTTTTTTGCACGTGCTATAGTGACCATGGAGAGCACGCACGCCAAATTTTGTCGCGTTTCGAGGCTAGATCGATTTTCTATGATTTTCCATGTCGAAAACCCCTAAAATACTGCCCAGACGTGACGCAACGTGCGTTCGTTGTCGGATTTTGTTCATTTTTCGCGTGGGGTACCCGGGTGGGGCCCCACACGCGCTGCCAAAAGTTGGGAGCATTTCGTGAAACCGCTCAGGTACTTTATGTGGAAGGCGGTGGTTTCGGTATGGGCGGAAGGGACTCTTGGTCGTACGTCTCTCCTTCACATCCGCCAAACGGGCTCATTTTTTTTCCACGTGCTACAGTGACCATGCAAAGCACGCACACCAAATTTTGTCACGTTTCGAGGCTGTATGGATTTTCTAAGATGTTATGTGCCGAAAACCCCTAAAATACTGCCTGGACGTGATGCAACGTGCGTTCGTTGTCAGATTTCGTTCATTTTTGGTGTGGGGTACCCAGGTGGGTCCCCACACGCGCTGCCAAAAGTTAGGTGCATTCCGTGAAACCGCTCAGGTACTTGATGTGGAAGGCGGTGGTTTCTGGGCTGTATGGACGACTTTTTTTACTAATATTTTTAAAGATTTTGTTGTAATTTTGAATATTTTGTCATTCAAACAATTTTGTCGCGTTTCGAGGCTGTATGGACAACTTTTTAAAATATTTTTCCATGTGTTGTGTGACCATCCTACAGTGATGCATTTTTTTCATCCGCCCGGATGTTGTCGGATTTCGTTGCTAAGTATTACTTCCCACACCAACGCTTTTTTACTAATATTTTAAAATATTTTGTTATAATTTTGAATATGTTGTCATTCAAACAAACTAAAT
This sequence comes from Aegilops umbellulata, assembly GCA_032464435.1. Lineage (NCBI taxonomy): Eukaryota > Viridiplantae > Streptophyta > Magnoliopsida > Poales > Poaceae > Aegilops > Aegilops umbellulata. Next base: position 124,312,143 of record CP136058.1, read on the forward strand.
TTATTTATTTCAAACAAACATTCAAACCAACTTTGAAACAAACTAACTTTTTTATTTCAAACAAACATTCAAACAAACTACATTGAGCATAGAGATATTTTAAATAGTTTATCCAAACTTAAACGAGTTTATCCAAACCTAAAGGAGTTCATACATAGTTCATACTTAGAACGATTTTTTAAAAAGAACTACTGCTTGTCCTCGTCGTCGCTAGCCAGGAGATCGATGACATACACGCCGTCACCGCTGTCGTTGTTGTCGCTGCTCTGGCCTAAGCGGTCCTATTCGATGTCGTCTTCCTTCGAGGCCTCCGTCGCCTCCTCTTGCGGGACCACTGGCGGAATCGCCGCCACCGCCTGGATCGCTGTCGCCTGCTCGGCGGCCTCCCTCGCAGCAGCTGTCGCCGCTGCAGCCCCCACTACCGCCGCCGCCGACGCTCGAAGTGCGTCGAGGTAGCCCGGCGTATCGTCGGGATCGCCGTCCTCTCGAAGAACAACCTGCTCCGATGGCAGTTCCTCTACCGGCAGGGTGGGGGGATCGGCGGGCGCCGGCGCAGGTGGTGGAGGGGCCCGACGGCCGCGTGCATCTTGACAGGGGCGCTGCGGCGAGGTGGGAAGGTGCGGGCCAAGAAGGTGGCGGCGGTCGCCGGTGAGGTCGGGCATGGCTCCGGACTCCGCCAGCCGGAACGCGCCGATGACGGCGGCGTAGTCCTTGCCGTCCCAGAACCCGTGCCGACCGGCGATGTTGCACCGGCCGCCGGTCTGCATCTCCTGCGCGATCGCGCCGGGACCGCGCATCGGGTAGCCGTCTTTGTTGAGCTTCCAGTCGTGCGGAAGACGACAACCCGGCGGCACGAGGAGCCCAAACCGAAACAGCTCCTCTGTCTCCGGCGTGCTCAGGCTCGACGGCCACGCACTCGGGTCGTCGTTGCCGCTGGTGCCGGAGCTGCTGCCGTGGTGGAAAGACATCTCACCGACGGGGTGGAGCGGTAAGAGAGAAGAGCACTACTAGGGAAAACCTTGGTAGTAGCACGGGTTTTGAGGCTATCAGCAGCCGGGGTAGCCGCGCTACTACTACGGCACTACAGCTAACTATTAGTAGTAGCGTTGTCTGTACCCGCGCTACTACTATTGACTATATCAGCAACGCTTTTCGGGAATGTGCTACTATTAATTAGCTGTAGCGCTTTCCTAACCCCGCGCTACTGCTGTATCTTTCATCATTTTCCCGCCGCTTCCTACCCTGTTCCAGTTTTTGGAACGAACATGATCCAGGAGACTTGGACCCTACGTAAAAGAAGCTTCCAGGAAGCCATGAGGTAGGGGGGTGCGCCTACCCCCCCAGGCGCGCCCTCCCCTCTCGTGGGCCCCATGTTGCTCCACCAACGTACTCCTTCCTCCTATATATACCTACGTACCCCAAATGATCAGATACGGAGCCAAAAACCTAATTCCACCGCCGCAACCTTCTGTACCCACGAGATCCCATCTTGGGGCTTGTTCCGAAGCTCCGCCGGAGGGGGCATCCATCACGGAGGGCTTCTACATCAACACCATAGCCTCTCCGATGAAGTGTGAGTAGTTTACCTCAGACCTTCAGGTCCATAGTTAGTAGCTAGATGGCTTCCTCTCTCTTTTTGGATCTCAATACAATGTTCTCCCCCTCTCTCATGGAGATCTATTCGATGTAATCTTCTTTTGCGGTGTGTTTGTTGAGACGGATGAATTGTGGATTTATGATCAAGTTTATCTATGAACAATATTTGAATCTTCTCTGAATTCTTTTATGTATGATTGGTTACCTTTGCAAGTCTCTTCGAATTATCAGTTTGGTTTGGCCTACTAGATTAATCTTTCTTGCAATGGGAGAAGTGCTTAGCTTTGGGTTCAATCTTGCGGTGTCCTTTCCCAGTGACAGTAGGGGCAGCAAGGCACGTATTGTATTGTTGCCATCGAGGATAACAAGATGGGGTTTTTATCATATTGCATGAATTTATCCCTCTACATCATGTCATCTTGCTTAAGGTGTTACTCTGTTCTTATGAACTTAATACTCTAGATGCATGCTAGATAGCGGTCGATGTGTGGAGTAATAGTAGTAGATGCAGGCAGGAGTCGGTCTGCTTGTCTCGGACGTGATGCCTATATACATGATCATACCTAGATATTCTCATAACTATGCTCAATTTTGTCAATTGTTCAATAGTAATTTGTTCAGCCACCGTAAAATACTTATGCTCTTGAGAGAAGCCACTAGTGAAACCTATGGCCCTAGGTCTATCTTCATCATATTGATCTTCCAACACTTAGTTATTTCCGTTGCTTTTTTACTTTGCCTTTATTTTACTTTGCATCTCCATCATAAAAATACCAAAAATATTATCCTATCATTTCTATCAGATCTCACTCTCATAAGTGACCGTGTAGGGATTGACAACCCCTTATCGCGTTGGTTGCGAGGATTTATTTGTTTTGTGTAGGTGTGAGGGACTCGCGTGTAGCCTCCTACTGGATTGATACCTTGGTTCTCAAAAACTGAGGGAAATACTTACGCTACTTTGCTGCATCACCCTTTCCTCTTCAAGGAAAAACCAACGCAGTGCTCAAGAGGTAGCAAGAAGGATTTCTGGCGCTGTTGCCGGGGAGGCCTACGCAAAAGTCAACATACCAAGTACCCATCACAAACCCTCATCTCCCGCATTACATTATTTGCCATTTGCCTCTCGTTTTCCTCTCCCCCACTTCACCCTTGCCGTTTTATTCGCCCTCTCTTTTTCGTTCCCCTCTTTTCTGTTTGCTTGTCGTTATGGCTGTTAGGTTTGTAGCTGTGTAACGTGACATGTATGTCATGGTTGTGTTGCGTGCGTATTGTGTAATCTAGGCAGGTAGTTAGAGTAGATATGATCTCATCTCATGTATAGCTTGGAGTATGGGTCAAGACTACCAACTACCTGCCGATCCTTGTACTTGTTGAGCTATATAACACGCACGCGTCCCTGCAGGATTGCATACGCTTCCATCATAGTTTTACATGGTAACCAGAGCCATCCTCGAGCACATCCATGGCGTCTTCAAGTTCCTTCCCATCCTCGCCATTCGCACACGCCGCCACCGAGAAGCTCACGAAGGGCAACCAGGCTCTATGGCAGGCGACGGTGCTCTCGGCCATCCGAGGAGCACAAATGGCCAAGTACCTCGACGTCGAGCAACCGCCACTGCCCATGCAGATCGATGTGGCCTCGTCTGATGGCAAGACGACGGCGAAAGCGCCGAACCCTGACTTCCAAACCTGGTATGCTCAAGACCAACAAGTCTTCTCCTATCTCCTGACGACACTTTCGTGTGAGATAACTATCCAGGTTGCTTCATGCCACACCTCTGCTGAGCTCTGGAACACGGTGGAAGGGATGCTTGCATCTCACACCCGTTCCCAGACCACCAACGTCCGGATCGCCCTCGCCAATCTGCAGAAGGGCAACTCCTCCATCACCGACTATGTCGGGAAGATCAAGTCTCTCTGCGACAAACTGATCGCCGCACGGAAGAGGGTGGACGACGATGACATCGTCTCCCACATCCTGGCCGAGCTAGATGAAGATTTTGACCCGGTGGTGTCTGCCATGTGTTCCCGGGTGGAGCCGGTGACCATGGCCGAGCTGTTCTCACAGCTGCTGAGCTTTGAAACAAGGCTCAACCTTCGGGGCGGAGGGTACCAATCCTCTGCCAATGTTGCCACCCGAGGCCGTAGAAACGGCGCTGGTGGTGGTGATCGCGGTCGCCGCCAAGGTGGCAATGGTGGTGACCGCGGCGGGCGCGGCGGCGGCTACTCCAAACCTGGAGGGCGCGGCGGCGGACACGGCAACAACAACAGCGGGGGCAACTACAACAACAACCATGGCCCCAGGGTCCAGTGCCAGATCTGTGGTAAGATGCGCCACCCAGCCTGGAAGTGCTGGAAGCGCTATGATGAGTCCTATCAAGGCGTGGAGGAGAAGTCGGCCAACCTTGCTGCACGGCAGTACGGGGTGGATACGAACTGGTACCTGGACAGTGGTGCCACTGACCACATCATAGGAGATTTGGAGAAGCTGACCGTGCGGGATCGCTACACTGGAAACGAACAGATTCATACTGCTAGTGGATCAGGTATGGTTATTAAGCATATCGGTCATTTAGCTATTCATACTCCTGATTGAGATCTCCTCCTAAATAATATCCTTCATGTACCGCAAGCCAACAAAAGTCTAATCTCCGCTAGCCGCCTTGCCGTTGACAATAATTCCTTTGTTGAAATTCATCCCTATTCTTTTCTTGTCAAGTAACGGGGAACGAAGAAGGTGCTCCTTCGAGACAGGGGTAGAAGAGGACTCTACCCGGTTAGGCACACGCGATCCGACGCCAAGAAGCACATGCTCAGTGTCACCAAGCTATCCTCGGATAGGTGGCACCGGCGTTTAGGCCATCCATCTCCTCTTATTGTTAGCAAAGTCAATAGCAAGAATAATCTCGCGTGTGCAAATTCATTCAATAAAGATTTTGTATGTGACGCCTGCCAAAAAGGCAAAAGTCACCAGTTGCCTTATCCCAAGTCAATAAGTGAATCAAAATTTCCTTCAGAACTTGTGTTTTCTGATGTTTGGGGTCCTGCTGTTGAAACAGTAGGAAGGAAGAAATATTATGTGAGTTTCATTGACGATTTCAGTAAATTCACTTGGATATATTTGATCAAACACAAGTATGCAGTTTTCCAAAAGTTTCATGACTTTCAACATCTAGTAGAACGTCAATTTGATCGCAAGATTCTTGCCTTACAAACGGACTGGGGAGGGGAGTATGAAAAGTTGAACTCCTTCTTTAACAAAATAGGTATATCTCACCACGTCTCGTGCCCTCATGCTCACCAACAAAACGGGTCAGCTCAGAGAAAACATCGACATATTGTCGAAGTGGGCCTTTCCCTTCTCGCTCAAAGCCTCTATGCCCTTAAAGTTTTGGGATGAGGCCTTCATTGCTGCCACCTGTTTGATAAACCGGATTCCTAGCAAAGTTCTCAAGTTTGAGACACCCTTTGAAAAACTATTCCATGAAAAACCCAACTATTCCATCCTTCGGATTTTTGGGTGTGCCTGCTGGCCGAACCTTCGACCCTACAATAACCACAAACTTCAATTCCGCTCAAAACAATGTGCTTTCCATGGGTACAGCAATCTCCACAAAGGGTTTAAATGTCTTGACATATCCACTGGGCGTGTTTATATTTCTAGAGATGTAATCTTTGATGAAAATATATTCCCTTTTGCTAGTCTTCATCCAAACGCCGGCGCTCGTCTTCGTGCTGAAATTTTGCTACTTTCTCCGGAGTTATTAAATCCTTCTGATCATGGGGGTGAATCTTATGCTGATGATCATGTGTTTAATAACCCTAATCCTTCCGCTAATGGAGACTGTACTGATGAAAACAGTGAAAAAACCAATGCTCCAGGCCATGATTTTATGCAGCAACAAGGATGTACAGGCGCCAGACACGAGGACGATTCAGCTGGCAGTGCTGATCCCGAGGGATCCGGTGCAGAAGAAGCAGCAGGCGGGACCGGCGCGGATCCCACGAGTGATTCGCCGCTGCCTACACCGCGTGGTGGGCCTGGCGCATCAGCGCGCGCCACGGAGTCCGGCGCGCCAGTGCGGTCGGGCGGGGCTGATACGCCCGTGTCGTCACGTGCAACGTGTCAAGGAGCGGCTGGGGCTGGGGCGTCAGTCCCATAGAGCAATGATGGCTCCAGCAGTCCCGCGCGGGCCCGTGACCGCGCGTAGCCATCGCCAACCGACAACCTGCGGGAGACCGCAGATCCGCAGCAGGCTGAGCGCGCGGATGTAGAGGGAGATCTGCCGTCGCCGTTTGTGTCGGTACAAGGAATAGGATCCTCTATGGCTGCTACCGGATCTGTTGTGGCCACTCCGAATATAACCACACGAGTCACTCGTTCGCAGCGAGGTCTTACCAAACCACTAGTGCCTAAGGATGGCACGATCAGGTATGATAAACACTTTAAGTTTGCAAACTTTGCAGCCACTAGTGAACCACAAAATGTGCTAGAAGCCTTGCATGATAAAAATTGGAAAAATGCTATGAGTGTTGAGTATGATGCCTTAGTGAGGAACAACACCTGGCACTTAGTTCCACCGAAGCCAGGGAGGAATATTATAGACTGTAAATGGGTATACAAAATTAAAAAGAAGGTAGATGGAACAATAGATAGATACAAAGCTAGATTAGTAGCTAAGGGTTTCAAACAGCGCTATGGCACTGATTATGAGGATACCTTCAGTCCAGTAGTGAAGGCTGCTACTATCAGACTTGTTCTATCTGTTTCAGTTTCCAAGGGATGGAGCCTTCGTCAATTGGATGTTCAGAATGCGTTTCTACATGGCGTTCTCGAGGAAGAGGTCTATATGAGGCAGCCCCAGGCTTTGAGAACACATCCAAACCTAATCATGTATGCAGGTTGGACAAAGCCTTGTATGGTTTAAAACAAGCACCAAGGGCATGGTATTCAAGATTGAGTCTTAAGTTACAACAACTTGGATTCCATCCATCAAAGGGAGATACTTCCTTATTCTTCTTCAAGAAGGGCAAGGTGATCATATACATGCTTATTTATGTTGATGACATAATTGTAGCAAGTTCCTCACAAGATGCAATGTTAGCATTGCTAAGAAACTTAAAAAGAGAGTTTGCTTTGAAAGATTTGGGAGAGTTACACTACTTTCTAGGTATTGAAGTAAAAAAGGTGCAAGATGGTATTTTACTCACTCAAGAGAAATATGCTTCTGATATTTTGAGTTGTGTAGGAATGAAGGATTGTAAACCTTCCAGTACACCTATGTCAACCATTGAAAAACTGTCGTTGAATGAGGGCAAACTATTAAGCCCAGAAGAAGGAACAAAATATCGAAGTATAGTTGGCGCACTTCAATATCTTACACTGACAAGACCTGACATATCTTTCTTAGTTAATAAGGTCTGTCAGTTTTTGCATGCACCAACTTCCTTACATTGGACAACTATGAAGAGAATACTGAGATATATTCAGGGAAGCTCGGGAATAGGACTAAGCATATGCAAGTCCCCATGAACAACAGTAAGTGCCTTCTCTGATGCAGATTGGGCAGGATGCCCAGATGATAGGAAGTCCACAGGAGGTTTTGCAGTGTTTCTTGGCTCCAATCTTGTGTCATGGCAAGCAAAGAAGCAAGCAACTGTCTCAAGATCCAGCACTGAGGCAGAGTACAAATCACTAGCAAATGCTACTGCTGAGGTAATGTGGATGGAAACGCTACTTGATGAATTGGGGGTCTACAGGCCACATGTGTCACGCTTATGGTGTGATAATCAAGGAGCAACGTATCTTTCTGCAAATCCTGTGTTTCATGCAAGAACGAAACATATAGAGATTGATTTCCATTTTGTTCGGGAAAGAGTTGCTAAGAAGAAGTTGGAGATAAGGTTCATTCCAACTGGAGATCAAGTAGCTGATGGTTTCACTAAACCACTGCAGGTTCGACAGCTCCAAGCCTTCAGAAACAATATAAACCTTGATATGTTGATATTGAGGGAGGATGTTAGATAGGTTTGTAGCTGTGTAACGTGACATGTATGTCACGGTTGTGTTGCGTGCGTATTGTGTAATCTAGGCAGGTAGTTAGAGTAGATATGCCCTCATCTCATGTATAGCTTGGAGTATGGGTCAAGACTACCAACTACCTGCCGATCCTTGTACTTGTTGAGCTATATAACACGCACGCGTCCCTGCAGGATTGCATACGCTTCCATCATAGTTTTACAATGGCTAGTCCTTTATCTTCTCCGTTGTCTCCCGAAAATGAAGTTCTCAATTTTAAACAAAGGGAGGGAGAAAATCTAAAAGATGCTTGGTATAGAATTTGCAATGCTCAAAATAGATCTACCAGGAAGCAATCTACTTCTGTTCTTCTCCGCAATTTTTATGTAGGCGCTAATCCTTGGTATAGATATATTCTCGGTACCATTACCGGAGGGAATTTCTTGGGTAGCCATACTTTTGACTCTTATAATGCTCTGATAGATTTATTTGGCTCACCACCTCTTTTGGTTAATGGAACTATGTTAACTTTGGAGCATATAATGCAAAGACTTGAAATTATTGAAAATAAAGTTGCTACCGTAGAATTAATTGAAAATCTGGATAAAAAGATCCACAACCAAATTACCCAATATGGATCTAAGGTAGGAGTCACTTTGAAAAATATTAAGGAGAAGGAACCCATAGTTAATGAAAGAATAAATCAAGATTCCACTAGAATCGATAAACTTGAGGGTATTATTACCAACTTGGGAACCACTTTTTCTTCCGTAAAGAGTACTGCAAGTCCTCCAACTAAAATTGCCAAGCTTATGTATGTTCCTAAAAATAAGGGTGAATCCTCTAGTAAGGAAACTTCGGATCTTAAATCTATAAGTATTCCCCCCCCCCCCCAATCTTTTTGCTATCATTAAGGAACCATTTGCTACAAATGATTTTTTTATCTTGTTCCTAAAAGTTTGATAATTACTAAAAATAAAGAAATTTCTAAGGATGATAGATGTCTCATCGAAGAATTCCCACCAAAGATGGCAATACCTAGATCTATCCTTGCTTTTATGCCTAGCTAGGGGCGTTAAACGACAGCGCTTGTTGGGAGGCAACCCAATTTTATTTTTAGTATTTTTTTATTTTTGCTTCTGTTTAGGAATAAATATTTGGTCTAGCCTCTGGTTAGATGTGTTTTTATGTTTAATTAGTGTTTGTGCCAAGTTAAACCTATCTTGGATGATAGTTATTTGATCTTGCAGAAATTTCCAGAAACTTTCTGTTCACAAAAATAATTGTTAAAAATCACCAGAACATGATAAAATATTGATTCCAATTGCTGCTGATCAATAAACAAATTTTCTAGGTCTTCCTATTTTGTCTGATTTTTTGGAGTTCCAGAAGTTTGCGCTAGTTACAGATTACTACAGACTGTTCTGTTTTTGACAAATTCTATTTTTCGTGTGTTGCTTGCTTATTTTGATGAATCTATGGCTAGTAAAATAGTTTATAAACCATAGATAAGTTGTAATACAGTAGGTTTAACACCAATATAAATAAATAATAAGTTCATTACAGTACCTTGAAGTGGTCTTTTGTTTTCTTTCGCTAACGGAGCTCACGGGATTTTCTGTTAAGTTTTGTGTTGTGAAGTTTTCAAGTTTTGGGTGAAAGATTTGATGGATTATGGAACAAGGAGTGGAAAGATCCTAAGATTGGGGATGCCCATGGCAGCCCCAAGATAATCTAAGGACACCAAAAAGCCAAAGCTTGGGGATACCCCGGAAGGCATCCCCTCTTTCGTCTACTTCCATTGGTAACTTTACTTGGAGCTATATTTTTATTCACCACATGATATGTGTTTTGCTTGGAGCGTCTTGTATGATTTGAGTCTTTGCTTTTTAGTTTACCACAATCATCCTTGTTGTACACACCTTTTGAGAGAGACACACATGATTTGGAAACTATTAGAATACTCTATGTGCTTCACTTATATCTTTTGAGTTATATAATTTTGCTCTAGTACTTCACTTATATCTTTTAGAGCACGGTGGTGGATTTGTTTTATAGAAACTATTGATCTCTCATGCTTCACTTAGATTCTTTTGAGAGTCTTAAATAGCATGGTAATTTTCTTAAATAATCCTAATATGCTAGGTATTCAATATTAGTAAAAGCTTTCTTATGAGTGTGTTGAATACTAAGAGAAGTTTGATACTTGATGATTGTTTTGAGATATGGAGGTAGTAATATTAAAGTCGTGCTAGTTGAGTAGTTGTGAATTTGAGAAATACTTGCGTTGAAGTTTGCAAGTCCCGTAGCATGCACATATGGTAAACGTTATGTAACAAATTTGGAACATGAGGTGTTATTTGATTGTCCCCCTTATGAGTTGCGGTCGGGGACTGATGTCTACTACGCAACCTTCTTCTTGTAGACGTTGTTGGGCCTCCAAGTGCAGAGGTTTGTAGGACAGTAGCAAATTTCCCTCAAGTGGATGACCTAAGGTTTATCAATCTGTGGGAGGCGTAGGATGAAGATGGTCTCTCTCAAGCAACCCTGCAACCAAATAACAAAGAGTCTCTTGTGTCCCCAACACACCCAATACAATGGTAAATTGTATAGGTGCACTAGTTTGGCGAAGAGATGGTGATACAAGTGCAATATGGATGGTAGATATAGGTTTTTGTAATCTGAAAATATAAAAACAGCAAGGTAACTAATGATAAAAGTGAGCGTAAACGGTATTGCAATGCTAGGAAACAAGGCCTAGGGTTCATACTTTCACTAGTGCAAGTTCTCTCAACAATAATAACATAGTTGGATCACATAACTATCCCTCAACATGCAACAAAGAGTCACTCCAAAGTCACTAATAGCGGAGAACAAACGAAGAGATTATGGTAGGGTACGAAACCACCTCAAAGTTATTCTTTCCAATCAATCCATTGGGCTATTCCTATAAGTGTCACAAACAGCCCTAGAGTTCATACTAGAATAACACCGTAAGACACAAATCAACCAAAACCCTAATGTCACCTAGATACTCCAATGTCACCTCAAGTATCCGTGGGTATGATTATACGATATGCATCACACAATCTCAAATTCATCTATTCAACCAACACATAGAACCTCAGAGAGTGCCCCAAAGTTTCTACCGGAGAATCAAGACGAAAACGTGTGCCAACCCCTATGCATAAGTTCATGGGCGGAACCCGCAAGTTGATCACCAAAACATACATCTAGTGAATCACGTGATATCCCATTGTCACCACAGATACGCACGGCAAGACATACATCAAGTGTTCTCAAATCATTAAAGACTCAATTCGATAAGATTACTTCAAAGGGAAAACTCAATCCATTACAAGAGAGTAGAGGGGGAGAAGAAACATAAGATCCAACTATACTAGCAAAGCTCGCGATACATCAAGATCGTGCCAAATCAAGAACACGAGAGAGAGAGAGAGAGAGAGAGAGAGAGAGAGAGATCAAACACATAGCTACTGGTACATACCCTCACCCCCGAGGGTGAACTACTCCCTCCTCGTCATGGAGAGCGTCGGGATGACGAAGATGGCCACTGGTGAGGGTTCCCCCCTCCGGCAGGGTGCCGGAACAGGGTCTCGATTGGTTTATCGTGGATATAGAGGCTTGCGGCGGCGGAACTCCCGATCTGTTCTGTTCCTCGGAAGTTTTAGGGTACGTGGGTATATATGGGTGAAAGAAGTACGTCGGTGGACCTCCGGGCTGTCCATGAGGTAGGGGGCGCGCCCTAGGGGGGTGGGCGCGCCCCCCACCCTCGTGGGCAGCCCGGGACTCCCCTGGCGTGCACTCGAAGTTTTTCCGGTAGATTTCCTTCCAAAAGTAACTTCTCCAGTTGATTTCATTCCGTCTCGACTCCGTTTGATAATCTTTTTCTTCGAAACACTGAAATAGGCAAAAAAACAACAATTCTGGGTTGGGCCTCCAGTTAATAGGTTAGTCCCAAAAATAATATAGAAGTGGATAATAAAGCCCAATATTGTCTAAAACGGTAGATAATATAGCATGGAGCAATCAAAAATTATAGATATGTTGGAGACGTATCAGGGACGAGCGATGGTCTTTTCCTACCAATCTATCCCCCTAGGAGCATGCGCGTAGTGCTTGGTTTTTGATAACTTGTAGATTTTTGCAATAAGTATGTAAGTTCTTTATGACTAATGTTGAGTCCATGGATTATACGCACTCTCAACCTTCCATCATTGCTAGTGTCTTTGGTACCGTGCATTGCCCTTTCTCACATTGAGAGTTGGTGCAAACTTCGCCGGTGCATCCAAACCCCGTGATATGATACGCTCTTTCACACATAAACGTCCTTATACCTTCCTCAAAACAGCCACCATACCTACCTATTATGGCATTGCCATAGCCATTCCGAGATATATTGTCATGCAACTTACCACCATTCCGTTTATCATGACACGTTCATCATTGTCATATTGCTTAGCATGATCATGTAGTTGACATAGTATTTGTGGCAAAGCCACCGTTCATAATTCTTTCATACATGTCACTCTTGGTTCATTGCATATCCCGGTACACCGCCGGAGGCATTCATATAGAGTCATACTTTGTTCTAGTATCGAGTTGTAATCATTGAGTTGTAAATAAATAGAAGTGTGATGATCATCATTTTCTAGAGCATTGTCCCAAGTGAGGAAGAAAAAAAAGAGAAAGGCCATAAAAAAAGAAGGCCCAAAAAAATGAGAGCAAAAGCGAGAAGGGACAATGTTACTATCCTTTACCACACTTGTGCTTCAAAGTAGCACCATAATCTTGATGATAGAGAGTCTCTTGTTCTGTCACTTTCATATACTAGTGGGAATTTTTCATTACAGAACTTGGCTTGTATATTCCAATAATGGGCCTCCTCAAGTGCCCTAGGTCTTCATGAGAAAGCAAGTTGGATGCACACCCACTTAGTTTCTTTTGTTGAGCTTTCATTTATTTATAGCTCTAGTGCATCCGTTGCATGGCAATCCCTACTCCTTACATTAACATCAATCGATGGGCATCTCCATAGCTCATTGATTAGCCTCGTTGATGTGAGAATTTCTCCTTTTTTTACTTCTCCACATAACCCCCATCATCATATTCTATTCCACCCATAGTGATATGTCCATGGCTCGCACTCATGTATTGCGTGAAGATTGAAAAAGTTTGAGATTACTAAAGTATGAAACAATTGCTTGGCTTGTCATCGGGGTTGTGCATGATGAGAGCATTCTTGTGTGACGAAAATGGAGCATGACTAAACTATATGATTTTGTAGGGATGAACTTTCTTTGGCCATGTTATTTTGAGAGGACATAATTGCTTAGTTAGTATGTTTGAAGTATTATTATTTTTATGTCAATATGAACTTTTATCTTGAATCTTTCGGATCTGAATATTCATACCACAATTAATAAGAATTACATTGAAATTATGCCTAGTAGCACTCCACATCAAAAATTTTGTTTTTATCATTTACCTACTCGAGGACGAGCAGGAATTAAGCTTGGGTATGCTTGATACGTCTCCAACGTATCTATAATTTTTTATTGCTCCATGCTATATTATCTTCTGTTTTGGACATTATTGGGCTTTATTATTCACTTTTATATTATTTTTTGGACTAACCTATTAACCGGAGGCCCAGCCCAAAATTGTTGTTTTTTGCCTATTTCAGAGTTTCGCAGAAAAAAGAATATCAAACGGAGTCCAAACGGAATCAAACCTTCGGGAACGTGATTTTTGGAACGAACATGATCCAGGAGACTTGGACCCTACGTAAGAGAAGCTTCCAGGAAGCCACGAGGTAGGGGGCGCCTACCCCCCCCCCCCCAGGCGCGCCCTCCACCCTCGTGGGGCCCACATTGCTCCACCGCCGCAACCTTCTGTACCCACGAGATCCCATCTTGGGGCCTGTTCCGGAGCTCCGCTGGAGGGGGCATCCATCACGGACGGCTTCTACATCAACACCATAGCCTCTCCGATGAAGTGTGAGTAGTTTACCTCAGACCTTCGGGTCCATAGTTAGTAGCTAGATGGCTTCCTCTCTCTTTTTGGATCTCAATACAATGTTCTCCCCCTCTCTCATGGAGATCTATTCGATGTAATCTTCTTTTGCGGTGTGTTTGTTGAGACCGATGAATTGTGGGTTTATGATCAAGTTTATCTATGAACAATATTTGAATCTTCTCTGAATTCTTTTATGTATGATTGGTTATCTTTGCAAGTCTCTTCGAATTATCAGTTTGGTTTGGCCTTCTAGATTGATCTTTCTTGCAATGGGAGAAGTGCTTAGCTTTGGGTTCAATCTTGCGGTGTCCTTTCCCAGTGACAGTAGGGGCAGCAAGGCACGTATTGTATTGTTGCCATCGAGGATAACAAGATGGGGTTTTTTATCATATTGCATGAATTTATCCCTCTACATCATGTCATCTTGCTTAAGGCGTTACTCTGTTCTTATGAACTTAATACTCTAGATGCATGCTGGATAGCGGTCGATGTGTGGAGTAATAGTAGTAGATGCAGGCAGGAGTCGGTCTACTTATCTCGGATGTGATGCCTATATACATGATCATACCTAGATATTCTCATAACTATGCTCAATTCTGTCAATTGCTCAACGGTAATTTGTTCACCCACCGTAAAATACTTATGCTCTTGAGAGAAGCCACTAGTGAAACCTATGGCCCCCGGGTCTATCTTCATCATATTAATCTTCCAACCCTTAGTTATTTCCGTTGCTTTTTTACTTTGCTTTTATTTTACTTTGCATCTTCATCATAAAAATACCAAAAATATTATCCTATCATATCTATCAGATCTCACTCTCGTAGGTGACCGTGTAGGGATTGACAACCCCTTATCGCGTTGGTTACGAGGATTTATTTGTTTTGTGTAGGTGCGAGAGACTCGCGTGTAGCCTCCTACTGGATTGATACCTTGGTTCTCAAAAATTGAGGGAAATACTTATGCTACTTTGCTACATCACCCTTTCCTCTTCAAGGGAAAACCAACGCAGTGCTCTAGAGGTAGCAGATACCACAACTCACAGATAGGCTCTTTGGCAATTTCTGAACAAGAAAAACATATCAATTAATAAATGGCCTCGCATATACTCTTGCAAATATATTTCTATTAAGTATATATTTTTACACTATCAAAAGACACAATACTACATATTTGTACTAAGCATGAATTCTACTAATAAGTATATATGGATTATCTACACTATTAATAGTTCCTTGGATTATACACTAATAAGCATGTGATCGGACTCTACACTAAAGCATATCATCGACTAGATTCCACACAACATATCATTGGACTCTACACTAAGCATATCATCGGATAATTTGCATGTGTAAGTATAACAATAAAGCATATATATATCATCAAATTACTACAGTTAGTATAACATACCATATCATGTCGATCGACCATGGTACTTGTCAGGCGGGTCACGAATGGCACCCCGACAAAGTCATCACGTGGCAAAATTATGTCCCATAGGTTGCACACCTCCTCCTCGCTCAGCCTCATTCTTTGAGCTACGATGGCTTCATGAAGTGGGTCCTCATCATCTTCATCAAGTGGGTCCTCATCATCTTCCTCATCTTCCACCAAGTTGATATAAATGACAGCAAGCTTGGGTCTTTCTGCTCTAAAGGAGAAGATGATCAACTCACCACCAGTAAGACGCATGCGGGCGAGGAAAAGGGCACATCCATCTCCTCCAATCTGTGACATATTGCGTCCTTTCTCGACCTCCATAGTGTAGGGTCCCTCAGGAGCCTCAAAGGTCACATTGTCTCCTGTCAGCTTATTGAATTTCAACCCCACATTGCATGGGATGATGTGTGTAAAAAAAGCAAAATGACACAATGCAGTAATGCCAACACTAAAAACAAAATAGTTGTTACATTTTATATAATTTATTACCACCGCATGACGAAAACTCGGCTGGAAGTAGATGCCGAACAACTTGCCAGTTGCAAGGCTGCTGGCGCACCTTGACTTGCACAGTCGACATGGTGGTGGTGGTGGCGCCATTTTCCTAAAGTAATATGAGCAAAAGATTAACGATCCACTTCACAGGAAAGAAAAACATAGCATGTGATATTTTTGGTTCTTCTTCAGTTATATTTTCATAGTGGAACCCGATCCCAAGAAGTAAACAATAAGCTCTCAATTAACTTACTAGCACCTTCTATAATAGAACCAACAGCTAGTAGGCAAATGCCAAATCAGCCAACAAGACTCACAGCCAACAAGTTCTCAATTAGCTTACTAACACCTTCTAGAATAGAACCAACAACTAGCAGGCAAATGCCAAATCTTGTGTATATATCACCGATATCTCTAGATGAAGAGATTCTTCCGCGAGAAGAACTTTGATGGACAATTATAATCCTAAGATCTAGTAACATATAAGATGACAAGGTACCACCTACCAAAGCATTTCAGTGTCACCTACTGCCAAAAAAACTTTTCACAAATATCTACCAAATCAGGGTACCACCTACCAAGACATTTCATCTAATTTGGCCCCTGTTGCCTAAGATAACTGATTAAAAAAACAAGTGGTAAATTTAATTGGGACTAACTTAGCATTTGCAAACCAAATACTTGTAACAAAACCAATATCTACCAGATCATGGTACAACCTACCAAAGCATTTCAACTAAATTGGCACATACATTTTGCCAAAAAATAACTTATTACAGAAAAACAAAAGCATCTAGCTATCCGTGTATAGAAAAAATAACAATAAAAGGGTGCGTTTCTTTCCAAGCATCTAGCTAGGTCGTGCCAAATCTTCAGAGCTATCAACTAGCGTACTAAATCAACTAGCCTACTAAATCAACATGTTGCATATGAACTAAATCAACTAGCCTACTAAATCAACTAAATCATATCAACTAAATCAACTAAAATGTTCTAAATCAACTAAATCAACTAGCCTACTAAATCAACTAAATCAAAATGTTGCATATGAACCAGCCTACTAAATCAAAATGTAGCAGGGAGGAGGGGGTTGTGGATGGAGGAGGGAGGAGGAAGAAGGAGGGGTGACTGGAGGAGGGAGGAGAGAGTAGGACGGAGGAGGAAGGCGGAGCGAGGAGGGGCCGGCCGGCGGCGAACGAAGGAGTGGAGGGAGGACGGGGGAGGAGGGCGGCCGGCGAAGGATTACCGAGTCCAGGAAGGAGGAGGGGTGACGACGGCGCAGAGGGAGGAGGGGTAGGCGGCGGCGGCCGGCGGGGGAGGACCGGCGCAGGGGGGTGGGAGGTGAGGGGGAGATCGAGTGAGTGTGAGTGTGAGTGGATCGGAGAGAGGAGAGTGAGGGGTGGAAGATAGAATGGCTTAGCAGTAGCGCGCTATAGGGAAAGACGCTACTGCTAAACGACCTTTAAGTAGCGCCTTTCAGTCACAACGCGCTACTGCTATGTGTCAGCATGTAAAAATAAACATAAAAAATACATTGATCATCGATGATCTTTTTGTGTACAATCTGATTTGTCAACATGAGTCCTCACCGGTTTAGGAACCGGTGAAGAATCATATTGCGGCCACAAATTCTACACATAAAGTTCAATAAAGACCAAGTGCTTGTGATAGTTTGAGAAGTAACATATTTAAGGTGGTAGAAGCCCTCTTCGCGAAGCGAGGTGGGACTAAATTTTTGTAGTAAACTTAGCAGTAGCGGGTATTGAGGGAATGCACTGATGCTATGATCTGTAGCAGTAGCGCTCTTCGTATTAACGCGCGGCTGCTAGAACTAGCTTCGCGGCGGGGTCGTGGAAATTATAGCAGTAACGCGGCTTACAACAGGCGCACTACTGCTACATTTATTTCAGCAACGAGTTTTGTGGGCGCGCGCTACTGCTACGTAGCAGCAGCGCCTTATTTTAAAGCGCGCTGCTGGTAAGATTCTGTGTATAGGTTTTTTCTAGTAGTGGAGGTGTCGGGGAGGCAGGGGTGCGTTCGACCGGCGGGCTTTTATAGCCAGCGGGCGCACTTATGGCTAGGGGAATAGTCACGCGACCGGTCTGCCTGGGTGATGGCGGGCGGCGGCATTGGCTTACGCGGCGACGGGACGGGCCGGCCGCGTGGAACACGAGGCGGCGACGTCGATGGCGAGGCGGTAGGCGACGGGACGGGGCAGGGGGCTAGGTGGCGGCAGTTGAGGCGTCGGGCGACGGGACGGGGCGGCGGGGGGCGTCAGGTCAGTGGGGTGGGCGGTTTGACCACCGACGCGGTTGGACGCGCATGTCACGCCGGCTTACGCGTGTACGCCCCACCGACGCGCTACCCGTAGACGTACGTCGCCCACCTACGTGTTAAAAAAACACGCCCATGTATGCCGCGCGAGGCAGTACATCTCGCCGGGCCGCACGTGTACGACACGGGGGGCGGGGGAGGGGGAATGACGATCCTGCCCTTTTTTATAATTTTGTGTGAAGGGGTATCGGACGATCTCAACCGTTGAAGTGTCTAGGAGGGTTGTACCGAAGAAGAAGTGTTGAATGAAAAGCCTGCAAACCTATCATCAAATTCTTTTCCGCGAATACGCAAAGCTTGCGTATCATTTCATTGATAGGAGGAAGAATGAGTACAGTTAAGGGTACAACACATCACACGAACGAAGATAGGCATGAACATGGTGCCCGGAGCAGGGGGAACAAGGGATGCTCGGCCCGAATAGAGGATACATCACAGCTAAACCTACCAAACCCGACCCAAGCACGGCAATGCCGAACCAACAAGAGCACCAACATCTCTAGAACCGAAACAGGGGACACCGCGAGCGGGCAAGATAGCGCCTTCAAGAAGGAGGACGACGCCGAGACGCTGTCGCCATCCGGTCCGGAGGAACCAGACCTAGGGTTTCCCCTGAGCTCGAAGAGGGGCGCAGCCGAGGGCCTTGACAACGCCTCCAAGAAGGTAACGACATCCGCAGATGCCGCCGTTGCCAGCATCGGTAAGCCGAGTGGGGATTTCTCCCTGGCCTGAGGCTGAGCAATCCCATAGCCACCGTGTCTGGAAATGAAGATGAGGAGGCCAACGTCGGTCGGAGCCACCATGTCGAAAGGGAGTTGGCGGGGATGCATCTGCCGTCGGAGGATGGCACCGCTTCCGAACCCACGAGCACGGATCTAGCAAAGGGAAGCATTGAGGTGTACAAAGTAGGGCAGGAGGCGAAGCAGACCACAAGGAGGGTTGGGCGACGGCGAACAGCAACGCCGGCAAGCTAGGAGTGGAGGGACGCAGATCCTAGCTACCGTGGCCATAGCCGTCGGAACATCGGGGAGCCACGCGAGCTGGAAGGAACGCAGCCGCTGGGTCACCGAGGCCGAAGCCGCCCGCTGAAAGACGCCGGCAGCCATGGACACCGGAGAGACACGGGTCCAAGGTCGCTGGGACCAGAGCAGCTCCAGCAAGTACCCTCCTTGAGGGGCTTCAAGACTGCCACTAACACTGTAGTCTCGTTGCCACCGCGTGAGCCGTCGCCGTGGCTCGGGGGAGGGGGGAGGAAGGACCACCGGTGACGAAGGGGGCTGCCTGCAGGAAGGGAGGCCGCGAGCACCTCCGTGACCGGCGGCAGTGCCTGTCTCCAACCCAAGACCAGCAGCACCAGCAGAGCTGGGCCGCGCACGGAGGGAGGAGAGGAGGACTGCAGGGGGCGGCGCCGAGCAGCCGGGGCCGGCACGCCGCGCCCGCCGCGTACCGGCAGAGACGTATAACAGCTGGGAAGAGGGCCCCCGCGTAGGAGCACTAGGACGCGGAGCCGGGGGCAGGGGCGGGGGATGGATGGCGCGCGGGGGATGGATCCGCCCTGCAGCCACCTTCCTGGAGCGCGACACAGCCTTGCCGGCCGGCCTTCCGGCGGCGGCGCGGCGGGAGCGGGCGGGGGGGGGGGGGGGGGGGTCCCCCGGCGGCAGTGGATCTGGGGGGCGCGGGGCGGGGGCGGGGAAGCGCGTGGTGGGTTGCAGGGGAATGGATCCGCCCCGTTGACGCCATCCCGGGGCGCGGCGCGGCTTCGCCGGCCGGCCCTCCGGCGGCGGCGCGGCGGGGGTGGCGGAGGGGGAGGGTTCCCGGCGGCGACGGGTGCGGTTACCCCCGTGTCGCCAGGGAAGGGCGACGAGAGGGGGGGGGGCTATCATCAAATTCAGTCGTTTTGTACTAAAATTGTACTAAATTAAAAACATTTATTTTGAAATGGAGGGAGTATTAGTTTACAGTGTGCATATTCATGACTACGGGTTGCCTTTCTTTTGGTCCTGGAGCCTCCAGAGATGGCCATTCCTTAACGCGTGTACTACCTTGTTGAAAATATCCAACAAAAACAAGACCTTCTAAATATCCAGGCGATTGAGCTCAATTAAGTGCAGGTACTACACTCCTGTCGGCTCTCGTCGAATCCTAGCTATAGCTAGTGTATCTTTTGCGACCGCTGAACCAGTTTTATATTTTACTTTTGCGGGGAAATCCACAAAGCTTTTCATGGTCATCAGATCGGCTTGAATCTTGATTGCTCTCCATATATGCTGGTTCCTTTAAAGGTCAGTAATTTGATCATGGCTGGTTCGGGTGCAATGTCTGCGTGCGCGCGTCGCACATATTTACTCTTCTTTTGTCGGGGGAATTTGTTTTGGATGATCTTCCGGAGGACTTTGTGAAGATCGACAAGAATATTGCCTGCCCCGCAAAAGGCAAAAAGAGTCAAACAAGGCGTCGTGCTAATGACAGGTGACTGATTCCCCGCCAGTTCAAAAGTTCTTATTTGTACGTAGCAAATAGGAATACCCCTTTTTGCCTTTGTTCCGAGCTCTGACTGGTAGCCAAAAGCAAAGCATTCTACTAGAAAGTAGTAGAAGCACACGATCGAAATCGAATTTCAGTTTCACGTTTCGCTTGCCGACGCTGTCGTGTCGGGGTGAGTCGCATGCATGCATGAATGCGCCACCGACCGTCGCACCGACGGGGTTCCCCCGTGCACGACTGATCGATCCATGCATGGTCAAACCTCAAACGGGAGCAGAAATTTTAAGCGTGTTGGAGCAGCAGCCCGGCGGCCGGTATAGACGATGGATCTGACTTGTCAACAGCCAGTTAGCGTACGCATACTGCACACATGTCACCATGCATGCATGTACGGCGGCCGGTATAGACGATGGATCTGACTTGTCAAAGCATTCTATTTTACTTTTTGCGGAGAATATATCTGGTTAACGCACACGCCTAACGTGCAGCCATGACCCAAGATTGCATACCGTTGCATCCATGGTTTAACAGAAAAAAGAAGAAGAAAAAAACTTGCCACATAAAAAAGATCAACATATTAAAAGGTGAGTTTGGTGAAAGGTTGTTCAACAAATGTTCAAAAATAAAAGTCAGGAAGACTTGACACTGATACTCGCATTTCTCTAAATTTATTTCAGCCTTTTCGGCACTGTTCGTTAAGTGGGAGAAAACGTTTTCCATCAGCTATGATGCACGCACGATGACTTTGTCAATATCAAGATGTGATGGCTGCTCAGTATCTCCGAGATTCTCATAGGAGTAAGGTGTACGTGCATGTGTGCGTTCATAGGGGTGAGTATATGTGTATGTCTATTGAGCATCTGCAATTACTAAAAAATGTGAAAAAATAAACGTACAACACAAAATTGTTTAACACTTATCAAAATGTAAGCAATTTTACAATATCACACCCCCTCTATAGTCTCAAAAGAAAAGTCGACAAAAAACACAGATAACCAACCAATTGTCGACAAACAATGGGTTCAAAAACTCGAGGGCTCCTCCGCAGCACTGCACCAAGAGCCAATGAGAGACAACGTCATCACACTATCAAAACGACGCCACCATGACCCAAAAATCTACTATACAGAAGATGAGAGAAGAGCCTCCTCTCCCTCTGTTGCACGACACTCGGAGCGGCGGCCGAAAGATCAGAGGAGAGGAGATTGATAAATTTTTGACGGCAAGGGTTTCTTCACTGGAGGGGACAAGGTATGGCTAAGCATGTAAGGAGCTATTCTGAGTAGCATCCACATAGGAGCTTGATTGATCACACGACACATATAAGTAGTTGGACAACAAATGTGTCCAACTATCATTTTAGCTCTGCCTTTCTTTGCGAACCAATTTATGGTTAGATGATTAGTTGAACAGTGGTATCCTCAGCCCATCAGGGTTCATGTCCTGGTGCTCGCTTTATCCTAGATTTATTTTAGGATTTTCGCCGACGCGCGTTCAGTGAAAGGAGATGTTTCCGTCAACTACGAGACGCCTACGGTGACTTCGGTGTTCCCGTCGAGTATGAGGCGCCTATAGTGACTTCGTAAAATCTCAAGATGATATGCCGGCTTAGTCTCTCGAAGGTGCTCATAGTGGTAGGGTGTGCATGTGTGCATTTATATGGATGAGTGTATGCGCGTATATATGAGCGTCTGCGTCTGTACTGTGTTAAGAAAAAACTCTGCATTCTTTTGTTTTGTTTGAAACAAATCAATCTATTTTCACGAATACGCAAAGTTTGCATATCTTTTCATTGATAGAAAGAGAAAAATGAGTACAGCAAAGGATAAAACTCATGATATAAACGCAAAAAGGCATGAATATGGTATCTGGAGCATAGAGAGACAGGATGCTCAGTCCGAACAAAGTAAAGAACGCAACTAAACCCATCAAACCTAAAACTAGAGGAGCAGGCCGAAGCAGCAGGACCTAGCTCTATCATGCACGGGGATATTAATCTTCTTCTTTTGTTCTGAGATTCTCGGAAGATTTATCTTTAATCAGGATCTTCTTATATCAAGAGGAACTTTTTTTTAGAGGAAAGGCTTGGCCGAGCCCAAGAAAGGCTCGAACCTAACCCGACTTTGAATTAACAAAGCCATCAACCGGCCAGGAGATTACAAACGACACCATACAAGGAGAACAGAAAAAGAAGAACAGCGAAAGATACAAAGTGTTGTGCCAACAACTAATAGGCTCCATACGCACGACAAGCAAAGATATGATAACTAAGGCCCTAATCCACTTGAAGACGATGAAGCCCTCCAGCATGAGCAGACCACCACACAAAAGCTTTAGCAGGACCTTGTCGGCATGAAGAGCTTAATAGGTGCAGAGGCACTCTCGTCTGCTCCAAGGATTCTGGCCGACACGGTACCAACCTCCTCCATCTTCGAAGGGGCACCAGCCTCCTCGCCCTGGCACGAAGGGCGCCGATCCGTCAAGAGATGGAGACGCTTCCCCAAGAACTAAGGTGGGAACCGACGCCGTTGCCCACGAAAGCCAAAACAGTGTGCCAACACCATACCAAGTCAAGCAAATTAAAGAGAAGCTCTGCCCTGTCAAGGAATCTGCACACACGGAGAAGCAATGGCACGGCAGGGCGGCTGAAGGCCAGGCAGCAGTGGAAGGAGGACGCCGCGCCGGAGCTCCGAGGTGCACCTAGTCCGCAGAGATGAGCACCGAGCTCCTGCCATCCACAAATGAACAGGAACAACCAAAGGAGCGAATAGGCGAAACCCTGCCACACGGAGACTACAGCCGACGAGCTCCGGCCACACCACCAACCACCACCAGACAACCAGAACGGCACCTCCACCACAAGCTCACCAAAGACGGCACCCCCAAGAAGGCGACGACGCCAGCAGCGCCGCTGCCGCCCAATCCGGAAAGGATCTGGGTTTTCACCCGGTACGAGCAGGGTGAAGAGGAGGGGAAAGGAACAACCTTGACGACGCCAACAAGAAGGGGAACGGCGTCCAAGGACGTCGCCGCCGTCGTGGCCGGACCAGCCGGCCTCGGATTTCTCCGGTGTCCCTCCCCACCTCCAACCTCCAAGCACAAACAACACCGGCAGCCGAAGACCACCATAGGCTAGATCTGGCAGGAGGGCGCCGTTGATGTCGGGGGAGAGGCCAACAGATCGAAAACGGCCGCCACCGAGGGGCAACGCACCACCGCCACCACCTGCCGCCCCCTCGCCGCCCCCGCGGCCAAGGAGGACGACCAGCACCGCCGGACACCGCCTGCTGAGGCAGGCACCGGCCCACCAGCCATGGCCGCCGCCATGGATGCAGGGTACCTCGAGGGAGAGCGAGGCTACCAGATCCTCGCCGCCACCATCCTTGGCAGCCGCGCGGCGCACCGGCGACCCCCTCTGCTGGCGACGAGGGGGAGAGGCAGTGGTGGGGAAGCCGCCGGCGGCGGCTAGGGTTTGCCGCCCGTGTCGCCCCAAGTGGAGCGACGCGGGGGCGAGCGAGCCTTTTTTGAGGGGTGGTTTTACAGGGTCGCCCTATCAAGAGGAACTTTTTGCTTCCAATATTTACTTTCATGATTATAAGTCTAAGACATGTGGACTGAGCGCTTAGATGATTAGGTTTCTCGTGTTGGATTCAACTACTAGACTTGACATATGTGCTCATATTTTGTTCCGTTGACAAAAACGCATGTCATGATTTCATCAATTATAAGACGTGTCCACTTAATCTCTCGGAGGTGCTTATAGTGGTAAAATGTGGAATGTGTGTATGTATTTATAGAGATGAGTATATGTATGTGCATGTGAGCATCTATGTGTGCAATGTGTTTCACAAGGAAACATATCTAAGCCGTAAGAGCAACACCAATGGGGTGACCCATTTCGTCCGCCCGTCCGTTTGGGTCGGCGCGAATACAAAAGACGGCCCAACGCGCCGACCCAAACGGAGGCGCGTCCGTATGGCGACCCATTTCCGGCCCAATTTTAAGTCGGATTTGTGTCAGAGCGGACACGAGACGGACGCGCGCGCACGCCAACTCCTCTCCCCGGGCCCGCCGATCGGTGGCAGCCACCACCATTTCCCCCAAAAACCCTCCCACGCGCGCGCGCTCCCGCCCCACACCCGCCATGGACGACGACCTCGACCTTGACGACGCCGCCAGCCTCGCCTCCCTCGCCTCGTCGGGCATGACGACCGCCCCCTCCGGGAAAGGCAAGCTTCATGCCCCACGCAAGACCGCCGTCGCGCCCAAGCCAAAGAAGGCGCTGACACCCGAACAACGGCCAAGGGAGTCGGCCAAGAGGAAGGGCCGGAGGCATGCCGCGGACGCGAGGGATGAGGCTGCCGCGCACGGCGCCGCCGCTGCCGCCGCGCAGCAGGAGGTCACCAACGCCCGCGTCGGGGTGGTAACGAGGGAGACGCTCTACATGCTAGGGTTAAACCCTAGTCAGCACGGCCTCGTCAACGCTAATGACGAGGGATGAGCGTGGACGTTTCAAAGAAGAGCAAATGAACGCCTTCATGGAGATCCAAAGGAGGAGGCTTGAGCTGGAGGCGGAGAAGCAAGCCAAGATGCTAAAGATCGAGGCCGCCAACGCCAAGACCAAGGCGAAAGAAGTGGCTCTCGCGAGCATGATGACAGGGGTGGAGATCATGAAGGTGGATCTCAACACCGTGTCGCCAAGGAAGAGGCTGTGGTTCGAGAAGATGCAGGCCGACATGCTCAAGTTCACGGACGAGTGATCTCGTGGCCACGAGCGCCTTCCTTTTTTTATGCCGGCTTGGGTGCTGGCATGAACACGGGCGGCGATGGCGTGGTCGAACTCAAGTCCCACATCTTTTTGTGTGCTAGCATGTGTGCCGGCCGCTGGCGAGTGCGCCAACGCAAACTGTGTGGTGATATTTTCTTAAGCCGGCACTGACATGGTGCCGGCATGAGACATGCCCGCTGGCATGATCTATGCGCTGCGGGCTCTTTTTAAAAATTGAGTGCGGATATGAAAATGAGTCGGCGCGTTGGGCAGACGGCCGACCCAAATGCAAAATAGGACGGACTTGGCGGGAGGCCGTTCATTTGGGTCGGCCCGTTGCTCTAAAGCATGTCAATACATAAACAAATAAACCACTTAGAAACTATGAAAAACTGTCAGGCAAGCACGCATGCAGCCGCGGTGAACAATATTGCACATGGACGGTCCAAAGCGTACGTACTTAACACTAGTATTGTTTTCTTGGACGGTGTACGATTAACGCGCTAGTCGCTAGTCCCGCTGCATTTCATTTCACCTCAGAATGCGCCCCTTGTGTATGAGTGCCAGCAGCATAGGGCATGACCGAAATCTCTTTTTCTTGACCATGCATGGATTTGGGACTATTTCTTTTCTGCGACAGTTCAGAAAAGCATTTTTCTATTGATGTTCAGAAAGCATCTTCACCTAGCCCCACAATTCCACTTGGCCGACCGAAATTCCAGCTTACAGTTTAAGACAGCGGACTGAGGAAGTGACAGGAGATGAGATTATCCCCGTCATAATTTGCTGGCAAAGCAAACATCGTTGCCACCGCCGGCCGGCAATTCCCGATATAAGCAGTGGTGTCATCATGTCAGGCACGCCTACATGTCTGCCTTTTTTCTCTCTCCGACGGTGCATGTCTGCTAAATGTCTTCCCTTGCAGAACTAGGGCTCATGTGATTCAACGGAATTTCATAGAATTTCTTTTGCAGGAAGGACGAGATCTATTATAAAAATTCATCGGAAAAGCATTTTAAACATAATAAACATTACGTCAAGATTCCAAGACCACCGAGAGGCCAGTACTGCCCTCAGAATGAGCCGCCACGTGCCACTGTCGCCGCTACCCTAAAACCATCTTGACTTTGTCAATGACAACCAGCAAGTCTTCGTGCACGTGCTTTTAATAACCAGCGTCCTCGAGCCGCAGTCATCGCCATTGCACCCTTACATAGCTCTAAAGCATCTGACACTAAATCTCGTCACATGACGAGAAACCTATTGGCTCCAGGGCATTTGGGTACTCAAAACCAAAACCCGAACCCGAACCGACTTGCATCGCTCGCAAGCCGACTGGCACGGCGTCGCTGCCTGCCTCGACCCTCCTCCGACGTGTTTTTTCGGATACCCGAAAGAACCAAATGGTTTTTGGGGTCTATACGGGTTCGGTCATCTGTGTAGGCAAAGGCATATCCGATTCTCATTTCTGTAAACTTGAATTACCCACAAACCGAATTAACCGAACTAAAAAATCCGAAATACTCCGATGCCCAGGTTGACTGAAAATACCAAGGTGAACATAGGTCCACGTGTACCTATGTGAATAGTAAATTCAGAATACTATAATTTTTTTAATAGACCTGAAATTTTGAGGTACCAAACTTGGTATATCATTCTTCTCACATGCAAAGTTTCATGAAGATTAACACCTATGGTACTCTTAGTAAAGAAATACAATTAGGACTTTACCATATACCAAACAATGTTTTTTGTAATATAGCTTCATTTTTGTTCATTTTTCCCCAGATTATCATGGATACCATTTCTTCGTGAAACTTTATAAACAAGTACACCGGCCGGCTATGTATGTTTAAGAAAAAACAGATTTTTTTTCTAGTACTCCCTCCGCAAACTAACATAAAAGCGTTTAGATTACTAAAGTAGTGTTTTAAACGCTCTTATATTAGTTTACGGAGGGAGTACTTTTAAATTTTACTGTTTAAATGGGTGCGTAGTCGCGGGCCCTTAAAGTCATCATAAGGGTCGAGAAAACATGTTTTAAGGATTGATTTTAGTGTAAAAAGAAATATTCTTTAAATATACCGAACAGACCCACAGCTAGCCCACTTTTTTTCTTCTGGTCGTCCACTTCCCCACACCAATTTGGAATCAGCACATAGCGTAGGCCAGCACGGCCGCCGGCGGACGGGTGGATGAGGAAGACGCAGAGCGGCCGTGGCGTGCGGGCGGAGGCCAGGGCGGCCGGGGCGGCGCGGGCGGCGGCCGACTCCGGGGACCGCCAGCCGTCGGGAGAGACACGCATCGAGCTAGCTAGCTAGTTGTTCGAATCAATTTAGCTAGCTAGCTTCGTTCGAGAGTCGTGGAGTCACGGGCGGCCGCGGTGGCCGGCGTCTAGGGACCGGCGGCGGGTGAGCGCGGCTGCCGGGGCGGGTGGCCAGTGTCTGGGACGGTCGTACGGGAGCGAGCCATGAAGGTTCCGATGGCAGTTCGGTTTTTCGCGTATACAGGGCCCCCTCGAGTTGGCTTCGAAATTCTTATTTTTCACAGTTTCGACAGGATGTTTTTCACGCCCCTCAAAAAAATTACGGGTCCGGCGCGTTTACAGTGTCTGATCAGGCGGCTTTTTTCGCGCGAACCCGTATTTTGACGGTTATTTTGCAGGTTAGGGCACTTTACAGGGTCTGCTAGAGATGCTCTCGGGGTTTAAGTTCTAAACTTGGCGTTGGTGCTAATATTTTTCTGGATTTACTACAGACTTTCTACGATGTTTGTCCAGTGAAAAAAGATGTTCCTATCAACTATGAAGACGTTTTCGATGACCTTATTATCATCAAAATGATGTGTCGGCTCAGAAACAGTTTCTGTGTACTGTGTTAAAAAAGTGCCCGTACAAGCCTTCGGGCCTAATTAGCCGTTGTGAGAGATAGGGCATTGACACGCACGCACATACGCACTGCATCAGTATCGAAGTAGACGTTTGTCCCGGAGATCAATCCATACTTCTTCGATAACCTTTCCCAGCACGGAAGGAAAATCAAATCATTATGGATTCAAATCCAAGCATGCAAGGATGGAATATCCAGGCATAAAAACACAGAGATACCGGAAGAATATACACGATTCCATCAGGTTATACCTTGCCGCCACAATTGAGCTTGCTTCTGCTCATCCGCTGCCATTTCTTTCACAAAATCCATTCGCAGGTTGATCTGCTCAAATCACTTCGTTAATTAAATTAAGCTGTGTTGTGTTATCCTCTCTCACTTCAGCATGATGTGGGGTCACGCCATCGGAGAGCTTCCATGCATATGCCTCCCCATATTCTCCCAAGCGAATCAGAGGATATGACCAAAGTGCCCTTGCCAAGAAATCCAAAAACTCAGATTTAAAAAGTATCCTTTGTTTGGTTAGCGGGGCTAGTTCAAGTCCAAACTTTTGGACACAACAGAAATTACAGTGCAAGCTGCCTTAAGACATGGCTGTATTTTTATCAAATTTAAGCTAATAAAAGCATTGTTCTTTCATTAGTTAATCACTGAGTTGAGCCATCCAATATATGTAATTAATCAATGAGAATCAACTCCATCTGAAACCGTATTATTGTTGGCGCAATTTAAAAGCAATACATGCTTTGCGACTAATCAGGTGCATCTTAGCTAGCAGGGCCAGCTGAATGGTGGGGTCTATCTAATTAGCATCATGTAGCTTAAGAGAAGAACATGAATGATTGTGACAATATATTAAGATTAAGATTGATTAGCAACTCTACAAGCAAAAGCTATGGAGAGCTAAGTTAAATGAGGTTAGTTAAAAGTTTTGCATTGTTTGGCGGCTTGGCGGAACCATGTCTACTCCTCTTCTTAATTAATGAAAATGACAAATCTTCTGCCTTCTTTCAAAATAAAAGGCTAGTTAAAAGTTTAACATTACTTGCCTAAGACAACAATAATAGCGGGGGTTGAGCAGGTTTCTAATTCAACTCGTCAATTACGAGGAACCAACTTCATGAGCCGAGTAGTTTGGGCACATAATACAAAAATACCCCCAAAAGACACAAAATCAGTCTTCTTTTCTTGGCGGGTGACAAAATTAGAATCTTTTTTTATTTGGAGGATAACATATTTGTGTGGTTTAGTTTTGAAAAAAAGATTTACATGGTTAAAAAAATCATAGCATTGCAGTAACATGCCCTCTTAAATTCTACATCACCGAGTTTTACAGGAAATTGCATCAAAGTGCTCTATCTTAGGTCAAAGGTTTTTTAGAACCTAGGCTTTTGGCTCTAATATGACCCAAGTCCGGCCCAGAAGCACAAAAGGTTAGTATATAATGTTTTATTGGAAAATACTGTTGGGGAACGTAACATACAATTTAAAGAAAATACTACACTCACGCAAGGTCTATCTAGAAGATTCATAGCAACGAGGGGGGGCGAGTGTGTCCACGTACCCTCGTAAACTGAAAGCCGAAGCGTTTGACAATGCGGTTGATGTAGTTGAACTTCTTCTTGTTCCGACCGATTCAAGCACCGAATGTACGGCACCTCCGAGTTCTGCACACGTTCAGCTCGATGACGTCCCTCAAACTCTTGATCCAGCAAAGTGTTGAGGGAGAGTTCCGTCAGCACGACGTCATGGTGACAGTGATGGTGAAGTGATCCGCGCAGGGCTTCGCCTAAGCACTATACGTGAATATGACCAAAGGCGTAAACTGTGGAGGAAGGCGCCGCACACGGCTAACAGATGTTGTTGTGTGTTCTAGGCACCTCCCCCTCATATATATAGGTGGGAGGGAGAGGGGGCAGCCAAGGGGGCGCCCAAGTAGGAGGAATTCTACTTGATGCCCCCGATTCAATCATACACTAATCATACACGCAAATGTGTACGATCAAGATCAAGGACTCACGGGAAGATATCACAACACAACTCTAGACACAAATTAAAATAATACAAGCTTTATATTACAAGCCAGGGGCCTCGAGGGCTCGAATACATAATCTTGAAAACACAAGAGTCAGCGGAAGCAACAATATCTGAGTACAGACATCAGTTAGACAAGTTGCCATAAGATGGCTAGCACAAACTGGGATACAGATCGAAAAAGGCGCAGGCCTCCTGCCTGGGATCCTCCTAACTACTCCTGGTCGTCGTCAGCGGGCTGCACGTAGTAGTAGGCACCTCGGTGTAGAAGGAGTTGTCGTCGACGGTGGCGTCTGGCTCCTGGGCTCCAGCATCTGGTTGCCAAAACCAGGTAGAAGGGAAAGGGGGAAAAGAGGAAGAAAAGCAACCATGAGTACTCATCCAAAGTACTCGCAAGCAAGGAGCTACACTACATATGCATGGGTATATGTGTAAAGGGCAATATCAGTGGACTGAACTGCAGAATGCCAGAATAAGAGGGGGGATAGCTAATCCTGTCGAAGACTACGCTTCTGGCAGCCTCCGTCTTGCAGCATATAGAAGAGAGTAGACTGAAGTCCTCCAAGTAGCATCACATAGCATAATCCTACCCGGCGATCCCCTCCTCATCGCCCTGTTAGAGAGCGATCACCGGGTTATATCTGGCACTTGGAAGGGTGTGTTTTATTAAGTATCCGATTCTAGTTGTCATAAGGTCAAGGTACAACTCCAGGTCGTCCTTTTACCAAGGGACACGGCTATTCGAATAGATAAACTTCCCTGCAGGGGTGCACCACATAACCCAACACGCTTGATCCCATTTGGCCGGACACACTTTTCGGGGTCATGCCCGGCCGCGGAAGATCAACACGTCGCAGCCCCACCTAGGCACAACAGAGAGGTCAGCACGTCGGTCTAAACCTAAGCGTGCAGGGGTCTGGGCCCATCGCCCTGAGCACACCTGCACGTTGCGTGGGCGGCCGGAAGCAGAACTAGCCCCCCTTAATACAAGAGCAGGCTTACGTTCCAATCCGGCGTGCGCCGCTCAGTCGCTGACGTCACGAAGGCTTTGGCTGATACCACGACGCCGAGTGCCCATATCTTTCCCACGTAGTTGGTTAGTGCGTATAGACCAAATGGCCAGACTCAGATCAAATATCCAGATCTTGTTAAGCGTGTTAAGTATCCGCGAACGCCGACTAGGGCCAGGCCACCTCTCTCCTAGGTGGTCTCAACCTGCCCTGTCGCTCCGCCACAAAGTAACAGTCGGGGGCCGTCGGGAACCGAGGCCCACCACTACCTGGGTGGAACCACCTGCCCCTTCAGCCCCCATCTCCGAACAATATCATAAGTAATGTAACAGTATAAGTATATATCATATGCCCGTGATCACCTCCCGAAGTGATCACGGCCCAGTAGTATAGCATGGCAGACGGACAAGAGTGTAGGGCCACTGATGTAACACTAGCATCCTATACTAAGCAGTAGGATAGCAGGTAAAGGTAACAACAGTAGTAGCAAGGACAAGCTATGCAGCAAAATAGGATTAACTGAAAGCGGTAACATGCTACACTACTCTAATGCAAGCAGTATGGAGAAGAATAAGCGATATCTGGTGATCAAAGGGGGGGCTTGCCTGGTTGCTCAGACAAGAAGGAAGGGCCGTCGGTGACGTAGTCGACCACAGGGGCATCAACATCGTCATAAGGTCTACCGTAGAGAAGAGGGGAGAGAAACAGTAAATACATAGCAAGCAAGTGCATAACAGGACAACAGGCAGAGCTAGACGTGTTCTAACGCGGTATGAGGTGATACCGGTGAAGGGGGGAAACATTCGGGAAAATATCCTCGGTGTTTCGCGTTTTCGGACAGATGAATCAGAGAGGAAAAGTTGCATGTTTGCTATGCTAGGGATGTGTGGCGGACGAATGGGCTGCATTCGAATTCGTCTCGTCGTTCTGAGCAACTTTCATGTATAAAGTATTTTCATCCGAATTACGGATTATTTACTATGATTTTTCAAAGATTTAAAAGATTTTCTAATTTTCTGGAATTTATTTAATTCGAAATAACGGTAAATACCTTTTAAACACAGACTGAGCCAGCCATAATGAATGACATGTGGGGCCAGTCAAAGTGCAGTCAGCAGTGCAGTCAGCATTGACTTGGTCAAAGTTGACCAGTCAACAGGGTCAATGGGGCCCCATATGTCAGTGTCACATGTGTTTTAACAAAAAGTTAAAAACAGTCTAATTAGAGGTGGGGCCCTACTGTCATTGACACAGTTTTATCTAAATAGAGCTAAATCGTTTAGTTACTTAATTAAGTTAACTAACTTTAATTAGTTTAGTTAATTAGGTTTAATTAAGTTAATTATATCACTAATTAATTAATTAATTAATTAATTAATATATTTTTAATTTCAATTTTCTTTAAAAAACGTTTTTCGTTTATAAGGGCGGGGCCCAGTTGTCATTGGCCCATAGGGCCAAACGGGTGCGGGCGCAACAGGTTGGCGGGTGCGTGCGCCACGGCACCCAGAGGGGCGCCGACGGGCACGGTGCCGGCAGGGAGGGGGACGCGAGGCCACGCGGGGTAGGGGCGACGGAGCCGGGCGAGGGCGGTCGCCGGCGTGTGAGCGCGCAGCGGAGGCATGCGGTGACGCGGTGTGGGCTCAGGGACGGGGCGCACGGGGCGCGGCTAGGCGGGGCGCAGGCGCGCGTGGAGGTGCGGTGCAGCGGCCGTGAGGCGCGGGCGTTGCGCGAGCAACGCGCAGCCGCGGGGTGGAGGCCGTGGCTTCAGGGCGGCAGCAGGCGGGGCTGCGTCTTGGTCCAAGCGCAGCGACGCACGCACGCGCATGTGTGCAGGGGCGGCGTGCGGTGAGGCACGGCGGGCACGGCCAGGGTGCACGCGAGAGAGGGGAGCGACGGGCTCGGGCGGGCGAGCGCGCGCGAGGGCACGGGGAGGAAGAGGAGGACCGAGGTCCTCACCAGCGTTGGTGAGCAGGGGGGCGGCGAGGCTCGGTGGAGCCATTGGGGAGGAGGACGAGGACGCATCGTCGGCGAGGAGGAGACGAGGAGGACGAGGCGAAGGGTGGTGGCGGGATCCGGTGAGGAAGAGGCCGTGGCACGGACGCGAGGGAGGGCGGTTTGTCGCCGGCGGGTGTCTCGTCCACCGCAGTAGGGTCACCGGGCGGCTCGGGGCTCGAGCACGAAGCCAGGGCGGCGTCGGCCGCGGTTCGGTCCGGTTCCCCTGATCCCGATCTGGATCGGGGAGGGGAGAAAGTCGTGGGGGAGTGGGGGGAGTGAGGTGCGTCGTGGGTTAGGGGCGACTGGGGAGGGACAGCTAGGGTTCGGTCGCCCCAGCGGTGTTGTAGGCGCCGGCTGGGCCGGCCTGATTGGCATCTAGGCCATCTGGGCCGTGGCCCAGCGGGGGGGGGGGTCTTCTTTTTTTGTTGCTGTTGTTAGTTTTTATTTTTATTTTTTTGTTTTTCTTCTTTTTTATATATTTTCTTTTCTGTTCTATTTATTTTAGAGCCCTTTTGCATTTTCTAAAAATGAGTTTCCTTCACAACAATTACCTACGTAATATTTGGCACTAACAGAACATTTTGGTTTTAATGTTTGAAAACTTTTATTATTTGCCAAATTTTAAATTTGAATTTTAATCGGTTTCGAACTAACGTGAGATTAGCAACAGTAATCGAAGTGACGTGACATCATTAGCAGAGGTTACTGTAGCTTGATTATCCGGGCGTCACAATTCTCCTCTACTACAAGAAATCTCGTCCCGAGATTTAAGAGGCGAAGTAAGGGGGAAGGGATTTGGTTACGAAATTCTAACGGGTCTTCTCGGTGTTGGTTGTCCTTCTCGAAGAGGTCACCATGATGTCTTTATTTCTCTGCTCCAAGTCATCATGATGAAGTAGGCTTCCTTTCTTCGGGAACTCCATCGTACTTACGAAAGAATAAAGGGTGGGTATATTCCGGGAGAATGGACCTCTGCAAGGTTGACTATCTTGTAGCTAACATCGGGGAAGGTGGTGGAAAGTAACTCTCGAACTAAAATTGAAGAAAATATCTAGAGTAAGGTAAGGAGGTACCATGAGAAGTTTCAAGCGGGTAGGCAATCGTTCGTTGCCTGAAACAGAGTGTGAAAGGGGTTCAAAGCAATGGAAACAAGTATTGTGTTTAATACCAGAATTGAGGATCACACGGAAGGTGGCTCGTGAATTACATACGAGGCCAGGTGCGAGGAACAACCTTAAGAACAGGGGGTGTATAGGAGAGTCAGGTTTCGATCCTGTGGAACTGTGGGTTATGGGCCCACCATGTGGTTAAAAGTAGGAAGGGCGTTGACATCTGGCACGGTCATGATAGCAAGACATGTCAGAGGGTAGCCTATCAGTTATGTCAGCAACAATGTCGGTACCAAGGGCGAGGGACGAAGAGAACCATTTCCTGCTCGTTGAACGAGGCGGACCAATAGGCAAAGTTCTCGTCCATCGGTGGCTACCAGAATGTCATCAACAATAGTAACAGGGTTACACCAGACAAGATGGTACACCGAGGTGTTTACATAAGCAGGGAAATATTACTGCTTATATAATATAGATCACAAGAAGGTTTAAACAAAACAATGGAAAGGAAAATGTGTTTAAACACATATTTCAGGGGTATATCCTTCCCAAGGACAAGCAGAGTATGATATCCATGACAGGAAATAATGTAGAAAACCATTTAGGTAAGGGGGGGGGGGAGGATTTCATGACATAGCCCAAACAACGGTGTTTGGGTAATTCGAACAAGAAACATTTAGCTTTGGGCTTCAAATGTTTTTGTTGAAAATCGAAGTACCACAAACATGCTTCGAGATAGCACTTACATGGTCTTCAAGCAAAGTTCAGACCTTGGAAACACAAAGGATCCATCAGGATAACTTATTAAACAAGGCATTCAAATTCTTCATGGAAAAATGGTTCTCCTTGCTAAAAAGGAATTTATAACAATAGGTCCTCCGGTCAGGTGTGCTAGGCATGACATCACCTTACCGAGTCATATAAAGACCAATGGTATAACTCTTGGAAATATGTTCCCACCATCATATCTGACCGAGATTTAGATCTAATTGGTGTCAGGATAACTCAGACTCAGAATGACTGAGAAGAAACACGCAACACAAATTGTCGAGATGACATTGTAAGATTCTCAGGAATTGAACTATGCAAGCGAGTTCCGAATCAAGAGTTCATCAATAAACCAAGGAGAGGATGAGGAGGTGGCTGATGGAGTCAGCGACAATCCTCAAGATTTCCAAAAATGTGGATTTCCACAGTTATGTGAACAAAGAGATAACTTTTGTCGGATCAATTGATATAATGATGTATGCTCGAGGAAAACATACACAATTAAACATTGGTTGAAGGTGCGCCCGAAATATGGGTTGGGTTGCACGACCAATGTCAGAATGGTGATTCAATAATCAATATTCAAAGAATGAATGGCCGACCATTAACTTCAAAGCAATAGGATTGCTAGAAGGGCAGAATCCAAACAACACCGTTCAGTTGTTGGTACCCCGTTTGGAATCAACTCGAGGACCAAGAAAGAATGATGATAAGGAGAAGTATCCCTATACCAAGAATTCTTAAGTGGTGGAGCAATCCTCACAACATCCTTGACACAAAAGACAGTACTACTTCAAGGTAGAAAAAAATACAAGCTGGAAAGCAAATTGCATCCATAACATGAACAAGTTTGTGATGAAAGGGATTAAGGATGTTGTCGGTGGCAACTCAAATTACCAAGGGACGAGGATGGTACTTATCCTCATGAATTCGATCGATATCCTGAAAGGAGTCAAATGTTGATGATGATCACGACAAATTTTGTCGAGAGATTTCATGAGGATGTAATCGATCAGCGATGACATCAAGTCAAAGGAATGATGAATCAAGAGGTCAATGGAAGCACAGATACGACACAAACTTGAAATCAAGCTTGCTTTTCAAGGTGAAATAATATGACAAGGAAAATCGACGTAAGCTTAGCTCATCGTCGAAGTGGTTCTCCGAGAATAAGGACCAGGTAGCACAGTTAAAATCACCACGACAATGATATAGCCATACAGGCTAGGAATGGCGTGATCGGGTACAAACTCATACTTAAAGAAGATTATCAAGTGTCGTTGAGCCGTAGTGCAGACTCGGTTCAGTTATCGGTGTCTTTGAGTGTTTAATAACTCAGAGCCCATGAAAAATTGTAATCAGTGAGTATGTAGTACTTGAAGAAGAACTCATAAGAAATTATGCAGTTCCAAGATAATCTCGAGATACCAGGGGGTAATACTCGATGACAGATCAAAGTAGAGGTTGGACTGGGGTATTACTCTATAGAAGACAAGTGCTTAAACTTGCACAGGAAATGGTATTTAAAGGAGAACATGGTCGGAATCATGATTCCAAACGATCAATTCACCGATACCAAAGGGTATTATATCACGGAAATTGTTACAAGAAGCTTCCATGATAGGATCTACATCGTGTCCATGGGCATGAACACAAAGTTCAAGGTCGATTCCCACTTCTCCTATGCATAACCTTTCATTCACTTCTCGCGTTCGATGAAGTTGTATTGTTGAAATTTTATGTGGCAAAATACCAGAAGAGTATGACTCGTGAAAACTTTTGAGTTCACACATATTAAGGAAGGCATAGGTTCAACCCATCAGGGTATCGTGGAAATACATACCACAAGCTTCAATGGTAAATACCACCAGCTCGAAAGCAGAGCATGGTTGGTCAATCAGAGGATAGGATTTACCAATGGAGAAAGAACTTCCAAAGGGATTGAATATGAAGGACGCTATCGGATAAAATACAACAAAGGATCCGGTGGTCCTCAAAGGATCTGATGTGAGCATCGGTACTCAACCATAGGAAGAAACAATGCAAGGAGATCAGACTATAGAAACAACTAAATAATTCAAAGCTCAAATGCAAAAGAATTATGATTCCCGACCAAGGGATCAGAAGCAAACACTCTGATTAAGGATGGATAAGTTGCGTAAGCTTAGGGGTACAATCGATGGCAATCCGATTGGTCGAGAACCAGCTCATGTTTAAAATGATGTCTGAGCCGGAAGGATAAATCCTGAGGATTGCAAGCATCCGCAACATATCGAATCAATAGATTCTAAATGATAATGAAAAAGGATGCCAATAAGATTACCAGACTTATTGGATTAATCATAATGCTAGAAAGCAAGAATTTCAAGAGCATTAGGCTGTTGAGGATTTCCAGAAGAACGAACGGTATTACGAAGACTTCTGTGAAATACCTGAATCAACTGGGGATGAGTGGATACTCGATAAGGGCGAGAATTATCCGTAGGGGTATTCAGGTGACAAAGTACAGCAAGGCACTAAGCTCAAAGGATTCTCGGAATAACAGAGAGTATTTCGGGACATCTTGTAATAACAAGATCAACGGGGAATGATTGTATGAATGGCAAGTGTATGCAGTTTTCATAGGGGTTGACGGTGGACGGAAATCGCAAATGCGATGTCACAAAGACTCGAGAGAACATCGTAGAGTAACTTTGGAATCTTCTAGTGCATCAGGCGATCATCTGAAGTGAGGGGCTCTCCGGGAGAAGTATTATCGAGAACCTAAAGTTAGTTTTGTTTTTGGCAAAATCATTTAACCCGAATGGAAGAGAGATCAGAATCCTAGAGTATAGACGAGGAGTAAAAGATCCTAATACCACCCAATGGCAACGTGGGCCCTCAAGCCACACAACCATGTTAGTAAAAGTTTTTCAATGACTAGACTCGACTTCGGCCAAGGAGTGTGGAAGGGGGATTCCTACAGGCAGTCGGCTCTGATATCAACTTGTGACGCCCCCGATTCAAACATACACTAATCATACACGCAAATGTGTACGATGAAGATCAAGGACTCACGGGAAGATATCACAACACAACTCTAGACACAAATTAAAACAATACAAGCTTTATATTACAAGCCAGGGGCCTCGAGGGCTCGAATACATAAGCTCGAAAACACAAGAGTCAGCGGAAGCAACAATATCTGAGTACAGACATCAGTTAGACAAGTTGCCATAAGATGGCTAGCACAAACTGGGATACAGATCGAAAGAGGCGCAGGCCTCCTGCCTGGGATCCTCCTAACTACTCCTGGTCGTCGTCAGCGGGCTGCACGTAGTAGTAGGCACCTCCGGTGTAGAAGGAGTTGTCGTCGACGGTGGCGTCTGGCTCCTGGGCTCCAGCATCTGGTTGCCAAAACCAGGTAGAAGGGAAAGGGGGAAAAGAGGAAGAAAAGCAACCGTGAGTACTCATCCAAAGTACTCGCAAGCAAGGAGCTACACTACATATGCATGGGTATACGTGTAAAGGGCAATATCAGTGGACTGATGTAACGCCCTCGATGCGGCTATATCTCCCATGTGTCGAAGCACGACTTAGAGGCATAACCGCATTGAAAGCAATGTCGCAAGTGAGGTAATCTTCACACAACCCATGTAATACATAAGGAAAAGAGATACATAGTTGGCTTACAATCGCCACTTCACACAATACATGAGTAAAGCATTACATCAACCAGATACAATCAAGGTCCGACTACGGAACCAAAATAAAAAAGGACTACCCCAAATGCTACACAGATCCCTGATCGACCCCAACTGGGCTCCACTACTAATCAACTGAAAAGAAACAACTCAACAAACACGATCTTCATCGAGCTCCTCCTTGAGCTCGGGTGCGTCACCTGCACGGTTTCATCGGCACCTCCAAACTGGTTTTGGAAGTATCTGTGAGTCACGGGGACTCAGCAATCTCACACCCGCGAGATCAAGACTATTTAAGCTTATAGGTAGGGTAAAGGTATGAGGTGGAGCTGCAGCAAGCGACTAGCATATATGGTGGCTAACATACGCAAATGAGAGCGAGAAGAGAAGGCAAAAGCACGGTCGAACAACTATGATCAAGAAGTGATCCTGAAACTACTTACGTCAAGCATAACTCCAACAACCGTGTTCACTTCCTGGACCCCGCCGAGAATAGACCATCACGGTTACACACGCGGTTGGTGTATTTTAAATAAGATCGACTTCGGGTTTTCTACAACCGGACATTAACAAATTCCCATCTGCCACATAACCGCGGGCACGGCTTTCGAAAGTTCAAACCCTGCAGGGGTGTCCAAACTTAGCCCATGATAAGCTCTCGTGATCAACGAAGGATATTCCTTCTCCCCGGGAAGACCCGATCAGTCTCGGAATCCCGGCTACAAGACATTTCGACAGTAATAAAACAAGTCCAGCAAAGCCGCCCGATGCGCCGACATCCTGATAGGAGCTGCACATATCTCGTTCTCACGGCAACACCGGATGAACACTACGTACGGCAACCGACGATACCCCAAGTTGCCCCGGGGCGGCACCGCAAGTGGCTCTAGTTTGGACCAACACTTAGACAAGCATTGGCCCGGGGGGCTAAATAAAGATGACCCTCGGGTTAGCTACTCCCAAGGGAAAAGTATAGGTGGTAGGCAAATGGTAAAACCAATGTTGGGCCTTGCTGGAAAAGTCTTATTCAAAGTGAACTGTCAAGGGGTCCCATAAATCACCCGACCGCGTTAGGGACGCAAAATCCGGGAACATAACACCGATATGACGGAAACTAGGGCGGCAAGAGTGGAACAAAACACCAGGCATAAGGCCGAGCCTTCCACCCTTTACCAAGTATATAGATGCATTAATTAAATAAGATATATTGTGATATCCCAACAAGTAAACATGTTCCAACAAGGAACAACATCTCCATGTTCCAACAAGGAACAAACTTCATCTTCACCTGCAACTAACAACGCTATAAGAGGGGCTGAGCAAAGCGGTAACATAGCCAAACAACGGTTTGCTAGGACAAGGTGGGTTAGAGGCTTGGTTTGACAATATGGGAGGCATGATAAGCAAGTGGTAGGTATCGCAGCATAGGCATAGCAAAAGAGCGAGCAACTAGCAAGCA
Source organism: Aegilops umbellulata (assembly GCA_032464435.1). Taxonomy (NCBI): domain Eukaryota; kingdom Viridiplantae; phylum Streptophyta; class Magnoliopsida; order Poales; family Poaceae; genus Aegilops; species Aegilops umbellulata. The sequence continues at coordinate 124,352,270 of CP136058.1, forward strand.
AAGATAGAAGTGATTTCGAGGGTATGGTCATCTTGCCTGAAATCCCGCAAGGAAGAAGAACGAGTCCATGAAGAAGACAAACGGACGTAGACGAACAGATCCTCACAATCGCAACGTTATCGGAACTAACCCGAAGAAGCAACACCGGAAAGAAGCAAACAACAAAGTAAACAACCACCACATAAACATGGCATGCTATGCGAGATGTGGTATGCAATGCATATGCATGCTTCGGTAGGAAAAGATGAACCAGGAATAATCTTGGCAAACCAAGTATGCCACTGGAAAGGTGAGGTGATTTCGGTTGAAATCGATATAAAGATCACCGAAATCGGATGCACGGTTTGCAAATGACAAGCAAAACAAGAATGACAAGATTCTGCCATTAACAGCAAGATGCTACTTAGCATGCAACAAGAAATTAAGCTATTGCACCCAAACATATCAACAAAGCATATGGCAGTGATCTACTCAAGATGCTTGACAAAAGATGAACACTGAGCTACGGCTAAATCACACCACAACAGGTTCAAACAAGCATGGCAAAAGTGCAAAACATATCAGCTTCACAGACAGGATGACATGTTTAAAGCAAGCAAACAATATGCTACAGGACCTGATGTGTGCCTTGCTGTAAGTTTAGCAGGCAGGTACCAAAGTAATCCAGGAGTGGATCACTGGACAGCGGTCAAGAACATCCTTAAGTACTTGAGAAGGACTAAGGATATGTTTCTCATTTATGGAGGTGACAAAGAACTCGTCGTAAACGGTTACGTCGATGCAAGCTTTGACACTGATTCAGACGATTCTAAATCGCAAACCGGATACGTATTTACATTAAACGGTGGAGCTGTCAGTTGGTGCAGTTCTAAACAAAGCGTCGTGGCGGGATCTACATGTGAAGCTGAGTACATAGCCGCTTCGGAAGCAGCTAATGAAGGAGTCTGGATGAAGGAGTTCATATCCGATCTAGGTGTTGTACCTAGCGTATCGGGTCCAATGAAAATCTTTTGTGACAATACTGGTGCAATTGCCTTGGCAAAGGAATCCAGATTTCACAAAAGAACCAAACACATCAAAAGACGCTTCAACTCCATCCGGGATTTGGTCCAGGTGGGAGACATAGAGATATGCAAGATACATACGGATCTGAATATTGCAGACCCGTTGACTAAGCCTCTTCCACGAGCAAAACATGATCAGCACCAAGACTCCATGGGTGTTAGAATCATTACTTTGTAATCTAGATTATTGACTCTAGTGCAAGTGGGAGACTGAAGGAAATATGCCCTAGAGGCAATAATAAAGTTATTATTTATTTCCTTATATCATGATAAATGTTTATTATTCATGCTAGAATTGTATTAACTGGAAACATAATACATGTGTGAATACATAGACAAACAGAGTGTCACTAGTATGCCTCTACTTGACTAGCTCATTAATCAAAGATGGTTATGTTTCCTAGCCATAAACAAAGAGTTGTTATTTGATTAACGAGATCACATCATTAGTTGAATGATCTGATTGACATGACCCATTCCATTAGCATAGCACCCGATCGTTTAGTATGTTGCTATTGCTTTTATCCATGACTTATACATGTTCCTTTAACTATGAGATTATGCAACTCCCGTTTACCGTAGGAACACTTTGTGTGCTACCAAACGTCACAACGTAACTGAGTGATTATAAAGGTGCTCTACAGGTGTCTCCGAAGGTACATATTGGGTTGCCATATTTCGAGATTAGGATTTGTCACTCCGATTGTCGGAGAGGTATCTCAGGGCCTTCTCGGTAATGCACATCACATAAAGCCTTGCAAGCATTGCAACCAATGAGTTAGTTGCGAGATGATGTATTACGGAACGAGTAAAGAGACTTGCCGGTAACGAGATTGAACTAGGTATTGGATACCGACGATCGAATCTCGGGCAAGTAACATACCGATGACAAAGGGAACAACGTATGTTGTTATGCGGTCTGACCGATAAAGATCTTCGTAGAATATGTAGGAGCCAATATGGGCATCCAGGTCCCGCTGTTGGTTATTGACCGGAGACGTGTCTCGGTCATGTCTACATTGTTCTCGAACCGTAGGGTCCGCACGCTTAACGTTACGATGACAGTTATTATGAGTTTATGCATTTTGATGTACCGAAGGAGTTCGGAGTCCCGGATGTGATCACGGACATGACGAGGAGTCTCGAAATGGTCGAGACGTAAAGAATGATATATTGGAAGCCTATGTTTGGACATCGGATGCATTCCAGGTGAAATCAGGATTTTACCGGAATACCGGGAGGGTTACCGGAACCCCCCAGGAGCATAATGGGCCAACATGGGCCTTGGAGGAGAGGTGAGAGGGCTGCCCTCATGGGCTGCGCGCCTCCCCCCTTCCCCTAGTCCTATTAGGTCTAGGAGAGGTGGGCGCCCCCTCTCTCTCTCTCTCTCCCCCTTGGAGAATCCTAGTCCAACTAGGATTGGGGGGGGGGGAATCCTACTCCCAAAGGGAGTAGGACTCTCCTGGCGCGCCAAGCTTGGCCGGCCAGCCCCTCCCCCTTGGCTCCTTTATATACGGGGGCAGGGGGCACCCCAAAGACACACAAGTTGATCTACGGATCGTTCCTTAGCCGTGTGCGGTGCCCCCTTCCACCAAATTCCACCTCGATCATATCGTTGCAGTGCTTAGGCGAAGCCCTGCGCCGGTAACACATCAAGATCGTCACCACGCCGTCGTGCTGACGGAACTCTTCCTCGACGCTTTGCTGGATCGGAGCCCGGGGATCGTCATAGAGCTGAACGTGTGCCAAGAACTCGGAGGTGCCGGAGTAACGGTGCTGTGATCGGTTGGATCGCGAGGAGAATGTACGACTACTTCCTCTACGTTGTGTCAACGCTTCCGCTTCTGTCTACGAGGGTACGTAGACAACACTCTCCCCTCTCGTTGCTACGCATCACCATGATCTTGCGTGTGCGTAGGAATTTTTTTGAAATTACTACGTTCCCCAACAACAACATCTCCATGTTCCAACAAGGAACAAACTTCATCTTCACCTGCAACTAACAACGCTATAAGAGGGGCTGAGCAAAGCGGTAACATAGCCAAACAACGGTTTGCTAGGACAAGGTGGGTTAGAGGCTTGGTTTGACAATATGGGAGGCATGATAAGCAAGTGGTAGGTATCGCAGCATAGGCATAGCAAAAGATCGAGCAACTAGCAAGCAAAGATAGAAGTGATTTCGAGGGTATGGTCATCTTGCCTGAAATCCCGCAAGGAAGAAGAACGAGTCCATGAAGAAGACAAACGGACGTAGACGAACGGATCCTCACAATCGCAACGTTATCGGAACTAACCCGAATAAGCAACACCGGAAAGAAGCAAACAACAAAGTAAACAACCACCACATAAACATGGCATGCTATGCGAGATGTGGTATGCAATGCATATGCATGCTTCGGAAGGAAAAGATGAACCAGGCATAATCTTGGCAAACCAAGTATGCCACTGGAAAGGTGAGGTGATTTTGGTTGAAATCGATATAAAGATCACCGGAATCGGATGCACGGTGTGCAAATGACAAGCAAAACAAGAATGACAAGATTCTGCCATTAACAGCAAGATGCTACTTAGCATGCAACAAGAAATTAAGCTATTGCACCCAAACATATCAACAAAGCATATGGCAGTGATCTACTCAAGATGTTTGACAAAAGATGAACACTGAGCTACGGCTAAATCACACCACAACAGGTTCAAACAAGCATGGCAAAAGTGCAAAACATATCAGCTTCACAGACTTGGTGAAAATACTATCATGCCAGAAATTAACATCAGGATGACATGTTTAAAGCAAGCAAACAACATACTACAGGAACAGGACATAGCAAAACAAGACATGGCATGAATCTACTCAAAGCACTTTACAAAAGTCCCTTACTAACCATGAGCCAAAAATGACAAGAAAATATAATAACACCCATGTCAATTAAGCAAGTTTCGTTACAGATTTCAGACTTGGCAGAAAACTGGACATGTCAAAACAGATAACAAGTAGGCATGTTTACGAGCTCGATGCACTCACTAAAGAGCATTACATGATAAACTAAGCATAACCATGAAGAATACATGGCATAGAAGCTAGACATGGCAAGAACAACATCATATCATGCAAGGAACAACTACAACAAGCTTGGCAAAATCGAATAACATGTAAACAATCTGCCAGTAACATTTTATAGCAAAAGTAGAGCTCGATTGACTCAAGCTATGGCACTTCATAATTACAAACAAAGGCATGGATGGATAGAGAAAAACCATATGCTCAAAACACCCTTACTGATCATGCTCAAAAGAGGCATAGATCTCTCTGAAACAACATGAACACATGGCATAAAAATAACAGCAGGCACGGGCTTAGTGAAATGACCAAGTCTCTGAAATCAGCAACATTAAGATCCCTAGTTTGCATGCTTGTGCTAGTCACCACCAAGATCACAAAAATACATGGCATATTACAAAATACAAGTAGGACTCAACTCCATAGGATGCACACATCAATCATGGCAAAAATGACAAAAGTGCATGTTCTGAAACAGATCGGAAACTAACATCACATAGCCCTCTTCTAACAGCATTTCTGGCATCAAGATGAGCTCAAATGGAAATGATGCGATGAGATGAAATGATGTACTCTTCGAGGCGAACGATTTGATATACTACACGCCTGAAACGGATCCACGGATGTGGAGTTATGATGCGATGAACATGGCTTGAAAATGATAGAATTTCGGGGACGTGGAAGATTCTCAGGGTCAACCTCGAGTCGCACGGATTGCGATGCGCGGCCGGATCTCGCCGGAGTTGGTGGAGACGGCCGGAGAGGAGGACGGAGCGACCGGATCCGGGGCCGGGGAGGCGCGGGGCGGCGCGGAGGAGGTCCGGCGCGGGCTCCCGCGGGCCTTGGCGACGGCGGTGCGACGGCGGGACCGCGGCGCCGGCGGGATGCGGCGGGCGCGGGCGGCAGCCGGCGGGGAACGCGGGAGGCGGCGGGCACGGGCGGCGGCCGGCGGGGAGCGCGGCGGAGCGGGCGGAGCTCGGGAGGCGGCGGGGCGCGGCCCGGGGCGGGCGGCAGCCGGTGGAACGGGCAGGCGGCGGCGGCGCGGGATCCGGGCCCGGCGGGCCGGATCTGGGCCATGCGGGCCCGCGGCGGCGGGGGCGAGGCGATGGACAGGTGGCGGCGCGGGGTTGGGTGCGGGCGGCGGCGCGCTGACGTGGCGGCCTCTCGTTGGCCACTGCGACGTGGCTGCGGCGGTTGGACATGTCCGGCCGTCGGGACGGACATGTCCGGCGGCGCGAGGGGAGCGGAGCTAGGGTTGGACTGCGCGAAAATTCCTGGAGGAGCACATATTTATAGGTAGGAGGAGCTAGGAGGCTCCAAATGGAGTGCGGTTTTCGCCCACACGATCGTGATCGAACGCCGAGAGGATGGAGATGACTTAGATGGGTTTTGGGCCGCTTTGGAGGGGTGTTGGGCTGCATTACAAAAGAGGCCTTTGCGGATACCCGGTTAACCGTTGGAGTATCAAACGACCTCGAATGACCCGAAACTTGACAGGCGGTCTACCGGTGCTATACCAAGGCCGCTTGACAAACCTCGGTCCATTCCGAGAAAGTTTAATACACGCTCACGGAAAAAAAGTAAAAGGGGACGCCGGGAAACATAGGAGCTTCGGATTGCAAAACGGACAACGGGAAAAATGCTCGGATGCATGAGACGAACACGTATGCAAATGCGATGCCCATGATGACATGATATGAAATGCAGATGATGACATGGCAAAGTGCGACACGCAAGCACATGACATGGCAACGACGGCGAATAACTGGCGGACACCTGGCGCATCAGATCCGGGGCGTTACAACACTCCACCACTACGAGAGGATCTCGTCCCGAGATCTAGAATGGCACCGGAGGAAAAAATGGAAGAGAAAGAGAAGAGGTAAAACTAAGTTGCTTCTTTGACAAACGAGTGAAACCAAAGAACCTTGAGAGGTTGAACAAAATGAAAGAACGAAAATAACGAAGATGAACAAAGTTGAAAACACTCCGTTAGGAAAGAGGAACATGGGACATGGAATACAGCAAGAAAGAAGAGTTTACGTGACAAGATAGACATTGAAACCACTCCGGTTAAAACTAGATAGAGAAGGAACAAGAATGACCTAATTTGGGCAGCACTCCGACTGAGAATGGAAGGGATTTGAACATGATCTTGACAAGATGAGAGGATACTTGCTGAAATTAACAACACACTGCCTCCGGAACTATTAAAAGAATGGCACAAGGGGTAAGAAAGATTTCAGCCAGCACTCCGGTTGAGAAAGGGGGCAAAAACTTGATACGATGAAAGAACTTGAATGAGAGCGCAATACTCCGGTTAAATGGATAAGCAAGGAAAAGAACATGATCTTGGCAAAACGAGATGATGAGTGAAAAGAGCAATATCACAATGCCTCCGGAAGAAGGAATAGAAAATAGCTCATTGAAATAAAAGAATGGAGAAGAAACTTCTGCCACAAATGATCTTGGAGAGCACCCTTCCAAGAAGGTTAGAACGGAGTTGTTGGAAAACCAACAACGAAACGAATAAGATTGTAGCGGGCTTATGGAAACATCTCAAAATGATGAGGTGACAACCGGCCACTAATGGAAACCATTGATTTGATTGAGAGCACCAAAGAGATGAAAAACTTCTTCACCAAGATGATAGAGAGATAACTTGGAACATTGATAAGCACCACAAATAGCAACAATCCTTAGGGAAAGATTTAGGTGAAATATAACCCAAGATAACTCCAATGAAGAGATTGATGGATTTGAAATACCTCATTCTTGACAACATGTGAATCATGAGACATGAAGGAAATTGTCAAGAATGACATAACACCATCTCAAAAGATAAGGTAGAAAGAATTGCACTTCGAAATGCAAGATGAAGAATACTTGAACTCCTCAAAACAAGACATGTGTTGAATACCATGTTTAAATTTAAGTATAGCTTGGCGGATCATAACTCCGAGAGAAATCTTGATGAACAATTGAAGAATGAAAATGGTCCTTGATAAACCACCATGTAGAGCCTCCATGAAGAACTCCGGTAATAAAAGGATGATCAGATGAAGTGAAGGATGAAAAGAATATGGTTGAAGCCTTGCAATGATTAGATGGATCTCCGTGGTGATATAATTGCGAGAGCTTGGAACTCCGAGGAAGATAAGGTGAAACAATTGAAATCAAGAATTTATTCATCATGAACAAACTCCGAAAGAAGGAATTAATCACTTGGATGAAACAAGAACAAGAATTATGTTATGCTTATCCTTCACCAATTTAGATTGATGACAAGCAATGGATTTGGCATACTACTTATTCTCGTAGAAAGGATTAAGAGAGATATAGCACAAACTTGGGAAGGTCTTCAACGAACCACCGGTAGGATTGGAAAGAACGAATGAATCTATATGATAACGAAGGAAGAGAACTCTTGAACGAACCACCGTAAGAATTGAAAATGAACAAAGAAAAGATAAAGAAACACCGGGAAGAATTAGAAAATGCACGAAGATACTTGAGAGAATTTAGATACATGAGAACGAAGAGATCAAGAGCTGACTATAGAATATTGAATGATGCACCGGTAAGATTTGGAGAACGATAGACGATGCTGAGAATGAATAATTCTACTGAAATGATGGCCTTCGGAGAAAAGAAATGGAAACAACTCATGAAATGCTCCGGATGGGTATGAAAAGAATTCTCACAATCGAAACAATTATGAGAGAATGGCATCAATCTAGGACCATGAATCTTGAAGAGAATGGACCAAGATTTAAGAGAAACTCTTCTTCGGTCTTCAAATGTTGAGAATGATGACGAGAACCACCACCATGAATTGTTGAGGCACTCCGGAATGAAAATTTGGGAAGGTTGAACCAATGATGAAAAGAATTTGGAAGATCTAGGAGAAAGACAAATGACTGATGATAATTCATTCTTACGTCAAACTTTGAAAAGAATTTGGGAATCGCTCCGGGAAAATTAGAAGAGTCAGGTAAGATCCCGAGAAAAGACCTGTGGGTTAGGGACCACTCAAAAGGAACACCGTTGAGCGATTACTTGAAAGGGAGATTGCACCGGTTGATTTAAATGACTTGAATGAGATAGCATCCTCAAGATAAATTGAGTGAATTGAGAATGGAAGCTTGTATCTTCTGAGATATCTTCATCATTCCGGAACAATTTTATAGCGAGAAGTGGATGATTAAGAGATGCACCGGTACGAGAAAACATTTGAAACGAGGAAAAAGGTTTTATCGACACCGAAAGTTTGAATTGAAACCACTGGAGAGGAAAAGAATGACGAATGATGAACTTGAAACTCCTGACCATCTTCATGATAAACACCGGATAAGAACATTGAAGGAAAGAATGAAGAAACTTCCATCAATAAAAAGGATACTTGATTGAGAAATCTGAGTCCTTGAAGAAATAAGGGTGGGAGGGCGGGAAAAACAAAGACAACTTGGAACGGATGAAGCAAACACCGTTGAGAAGAACTGATAAATGATCTTGAGAATGTTGAAGTGATCGGATCCACTTGAAGAGAGACACACCGGTTGGAAAAGAATTGGCATGATAATCTTGATGATCAAGAAGGATTAGTATTCCCATAGCAATATGAGAACACCGTTTGGAAAAGGTATGGAATCAACACTTGACATTGAAGCAACTCGAATACCACAAAACAAAACAAAAACAAAGGATTGGCTTGCAGAATAAGCCGGAAACAAACATATGATAGATCCCATATCGCATCATGTGTCTGCTGGAAAGATATCCTATGAGATACTTGAATTCCCACTTATAAACTCCCGAAACTTTCTGGCTATGCAATCAGGTGTTGGGGATACAGGGGACACAAAATATATCACCCAAACTAACAATACCTAGATCCAGCTGTATCCATCCTTCAACACATAACCAAGAAACCTTCGGAAATCGTCTACCTCAACCTTCGAAAAGCATCCGTTATACGAGTTATGGCAATACTCCCGCACTCGCCTCAGTACTGGGCTATCAGGGTTATCTCACCAACAACTGTACAAAAGAGATTTTCGATGTCGACGTACTAAACTCAGGTATTCCAGAACCGCAACGATAAAATTATGACGACAACACCTCGGAGCTCAACTCCCCGGGACACCTCCTCTAAAACCCCTGCTGACGGGAGGCAACCAAGACAATATTGTCATCATAGAACCATCGGAACGATTCTAATATACCCGCGTGATCCTAAAAAAAAATTAGTGAAATTTGAGAAAAGAAGTCAAAACTCTACGTCAGGATGCCTTACCAGAGCGATGAGGAGACTGGGAAGTAAAAAGAATTCCTAAGCTCTCCGATATATAATTCCTAGATGACTCAAAACATTTTTCTAGACACAACTCGGCCACTAAAGATGATCAAACAGTGGGGGCTCCTAAGGTCGGGGAAGGCTCTGATACCAACTTGTAACGCCCTCGATGCGGCTATATCTCCCACGTGTCGAAGCACGACTTAGAGGCATAACCGCATTGAAAGCAATGTCGCAAGTGAGGTAATCTTCACACAACCCATGTAATACATAAGGAAAAGAGATACATAGTTGGCTTACAATCGCCACTTCACACAATACATGAGTAAAGCATTACATCAACCAGATACAATCAAGGTCCGACTACGGAACCAAAATAAAAAAGGACTACCCCAACTGCTACACAGATCCCTGATCGACCCCAACTGGGATCCACTACTGATCAACTGAAAAGAAACAACTCAATGAACACGATCTTCATCGAGCTCCTCCTTGAGCTCGGGTGCGTCACCTGCACGGTTTCATCGGCACCTCCAAACTGGTTTTGGAAGTATCTGTGAGTCACGAGGACTCAGCAATCTCATACCCGCGAGATCAAGACTATTTAAGCTTATAGGTAGGGTAAAGGTATGAGGTGGAGCTGTAGCAAGCGACTAGCATATATGGTGGCTAACATACGCAAATGAGAGCGAGAAGAGAAGGCAAAAGCACGGTCTAACAACTATGATCAAGAAGTGATCCTGAAACTACTTATGTCAAGCATAACTCCAACAACCGTGTTCACTTCCCGGACCCCGCCGAGAAGAGACCATCACGGTTACACACGCGGTTGGTGTATTTTAAATAAGATCGACTTCGGGTTTTCTACAACCGGACATTAACAAATTCCCATCTGCCACATAACCGCGGGCACGGCTTTCGAAAGTTCAAACCCTGCAGGGGTGTCCAAACTTAGCCCATGATAAGCTCTCGTGATCAACGAAGGATATTCCTTCTCCCCGGGAAGACCCGATCAGTCTCGGAATCCCGGCTACAAGACATTTCGACAGTAATAAAACAAGTCCAGCAAAGCCGCCCGATGCGCTGACATCCTGATAGGAGCTGCACATATCTCGTTCTCAGGGCAACACCGGATGAACACTACGTACGGCAACCGACGATACCCCAAGTTGCCCCGGGGCGGCACCGCAAGTGGCTCTAGTTTGGACCAACACTTAGACAAGCATTGGCCCGGGGGGCTAAATAAAGATGACCCTTGGGTTAGCTACTCCCAAGGGAAAAGTATAGGTGGTAGGCAAATGGTAAAACCAATGTTGGGCCTTGCTGGAAAAGTCTTATTCAAAGTGAACTGTCAAGGGGTCCCATAAATCACCCGACCGCGTTAGGGACGCAAAATCCGGGAACATAACACCGATATGACGGAAACTAGGGCGGCAAGAGTGGAACAAAACACCAGGCATAAGGCCGAGCCTTCCACCCTTTACCAAGTATATAGATGCATTAATTAAATAAGATATATTGTGATATCCCAACAAGTAAACATGTTCCAACAAGGAACAACATCTCCATGTTCCAACAAGGAACAAACTTCATCTTCACCTGCAACTAACAACGCTATAAGAGGGGCTGAGCAAAGCGGTAACATAGCCAAACAACGGTTTGCTAGGACAAGGTGGGTTAGAGGCTTGGTTTGACAATATGGGAGGCATGATAAGCAAGTGGTAGGTATCGCAGCATAGGCATAGCAAAAGAGCGAGCAACTAGCAAGCAAAGATAGAAGTGATTTCGAGGGTATGGTCATCTTGCCTGAAATCCCGCAAGGAAGAAGAACGAGTCCATGAAGAAGACAAACGGACGTAGACGAACGAATCCTCACAATCGCAACGTTATCGGAACTAACCCAAAGAAGCAACACCGGAAAGAAGCAAACAACAAAGTAAACAACCACCACATAAACATGGCATGCTATGCGAGATGTGGTATGCAATGCATATGCATGCTTCGGTAGGAAAAGATGAACCAGGAATAATCTTGGCAAACCAAGTATGCCACTGGAAAGGTGAGGTGATTTCGGTTGAAATCGATATAAAGATCACCGAAATCGGATGCACGGTTTGCAAATGACAAGCAAAACAAGAATGACAAGATTCTGCCATTAACAGCAAGATGCTACTTAGCATGCAACAAGAAATTAAGCTATTGCACCCAAACATATCAACAAAGTATATGGCAGTGATCTACTCAAGATGCTTGACAAAAGATGAACACTGAGCTACGGCTAAATCACACCACAACAGGTTCAAACAAGCATGGCAAAAGTGCAAAACATATCAGCTTCACAGACAGGATGACATGTTTAAAGCAAGCAAACAATATGCTACAAGAACAGGACATAGCAAAACAAGGCATGGAATGAATCTACTCAAAGCACTTAACAAAAGTCCCTTACTGACCATGAGCCAAAAAGGATCAGAAAATATAATAACACCCATGTCAATTAAGCAAGTTTCGTTACAGATTTCAGACTTGGCAGAAAACTGGACATGTCAAAACAGATAACAAGTAGGCATGTTTACGAGCTCGATGCACTCACTAAAGAGCATTACATGATAAACTAAGCATAACCATGAAGAATACATGGCATAGAAGCTAGACATGGCAAGAACAACATCATATCATGCAAGGAACAACTACAACAAGCTTGGCAAAATCGAATAACATGTAAACAATCTGCCAGTAACATTTTATAGCAAAAGTAGAGCTCGATTGACTCAAGCTATGGCACTTCATAATTACAAACAAAGGCATGGATGGATAGAGAAAAACCATATGCTCAAAACACCCTTACTAATCATGCTCAAAATAGGCATAGATCTCTCTGAAACAACATGAACACATGGCATAAAAATAACAGCAGGCACGGGCTTAGTGAAATGACCAAGTCTCTGAAATCAGCAACATTAAGATCCCTAGTTTGCATGCTTGTGCTAGTCACCACCAAGATCACAAAAGTACATGGCATAAATCTCTGGAAAGATGGCATGGCATATTACAAAACACAAGTAGGACTCAACTCCATAGGATGCACACATCAATCATGGCAAAAATGACAAAAGTGCATGTTCTGAAACAGATCGGAAACTAACATCACATAGCCCTCTTCTAACAGCATTTCTGGCATCAAGATGAGCTCAAATGAAAATGGTGCAATGAGATGAAATGATGTCCTCATCGAGGCGAACGATTTGATATACTACACGCCTGAAACGGAGCCACGGATGCGGAGTTATGATGCGATGAACATGGCATGAAAATGATAGAATTTCGGGGACTTGGAAGATTCTCAGGGTCAACCTCGAGTCGCACGGATTGCGATGCGCGGCCGGATCTCGCCGGAGTTGGTGGAGACGGCCGGAGAGGAGGACGGAGCGACCGGATCCGGGGCCGGGGAGGCGCGGGGCGGCGCGGAGGAGGTCCGGCGCGGGCTCCCGCGGGCCTTGGCGACGGCGGTGCGACGGCGGGACCGCGGCGCCGGCGGGATGCGGCGGGCGCGGGCGGCGGCCGACGGGGAACGCGGGAGGCGGCGGGCGCGGGAGGCGGCCGACGGGGAGCGCGGCGGAGCGGGCGGAGCTCGGGAGGCGGCGGGGCGCGGCCCGGGGCGGGCGGCAGCCGGTGGAACGGGCAGGCGGCGGCGGCGCGGGATTCGGGCCCGGCGGGCCGGATCTGGGCCATGCGGGCCCGCGGCGGCGGGGGCGAGGCGATGGACAGGTGGCGGCGCGGGGTTGGGTGCGGGCGGCGGCGCGCTGACGTGGCGGCCTCTCGTTGGCCACTGCGACGTGGCTGCGGCGGTTGGACATGTCCGGCCGTCGGGACGGACATGTCCGGCGGCGCGAGGGGAGCGGAGCTAGGGTTGGACTGCGCGAAAATTCCGGGAGGAGCACATATTTATAGGTAGGAGGAGCTAGGAGGCTCCAAATGGAGTGCGGTTTTCGCCCACACGATCGTGATCGAACGACCAAGAGGATGGAGATGACTTAGATGGGTTTTGGGCCGCTTTGGAGGGGTGTTGGGCTGCATTACAAAAGAGGCCTTTGCGGATACCCGGTTAACCGTTGGAGTATCAAACGACCTCGAATGACCCGAAACTTGACAGGCGGTCTACCGGTGCTATACCAAGGCCGCTTGACAAACCTCGGTCCATTCCGAGAAAGTTTAATACACGCTCACGGAAAAAAAGTAAAAGGGGACGTCGGGGAACATAGGAGCGTCGGATTGCAAAACGGACAACGGGAAAAATGCTCGGATGCATGAGACGAACACGTATGCAAATGCGATGCCCATGATGACATGATATGAAATGCAGATGATGACATGGCAAAGTGCGACACGCAAGCACATGACATGGCAACGACGGCGAATAACTGGCGGACACCTGGCGCATCAGATCCGGGGCGTTACAACTGAACTGCAGAATGCCAGAATAAGAGGGGGGATAGCTAATCCTGTCGAAGACTACGCTTCTGGCAGCCTCCGTCTTGCAGCATATAGAAGAGAGTAGACTGAAGTCCTCCAAGTAGCATCGCATAGCATAATCCTGCTCGGCGATCCCCTCCTCGTCGCCCTGTTAGAGAGCGATCACCGGGTTATATCTAGCACTTGGAAGGGTGTGTTTTATTAAGTATCCGACTCTAGTTGTCATAAGGTCAAGGTACAACTCCGGGTCGTCCTTTTACCGAGGGACGCGGCTATTCGAATAGATAAACTTCCCTGCAGGGGTGCACCACATAACCCAACACGCTTGATCCCATGCCCGCCGCGGAAGATCAACACGTCGCAGCCCCACCTAGGCACAACAGAGAGGTCAGCACGCCGGTCTAAACCTAAGCACGCAGGGGTCTGGGCCCATCGCCCTAAGCACACCTGCACGTTGCGTGGGCGGCCGGAAGCAGAACTAGCCCCCCTTTATACAAGAGCAGGCTTACGTTCCAATCCGGCGCACGCCGCTCAGTCGCTGACGTCATGAAGGCTTCGGCTGATACCACGACGCCGAGTGCCCATATCTTTCCAACTTAGTTGGTTAGTGCATATAGACCAAATAGCCAGACTCAGATCAAATACCCAGATGTCGTTAAGCGTGTTAAGTATCCGCGAACGCCGACCAGGTCCAGGCCACCTCTCTCCTAGGTGGTCTCAACCTGCCCTGTCGCTCCGCCACAAAGTAACAGTCGGGGGCCGTCGGGAACCCAGGCCCACCACTACCTGGGTGGAACCACCTGCCCCTTCAGCCTCCATCTCCGAACAATATCATAAGTAATGTAACAGTATAAGTATATATCATATGCCCGTGATAACCCCCCGAAGTGATCACGACCCGGTAGTATAGCATGGCAGACGGACAAGAATGTAGGGCCACTGATGTAACATTAGCATCCTATACTAAGCAGTAGGATAGCAGGTAAAGGTAACAACAGTAGTAGCAAGGACAGGCTATGCAGCAATATAGGATTAACTGAAAGCAGTAACATGCTACACTACTTTAATGCAAGCAGTATAGAGAAGAATAGGCGATATCTGGTGATCAAAGGGGGGGCTTGCCTGGTTGCTCAGACAAGAAGGAGGGGTCGTCGGTGACGGAGTCGACCACAGGGGCATCAACATCGTCATGAGGTCTACGGTAGAGAAGAGGAGGGAGAAACAGTAAATACATAGCAAGCAAGTGCATAACAGGACAACAGGCATAGGTAGACGTGTTCTAACGCGGTATGAGGTGATACCGGTGAAGGGGGGAAACATCCGGGAAAATATCCCCGGTGTTTCGCGTTTTCGGACAGATGAATCGAAGAGGAAAAGTTGCATGTTTGCTATGCTAGGGATGTGTGGCGGACGAATGGGCTGCGTATTCGAATTCGTCTCGTCGTTCTGAGCAACTTTCATGTATAAAGTATTTTCGTCCGAATTACGGATTATTTACTGTGATTTTTCAAAGATTTAAAAGGTTTTCTAATTTTCTGGAATTTATTTAATTCGGAAATAACGGTAAATACCTTTTAAACACAGACTGAGCCAGCCACAATGAATGACATGTGGGGCCAGTCAAAGTCCAGTCAGCGGTGCAGTCAGCATTGACTTGGTCAAAGTTGACCAGTCAACAGGGTCAATGGGGCCCCATATGTCAGTGTCACATGTGTTTTAACAAAAAGTTAAAAACAGTCTAATTAGAGGTGGGGCCCTACTGTCATTGACACAGTTTTATCTAAACAGAGCTAAATCGTTTAGTTACTTAATTAAGTTAACTAACTTTAATTAGTTTAGTTAATTAGGATTAATTAAGTTAATTATATCACTAATTAATTAATTAATTAATATATTTTTAATTTCAATTTTCTTTAAAAAACGTTTTTCGTTTACAAGGGCGGGGCCCAGTTGTCATTGGCCCATAGGGCCAAACGGGTGCGGGCGCAACAGGTAGGCGGGTGCGTGCGCCACGGCACCCGGAGGGGCGCCGACGGGCACGGTGCCGGCAGGGAGGGGGACGCGAGGCCACGCGGGGTAGGGGCGACGGAGCCGGGCGAGGGCGGTCGCCGGCGTGTGAGTGCGCCGCGGAGGCAAGCGGTGACGCGGTGTGGGCTCAGGGACGAGGCGCGTCTGGAGTGCATGGGGCGCGGCTAGGCGTGGCGCAGGCGCGCGCGGCGGTGCGGTGCAGCGGCCGTGAGGCGCGGGCGTTGCGCGAGCAACACGCAGCCGTGGGGTGGAGGCCGCGGCTTCAGGGCGGCAGCAGGCGGGGCTGCGTCGTGGTCTAGGCGCAGCGACGCACGCGCGTGTGTGCAGGGGCGGCGTGCGGTGAGGATGGCGGGCACGGCCAGGGTGCACGCGAGAGAGGGGAGCGACGGGCTCGGGTGGGTGAGCGCGCGCGAGGGCACGAGGAGGAAGAGGAGGACCGAGGTCCTCACCAGCGTTGGTGAGCAGGGGGCGGCGAGGCTCGATGGAGCCTTTGGGGAGGAGGACGAGGACGCATCGTCGGCGAGGAGGAGACGAGGAGGACGAGGCGACGGGTGGTGGCGGGATCCGGTGAGGAAGAGGCCATGGCACGGGCGCGAGGGAGGGCGGTTCGTCGCCGGCGGGTGGCTCGTCCACCGTAGTAGGGTCACCGGGCGGCGCGGGGCTCGAGCATGGAGCCAGGGCGGCGTCGGCCGCGGTTCGGTCCGGTTCCCCCGATCCCGATCTGGATCGGGGAGGGGAGAGAGTCGTGGGGGAGTGGGGGGAGTGAGGTGGGTCGTGGGTTAGGGGCGACTGGGGAGGGACAGCTAGGGTTCGGTCGCCCCAGCGGTGTTGTAGGCGCCGGCTGGGCCGGCCTGATTGGCATCTAGGCCATCTGGGCCGTGGCCCAGCGGGGGGGTCTTCTTTTTTTGTTTCTGTTGTTAGTTTTTGTTTTTATTTTTTTGTTTTTCTTCTTTTTTATATATTTTCTTTTCTGTTCTATTTATTTTAGAGCCCTTTTGCATTTTCTAAAGTGAGTTTCCTTCACAACAATTACCTACGTAATATTTGGCACTAACAGAACATTTTTGTTTTAATGTTTGAAAACTTTTATTATTTGCCAAATTTTAAATTTGAATTTTAATCGGTTTCGAACTAACGTGAGATTAGCAACAGTAAACGAAGTGAGGTGACATCATTAGCAGAGGTTAATGTAGCTTGATTATCCGAGCGTCACAAACTTGATCCGAAGTTTCATGATCATTATCATTAGCTTCCTCTCTAGTTGGTGTAGGCATCACGGGAACAGTTTTCTGTGATGAGATACTTTCCAATTCGAGAGAAGGTACAATTACCTCATCAAATTCTACTTTCCTCCCACTCACTTCTTTTGAGAGAAACTCCTTTTCTAGAAAGGATCCATTCTTAGCAACAAAGATCTTGCCTTCAGATCTGTGATAAAAAGTGTACCCAACAGTTTCTTTTGGGTATCCTATGAAGATGCTCTTCTCCGATTTGTGTTCGAGCTTATCAGGTTGAAGCATTTTCACATAAGCATCGCAACCCCAAACTTTAAGAAATGACAACTTAGGTTTTTTTCCAAACCACAGTTCATACGATGTCGTCTCAACGGACTTAGATGGTGCCCAATTTAACGTGAATGCAGCTATCTCTAATGCATAACCCCAAAATGATAGTGGTAAATCGGTAAGAGACATCATATATCGCGCCATATCTAATAAAGTACGGTTATGACGTTCAGACACACCATTACGCAGTGGTGTTCCAGGTGGCGTGAGTTGTGAAACTATTCCACATTGTTTTAAATGAAGGACAAACTCGTAACTCAAATATTCGCCTCCGCGATCAGATAGTAGAAACTTTATTTTGTTGTTACGATGATTCTCCACTTCACTCTTAAACTCTTTGAACTTTTTCAAATGTTTTAGACTTATGTTTCATTAAGTAGATATACCCATATCTGCTCAAATCATATGTGAAAGTCAGAAAATAACGATACCCGCCGCGAGCCTCATCACTCATCTGACTGCATACATCGGTATGTATTATTTCGAATAAGTCATTGGCTCACTCCATTGTTCCGGAGAAGGAGTTTTAGTCATCTTGCCCATGAGGCTTGGTTCGCAAGCATCAAATGATTCATAATCAAGTGATTCCAGAAGTCCATCTGCATGGAGTTTCTTCATGCGCTTTACACCAATATGACCTAAACGGCAATGCCATATATATGTTGTACTATCATTATCAACTTTGCATCTTTTGGCATCAATATTATGAATATGTGTATCACCACGATCGAGATTGAACAAACCATTTATATTGAGTGTATGACCATAGGAGGTTTTATTCATGTAAACAGAACAACAATTATTGTTTGACTTAAATGAATAACCGTATTGCAATAAACATGATCCAATTGTATTCATGCTCAACGCAAACACCAAATAACATTTATTTTAGGTTCAACACTAATCCCGAAGGTAAAGGGAGTGTGCGATGGTGATCTTATCAACCTTGGAATCACTTCCAACAAACATCGTCACCTCACCCTTAACTAGTATCTGTTCATTTTGCAACTCCTGTTTCGAGTCACAAATCTTAGCAACTAAACCGGTATCAAATACCCAGGGCTACTATGAGCACTACTAAAGTACACATCAATAACATGTATATCAAATATACCTTTGTTCACTTTGCCATCCTTCTTATCCGCCAAGTTTTTGGGGCAGTTCCGCTTCCAGTGACCATTTCCTTTGAAGTAGAAGCACTCAGTTTTAGATTTGGGTCTAGCTTTGGATTTCTTCACGGGAGTGGAAACTTGCTTGCCATTCTTCTTGAAGCCCCCTTTCTATCGCGTGCCCTTTTTCTTGAAACTAGTAGTCTTGTTAACCATCAACACTTGATGCTATTTCTTGATTTCTACCTTCGCCGATTTCAGCATCGCGAAGAGCTTGGGAATCGTTTTCGTTATCCCTTCCATATTATAGTTCATCACGAAGTTCTAGTAACTTGGTGATAGTGACTAGAGAACTCTGTCAATCACTATCTTATCTGGAAGATTAACTCCCACTTGATCCAAGCGATTGTAGTACCCAGACATTCTGAGCACATGCTCACTAGCTGAGCTATTCTCCTCCATCTTGTAGGCAAAGTACTTGTCAGAGGTCTCATACCTCTTAACACGGGCATGAGTCTGAAATATCATTTTCAACTCTTGGAACATCTCATATGCTCCATGGCATTCAAAACATTTTTGGTGTCCCGGTTCTAAGCCGTAAAGCATGGTGCACTAAACTATCAAGTAGTCATCATACCGAGCTTGTCAAACATTCATAACGTCTGAATCTGCTCCTGCAATAGGTCTGTCACCTAGCGGTGCATCAAGGACATAATTCTTCTGTGCAGCAATGAGGATAACCCTCAGATCACGGACCCAGTCCGCATCATTGCTACTATCATCTTTCAACTTAGTTTTCTCTAGGAACATATAAAAAATAAAACAGGGAAGCTATAGATGAGCTATTGATCTACAACATAGATATGCAAATACTATTAGGACTAAGTTCATGATAAATTAAGTTCAATTAATCATATTACTTAAGAACTCCCACTTAGATATACATCCCTTAAGTCATCTAAATGATACGTGATCCAAATCAACTAAACCATGTCCGATCATCACATGAGATGGAGTAGTCTTCAATGGTGAACATTTCTATGTTGATCATATCTACTATATGATTCACGTTCGACCTTTCGGTCCCCAGTGTTTTGAGGCCATGTCTGTACATGCTAGGCTCGTCAAGTTTAACCCGAGTATTCCGCATGTGCAAAACTGTCTTGCACCCGTTGTATGTGAACGTAGAGCTTATCACACCCGATCATCACGTGGTGTCTCGGCACGACGAACTGTCGCAACAGTGCATACTCAGGGAGAACACTTATACCTTGAAATTTTAGTAAGGAATCATCTTATAATGCTACCGCCGTACTAAGAAAAATAAGATGCATAAAACATAAACATCACATGCAATCAAAATATGTGACATGATTTTGCCATCATCATCTTGTGCCTTTGATCTCCATCTCCAAAGCACCGTCATGATCTCCATCATCACCGGCTTGACACCTTGATCTTCATCGTAGCATCGTGGTCATCTCGTCAACTATTGCTTCTACAACTATCGCTAACGCATAGTGATAAATTAAAGCAATTGCATGGTGTTTGCATTTCATACAATAAAGCGAGAACCATAAGGCTCCTGCCAGTTGCCGATAACTTTTACAAAACATGATCATCTCATACAATAACGTATATCACATCATGTCTTGACCATATCACATCACAACATGCCATGCAAAAATAAGTTAGACGTCCTCTACTTTGTTGTTGCAAGTTTTACGTGGCTGCTATGGGCTTCTAGTAAGAACCGTTCTTACCTACGCATCAAAACCACAACGGTGATTTATCAAGTTTGCTGTTTTAATCTTCAACAAGGACCGGCCGCAGTCAAATCTGATTCAACTAAAGTTGGAGAAACAGACGCCAGCCAGCCACCTTTATGCAAAACAAGTTGCATGTCTGTCGGTGGAACCGGTATCATGAACGTGGTCATGTAAGGTTGGTCCGGGCCGCTTCATCCAACAATACCGCCGAATCTCAAAATAAGACATTGGTGGTAAGCAGTATGATGATCACCGCCCACAACTCTTTGTGTTATACTCATGCATATCATCTATGCATATACCTGGCTCGGATGCCACTGTTGGAGAACGTAGCATACAATTTCAAAAAAATTATATGCTCACGCAAGATCTATCTAGGAGATGCATAGCAACAAGAGGGGGAGAGTGTGTCCAGTACCCTTGTAGAATGAAAGCGGAAGCGTTTGACAACGTGGTTGATGTAGTCGAACTAATTCTTGTTCTGACCGATCAAGCACTGAACGTATGACACCTCTGAGTTCTGCACACGTTCATCTCGATGACGTCCCTCGAACTCTTGATCTAGCAAAGTGTCGAGGGAGAGTTCCGTCCGCACGACGGTGTAGTGACGGTGATGGTGAAGTGATCCTCGCAGGGCTTCGCCTAAGCACTATACATGAATATGACCAAAGGCGTAAACTGTGGACGGAGGCGCCGCACACGGCTAACAGATGTTGTTGTGTGTCCTAGGCGCTTCCCTCCTCATTTATATAGGTGGGAGGGAGGGGGCAGCCAAGGGGCGCCCAAGTAGGAGGAATCCTACTTGGGGCCCTAATCCTATTCGGCCCTCCCTTACCATAATTCTCGGAGGGGGAAGGAAGGAGGAGGGAGGAGAGAAGGAAGGGAGAGGCCGAATCCCTCCCCTTCCTTTTCTCTTCTCCTCTTTCCTTCCCCTCCTATTTCGGCCTACATGGGGCGCACCAGCCCCCTAGGGGCTAGTATGTACCCTTCTTGGCCCATTAGGCCCATGTAGTTGCCAGGGGATGCCCGGAACCCCTTTCCGTGACCCGATATGTACCCGGTACCCTCGAAACACTTCCGGTGTCCGACTACCATCGTCCTATATATCAATCTTTACCTCTCGACCATTTCGAGACTCCTCGTCATGTCCGTGATCTCATCTGGAACTCTGAACAACATTCGGTCACCAAATCATAACTCATATAATACAAAATCATCATCGAACGTTAAGCGTGCGGACCCTATGGGTTCGAGAACTATGTAGACATGACCGAGACACCTCTCCGGTAATAACCAACAGCAGAACCTGGATGCTCATATTGGTTCCCACATATTCTATGAAGATCTTTATCGGTCGTACCGCAATGACAACATACGTTATTCCCTTTGTCATCGGTATGTTACTTGCCCGAGATTCAATCGTTGGTATCTTCATACTTAGTACAATCTCGTTACTGGCAAGTCTCTTTACTCGTTCTGTAATACATCATCCCACAACTAACTCATTAGTCACATTGCTTGCAAGGCTTATTATGATGTGTATTACCGAGAGGGCCCAGAGATACCTCTCCGATACTCGGAGTGATAAATCCTAATCTCGGTCTATGCCAACCCAACAAACACCTTCGGAGATACCTGTAGAGCATCTTTATAATCACCCAGTTACGTTGTGACGTTTGATAGCACAAAAGGTATTCCTCCGGTATCCGGGAGTTGCATAATCTCATAGTCGAAGGAATATGTATTTGACATGAAGAAAGCAATAGCAATAAAACTGAATGATCAACATGCTAAGCTAACGGATGGGTCTTGTCCATCACATCATTCTCCTAAGGATGTGATCCCATTCATCAAATGACAACACATGTCTATGGTTAGGAAACTTAACCATCTTTGATTAACGAGCTAGTCTAGTAGAGGCTTACTAGGGACACTGTGTTTTGTCTATGTATCCATACATGTATCAAGTTTTCAGTTAATACAATTCTAGCATGAATAATAAACATTTATCATGATATAAGAAAATATAAAATAACAACTTTATTATTGCCTCTAGGGCATATTTCCTTCAAATAATGCTAGTTAAACTCCAATAAT
The DNA here is from genome assembly GCA_032464435.1 of Aegilops umbellulata. Taxonomy (NCBI): domain Eukaryota; kingdom Viridiplantae; phylum Streptophyta; class Magnoliopsida; order Poales; family Poaceae; genus Aegilops; species Aegilops umbellulata. The sequence goes on from CP136058.1 coordinate 124,374,729, forward strand.
TAAAATGGTATTTAGAAATTTAGAAAAAACAATTTTACACGTTTTGGCTAAGGCTTGGGCTTGAAGTTTTCGGTCACACTTTTGCAAGCATGTGGGGCTAGGGTTTCAGGTCTAGTTCAATCACCCCAATGAAATGTTTATAAAAAGGTTATAAGAAGGATAAGTACTATATAAAAAAATCCTCCAAATATCCTTTCGAATCAAAGAAGTCCCCAGGATGATCAATATTGCGGGGTAAAAGTCCCTATAACTTTGCTCTGTTTAAACATGGTGCAAAATGCTTCCACAGAAAAACAAGGTAAATTTACCTTCACAATGGTTCCAACAATTTTATTTTTCATTTCCAATTAAGATGGATTATCTATTCTATGCATATATGTTATGCACATCTTTCTTTTTGCAGGATAATCGACTGGTTTGGTATCGACATTATAAGAGTTTCTTAAGATTCGTATGACCATTGACCGAAGAATGGATACACATAGGTACCCACCCTTGCTCTCTTTATCTCTTTCGCTTCTCTGTCTTGTTTTTTTTTGCAAACACCGTACACACAAAGATGTTCATAACACCAGTAGAAAACTACCGGAGGCCAATACCGTTACCGAAATAGTTTCCAGGCTCCGTTGGATAATTTGACAATATCACAGTACCAAGCTAGAACGATTTCAATTTATAGGACGGGAAAGAAACCTCATCCTTTGATGCACACTAAGGAAATTTCCACAAGAGAATCGAGTCTATTCAGGAAGAATGTGTCACACCCATATACACTCGTCTATCCCTATAACACCCTCAAAAGATTAAGCTGGTACTACCTTTGTACTGAAATATAAGGCGTTTTTGCAATTATATTTAAACTACAAAAACATCTTGTATTTTGATACTGAGGAAGTATCTTAAGATTGACAAAGTCGCTAGATGCACCTTTTAATTCACTGAAAATATAGCGATGGATGGCCTGGGATAAATCCAAAAGGTATGCGAGCACACATAGCAAATCTAAGACTTGAATTCGGATGCACCGGTTCTACCATAAAAAAAACTAACCAATGCTTAGTTCGCTTCTCTATCCAGTGTTGTTTAAAGAGGCTCCGCCCATTGCTTGAAGACATTCAGATGCGAGGCTTGGATTCAAGATTAAGCTTGGGGTCTAACTTGTGACCCAGTGTCCTAGACTTCATCAAGTAGTTGTTGGTGTTCTCGCAAGGGAATAAAAAAGCAGTCGTTGGTGTGGTTGGAGAAGTATATATACAGGAGTAAAACAACTGTCTCTCGTACGGCCCGAGCTGGAGCAAAAACCCCAGGGGCAAAAGCGACCTTGTATCCTCACCCTCCCTCCAATTTAGCCGTTCCCCCCGCGAACCGTAGCAGCGCCCTCCAGCCTCCAATCCCGGCGACTCCCCCCTCCCTTCTGCAGGCTGAAGCTCTCCTCTCTCGCGCGCGCCAGGAGCGCCCCGTGCTCCGATGGGGTCGCCGGGGATGGCGACGGCGGCGGGCACGGCGGTGCTGGTCTACCTGGTGCTGTCGGGGCGGCTCTGCGGGGACGCCGACGGGGCAGCTGGCGGCAGGGCCGCCATGGAGGACGAGATGATAACCTCAGCGGTTTCGGAGGCCGCGGCAGAGAGGGAGCGGAGGCAGGAGGAGGCGCGGGGGAGGCGGCGTGCGCGACGCGCGAGGCGTGGGCGTCGGTGGCCGGAGCGGGCCCCGGACGGGTGGGGCGAGGCCGTGGCGGGGGCCGCTCGGACCGTGCGGTTCGCCTACGGGCAGACGCTCGGCAAGTGGTCCCTCGGGGAGCTCGCCTTCGGGATCAACTACTACATGCGGCAGCAGGTATTCCGCGCGTGCTGATCACCACTGCTACCGTTAACGCTCTCGTCACGCTGCGACGAGAATTGGTCGTGCTGTGTGTCCTTGCGCGAGATTTTATTTTTCTCTTCTCTATTTATTTGGTGCTGTGGTGATGCGTGCGGGGGAGGGGATTGGTCGCTTCCGTGGGATTCTTGGTGGTCAATATTGTCGCCGTCTCTTTGATCTTGTTTGGATTCACATTTCACATGGACAAGGAGAATATTATCTATCCCCTTTCTACTTTCGAGAAAACGGCTTTCTTATCTTGCTTGCTTGCTTGCAAGCAAAGGAAAGGAAACGAAATATTCTCTTCCGTACTTAGCAAGTTATTTCTCATTCGGTATGTTTTTTTCTTACGATTTACAGCGTCGTTAGTTCCGAGGTTTATTTTGTATTTATATAGCTTACCACACGTGCCTGAATGGAAGAAAAGAGTAGCAGGAAGCAATCGCAAATGTTTCGTGATGTTTTATACTTATATGATTGTTGGGATTTGGTTTGTTGAAATCTTAAGATATATCCTAACATTTGTAGGAGGTTTTTAACTTCTAGAGAGCCTAGTTTAGAAGGTGAATGACTCAGTATTATCGGTTGTCATGCTTGTCTTGCTCAATAGTAAGATTAAGGAAAATTTAGTTGGTTGATGCTGGGAACATATGATGATTATCACTAAAACTAACATGTTAGCTGATCAAAATGCAATGCCTATTTCTTTGTTGGATTGATGCTTTGCTAGTTGTGAAGCATCTAGGAAAGATATTTGTTGCTAGTAAGTTTGTGCATCTTTCGTTGCTGGTGTGAAGCATTTAGGGAAGGAACGGACCATGGAGAAACCGACGTGAGCCAGTTGGTTCAGGATTTGGAAAAACCTGTATAAACAGTCTAATTCGTTTAAGGTGATTAGGTTGCAAAAAGTCAAAGTGTTCTTCTCCTATGAATAAGTAATGATTTGTTGTTTCTCCCCTATTTTAGGGTTTTTCCCCTTTGATTTAAAGGAATTGCTAAAGTAATTAGTTGTTCAGCTTCACATTTGGATCTCCATATTTGGTAGTGCTTCTTCGATTTTCCTATTCGGTTCACTTAAAGCGTGCAATTCTTTTTTTTTCTTTTGGACGAGAGAAATTCTTAGTTTTCATTACATTGGGGCTACTAAGGTTTAGCTTTCCCCTTAAATCCTACTCCACTGTCTAAATAAGATATTTGTTTATACTGCATGGAATGGAGCACTAACACTGATAGCTACTATAATTAATTTAAGCTCCAGTGATCTAAAGAAAAGCAGTTGCTAGATTTGAAGCTGTTGTTAGATTAGATCTAAAGAAAAGCAGCTAGGCACTTCTAGCTGCTTGAGATATTTTACACTCGGAAGAATCAGAAGAATACACTATTTCTGTGTCGGTCTTCCCCTTTTTACCAGCTCATGTTTGTGAAGTATATGTTAACATCCATATGACGTACTGTTTTACTTTATCAGGGTAATCTGCAGCATGAGTATGCTGGGAGTGATTCTCTACGATTGGGAGGGCCTGGGGCAAGAGAGGAGCTGATTTCATTACTCAGATATATGAAGTTATGCATGTATTTCTCAAAGAAGCCATACAAAGTGTTTTTGGAATTTGGTGGATTTGATCAGAGTGATGTTCTTATTAAGAAATCTAAGGCGAGGGTGCGTAAGTACCAGTCAACACTCCATTTTTACCAGTCAACTTGTTGAACCGATAATTTAGTACAGATTATAAATCAGGACAAATTGGTTGAAATTACGTTCTTCTGTGCAGTTTCTGAAGCCTTCTTTCACAGTTGTCCGTGATAGAGACTCCAAATGCTTTCTCCTTTTCATTCGGGGGGCTATTAGTGTTAAGGAAAGGTTGACAGCAGCAACTGGAGCAGACATTCCATTTCATCATGTTGTGGCTAAGGATGGCTGTGTATCCAACCTAGTGCTGGGGTATGCGCATTGTGGAATGGCTACAGCGGCTCGCTGGATTGCAAATCAGGCCATTCCTTGCCTCAGTAAGGCAGTAGAGCAATTCCCGGACCACAGAATTACGGTAATATATTTGAGTTTTCTGACTCTACAGATGCTCTTTCTATTTTCTGCTTACAGAAAATTAAGCATTATGTATTGCCAAAAGAACATGCTCTTGAAAGATGATTGCATTTAGAGCGTATTTTTATTCTAAAAAACCCAGACACAAAAAACAGTGGTAATCACCAACGATTTGGCCATTACTATATGAAGCAGATTATAGATTTCTTGAGATCTCTACTTAGGACAGGGATGGACTGCCAAACAAGGCTTCTCTCCTTCTAGACCTTGACACACCTTTCCGAATATATGAACTGCAACTTGTAACAACCAAATATCCTGTTGAGGTAGGAAATTCTGAGCGTGCAGCTTATTTAAAAACAGTGACGTATTCGGACAATTAAGATTCTCTTATTGACTTCTTAAGATTTTCCGGTGCTGAGAAAGACAGGCACAAATTCCCTTAGATAAGCAGTGCATTTCTGGCTCATACACTCTACACAAGTATGTAGTCACTACTGGAAAAAACACTTGGCAATGGAATAACTTGGGCTAATGAAAATGATAATATGCTTTGGATACCTTGTAAACCTGAATCATTTTTTTTCTCCAGGCGTATACTTACAAATTCATTTTAGTATATTTAAAGCCTACTTTAGTTTACTTAGGTAGGCAGTGCATTTCTATCAAAACCACATCTGCTTTGTGGACCCTAAAAATGAAAATGATCATTTGAAAATATAATATTTGTGTTCTAAAATCTATCAAACCTACAAACTAGATAATTTTCTTTTCTAAAAACTCAAATTAGATAATTTTATTTTCTAAAAAACAAACTAGATAATCTTGTTCTTTATGCATCTTCCATCTAGTCTGGCAGTTCCTGCTAATCGAGTTTTGTCTAAATATATGATGCTTGATACTTGTGCGCTGCATCTGGACTTCTATACCTTTCTAATTCTATTTGCTAACTCAATCTTGTTATTCTAGATCATTGGGCATTCAATGGGTGCCAGTATCGCTGCATTATTGACATACATTCTGCGTGAGAATGACAAGTTATTATCATCCACATGTATCGCATTTGGACCAGGTATACCTTGTAAGCCCAGGGTACAGAAGTTTTGGCATTGAATACTATATAGTAGAACATCCATTTCCATTTGTTAATTTTCCCTCACTAAAAAGCTGTATCGGCTCCTTGCACAAATATAGTAGTAACTTCTAATGATATGTCTCTTATGGTCATATTTTGGCGTTTGTAGGCATATGGCCTGCAATTCATTTTTAGAAAGAAAAAAAACTATCCGGTGTTAATCGTGTAGTGAAATCCAAACAGCGGCAAAAAAGAACAACGATTTCACATGTATGCTTAATGATGATGACAATCGATGTTTTAGGATAGCCTTTGATTTATATATCTAAGGACTATGAGTAGATAACCAAAAGATAATTAACTCTGGATTGAAGTGAGCTTTCAACATCTGCAAGGAACTCAATGTTCTTTGTTGATGCTGCAAACTTGTGATCTACACACATAGTAGGTGTGAGATATTAAGTTTATTAACACTTCTGCTGCTACTTTCCAGCTGCCTGCATGACATGGGACTTGGCTGAGTCAGGTAAAGACTTCATTACGACCATCGTCAATAGAAATGATGTAGTGCCATCTCTTGGTAGAGTTTCGACTGCCAAACTCCGTACAGAGGTACCTCTCAGGATGATAGTCAAAGTGGGAAACCATGAAGTAAATATTCCTGTAAATTGTTTTGCCTAGTCAAACATATCATATATTTATCGTTGGAGTCAAATATGGCAGGTGATGGCATCATCATGGGTGCATGAACTTCGTGAACAAATTCAACAGACTAGATTCTTAGGTTTCGTCAATCGCTCTGTGAGCTTCGTGCGATCTCATGTACCCTTCGTATCAGATCCAAAATCTAAAGTTGTAGATGTCGATATGCTCCAGCCTCCCACTTCCGAGGTACATAATAACAAATATATTGCTGCAAGCACTAGTTCTTGAAACAGATGGACAGTGTTGTTACTTACTGAACTATTTGCCATATGACTTGAATTTGCCAGGCTGAGACCAGATCTTCAGAAGATGTCAACTGTGTTGCGAAGAAACGTTCTACTCTTGTTTTCTGGTCATGTTCTTCTGCACGGAAGCGGACTATTGATCCTGCAAAACATACTCGGTACATTACAAATCAAACTGATGTTGATGTGAAGACTGAAAAAAACGACATTGAAGCGGCTGATGCAGAGTTAGTCTCAATTTCTTTTGGGGAGTTAAACCTTCAACTGTTAGATAATGAAGATACCGACAAAGGGGACATCAAATCACCTCTGAAAAGTTCAAGCGAAGGACAGGTCAGAGAATCCTTAACCAGCAAGCAGATGGAGCTGTCAAGCCCTTCTGAAGATCCCCTCCAGCTATACCCTCCAGGAAGAATACTGCACATGGTTGCATTGCCAGCTGCAGAAGAGCCCAACACAAGTGAGCAAGGTAGCCGGGAGGAGGTTGTCACCCTGTACGAGACACCTCAACATCTCTACAGCAAGATTCGTCTGGGGAGGTCCATGGTAGGGGAACATTACATGCCCAAGTACATCAGGACAATGGAGCTGTTGATTGAGAAGCTTGCGAAGGAGGACCTGGACAGTGACCAACTGGACTTGTTGTAGCAGTGACTGATCACTGATGTACAGAATAGTTGTTGTACAGATCACGGGAAGAGAGTGCATCTCCTTCTGTTTGCTAGCACCTTAGCATCCAGAAGCTGTATAGTCCTTAGTTGACTTTGTTCTGTTGATCTGCCATCAACAGGATCAGCTCGAAGAGCAGAAGCCTAGTGATGATTTCGGTAATTCATCAGTGTTGTTGCTTTTGGCTGTGATGAATATTCATCTATAAGTTAGATTGGTTAACCCATGATTTGGAAGATCTTAACCGTTTGTTCAGAAGGTATTTGGTTCTGAAGCTGTTTAAGATCCATCAATTTGTCTAAATCTGTTTCAGATCTTGTTTTTTTCGGTGTTCGATGATTGTTCATCATTTGTGATGCATTTCATACTGTCTGCTTTCTTTAGCTCGATTTCTGTAATCATTGTATTCATCGTATATGTACGATTTGGTTGAATAGCTATTTAGAAGCTTTGTGTGGTTATTCAACCAATCCTATATATCCAAGTGATCCGGTGCGGATTTTTGGGACCTAGGCGCACCCCTTTAGGCAAACCGTCCCTAGTTATCTCTCGCCTAATCTCTGCCTCACCTACATTTGCATGCAATTAATTAGTTTACCTATGCATGTTAAATAGCCATGCATTAATTTATGGAAAGTGTGTATCTACCGTTGGACTGGACGGAGGATCACCTTAATTATATAGAGAGTATATTCTTCGGACGGGAGAATCACATTAATTATGTGAAGTACTATCATCGAGCATTAGACGGGAGGATCATGTTAAATATGGGAAGAGTATCATTTCTTCAAACGGGAGGATCACTAATAGCCCTGAAGATAGAAGGAATTAATGCACCGATTCTGTAGGAGATAACTTACCGAACAATCTCACGGCCTTAATTTCGTTAAGATGAAAAATAACACTGGTAAGATATAGCATATCATCTTGGGATCTCTGTATGCATGAGCCGGGAGCTCTATATATAGCTGGCCAAGCTACGCTAATCAATCTTCATCACATCAAAGCATCTCCTGAACTACATTACAGCCATGGCGTCCAAGGCCTGCATCCTGGTCCTGCTCTTCGTTGCAGCTCTTCTTCATACAGGTACGCAAGAACAATGTAATACTTGGTCGTCGTCGCAGTTTAATCTCACCGATCCTTGGATCTTATGTGCCGTTTATGTGTCCACAGGTCATGCTATTGGCGACGCCGGGCCGTGCCAACTGGAGGACATCCGCGTCTCGTCGGTGTTGACGGGGCGGCTGGTCCAGAATGTGCCGGAGTACAGCGTGACGGTGGAGAACACGTGCTCGTGCCCGCAGGGGGCCGTGGTGATGTACTGCAACCTCGGCGAGGTGAACGCGGTGATCCCGGACACGACCAAGCTCCGCCTTCTCAGCCGGAAGCAAGGGCACTGCCTCATCAACAGCGGCTGGCTGATCTTCAAGGACAAGCCCATAACGTTCACCTACGCCGCCAAGACGCAGCTCGACTTCACCCTCGATAACGCCTCGCCGGAGTGCCTGGTGTGATCGTAGCTTTTTTTTACGCAAACACACGCAACGTTATTACTTGGAAGTAAGAATGTTTAAAGGTACAGAAATAGGGTCGTAGGAATGACCAGGCCAAATATGGCGTCTTGTACCTAAAGACGACGTGTCCTTTGCAAGGCTATGGACCTTGAAATTAAGTTTGTACGCTCATGAATAAAAAGGCAACTGTCAAAAGATGATTTCTACTCCGCAATCTCTTTGATGATTGCTCCATAAGCACCCCGAGATTACTATGTTCCTGAGATTTAGATCTCCGCTAGTGAAAAGCCTTCCCGACACGCCAAAGCTTCTAAGCAAGATGGGTCCTGGATATCTTTGACAACAACTACATATGCTCCAATAATATCACTGTCGCATCTCTTGTGCCCGCTCGGGCAAAGGACCCATCAATATTTACTTTTGCATGATACAGCTAGGGTGGAAGCCATTTATTGCGAGTCTCATGTGATTCTGGGCTTTGAAACAATCGCTTCTTCAGCGTCTTACCTCTGCCATATATATTTTCATGAATTGATGCGTTGAAGATGGACTCTGAAAGATGTTCCATGGATGGCCTTTCTTTTAGAAAACCAAATTGCCCAAAGAGAGATGATCATACTTAGGGGCTATTTGGATTGAAGCCCGCAGACGCCTAGCCAAAATATTGGCGTTGACTGAAGGCTGGGCATCTATTTGGTTGATGGCCAACTATTTGGCACGCCCACACTGCATGGGCTGCTGCAGTTCATTTTTTTGCCAATTCACGGGCGAGCTCAGGGCGGCCGGATGGTGCGCCAATATTTTGGCGTGCCAACGGATTGGCAGGGCCAGCCGGGGCTCAATCCAAACAGCCCCTTAAGAACTGCACTTGCGAAAAAGAGCTTTTTTGCATTTGGTTCGGTACACGCTAGCATGCTTGCAGTCAAGATCGCAGTAGCCAATGCCCATGTGCAACGAGCCATCAAATAGTCAAGGAGCGAGTGGTGCCATGAATCATCCCGCCTGCATAGTGTGCACATATTTCTCGTAGCCATGTGACGTGTCCCAAAACATTAGCCATGGGAAGCGACTGTTGTGCCAAACGCCAGATGAACACCTTCAACTTGAACACAGCTACACCATCCTATCAGTTTTCTCTCATGATTTTGTACCAACCAACATCCGGTACACATATCTCATGGTGAAAAACCCTTTAGGCTCCAAATGCCACGACCAGAAATCTGTTATGCCACTAGTGCACAATGGGATGTTGAGGATGGTGTCCGCATCCATCGGCAAGAAAACCTGGCACACCAAGCTGGTAGTACATGTGGCATTTGTGTGATTTATCAATTCATCAATCATGAACCGGCTGTGGTGGGTTCGGTGCTAGTGGCATGAGCGGTTGAAGCAACAACTACCTAGGGATCCAATTGCAGTCCTATATATGTGTGGACTGGCCATCAGCAATACTCCTGCTCAATCCTTGTCTAAGAGTGTAACGCTCGTCCACTATCACACACCATACCTGTGAAGGATTAGAGCCAGGGTTTGCTTCTAATTGTTGGTGTTGGGTAATAAATAGCATTTAGTATGTGTGCACTCAAAGATGTGGGGTCTTGCAGCAAACGTCGCGCTTGTCTAGCCAATAGTGCTAAGTTGAAGAGCTACAAATCCCGAAAGTCGATCCCCCGTGAATTTTGGGTTGGTCATTACCTTCAAAGACACCTAGTGGGTTTTCCTTTTGCCATCTTTGCTCCCCCGCCAGAAACCCCAAATCAATGAGTTGATATGCTCACATAAGCCTCGAGGAAGTCGTAAGCAAGCCATAGAATAATCTGGGATTGCTTGGGACCCCGACTTAATTAACACTTCTTTCCCACCAGCAGATAACACTTTTTCAATCCGGCCTTTTATCTCACTCCAAATTCTATCTTCCAAAAATTTGGAAGTGCCATTTTTTGAATGCCCAACATCACTTGGCATGCCTAAATATCTCTCATTTAGAGATTCATTGGGGACTTGAAGAGTTTGTTTCACAGCTTCACGAGTACCATTGGGGACTTGAAGATGGAAGATTTGTCCTTATTTACCCTATGACCCAAAGCTTGACAATAGTGGTTCAACAAGTTTGAAACCTCCACCGTCATTGCATAGTTACCCTGGTGAACAACATGCTATCATATGCAAATAGGAGATGGTTCATCGATGGAGCCGATGAGGCCACGCTGATCCCACTCAAATTAGATGATTGATTGTATTTTGAGTGAAATGCGTCACTAGTCCATGAACTCAAATTGATTTCACACTTTAGGCCATTAACTCAGAAAGTGATCAGATTTAGTCCACAAACTTGTTTATTTGATCAAATAAGGCCAAAACCGATTAGGGAGGAGAAAATCCGGCCACATGGCTGCCACATCAGCATTCCTCTTAGACCCTTCTGTAACTAATTATATTGTTCAGAGGGCTCTTTTTGCAAACTGATCGGTTTTTCTACCAACGTATCTTAACTAACTGTGTATAAATGAAATAATATAAAGAAAAAACAACCTTGCATGGGATTTGAACCTACAACCTGTAGGTGTTGGCAACTAGCAAATGACCATTAAAACACAACCTGACTTGTGTATTAATTTGCATCCGACTATATATGTTACAATGAATCTGTTGACATTAACCTTTCCATGCACCATAGTGTTATATTTTTTTAAGAAAATTGTTCTTTCCAAACAATTAATCTCCAAGGAAGGAAACGATCAAACATTTACTTGATAGGAATGTAATATAAGGAAATCTATCGACGAACACTAGAAGGAAATCGATCAGATGATTGCATGGGATCCACCCGGAAAAAAAGGAAACAAAAAGATGATTGCATCAAATCTCCTGGTTCTACATAATATATATGTCTGGCTGGCAAAAAATAAATAAGTCAGATAGTGTCCCAATGGTTCGCAGCTGCTGGGAAATTTTGAAGGTTGTAGGTTCGAGTCACCTGCAATGCAGGTTTTAATTATTTTTACTCTGTACATTTAGCTAAGGTAATTTAGGAAATCCGACAAGTTTGCGAATAGGTCCCTGTAAAAATAGTCAGTTCAACGGTCTAAGAGCCGCCTATGTGGCAGCCATGTGGCCGATTTTTCTCCTCCCTAATCAGTTTTGGCCTTATTTGATCAAATAAACGAGTTTGTGGATCAAATCTGATCACTTTCTGAGTTGATGGCCTAAAGTGTGCAATCAGCTTGAGTTCGTGGACTAGTGGCGCATTTCAGACAGAAAATGCGTTCGGCTCTTATGATGAAAAGATAGGGAGAAATCGAATCTCCCTGTCAAATTCCTCGTGATGGTTTGAATTCATCTAGTTTTTTTACCATTAAAAAATAACTAAAAAATGAACTAGCCTAACAATTCCCATGATCACAGAAACCCAATGCCTAGTGTTAGCATAATAGCCCACTCAACTCTATCATGCTTTCATCATATCCAGTTTGAGAGCCGCATAACAATTTGTCTTCACCTTTTTATTTTCAGAAAACGCAAGTACTCGTATGCTGAAATAATATATTTCTGTAATTAGCCGTCTAGGAACACAAGCAGATTGTTCAACTGAAATAATCTCGAACAAGATGACCTTTAGATGGTCTGCAATGACCCTAGAGGAAATCTTTTACAAAATGTTGCACCAACTGACAGGTCTAAACTGGGAGAGCAGAGAGGGATTTGCTACCTTAAGAATAAGAACAAGTATTGTTTCATTGATGGACTCAACACTCCCCCCCCCCTTCACAATTCTGAGAACTGCACTTGTGATTTCTTTCCCACACACATCCAAGTGGCGCTAAAAAAATGCGTTAGTAACCATCTGGGTCTGGTGAAGGAAATATGCCCTAGAGGCAATAATAAAGATGTTATTTATATTTCCTTATATCATGATAAATGTTTATTATTCATGATAGAATTGTATTAACCGGAAAGTTGATACTGTGTGAATACATAGACAAAACAAAGTGTCCCTAGTATGCCTCTACTTGACTAGCTCGTTAATCAAAGATGGTTATGTTTCCTGACCATAGACATGTGTTGTCATTTCATGAACGGGATCAAATCATTAGAGAATGATGTGATGAACAACCATCCGTTAGCTTAGCATAATGATCATTTAGTTTTATTGCTATTGCTTTCATCATGACTTATATATGTTCCTCTGACTATGAGATTATGCAACTCCTGAAAAACGGAGGAACGCCTTGTGTGCTATCAAATGTCACAACGTAACTGGGTGATTATAAAGATGCTCTACAGATGTCTTCGAAGGTGTTTGTTGGGTTGGCATAGATCGAGATTAGGATTTGTCACTCCGTGTATCGGAGAGGTATCTTTGGGCCCTCTCGGTAATGCAGATCACTATAAGCCTTGCAAGCAATGTGACTAATGAGTTAGTCACGAGATGATGCATTACGGAACGAGAGACTTGCCGGTAATGAGATTGAACTAGGTATGATGATACCGACGATCGAATCTCGGGCAAGTAACATACCGATGAGAAAGGGAGCAACTTATGTTGTTATGCGGTTTGACCGATAAAGATCTTTGTAGAATATGTAGGAGCCAATATGAGCATCCAGGTTCCGCTATTGGTTATTGACCGGAGATGTGTCTCGGTCATGTCTACATAGTTCTCGAACCCGTAGGGTCCGCACGCTTAACGTTCGATGATGATTTGTATTATGAGTTATGTGATTTGATGACCGAAGCTTGTTCGGAGTCCCGGATAAGATCATGGACATGACGAGGAGTCTCGAAATGGTCGAGAGGTAAAGATTCATATATTGGAAGGTTGCATTTGGACATCGGAATGGTTCCGAGTGGTTCGGGCATTTTTTCGGAGTACCGGGAGGTTACCGAAACCCCCCGGGAGAAGTTATGTGCCTTATGGGCCATAAGAGGGAAGCACACCAGACCACAAGGGGCTGGTGCACCCCCCTTGGGCAGGAGGCCAATTAGGACTAGGAGAAGGGCCCCCCCTTTCCTTCTCCTTCTCCCTTCCCCCTTTCCCACTCTGTGTGGGAGGTGGAATCCTACTAGGACTAGGGAGTCCTAGTAGGACTCCACACCTTGGCGCGCCCCCCTAGGGTCGGCTGCCTCTCCCTCTCCCTCCTTTATATACGGAGGCAGGGGCACCCCAAAGACACACAAGTTGATCTTTTAGCCGTGTGCGGTGCCCCCCTCCACAGTTACACACCTTGATCATATCACCGTAGTGCTTAGGCAAAGCCCTGCGCCGGTAATATCATCATCACCGTCTCCACGCCGTCGTGCTGAAGAAACTCACCCTTGTCCTCAACTGGTTCAAGACCATGAGGGACGCCATCGAGCTGAACGTATGCTGAACGCGGAGGTGTCGTACGTTCGGTACTTGGATCAGTTGGATCGCGAAGAAGTTCGACTACATCAACCGCATTAATAAACGCTTCCGCTTTCGGTCTACGAGGGTACATAGACATACTCTCCCCGCTCTTTACTATGCTTCTCCTAGACAGATCTTGCGTGATCATAGGCAAAAAAATTGAAACACTACGTTCCCCAACATCTGGAGCTTTTGTTGGGAACATCTGGAACAATGAAGTTTTGACGTCCTCTTCTGAATAGGGCGAAGAGAGAGACATGTTCATCTCTCCGGACACCTTTTACCCCAAGCCCCCATTTCAAGGAGGGGAGGCGGTCAAGGACTTGGCTGAGTGACGGATGGTGTCGTCGCCGGTGGATTGGATGACGCATGTGTGGTCTATTTTGGTCAATGTCATGACAATGATCCTTCCGCGGGTTGACCTACGTAAACCTTATTACAACTTCTCCTTCCTATAAATGATAAGGTTCATGGACTTCTCGTGATATCAGGGGCGGCAAACCATTCCTGTCGCCATGATCTGAACACTTCACTGGACCATTCAATCGGTAGGACCGACGGACAGTGTGTACAAAGGGGGACGTAGTCAACATGAGCTGGTGACTCACGCTTACTAGCCATTTCTTGTTGAAGACCAACAACTGCAATCATCTATCCTTGTCACGATGAAATTTCCAAAGATAACCCTGGCTTGTCAGCCAAGGATATATACTCGTTGAATACATCAGTGTGTAGCACGTGTGCGGCCTTTCGTGGCACATGGTCCAAAACATGCTCCGTTCCATTAATCCCTTTAGCAGAATGATTACTATAAGTTCCTTCGCTATGATTTCCATCTCGACTGAAAGAGAATGGTGCCCCCATGTTTCGTTTTGGTAATTGATGACAATCCTTATGGAATAATGGTTGCCTAGAGTTATATTTGAAGGGTTGTCCATAGGCATTGCTTGAAGACCATTTGTTGGTTTCAAGGTTATTAGAAGAAGATTATGTGTTGACTAAGGTTCTACTCAAGGATTTATCCAAAGATTGGTCATGTGAGATTTGAGGCTATTGCAAGCATGTCTTCAAGAAAAAGATTGTGTAAACATTCATGTTTACCTTAAAGACATCACCTTTATGAAGATAGAAGATAATATACAAGGTTGTGTTGTGCAATTTCAAGTGGAGCATCATGAAGAGATCTCTTTCTTGAAGCTTGACGTCCATTGTGGTGATAATGGACATGTGAAGATGTGCTGAAGAGAAGCTCATCCATAGTGGAGTATGGGGGAGCAATCTACTAGTCTTCATCGAGCCAACACAATGAAGAAAGGTGGTCTGACTTGAGAAAGTCAAGAACGTCACCATCTAGCTCAAGCGGACTATGCGCGAGGCAAAGGTTTGTCCTTGTTAGGTTTTATATTTTACCGGTCTCATGGTGTTAGTTGGGAGACCCGGTTATAGAATCGATAGCCGCACTATCAAGGGGGGATGTCGAGTGAGTAGCTTCATCATACCATTCGTAGAGAGTTCAAACCACCGCATCCTTGGCATCATCTTTCTTGGTTCTTGTTCGGATTTTCTCTACATGAGTTTTGGAGCTTGTGGTAATTTTCATGACAAGCTCAAGTTCATCGAAAACGTATTTTGTTTCCATCATCTTTTATGTTTTTTATGTTGGAGTTTATGCCTGATCTTCACTGATGGAGGTTTCACGCCTCTATATCATTGGTGAAAGATCATGTATGTCGCCTATAGGGGGGGTGAATAGGCGCTTTAAAATAATTATGGTTTAGTCTTGAACAAATGCGGAATAAAACTAGCGTTTAATTTGTCAAGCACACAACCTAAAACAACTAGTCTCACCTATGTGCACCAAGAACTTATGCTAAGCAAGATAAACAACTAAGCGATAACAAGATATATAACATGAAACACTATGGATATTACAAAGTAAAGTGCTTAAGTAAAGGGCTCAGGTAAGAGATAACCGAGGCACGCGGAGAGGACGATGTATCCTGAGGTTCACACCCTTGCGGATGCTAATCTCCGTTTGGAGCAGTGTGGAGGCACAATGCTCCCCCAAAAGGCACTAGGACCACCATAATCTCCTCACGCCCTCGCACAATGCAAAATGTCGTGAGTCCACTAAGGGACCCTTGAGGGCGGTCACCGAACCCGTACAATTGGCAACCCTTGGTGGCGGTCACTTTTACCCATACAAATTGCTCGGGGCAATCTCCACAACTTAATTGGAGACCACGACACTTGCCAGGAGCTTTATACCACAATGATTGAGATTCGCAACACTAACCGACTAGGGCACCAAAGCACCCAAGAGGAACAAGCTCTAGGGTGCCCAAACACCCAAGAGTAGTAGGCTCCTCAACTTTCACTTCCGCGTATCACCGTGGAGAACTAAATCGATGCACCAAATGCGATGGCAAGGGCACACGGAGTGCCCAAGTCCGTCATTCTCAAGTCCTACCAAAGCAACGAAAGCTATGGAGGAATATGAGAGGAAGAAGAAGAAAGAGAACACAAAGAACTCCAAGATCTAGATCCAAGGGGTTCTCCTCACATAGAGGAGAAAGTGATTGGTGGAAATGTAGATCTAGATCTTCTCTTCTTTTCCCTCAAGTACTAGCAAGAATCATTGGAGGGATTGAGAGATAGCAAGCTCAAAGAAGGTCAACAATGGGGGGCAAACACGAGATCAAGAGATAGGGACCATTGGGGAAGAAGGCCCCCTTAAATAGGCCCCCAGGATCCAACTGTTATGCCCACAAGTCATGCTCAAGCGGTACTACCACTCGGGGGTGCGGTACTACTGCTTAGCACGGTCAAAATAGCCGAACGAGACAGAAAAAGTTTTGCCAGAGAGGTACTGCCGCTTATAAGAGGTACTACCACTCGGGGAGGTACTACCGCTCTAGCAGATTGGGCAACAGAAGCATAAAAATAACCAGAGGTGGTTGCGATAGAAGGAAGGGAAGTACCGCGCAAGCAATACTGCTGCTCTACTACCGCTTAAAATAGAAAAACTACCTAAGCAAAACAGAACGAAGCTCCAATACTAAAATTGCTATAACTACTACAAATGAGCTCCGAATACAGCAAACTCAAGCTTGTTGGATAGATGATGACAAGTACTATATATCCAACATCGAGAGGGAGTGTTCCTATGGTATAATAAGAAGTGGCAAAGGGAGTATGTCTATGATATAGAGGTGTGAAACCTCCATCGGTGAAGAACTGGCATAAACTCCATCACTGAAAACATCATAAAAGATGCATACAAATCCGTTTCCGATGAACTCGTGCTTGTCAGGAAGAAGATGATACGTCTCCAATGTATCTATAATTTTTTATTGTTCCATGCTATTATATTATCCATCTAGGATGGTTTGTATGCATTTATATGTTGTTTTATATGATTTTTGGGACTAACCTATTAACCTAGAGCCCAGTGCCAGTTTCTGTTTTTTCCCCTTGTTTTTGAGTTTTACAGAAAAGGAATACTAAACGGAGTCCAATTGACGTGCCAATTTTTGATGATTTTTTATGTACCAAAAGAAGCCCCCGGAGTAAAAGAGTTGGACCAGAAGAGTCCCGAGCAATCCACGAGGGTGGAGGGCGCCCTACCCCCTGGGTGCGTCCCCCTGCCTCGTGGACGACTCAAAGACCTCCCTGACGTGAGACCTATGCCAAAAATTCCTATAAATACAGAAACCTCCAGAAAATAACCTAGATCGGGAGTTCCGCCGCCGCAAGCCTCTGTAGCCACAAAAAACCAATCGGGGCCCTGTTCCGGCACCCTGCCGGAGGGGGGATCCCTCACCGGTGGCCATCTTCATCATCCCGGCGCTCTCCATGACAAGAAGGGAGTAGTTCACCCTCGGGGCTGAGGGTATGTACTAGTAGATATGTGTTTGATCTCTCTCTCTCTCTCTCTCGTGTTCTTGATTCGGCACGATCTTGATGTATCGCGAGCTTTGCTATTATAGTTGGATCTTATGATATTTCTCCCCCTCTACTCTCTTGTAATGGACTGAGTTTTCCCTTTGAAGTTATCTTATCGGATTGAGTCTTTAAGGATTTGAGAACACTTGATGTATGTCTTGCATGTGCTTATCTGTAGTGACAATGGGATATTCACGTGATCTACTTGATGTGTGTTTTGGTGATCAACTTGCGGGTTCAGTGACCTTGTGAACTTATGCATAGGGGTTGTCACACGTTTTCGTCTTGACTCTCCGGTAGAAACTTTGGGGCACTCTTTGAAGTTCTTTGTGTTGGTTGAATAGATGAATCTGAGATTGTGTGATGCATATCGTATAATCATACCCACGGATACTTGAGGTGACATTGGAGTATCTAGGTGACATTAGGGTTTTGGTTGATTTGTGTCTTAAGGTGTTATTCTAGTACGAACTCTATGATAGATCGAACAGAAAGAATAGCTTCGTGTTATTTTACTACGGACTCTTGAATAGATCGATCTGAAAGGATAACTTTGAGTTGGTTTCGTACCCTACAATAATCTCTTCGTTTGTTCTCCCCTATTAGTGACTTTGGAGTGACTCTTTGTTGCATGTTGAGGGATAGTTATATGATCCAATTATGTTATTATTGTTGAGAGAACTTGCACTAGTGAAAGTATGAACCCTAGGCCTTGTTTCCTAGCATTGCAATACCGTTTACGCTCACTTTTACCACTTGCTACCTTGCTTTTTTTATATTTTCAGATTACAAAAACCTATATCTACCATCCATATTGCACTTGTATCATCATCTCTTCGCCGAACTAGTGCACCTATACAATTTACCATTGTATTGGGTGTGTTGGTGACACAAGAGACTCTTTGTTATTTGGTTGCAGGGTTAGTTGAGAGAGACCATCTTCATCCTACACCTCCCACGGATTGAAAACCTTAGGTCATCCACTCGAGGGAAATTGCTACTGTCCTACAAACCTCTGCACTTGGAGGCCCAACAACGTCTACAATAAGAAGGTTGCGTAGTAGACATCAAGAAATTTCTGGCGCCGTTGCCGGGGAGGTGAGTGCTTGAAGGTATATCTTTAGATCTTGCAATCGAATCTTTTAGTTTCTTGTTTTATCACTAGTTAAGTTTATAAAAGAAAACTAAAAAAATGGAATTGAGGTGCCTCATATGCTTCATCCTTTTAATTTCTTTCATGAAAATAAGGATTCCGATAATTGTGCCAAAATGTTAGAAGAAGAATGCATTAAAATGTTTGGCACTAAATCTTTGAATGATGAGCATGATTGCAATGTTGTTAGTACGAACTCTTTGAATATCCATAGTACTAATGAGGATTGCACTAGTCATGATGAGAATGTCTCTTATAAGCATGTCAATTTTTGTGGAGTGCATAGCGTTTGCAAGTACACACCAAATAGGGAAGATAGATTTTGCAAGAGGCATAAGTATTTAGAAACCAAATGGTTGCAAGAAAGGCTAGATGTTTGCGCTGAAAATTTAAATTTTCTTAATCATCCTTGTGAACTTTGCAATGAACGTGGTCATTTAAATATCCAATGAAAATTGTTTCATGATCGTATCGTGTCCAAAAATTGTGATGACTTGATTTCCCTTGCACATCATAATGAACTTCGTTTGCTTTTGGGTTATGAAGAAATGAAACGTATAACTAAGGATATGCCAGAATTTGTCCTTGATAAAGTTCTTGATTTTGATCTAGAAGAAATTTTTATGTATTGTGCGGTGAATTGCATTGAAAATCCTTATATTGCCAATTACATGAAGAAAAGAAAACAAATAGAAGATGAAGAGAATACTAATGAAAGGGAAGAGACTTCCCAATATCCTCCTATTATTTTTTATGATGAATGAGGTAACGAGGAGGAGCTTTCTATTCAACCAATCTCATTAATAAGGAGCTCAAAAAAGAGGGTTAAAACCACACATGATGTGAAGAAGAAAAACAAAAGACGGAGAAGCAAAGGTAGAAAGGTATCCCTCCCAAATGATATTGCGCCTATTACTCATTGTGATGATGATAATTGTTATACTATTGGTGCTATCCATACTATTAATGATGAGAGTGATTATGCTTATGATATGAAAAGGTCCTAGCATTGCAATACCGTTTACACTCACTTTTACCACTTGCTACCTTGCTTTTTTTATATTTTCAGATTACAAAAACCTATATCTACCATCCATATTGCACTTGTATCATCATCTCTTCGCCGAACTAGTGCACCTATACAATTTACCATTGTATTGGGTGTGTTGGGGACACAAGAGACTCTTTGTTATTTGGTTGCAGGGTTGGTTGAGAGAGACCATCTTCATCCTACACCTCCCACGGATTGATAAACCTTAGGTCATCCACTTGAGGTAAATTTGCTACTGTCCTACAAACCTCTGCACTTGGAGGCCTAACAACATCTACAAGAAGAAGGTTGCATAGTAGACATCAGAAGACCACAAGCTCCAAAAACTCACACAGAGAAAAACCAAACAAGAACCAAGAAAGATGATGCAAGGATGCAATGGTTTGAGCTCTCTATGAACGATATGATGAAGCTACTTACTTGAGAGCCCCCCTTGATAGTACGACAATCGATCCTATAACCCGGTCTCCCAACTACCATCATGAGACCGATAAAATAGAAAACATATCAAGGGCAAACCTTTACCTTGCACATAGTCCACTTGAGCTAGATGATGATGATCTTGACTTCCTCAAGTTGGACCACCTTTCTTGATTGTGCATGCTCTATGAAGACTAGTTGATTGCTCCCCCATAGTCCACTATGGGTGAGCCACTCTTTGGCACATCTTCACAAGTCCATTGTCACCACAATGGACGACGAGCTTCAAGCATGATCTCTTCATGATGCTCCACTTGATGTCATCCTCCATGGGTTCTATGAGATCTTCCTCTTGACGCAAGCACATGGAAACATACCTAACCCCACATAGAACTCTCACGTAGACCATGGGTTAGTAAAAAAAGCGTAATGGACAATGCTTACCATACCATCGGATCACTTAATCCCTCTCGGTACATCTTGTATGCTTTGTGTGTTGATCAACTTGATTCACTCTTTGACTTAGTCTTGATCAACCTTGTATGTTGATACGTCCATTTTGCATCATGCTTTTATATCGATATTTATTGCATTATGGGCTGTTATTTCACGTTATGTCACAATACTTATGGCTATTCTCTCTTATTTTACAAGGTTTACATGAAGAGGGAGAATGCTGGCAGCTGGAATTCTGGGCTAGAAAAGGAGCAAATATTAGAGACCTATTCTGCGCAACTCCAAAAGTCCTGAAACTCCACGGAATATCTTAAAAGAAATAAAGAAAAATTCTCGCCAAAGATGAAGGCCAGGGGGCCCACACCCTGTTCACGAGGGTGGGGGCGCGCCCCCCTCCCTAGGGCGTGCCCCCTACCTCGTGGGCCCCCTGGTGGCTCTCCGACGCCCATCTTCTGCTATATGAAGTCTTTCGATAAGAAAAAAGAGGAGGCACCCTTTAGGGATGAAACTCCGCCGCCACGAGGCAGAACCTTGGCGGAACCAATCTAGGGCTCCGGCAGAGCTGTTCTGCCGGGGATACTTCCCTCCGGGAGGGGGAAATCATCGCCATCGTCATCACCAACGCTCCTCTCATCGGGAGACGGAAATCTCCATCAACATCTTCACCAGCACCATCTCATCTCCAAACCCTAGTTCATCTCTTGTATCCAATTCTTGTCTCAAAGTCTGGGATTGGTGCTAGTAGGTTGCTAGTAGTGTTGATTACTCCTTGTAGTTGATGCTAGTTGGTTTATTTGGTGGAAGATCATATGTTCAGATCCTATATGCATATTATTACCCCTCTGATTATGAACATGAATATGCTTTGTGAGTAGTTACGTTTGTTCCTGAGGACAAGGGAGAAGTCTTGCTATTAGTAGTCATGTGAATTTGGTATTCGTTCGATATTTTGATGAGATGTATGTTGTCTAGCCTCTAGTGGTGTTATGTGAACGTCGACTACATAACACTTCACCATTATTTGGGCCTAGAGGAAGGCACTGGGAAGTAATAAGTAGATGATGGGTTGCTAGAGTGACAGAAGCTTAAACCCTAGTTTATGCGTTGCTTCTTAAGGGGTTGATTTGGATCCATATGTTTCATGCTATGGTTAGGTTTACCTTAATACTTTTGTTGTAGTTGCGGATGCTTGCAATAGAGGTTAATCATAAGTGGGATGCTTGTTCAAGTAAGAACAGCACCCAAGCACCGGTCCACCCACATATCAAATTATCAAAGTACCGAACGCGAATCATATGAACGTGATGAAAACTAGCTTGATGATATTCCCATGTGTCCTCGGGGGCGCTTTTCCTATTATAAGAGTTTGTCCAGGCTTGTCCTTTGCTACAAAAAGGATTGGGCCACCTTGCTGCACCTTATTTACTTTTGTCACTTGTTCCTCGTTACAATTTATCTTATCACAAAACTATCTGTTACCACTTATTTCAGTACTTGTAGAGAATACCTTGCTGAAAACCGCTTATCATTTCCTTCTGCTCCTCGTTGGGTTCGACACTCTTACTTATCGAAAGGACTACGATAGATCCCCTATACTTGTGGGTCATCAAGACTCTTTTCTGGCGCCGTTGCCGGGGAGTGTAGCGCCTTTGGTAGGTGGAATTTGGTAAGGAAAAATTTATATAGTGTGCTGAAATTTACTGTCACTTGTTACTATGGAAAGTAATTCTCTGAGGGGCTTGTTCGGGGTATCTTCACCCCGTCCAGTAGAGCAAAGAGTTGCTCCTCAACCTACCGAACCTATTGAAAATGAAACTCCTTTTGAATTTCCTTTGGGTATGATGGAAAAACTGCTAGCTAATCCTCTTACAGGAGATGGAACAAAGCATCATGATGAGCACTTAATATATGTGGATGAAGTTTGTGGATTATTTAAGCTTGCAGGTATACCCGATGATGTTGCTAAGAAGAAGGTCTTCCCTTTATCTTTGAAGGGAGTCGCATTGACATGGTATAGGCTATGTGATGATACGAGACCATGGAACTATAGAAGATTGAAATTGGAATTTCATCAAAAGTATTACCCTATGCATCTTGTTCATCGTGATCGCAATTATATATATAATTTTTGGCCTCACGAAGGAGAAAACATCGCTCAAGCTTGGGGGAGGCTTAAATCAATGTTATATTCATGCCCCAATCATGGGTTTCCAGGGGAAACAATTATTCAAAATTTGTATGCTCGGCTTTCGGAAAACAATCGCACCATGCTCGATACTTCTTGTGCTGGCTCTTTTATGATGAAGACTATTGAAATCAAATGGGACTTATTGGATAGAATTAAACGCAACTCTGAAGATTGGGACCTCGACGAAGGTAAGGAGTCAGGTATGACACCTAAGTTTGATTGTGTTAAATCTTTTATGGATACCGATATTTTCCGTAAGTTTAGCACTAAATATGGACTTGACTCTGAGATAGTAGCTTCTTTCTGTGAATCTTTTGCTAGTTATGTTGATCTCCCTAAGGAGAAGTGGTTTAAATATCATCCTCCCATATAAGTAAAAGTAGCTGCACCTATTAAAGTTGAAGAAAAGACTGTCACTTATAATGATCCTATTGTTCCTACTTCTTATGTTGAGAAACCACCTTTCCCTGTTAGAATAAAGGATCATGCTAAAGCTTCAACTATTGTTCGTAAAAGCAATATTAGAACTTATACACCTCCTGAGCAAGTTAAAGTAGAACCTAATATTGCTATTGTTAAAGATCTCTTGTCTGATAATATTGATGGGCATGTTATTCATTCAATGGTGAAACTGCTAGAATTGCTAAGCCTTGTGCTAAAGATAAACATAGACCTGTGGTAGGCGTGCATGTTGTTTCTGTTAAAATAGGAGATCATGGTTATCATGGCTTATGTGATATGGGTGCTAGTGCTAGTGTTATACCTATTACTTTGTATGAAGAAATTAAGCATGAAATTGCACCTGCTGAGATAGAAGATATTGATGTTAGAATTAAACTTGCCAATAGAGATACTATTTCACCAATTGGGATTGTTAGAGATGTTGAAGTCTTGTGTGGGAAAACTAAATATCCTGCTGATTTTCTTGTTCTTGGTTCCCCACAAGATAGCTTATGTCCCATTATATTTGGTAGACCCTTCTTGAACACTGTTAATGCTAAGATAGACTGCAAAAATAATGTTGTTACTATTGGCTTAGATGATATGGTTCATGAGTTTAACTTCTCTAAATTTAGTAAACAACATCGTGAGGAAGAATTGCCTAGTAAGGATGAAATTATTGGTCTTGCTTCTATTGCCGTACCTCCTAGAGATCCTTTAGAACACTATTTGCTAGACCATGAAAATGATATGTTCATGAATGAAAGAAGGGAAATAGATGAAGTATTCTTTAAACAGGAACCTATTCTACAACACAATTTGCCTGTTGAAATTTTAGGGGATCCTCCTCCACCCAAGGGTGATCTCGTGTGTGAGCTTAAACCGTTGCCTGATAATCTTAAATATGCTTATCTTGATGAAAAGAAGATATATCATGTTATTATTAGTGCTAACCTTTCAGAGCATGAAGAAGAAAGATTATTGAAAACTCTGAAGAAGCACCGTGCCGCTATTGGATATACTCTTGATGATCTTAAGGGCATTAGTCTCACTCTATGTCAACATAAAATAAATTTGGAAGCAGATGCCAAACCAGTTCGTGATCCTCAACGACGTCTGAATCCTAAAATGAAAGAAGTGGTAAGAAAAGAAATACTAAAGCTTCTGGAGGCAGGTATAATTTATCCCGTTGCTGATAGTCAGTGGGTAAGTCCTGTCCATCGTGTCCCTAAGAAGGGAGGTATTACTGTTGTTCCTAATGATAAAGGTGAATTGATTCCGCAAAGAATTATCACAGGTTATAGGATGGTAATTGATTTCCGCAAATTAAATAAGGCTACTAAGAAAGATCATTACCCCTTACCTTTTATTGATCAAATGCTAGAAATATTATGCAAACATACACATTATTGCTTTCTAGATGGTTATTCTGGTTTCTCTCAAATACCTGTGTCGGCTAAGAATCAATCAAAGACTACTTGATGATGCATTATGGGCTTATAGAACTGCATATAAAAATCCTATGGGTATGTCTCCGTATAAAATGGTTTATGGAAAACCATGTCACTTACCTCTCGAACTAGAACATAAGGCATATTGGGCTATTAAAGAGCTCAACTATGATTTCAAACTTGCCGGTGAGAAGAGGTTATTTGATATTAGCTCACTTGATGAATGGAGAACCCAAACTTATGAAAATGCCAAGTTGTTTAAAGAAAAAGTTAAAAGATGGCATGACAAAAGGATACAAAAGCGTGAGTATAATGTAGGTGATTATGTATTGCTATACAACTCTCGTTTAAGATTTTTTGCAGGAAAACTTCTCTCTAAATGGGAAGGCCCCTACGTTATCGAGGAGGTCTATCGTTCCGGTGCCATAAAAATCAGCAACTTTGAAGGCACAAATCCGAAGGTGGTAAACAGTCAAAGAATTAAACATTATATCTCAGGTAATCCCATAAATGTTGAAACCAATATTATTGAAACCGTAACCCCGGAGGAATACATAAGGGACACTTTCCGGACCGTTTCAGACTCCGAAAAGGAATAGGTATGTGGTACGTAAGTAAACCGACTCCGAAACAATTTTAAGGCAATATTTCTCTATTTTAGAATATTTAGAAAAATAGAAAAATAAGTACCAGTCCGGGAAGGACACGAGGGCCCCACGAGGGTGGTGGGCGCGCCCGCCTACCTCGTGAGCACCTCGTGTGCCTTCCGCACTCCGTTTTATTGCACGATACGTATCTTGGTCGGTACAAATTCATTATATATACTCCCGAAGGTTTTGACTCCCGTATCACGCAATTATCCTCTGTTTTCGTTTCAAGCTGTTGCTGCTGCAGATTAGAGCAAGATGTCTTCTCAAGAGTCAGTTGGGGAGAGCCGGGTATCTAATCCGGCACCGGAACCAAGGGCAAACAGCGATGCTGACCACTTTGGGCCAGCAACGGAGGAAGAGATGGAGGCTGACTTGATGAGGGTAGATGCCATGGAGGATCAAGAAGCCACCTCTCGCTTCCGAGCTGGATTCACGATGGGGGAACTACAGAGCTCAGCTATTCCAAACTCGGTTATCCCTTCCAATGTTAGTTTTCTTTCTTATGAAAATATGAAGAGGAGTGTCACTTGTTCTCCTACAGCTATGCAACACCCTTGGGTGCAAGGAGCTTTAGCCGTTATAGGAAAGCTTCGTAAGGAAATCATGGACCTCAAGCAGCAAGTCAATAAGCTCGAGGAGGAGAACCGTATCCTGAGAGGAATCATCGCCAAGAATATTACACCAACAACAAAGAAGGAGCCATAATCACATGAGTATGGGCACTCCCCTTGGCAACTGCCAAGCTTGGGGGAGGTGCCCCGGTATCGTATCACCATCACAACTCCTATCTTTACCGTTTTTCTTAGTTTGATCCTATTAGTAGTATCTTGATCTAGTAGAATAAAGTTTATGGCATGATCTAGTTTTGAGTTTTGCTTTACGATCTCTCTATGTAATCTAGTCTGTGAGCTATATATATAATAAAGATTAGTGTTGAGTCAAGGGCTTGATTATTTTGCCATGAGCTTGGGTGAATAAAAGAAAAGAAAGAAGAAAAAGAATAAAAAGAAACAAAGAGTTCATATTGATCTTATTGAGAGTAATGACTTCACATAGAAAAAGTATGATGATTAAAAGTTCTTGGGAGTTGGCAGACATAGCTTTGGTCATCGTTGCAATTAATAGGAAGTAATAAGGAAAGAGAGGTTTCACATATAGATATATTATCATTGACATCTTTTATGATTGGCAGCACTCATTAAAATATGACATGCTAAAGAGTTGATGGTGGACAAGGAAGACAACGTAATGAGTTATGTTTTCTTATATCTGAGATAAAGTATGTTGTCATGGATCCTCTAACATGTTGAGCTTGCCTTTCCCCCTCATGCTAGCCAAATTCTCAGCACCAAGTAGAAATACTACTTGTGCTTCCAAATACCCTTAAACCAGTTTTGCCATGAGAGTCCACCATATCTACCTATGGATTGAGTAAGATCCTTCAAGTAAGTTGTCATCAGTGCAAAGCAATAAAAATTGCTCTAAATATGTATGATTGATTGGTGTGGGAGAAATAAGCTTTATACGATCTTGTGATATGGAAGTAATAAAAGCGACGGACTGCATAATAAAGGTTCATATCACAAGGGGCAATATAAAGTGACGTTCTTTCACATTGAGATTTTAACCATAAAAGCGCATGGCAGCCTCTGCTTCCCTGTGCGAAGGGCCTATCCTTTATTATTATCTTCTACTTATGCAAGAGTCACGGTGATCTTCACCTTTCCTTTTTCATTTTATCCTTTGGCAAGCCCAGCATGTTGGAAAGAACATGATATATATACCTAATTGGATGTAGGGGAGCATGAATTATTATTGTTGACATTACCCTTGAGGTAAAATGTTGTGGGGCAAAACCATAAGCCCCTATCTTTCTCTGTGTCCGATTAAAACTTTATAACCACAAGTATTGCGTGAGTGTTAGCAATTATGAAGGACTAAATGATAGTTGAGTATGTGGACTTGCTTTTTAGCTCTGACATAGACTCTTTCCGATGTTATGATAAATTGCAATTGCTTCAATGACTGAGATTATAGTCTGCTGGTTCTCAATAAGGTTTCTAATTCATACTTTTGCATTGTGAAAAGATCATCACTTGAACATAAGTGATCATATGACAAAATCTATATATGTTGCTGTTATGAGAATAATCATGATGCCTTCATGTCCATATTTTATTTTTATCGACGCCTCTACCTCTAAACACGAGGACATATTTATTGTTATCGGCTTTTCGCTTGAGGACAAGCGAAGTCTAAGCTTGGGGGAGTTGATACGTCCATTTTGCATCATGCTTTTATATCGATATTTATTGCATTATGGGTTGTTATTTCACGTTATGTCACAATACTTATGGCTATTCTCTCTTATTTTACAAGGTTTCCATGAAGAGGGAGAATGCCGGCAGCTGGAATTCTGGGCTGGAAAAGGAGCAAATATTAGAGACCTATTCTGCGCAACTCCAAAAGTCCTGAAACTCCACGGAATATCTTAAAAGAAATAAAGAAAAATCCTCGCCAAAGATGAAGGCCAGGGGGCCCACACCCTGTTCACGAGGGTGGGGGCGCGCCCCCCTCCCTAGAGCACCCCCCTACCTCGTGGGCCCCCTGGTGGCTCTCCGACGCCCATCTTCTGCTATATGAAGTCTTTCGATGAGAAAAAAAAAGAGGAGGCAACCTTTCGGGACGAAACTCCGCCGCCACGAGGCGGAACCTTGGCGGAACCAATCTAGGGCTTCGGCAGATGTTCTGCCGGGGATACTTCCCTCCGGGAGGGGGAAATCATCGCCATCGTCATCACCAACGCTCCTCTCATCGGGAGAGGGCAATCTCCACCAACATCTTCACCAGCACCATCTCATCTCCAAACCCTAGTTCATCTCTTGTATCCAATTCTTGTCTCAAAGTCTGGGATTGGTGCTAGTAGGTTGCTAGTAGTGTTGATTACTCCTTGTAGTTGATGCTAGTTGGTTTATTTGGTGGAAGATCATATGTTCAGATCCTATATACATATTATTACCCCTCTGATTATGAACATGAATATGCTTTGTGAGTAGTTACGTTTGTTCCTGAGGACAAGGGAGAAGTCTTGCTATTAGTAGTCATGTGAATTTGGTATTCGTTCAATATTTTGATGAGATATATGTTGTCTAGCCTCTAGTGGTGTTATGTGAACGTCGACTACATAACACTTCACCATTATTTGGGCCTAGAGGAAGGCATTAGGAAGTAATAAGTAGATGATGGGTTGCTAGAGTGACAGAAGCTTAAACCCTAGTTTATGCGTTGCTTCTTAAGGGGTTGATTTGGATCCATATGTTTCATGCTATGGTTACGTTACCTTAATACTTTTGTTGTAGTTGCCGATGCTTGCAATAGAGGTTAATCATAAGTGGGATGCTTGTTCAAGTAAGAACAGCACCCAAGCACTGGTCCACCCACATATCAAATTATCAAAGTACCGAACGCGAATCATATGAACGTGATGAAAACTAGCTTGATGATATTCCCATGTGTCCTCGGGAGTGCTTTTCCTATTATAAGAGTTTGTTCCGGCTTGTCCTTTTCTACAAAAAGGATTTGGCCACCTTGCTGTACCTTATTTACTTTTGTCACTTGTTCCTCGTTACAATTTATCTTATCACAAAACTATCTGTTACCACTTATTTCAGTACTTGCAAAGAATACCTTGCTGAAAACCGCTTATCATTTCCTTCTGCTCCTCATTGGGTTCGACACTCTTACTTATCAAAAGGACTGCGATAGATCCCCTATTGAAAGCACAAGTGCTCCCTGGGTGATTTTGATAATTAATGACAACATATCTCTTGTTGGACTAATACTTTTACCTAGTGTGTTTCAGACAAGTTCAACAACTTAAGTGGCATGGACTAAAGGATGTGGAACCCCTTCGAGATGCTAAGGACAAAGGATTGTCTCAAGCTTCAAGTACAAGACTCTACATTTTCTATTTTAGTGATCCAAGATCACATTGAGTCTATAGGAAAAGCCAATACTATCAAGAGGGGATGAGGTGTTGTTTAATGACTTGCTTGCTCAAAGTGCTTAGTGAGATGCTCCAAAACCCTCAACTACCTTCCCACATCCACATTTGACCCAAACCAAAAGTCAAACTCGGCCCCACCGATTCTTTCTATCCGGCGCCACCGAGTTCAGATGTCATAGCCACTGCCACAAACCCTAGGCAAATCGGTTTCACTGATAGGGATCTCGGTCTCACCGAGATGGGATTGTAATCTCTCTGTGTATGTCCATTACCAATATCGATCTCACCGAGATTGAGAAATCGGTACTACCGAGATTACAATGCAAACTCTCTGGTCAGCTTATTACCAAAATCGGTTCCACCGAGTTTGTGTAATCGGTCTCACCGAGTTTGCCTGACCAACTCTCTGGTTAGCTTATTACCAAAATCAGTCTCGCCGATTTTGTGTAATCGGTCTCACCGAGATTATGTTATGCCCTAACCCTAACCATATCGGTCCTACCGAGTT
This sequence comes from Aegilops umbellulata, assembly GCA_032464435.1. Classification (NCBI taxonomy): domain Eukaryota; kingdom Viridiplantae; phylum Streptophyta; class Magnoliopsida; order Poales; family Poaceae; genus Aegilops; species Aegilops umbellulata. Next base: position 124,404,499 of record CP136058.1, read on the forward strand.
GCATGTCGGTCCCACCGAAAATCCTAACGGTCACTAGGTTTGTTAAATCGGTCCGACCGAGTTTTTCAATTCGTTCTCACTGAGATTGGTAAATTGTGTATAACGGTTAGATTTTGTGTGGAGGCTATATATACCCCTCCACCCACTCTTCATTCGTGGAGAGAGCTATCAAAACATATCTACACTTCCAATACACATTTTCTGAGAAAGAACCACTTACTCATGTGTTGAGGCCAAGATATTGCATTTCCACCATATGAATCTTGATCTCTAGCCTTCCCAAGTTGCTTTCCACTCAAATCTTTTTTCCACCAAATCCAAATCCCGTGAGAGAGAGTTGAGTGTTGGGGAGACTATCATTTGAAGCACAAGAGCAAGGAGTTCATCATCAACACACCATTTGTTACTTCTTGGAGAGTGGTGTCTCCTAGATTGGCTAGGTGTCACTTGGGAGCCTCCAACAAGATTGTGGAGTTGAACCAAGGAGTTTGTAAGGGCAAGGAGATCGCCTACTTCATGAAGATCTACCGCTAGTGAGGCAAGTCCTTCGTGGGCGATGGCATGATGGGATAGACAAGGTTGCTTCTTCATGGACCCTTCATGGGTGGAGCCCTCCGTGGACTCGGGCAACCGTTACCCTTCATGGGTTGAAGTCTCCATCAACGTGGATGTACGATAGCACCACCTATCAGAACCACAACAAAAACATCCGTGTCTCCAATTGCGTTTGAATTCTCCAAACCCTTCCCTTTACATTCTTGCAAGTTGCATGCTTTACTTTCCGCTGCTCCTATACTCTTTGCATGCTTGCTTGATATGTACTATTGTGTTTGTTAAACTTGTGCCAAAACTCCACTTCAACTTAAAGAAATTAAAAACGGCAACTTTTGGCACTTAGTGTCTAATCACCCCCCTCTAGACACCTCTTCTCGATCCTTTCACCTATACTTGTGGGTCATCATATGTCTTCTCTATGACCAATCTTTGGATAATTCCTTGAGTAGCACCTTGGTCATCACATAATCCCCTTGAAACCAACAAATGGACTTCAAGAAATTTCTATGGACAAACCTTTCAAATATAGCTCAAGGCAACCATTAGTCCATAGGGATTGTCATCAATTACCAAAACCAAGCACGGGGGCACCACGCTCTTTCAATTGGAATATCTTTGTTGCAACTTATGAGGATTTCCAGCCGTGATTTGACGACTTCGTCGTTAGATTTCTATCAAGAGTGATTTCATCATAATCAGAGTTTATTTGCAGAAGTTATGGTAGTCTTGGTCGTACTTGCATTCATCTATTTTGCTTGGGCAGATTTACACTTTCCAGACGGTAGTACCACTATGGACCATGATAGTACACCTTTGGCGATACTTCCACAGACCAGTGCCGCTCCTACTTCTGCTTGTTTTCTAGCTTCTGTGAGTTTCTATTTTACAAGCGGTAGTAGGGTGATAGTACCGCTTGCGTTGTACTTCTGCTTCCTTTTACCGCAACCACTTCCGCCTATTTTGGTGCTTCTATTGCCGAGTCTGCTTAAGCGTTAGTAGCATGGTAGTACTGCTCTGTCAAGCGGCGGCAATGTGATGACCCACAAGTCTAGTTGATCAATAATAGACCTTTCGATAAGTAAGAGTGTTGAACCCAACGAGGAGCAAAAGGAAATGACAAGAGATTTTCAGCAACGTATTCTCTACAAGTGTTGGAAGTAGTTATAACAGATAATTTTGTAGCAAGGTGAATCATAACAAGTAACAAGTAGCAATAGTAACAAAGGTGCAACAAGGTGACCCAATCCTTTTTATAGCAAAGGACAGCCATAGTTCTCTTATAATGAGCAAAGCGTTCTCGGGGACATATGGGAATTCTCGTCTAGTCACGTTCATCATGTTTAGTTGATTTGCGTTCACTACTTTAATAATTTTATATGTGGGTGGACCGGTGCTAGGGTGTTGTTCTTACTTGAACAAGCAACCCTCTTATGATTACCCCCTCCCGCAAGCATCCGCAACTATGAAACAAGAATTAAGATAAATCTAAGCATAGCATGAAACATATGGGTCCAAATCATCCCCTTCCAAAATAACACATAAACTAGGGTTTAAGCTTCTGTCACTCTCGCAACCAATCATCTACTTATTACCCCCCAATGCCTTTCCTTAGTCCCAATTATGGTGAAGTGTCAAGTAGTCAACATTCACATGACACCACTAAAGGAAGAACAACATACATATCATCAAAATATGGAACGAATATCACATGATTACTTCTAACAAGACTTCTCCCATGTCCTCAAGAACAAAAGTAACTACTCACAAATCATATTCATGTTCAAGATCAGAGGTGTATTGAATATACTTAAGGATCTGAACATATAATCTTCCACCAATTAAACCAACTGGCATCAGCTACAAGATGTAATCAACACTACTAGCAACCCATGGGTACCAATCTGAGGTTTTGGAACAAAGATTGAATACAAGAGATGAACTAGGGTTTGAGAGGAGATGGTGCTGGTGAAGACGTCGATGAAGATTGGTCCTCCCATGATGAGAGGATCGTTGGTGATGTCAATGGCTTCAATTTCCCCCTCCCGGAGGGAAGTATACCCGGTAGAATCGCTCCACCGGAGAGCAAAAGTGCTCCTGTCCAGGTTCCGCCTCGAGATGGTGGCGCTTCACTCGGAAAGTCTTCTCTTTTTTTCTAGGGCAAAATGCCTCATATAGCAGAAAGAGAACATCGGAGGGCTGATGTGGGCCCCATAAGGCATCAGGGCGCGCCTTGTTGCCTTTCGAGCAGTAGGTGCCCCTCCTTTGGTGGTTCTTTGTTCCAATATTTTTATATATTCGATAAAAAATCTCCATGAAGTTTTAGGTCATTTGGAGATCCATAGAATAGTTATCCCTGTTGTAGCTCTTTTAGGTCCAGAATTCCAGCTACCGGTAATCTCCCTCTTCATGTAGACTTGCAAATTAAGAGAGAAAAGGCATTAGAATTGCATCATAAAGTGAAATAGTGACCAAAAACATTATAAATAATAGTAGGAAAACATTGGAGTTCTTTGTGTTCTCTTCTTTGTTCTTCCTCTCGTATTCCTTCACAGCATTTGTTGCTTTGGTGGAATTTGGGAGTGAAAATTTTGGGCACTCTGTGTGCCCTTGCCATTGCATTTGGTGCATCGGTTTGAGTTCTCCGCGGTGATACATGGAAGTGAAAGTTGAGAAGCTTATTAGTCTTGGGTGTTTGGCCACCCTAGAGCCTGTTCCTCTTGGGTGCTTTGGTGCCCTAGACGGTTGGTGTTGTCGAAGCTCAATCATTGTGGCGTAAAGCTCCGGACAAGCTTCGGGAGACTCCAATTAAGTTCTGGAGAGTGCCTCGAGCAATTTGTATGGGTTCGGTGACCGCCCTAATGGGTCCCTTAGCGGAATCACGGCCTCTTGCATTTTGCGAGGGAGTGAGGAGATTACAGTGGCCCTAGTGGCATTTTGGGGAGCATTGTACCTCCACACCCCTCCAAACAGAGATTAGCATCCACAAGGGTGTGAACTTATGTAGGATCAAAAGTATGTCTAGAGGGGGGTGATTAGACTACTTGACAAAATAAAACCTAACCTTTTCCCAATTTTAGCTGTAGGCAGATTTTAGCAAATCTAGAAAGTCAAGTATCGCCCTACATATGCAATTCTAAGAGTGTACCAGCAGAAAGTAAAACATTGCACATGTAAGTAAAGGAGGGGTTTGGAGATTTCAAATGCAATGAAGACACGATGATTTTTAGTGTGGTTTTGATAGTTGGTGCTATCGTATGTCCATGTTGATGGAGACTTCAACCCACAGAGGTTAACGGTTGCGCGAGTCCACGGAGGGCTCCACCCATGAAGGGTCCATGAAGACGCAAGCTTGTCTATTCCACCATGGCTTCCGTCCACAAAGGACTAGCCTCACTTGGGTAGATCTTCACGAAGTAGGCAATCTCCTTGCCCTTACAAACTCCTTGGTTCAATTCCACATGATCTTGGAGTCTCCCAATTGACACCTAACCATCTAGGAGACACCACTCTCCAAAAGGTAATAAATGTTGTGTTGGTGATGAACTCCTTGCTCTTGTGCTTCAAATGTTAGTCTCCTCAACACTCAATCTCTCTCACACAGATTTGGCTTGGGTAGGAGAAGGATTGGAGTGGAAAGCAACTTGAAGAGGCTGGAAATCAATGTTCAAATGGTAGAAACGGAATCTCTTGGTCTCAACACATCAGCAGGTGGTTCTCTCTCAGAAAATGAATGGTGGAAGTTGTGTTTCGTTCTGATGGCTCTCTTGGAGAGTAAGTGGTGGGGGTATAAATAGGCAGCACCAAAAATCCAACCATTACAAGCTTTTGACCAAACTCGATGGGACCAAAATGATAATCTCGGTGAGACCGACTAGTGTAAAAGACTTGACTGTTAGCATTTTCGATGAGACCAATTATACCATCTCGGTGGAACTGAAGTGCAATGGTAAAGGCAAAGCCGCGTTTTGGTAATTCCGATCGTTTTCACACGGTGATTCCAAAATGAAGTGATTTCATCATAGAAACTTGGCAAGGCCATCTCGGTGGGACTGAGAGCCATTTCGGTCAGAACAAAATGTTAGGGTTTTGGCTGTCGCGGTAGAAGGATCATCTCGGTGGGTCCGGAATGGATTTTATCAATGGGACCAAAATGATGAATTAGGGTTTTGGACAGATGTGTTTTGGGAAAGTGACTGAGGGTTTTTGGAGCAATATCACTGAGCAATTTGAGCAACAACCTCATCAACAATACCTCGCCCCCTTTTAATAGTATTGGCTTTCCTAGGGAACTCAATGTGATCTTGGGTCACTAAACCAAAAAGTAGAGTCTTGGTGTAGCCAATTCTTATCCTTCACATTTTGAGGGGTCCACATCCATTAGTCCATCCCATGCCACTCATTGATATTTTCTGAAATATATCATCAATGCTCATTAGATCATGACATATATGTTGTTATTAATTACCAAAACCACTCGGGGATTAGTTGCACTTTCAATCTCCCCCTTTTTGGTAATTGATGACAACATATAGATCAAAGCTTGGACAAAAGATATAATTAATGAAATGCATCGTCACTTTGAGAAGTATGTGATAAGCAAGAGCTCCCCCTAAATTTGTGCATCATTAAACATTTGCATTTGAATACAAATGCACAATCGATTAGTTTCCATGGGTTACTCTTCCATGTCACATACATCTTGGTGGAGTGCTCAAAATGATAAGATTGCAATATAAATGGCACTCATCACCGAGTAAGCAAGTGAATGATCATACAAAAGCATATGAGATGAATATCCAAGCAAGCATAGCATTAATGTACGGTATGATCAAACACACAATAACGTAGTCTCGTACACGCATCACACAAAAGTATCTCCAAAATGCACAAACTAGTAGCAAAAACGCAATGCAAATCAAGCGAGAAAAAGCAAAGCACTCTCTCACTTGAAGCCCTATGATCTATACAAATTCTCCCCTTTGGCTACAAGTACCAAAAAGTTTGAATAAGTACAAAGCTAATTGTCTCTGTGGGCTTGATCTCCGGCAGCTCCTGGTGGTGAAGTCCTCTGACTTGAACGCCGGTATGCATCGATGTCGGAGTGGAGATGAGCGCATCTACAAATGCCTCGAATGATATCTGTTGAACTGGAGGAGTGGAGACAACAGGAGCAACTGATGGAGCAACAGAGGGGACAGCAGCTGGAGCTGAAACTATGGCTCTGGGAAGTTTCTGGCACTGCAGCTGACTTGGGCATCCTATGTTACTAAGCAGTAGTAGGAAGTACTGGGTATGGTGTTCATCCTCATCGGTGCTGGCACGCTTTGCCTCATCCACCTATTTCTTGAGACTCTCAACTATGGACTGAACTTCTGTCACTTTGATATCCAAATCATGAAATTTTGTCTCTACAATCCTCTCAAGACTCTCTTGGTTCTTTGCGAGGATGGCCAGGCTCCGCTCGATCCTCTGAGTGGCTTGAATGAGGTATTGCACCTGGTCAGTCTTTGTCTTGAGCAACGGAGCTAAGGAGGCATGATACGTCTCCAATATATCTATATTTTTTTGTTGTTTCATGTTGTTATATTATCAATCTTGGATGTTTTATATTCATTCACTAGCAACTTTATATCATTTTTTGGGATTAACCTATTGACATAGTGCCTAGTGCCAGTTGCTGTTTTTTTCTTGTTTTTTACTTTGCAGAAACAAACTCCAAATGCCACAATACTTCTGGAGTTTTTTTTAGACAGAAGACACCCAGGGAGCCAAAGGAGCACACGGGAGGAGGCTCGTGGGGCCCACTAGGCACCAGGCGCGTCGGGGGGGCCCAGGCGCGCCCTGGTGGGTAGTGAAGCCCACGGGAAGCTACTCCACCGACCTCCACCTCTATAAATACTCTAAAATCCCAACCCTAGGGGAGTCGATGAAACATTTTTCTAGCCGCCGCAAGTTCCAGAACCACGAGATCCAATCTAGAGGCCTTTTCCGCCACTTTGCCAGAGGGGGCAACGATCACAGAGGGGTTCATCATCATCCTTGTTGCCCCTCCGAATGCGTGAGTAGTTTACCACAGACCTACGGGTCCATAGCTAGCAGCTAGATGCCTTCTTTTCTCTTTTTGATCTTCATTACAATGTTCTCCTCAATGTTCTTGGAGATCTATTTGATGTAACTCCTTTTTGCGGTGTGTTTGTTGGGATCCGATGAATTGTGGGTTTATGATCAGTTTTATCCATGAATATTATTTGAATTTTGCTAAACTCTTTTATGCATGATTTTTATAGCCTCGTATTTGTTCTCCAAAATTTTGGTTTGGTTTGGCCAACTAGATTGATTTTTCTTGCCATGGGAAGAGGTGCTTTTTGATGGGTTCGATCTTGCGGTGCTCAATCTCAATAATAGAAAGAGACATGACACGCATGTATCGTTGCAATTAAGGGTAACAAGATGGGATTAATTCATACATGAGTTTATCTTGTCTACATCATGTCATCATTCTTATTGCATTACTCCTTTTTCCATGAACTTAATACACTAGATGCATGCTGGATAGCGGTCGATGTGTAGAGTAATAGTAGTAGATGCAGGCAGGAGTCGGTCTACTAATCTTGGACGTGATACCTATATACATGATCATTGCCTTGGATATCATCATGATTATTCGCTTTTCTATCAATTGTGCAATAGTAATTTGTTTACCCACCGCATGCTATTTTCTTGAGAGAAGCCTGATAACCCACAAGTATAGGGGATTGCAACAGTTTTCGAGGGTAGAGTATTCAACCCAAATTTATTGATTCGACACCGGGGAGCCAAAGAATATTCACGAGTATTAGCAGTTGAGTTGTCAATTCAACCACACCTGAAAGACTTAATATCTGCAGCAAAGTATTTAGTAGCAAAGTAAAATGATAGTAATGGTAACAATGGCAATAGTAATAGTAGCAATTTTGTAGTGATTGTAACAGTAGCAATGGCGAAAGTAACTTAGCAAAGATCAATATGTTAAAAGCTCATAGGCATTGGATCAACGATGTATAATTGTGTTGGATAATATTCATCATGTAGCAGTTATAACATAGGGCAACACAGAACTAGCTCCAATTCATCAATGTAATGTATGCATGTATTCTGTATATAGTCATACGTGCTTATGGAAAAGAACTTGCATGACATGTTTTGTCCTGCCTTCCCATGGTAGCGGGGTCCGTAAGGAAACTAAGGGATATTAAGGCCTCCTTTTAATAGAGAGCCGGAACAAAGCATTAGCACTTGGTGAATACATGAACTCCTCAAACTACGTTAATCACCGGAAAGAATCCCAATTATCGTCACCTTGGGGTATGCGGATCATAACTTGTAATAGGTGCATATAACTTGCAAGATATGATCAAGAACTCAAATATATTCATGAAAACATAATAGGTTCAGATCTGAAATCATGGCACTCGGGCCCTAGTGAAAAGCATTAAGCATAACAAAGTCATAGCAACATCAATCTCATAACATTGTGGACACTAGGCATCAAGCCTAACAAAACTAACTCGATTACATGATAAATCTCATCCAACCCATCACCGTCTAGCAAGCCTACGAAGAAACTACTCACTCCCTGCCGGAGGAAACTGCCTCCGCGGGCACCTATGGTGACGGAGCCCCTTTTTGGTTCGGCGGGGGGGGGGGGGGGAGGTCGCACGAAGAGCAGATCGAGGCGAGGCACACGGGGGGTTTACCCAGCTTCGGGCCGCACGGATGCGTAAAACCCTACTGCTGCTTTGTGGATTGTATTGTGTTCTTGCTCGGGAGCGCTGAGTGCTACAGTACACACAAGCCGCTGGCGAGGCCGAGCGTGAGTGTTCCCCTTTCTTCTCTATGTTGCGCATGGGCCTCCTTTTATATGCTCAAGGGGTCACCGACAGGTGGCAACGTAGGCAAGGGTAAGAATGGAAAAGCGTTGTGTTGGGTACAGCTACTTGTACAGTGTTATCATACCTAACCCTGACGGCAGGGGACAAGGGCATTAAATGCCCGTCTGTGTCGCCCAAACAGTGCAAAAAGTGGCCGTCAGGGGCGCCACCGTTTGCCACGATGGCTATCTTGTCAGCGCCATTTGCCACCGCATGCCCCTGGCTGCACAGCTTCTCGCCACGTACGCCTGGAACGGCCCCAGAGCGACACGTTGGTGGATGAGCTGGAGCGTGGGCCGCGGAGTAGTGGCTTGCCGCGGCAAGTGCCTTGCCGCGGTCGATGTCTTGTCGTGCCTGGGAGCTTGTCGCTCACCGGGCCTTGCCGGGACGCGTGGCGCGTCGCAGCAAGTTTCTTGAAGTGCCTTGGTTGGCCTTCCCGGCAAGCTCCTCTTACCGGGGCCTTGAGCTTCGAGTGGCCTTCCCGGCAAGCTCCTCTTGCCGGGGCCTTGTGTCTTGGCTTAAATACTTTGTTCTTGAATGGCTCCAAAGGGACTTCGGAGGACCTTTGGCGGTCGCCTGGCAAGCCTTGCCGTGGGGTGTTGCGGCTGCCCGTGCACAAGTTCGGGATACTAAGGTACCCCTACTTTAGTACACCGACAGGAGCCCCCGGGCCTGGGCCATACACGGTGCCGAGCGTTGTTGGGCCAGGCCCAAAACAGGGCACGAGCACGCGCGGCCTGGGTCACGTTGCATCTTACTCTGCATCCACCATGCCTTCCCCGAACGACACGCGTTAATTGCGGCGTCGTGGGGAGAGACGTGTGTGACGTGGGTGGCGTGCGCGGGGCTGAGTCCCGCATGCATGCGTCACATCGTAGTAAAGGGGGCGGTTTGTGTCTTCCCCATAAATAGAGGGAGGCATGGAGGCGTGGTTCGTTTACTGGACGGGGCCGAGGCACGGTTTCCGAGGCATCCGCTCCCCACGATCACGGGGTGGGGAGAGGTCTCCTCGGTTCTGCACGCCAGCCACGCGGCTTCCATGCGCCTGGAGTTGCGAACGGTGGAGGCAGGAAACTGGGCCGTCGTGGCTCGAAGCAGCAGGTCGGTCCCAGTCCCCTGCTCTTCCTGTGTCTTAATTGGCTGAGCGGGGCGGCCGAGCCCCCACCCTGCTCCTTTATAAGAAGCGGGAGGGGGGCGACGGAAGCCCGCATTCTTTCATCTTCTTCAGCTTCTGCTCCCCTCTCTCCCATTCGCCATGGAGAAAGGGAACCCTGGTCCTTCAACGGTGGCGGCGAGGGTCGCCGCTAGGCAACGCGTCCCTCCCTCTCCCGCACCCGTGGTGGCAGAGCCAGCCGCAAGGGGGAGAGGGAGAGGGTGAGGCCGTGGGCGAGGTTGAGGGCGAGGTCGAGGCGCTCGGGGAAGAGGTGGACGGGGCGGCGCGCCGGCTTCGCCTCCGCCAGCAGCTCCCCTCCCTGCGGCGGTCCACATCGGAGACGACCCTTGCAAGTTCTTCATCAGGTTGCGTCGGCCGCCTCGTCGTCGCCTTCGTCTCCCGACTCCGTTTGCGAGCGAGATGGAGTTGACCCGCCCGAAACCTTGAGGCTGCACATGAGGGGCTGCGGAATCAGCGGTACGCGAGTCCGCGTTGACTTCCCGGCCCCTAACGTGATGTATCTTGGTCGAGGGTGGAAGACGTTCGCCCGTATCCACAGCCTGACGGAGGGGCTCACCCTCCATTTTAAGCTGATGGAGGGCGGTCTCCTCTCTGTCAAGGTCTTCGGGTGCTTCGACACTCGGGCAAGGTGCTGCGTGGAGAGATCCTCTGATAGCGAAGACTCCTCGTCGAGCGGGAGTGACAAGGAGGACAGCGGCAGCGACGACGAGGGTGGCGGGCGGCAGGATGACGGGTCCGACTAGGTGTCGGGCGCCGCTCCGTGTGGCACCGGCGACCCCATCATCCGCGTTGCCGGCTCCTTGAACTCCTCGGGGTCGTCTCCTTGGCGGCTGGCGTAGGGAGGCTGCGGAAGAGGAAGAGGGCAGTCGGCAAGGCCGTCAACTCGGAGTACGAGGGTACGACGCTCTCGACAGCGTGCTGACGTCCTGCCGCCTCATCTTCGAGCTCCACTTCCGGCGCCGCCATCACCATCCAGCCTTTGGACGGCCGCCGAGATCTTCTCTTGGTGCCTTCTGCCACCTGTAGCTCGCCTAGGCGTTCCTTTTGTCCTTTTCGCCTCCTTGACCTACCTCCTGAGGAGAGGGACAAGAAAGGGATTACGGGCACCTTATCTTTTTAATTTGTAAGCCCTCGGGCCTTAGCTGCATTTAAAACTTGTAATCCCCTTATGCATGTTTTTCATTCTCTATGGACTGTACCTGAGCGGAATGTTTTTAATGAAAAGGGGATGCTTGTCGGGTTACTTGTCTCGCGGGTGGAACCCACGTCAAGGAGCAAATCCTAGATATCCTTAAGATAGACACTCCTTTTCCCGGCAGCAGGCCCTGCCGTCTTCCCACGTAGCTCGACCTTTCTCACGCTTTTGGCGGAGGCAGGGATGAGGCGGGTTCAGGCTCCTCGTTTCGTCCCTTTGCTGCCGCGACTACGACCAAAGCAGGCCCCAGGAGCGAGCCCGAGGGCCTAGAGTTATGGGAGCACGGTAGCTTTTAGGAAGAAACGAGGCTTCGCATACCTCAGTCTATAAGAGAATGCATGATAAGGGACAAAAAACTTATCTGAGATTGCAGCCCCCGGCAATTCTGGTTTGCCGTGGATGAATCTTTGTACTTGCAGCCCCCGGCAACGCTGGCTTGCCGGGCGCAGCCCCGGCAACACTGACTTGCCGGGGTCCAGATGCTGGTCTATCCTTCTTCTTCCTTTCGTCTTCTGGCGGTCCGAGCCCTGCGAACCAAGGACAACGAAAGAACGACAAAAGTACGCACATCTGACCTCTAAGCTAGGGGTTAGCTGCTGCCAAGCACTATCAACCCTAACCAAGGACGAGACTCGACTCAGCATGCATGCTAAAACTTAGGGCGCCAGCGCTTCATTTATGCTCAGGGTCTGCGCCTGGCTTTGTACAAAGGATTACATGCAATAGCGGCAAGACTTGTACAAAAAGGTGGTTGCCGGAACAGGGTCCGACAACCGCGCCTTACGGGTAAAACTTACGAAGATTCTCAATATTCTAGGAGTTGCTCACCGGAATGCCATCTTCGGTCTCAAGGCGGACAACGCCAGGCCTAGTGACTCGTTTCACCCGGTAAGGGCCTTCCCACTTCGGCGTCAACTTGTTGGAATTCTTGGCGGACTGAACGCGCCGAAGAACAAGGTCGCCTTCCTCGAGACTTCTGGCATTAACTCTGCGGCTGTGGTAGCGGCGCAAAGCTTGCTGGTATCGAGCAGCTCGTACAGCAGCCTGAAGACAATCTTCCTCAAGGAGCAGCGCGTCCTCTTGCCGCAGCTGCTCTTGCTCAAGCTCATCATAAGCGAGCACTCGAGGCGATCCGTATACGAGTTCCATGGGGGTAACTGCTTCTGCTCCATAGACTAGAGCAAAAGGTGTCTGGCCAGTGGCTCGATTTGGCGTCGTCCTGATCGACTAAAGAACCACCGGCAGCTCCTCGATCCAGTTTCTTCCGCACTTGTGCAGCCTGTCGAAAGTCCTGGTCTTGAGCCCACGCAGCACTTCAGCATTTGCCCTTTCTGCTTGATCGTTGCTTCTGGGGTGAGCAACAGAAGCGAAGCAGACCTTGGTGCCAAGATCTTGGACGTACTGCATGAAGGTGCGGCTCGTGAATTGTGTACCGTTGTCGGTGATGATCCTGTTAGGGATCTCGAAGCGGCAAACAATCGACCTGAAGAACTTGACTGCTGACTGTGCTGTCACCTTCCTCACTGCTTCCACTTCCGGCCACTTTGTGAACTTGTCGATTGCAACGTACAAGAACTCAAAGCCCCCGACAGCTCGGGGGAAGGGGCCGAGGATGTCGAGCCCCCAGACCGAAAATGGCCAGGGTAAAGGGATCGTCTGGAGAGCTTGAGCTGGCTGGTGTATCTGCTTGGAATGGAACTGGCACGCTTCACACTTGGTTACTTGTGCAGTCGCATCCTGGAGGGCTGCTGGCCAAAAGAAACCTTGCCGGAAAGCTTTGCCGGCAAGTGCTCTTGCGCCAATGTGGTGACCACATATGCCTCCGTGTATCTCTGCCAACAACTTCTGTCCATCTTCCCGGGGAATACACTTCAATTTCACACCGTTGAGTCTTCTTCTGTACAGTGTGCTGTCAACAAACTGGTACATACTTGACTGCCGGGCTACTCTTTCCGCTTCTTCTTGCTCTTCGGGAAGTTCTCTTGTCTGAAGGAAACGGACGATCTGTTGTGCCCATGCTGGAGCTTGGGGCTCGACAACAAGGACTAAAGGCGCATCTGCTACTGCGGGAACATCCGCTTCTACAGCGAGAACTTGCGGCTCAGCCGGAGCTTGATGTTCCCCGGCAAGCTTGCCGGAGCAAGACTTGTCGGGAGCATCTGCTTCGACGGAACAAACCCTGGGGTTTGCCGGAGCAGACTGCTCCTCAGCACTCTTGGCGTCGATCTTGGGGACCTTCTTGGCGGCGGCTTCGGGAAGCTCTGCCGGAAGATAGTCACCAGAAATCAACTTCCTTTTCTTGCTCTGTCCGGTTGATGGTGTTACGGATGGTTGAGTTAGCTTGAGCACAAAGATCCCTGGTTCCACAGGTAACTTAAGTGCGGCGCACTTGACAGGCCATCTGCGATGTCGTTCTGGACTCTTGGAACGTGCTCCATCTGTAGGCCGACAAAGTGTTCTTCTAGCTTCCTCACTTCATCAACGTAAGCTTCCATCAACGGACTCTAGTAATCCTTGTTCACTTGGCGGACGACAAGCTGCGAGTCACCCCTGACAATGAGCTTCTTGATCCCAAGGTCTGCCGCGATCCTGAGACCGGCAAGCAAACCCTCGTACTCTACAGTATTGTTTGTTGCTTGTTCCTTGGGAAAGTGCATCTGGACTATGTACTTGAGGTGCTCCCTGATGGGTGCGACAAGTAGCACGCCAGCACTAGCGCCTTGCAACGAGAAGGCACCATCAAAGTACATAAGCCACTCCTTGCTTGCCTCCTTGACGGGGATGCTCGTTTCTGGAATTTCTTCATCTGGTGTTGGCGTCCACTCTGCTATGAACTCTGCCAATGCTCTGCTATGGATAGTTGAAGTGCTCTCAAACTTGAGGCCAAAGCTTGACAGTTCCAGTGCCCACTCAACAATCCTGCCTGTTGCTTCCGGATTCTGCAGTATCCTCTTCAGCGGAAAGCGAGTGACAACTGTGATCTCATGTGCTTGGAAGTAATGGCGCAGCTTCCTCGAGGCCATGAGAAGGCCGAAAACCAATTTCTGCACACCAGAGTACCTTGACCTAGCCCCCTGCAGGAGGGAGCTGACAAAGTAAACTGGGCGCTGCACCATTCTCTTCTTCTGCACCTCCTCTTGCGCCTGCGCAGAGCCATCCTTGTCGGGACCAGAGCTTGTCGGGGAAGCCCCCTGCTTGTCGCTGGATGTGCTTGCTATGGTTGCTGGCTCATTGTCTGCCTCCCTCTCCGCTACTAACGCAGCACTAACCACTTGATTGGTTGCCGCCAGATATAGCAGCAACTTCTCTTGTGGCTTAGGTGCGACAAGTATTGGAGTGGAGGACAGGTACCTCTTCAAGTCCTGCAGCGCAGCCTCCGCTTCCGAGTCCATTTCATTGGACCTGCCTTTTTCAATATTTTGAAAAACGGCAGGGCGCGCTCAGCTGACTTAGAGATAAACCTGCTGAGAGCTGCCACGCAACCGGCAAGTTTTCGTACATCCTTGACGCGCTTCGGTGCTTCGATCTGCTCGATGGCCTTGATCTTGTCGGGATTGGCCTCAATTCCCCGCTGAGAGACGAAGAACCCGAGAAGCTTGCCGGAAGGTACTCCAAACACACACTTCTCGGGGTTGAGCTTGAGGCTGATCTTGCGCAGATTTGCAAAAGTCTCTTCTAGATCTTGAATCTGAGTTGATTTGTCCTTGCTCTTGACCACTATATCATCCATGTATGCTTCCACATTTCTGTGTATTTGTGGTTCAAAAGCGGTATGGACTACCCTTGCGAACGTTGAACCAGCATTCTTCAAACCAAAAGGCATCCGTACAAAACAGTACGTGCCACATGGAGTGATAAATGCGGTCTTCTCCTCATCCTCTTCTGCCATGAAGATCTGATGGTATCCTGAGTATGCATCAAGAAATGAAAGCAGGTCACATCCGGCCGTGGAGTCAACAATCTGGTCAATGCGCGGCAAGGGAAATGGATCTTTGGGACAAGCTTTGTTAACATCAGTAAAGTCGATGCAAAGCCTCCATTTCCCATTTGCTTTGCGCACGACTACAGGATTGGCCAACCACGTAGGATGGAGCACTCCTCTGACAAGGCCTGCTGCTTCCAACTTCTTGATTTCTTCTGCGATGAATTCTTGGCGCTCCACTGCCTGCTTCCTAACTTTCTGCTTGACGGGCCACGCGTGAGGACAGACGGCAAGGTGGTGCTCAATTACTTTCGTGGGAACACCGGGGATGTCAGACGGTTGCCAAGCAAACACATCGACATTCGCCCGCAGGAAAGCAACGAGCGCGCTTTCCTATTTAGGGTCGAGAGTGGCACTGATGGTGAAGGTACCACCAGTGCCGTCGTCCTTGGCGGACACCTTCTTGGTCGCTGGCGGAGCCGCCATCGTCTTCTTGCACTTGCCGGTGGAGCTCGATGGTGCGTCCTCGACGGTAGCGCAGCACTCCGAGGAGGTGCGCTTGCTGGAGTGGGCATCAGAGCTCTTGCCGGACTTAGTCTTCTTCTTCCCCCCCGGGAGCTTCAGCGGCAAGTGTCTTGCGATCCGTTGCGGCTACTGCCTCCCGGTAGATCTTGTCGGCACAGATAAGAGCATCCTTCTTGTCGCCAGGGACAGAGATGACACTTATCGGGCCTGGCATCTTCAGCATGTTGTATGCGTAGTGAGAGGCCGCCATGAACTTGGCGAGCGCTGGACGGCCGAGAATTCCATTATAAGGCAATGGAAAATCGCCCACGTCAAAGGTGATCCTCTCAGTCCTGAAGTTCAACTCGCTGCCAAATGTCACCGGCAACGTGATCTTCCCCTTCGGCTTGCTCCTTCCCGGGTTAATTCATTGGAATGTGCCGGTCTCTTCGAGATCGCTGTCGGGGACTTGGAGTTTCCGGAGCACAGTGGAGGAGATCAGGTTCAAGCCGGCCCCGCCGTCAACTAGCATCTTAGTGACCTTGAGGTTGTGGATAGTTGGTGAAACCAACATCGGCAAGCACCCGACCGCAGTTGTGCGATCAGGGTGGTCCTCAATATCGAAGATGATAGGCGTGCTGGACCATTTCAGAATCTTGCGTGACTCGACGGGTGGTTCTGCCGCATTGACTTCCCGCACCCACTGCTTGAGTTGGCGGTGCGAAGTATGCAGAGAAGCACCACCGTCAATGCACAAGACCTCTGTGGCTTTCTGAAACTCCTGCTCACTGGTCTCGTCATCATCCATGTCTTCGTCGTCGTCGTCATCTTCGTTGTCGCGGCCGCGGGGAGGTCTGTCTCCTTGCCGCTGCTTTTCCTTGCCGCGGCGTCCTCCCCGGGCTGGGCGCTTCGTACCAGATCCTCCAGCACCTCCTTGGGCTTTCTCCTTGTCACGTCGCTCGTACTCGGCCTTTTGCAGCTCAACGAGCTGCTCGACCTTCTTACAGCTCTGGAGGTCATGGCCCTTGGTGCGGTGGATCTTGCAGTACTGTTTGTTGGTGCCGTCCTGCTTGTCGGCGGCCGCCACAGCGTGGCAGTTGGTGCACGTGGCAACCTCCTTGCCGGAGCCACCAACCTTGGCTTGCTTGGCGCCACCTTCGCTGCCGGACTGCTCAACAACCAACACCTCTTTGTTTTTCTTCCTTCTGTTGTTCCGTCGCCGGCCCTTGCTTGCCGGGGTGGCATCCTCGCTGTCAGATCCTTCTGCTGCTGCATTTTCTCCGGGGAGTCTCCTCCCTTCCTCAGCACGTGCACACTTGTCGGCCAGAGCGTACAGCTCACTGATGTCTTTGATCTTGCACATCGCCATCTCCTCCCGCATCCTGCGGTTACGCACGTTCTGATGGAACGCGCTGATGACCACAGCGGGGTGGACGTCTGGGATGTTGCGTTGCACTTGGCTGAATCTCTGGATGTACTTGCGCAGAGGCTCTCCTTCCTTCTGGGCGAGCAGATGAAGATCACTTTCCTGGCCATGAGGTTTGTGTCCGCCTGTGAAGGCACCGACAAACTGATGGCACAGGTCCGCCCAGGAGGATATGGAGTTGTCCGGCAAGTGCATGAGCCAGGACCTGACGTTGGGCTTGAGCACTAGCGGGAAGTAGTTGGCAAGGATCTTGTCGTCTCGCCCCCCGGCAGCTTGCACCGCGATGGTGTAGATGCTGAGGAACTCCGATGGATGCAGCTTGCCATCGTACTTCTCTGGTACGTCTCACTTGAAGTTCTTCGTACTGGGCCACTGGACTTGCCGCAGCTCAGGGGTAAACGCAGGGCAACCTACCGCGTAGGGTAGTTCGCCTGGTTCCCCTGGCGCATGCATGTCAACAGTGGGCCCAGCGCGCTGGTCTGACTGACGCCGCGCTTCTCTCCGGCGCTCGATGCGAGTTCGAGCGTCCTCTTGCTATCGTTCATGAAGAACGTGGCGCTGATCGCGACGAGCTCGCGGGTCTGATGAAGCAGTGGAGTCGCCGTCGTGGTGGACTCGGCGAGTCGGCGATCTTGGCTTTGGGGGCGTAGAGTGGACGGTGGTCGCACCTCCACCGGTCTTGTCGCCATCGGCTCGCGTCTGGCTGGCTCGCCGCGGCTGAGATGTAGTTGGTTGCCGTGGAGTGTCGCCGTTGGCGAAGCCGATGAGGCTCTGAATGGTGGCCCTCCAATCGTCGATCTTGTCCAGTGTTGGAGGGAAATCTAGGAGCAACTGAGCTTGAGCCAAAGCTTCCGCTGGAGTGGCGGGTAACGGCGGCGAATAGTGCGAGGAGCGGGATATGCTCGGACTTCTAACTACGTTAGAAGGAGCAGTACCCCGTCCAGGCGACCGTGCCTCGTTCGCGCCAGCATGTTGGCGCGTACGCTGGCCTTGAGCATCCCGAGATCCGCCAGCTTGTTCTGGGTCCAGCGAGCGTATGGTACTGTGGGTACCATGGCGCTGTCGGTCCCGCGCCTCCTGAGATGGGCGCGGTGCGTGTTCGGACGCCGCGGTGTTGTGAGCTTCCTCGCCGACGCCCGTTCCTTCGACGGTGCCTACCCCACCAACCGCTGGCTCCGGCGGTGGCGGGTTTGACGCGGACGGATCAGACGCCTCCGAAGCCTTCTTCTTCGGCGGCATGTCGATGATGATGATGAAGGTCTAGCTCGTGCGAACGCCGGATCAGGTTCACACAACCTCGACGCCCCCTACCTGGCGCGCCAAAGATGCCGGGGGAAACTGCCTCCGCGGGCACCTATGGGGACGGAGCCCCTTTTCGGTTCGGCGGGGGGGGGGGGGGCGGAGGTCGCACGAAGAGCAGATCGAGGCGAGGCACACGGGGGGTTTACCCAGCTTCGGGCCGCATGGATGCGTAAAACCCTACTGCTGCTTTGTGGATTGTATTGTGTTCTTGCTCGGGAGCGCTGAGTGCTACAGCACACACAAGCCGCTGGCAAGACCGAGCGTGAGTGTTCCCCTTTCTTCTCTACGTTGCGCATGGGCCTCCTTTTATATGCTCAAGGGGTCACCGACAGGTGGCAACGTAGGCAAGGGTAAGAATGGAAAAGCGCTGTGTTGGGTACAGCTACTTGTACAGTGTTATCATACCTAACCCTGACGGCAGGGGACAAGGGCATTAAATGCCCGTCTGTGTCACCCAAACAGTGCAAAAAGTGGCCGTCAGGGGCGCCACCGTTTTCCACGATGGCTATCTTGTCAGCGCCGTTTGCCACCGCATGCCCCTGGCTGCACAGCTTCTCGCCACGTACGCCTGGAACGGCCCCAGAGCGACACGTTGGTGGATGAGCTGGAGCGCGGGCCGCGAAGTAGTGGATTGCCGCGGCAAGTGCCTTGCCGCGGTCGATGTCTTGTCGCGCCTGGGAGCTTGTCGCTCACCGGGCCTTGCCGGGACGCGTGGCGCGTTGCGGCAAGTTTCTTGAAGTGCCTTGGTTGGCCTTCCCGGCAAGCTCCTCTTGTCGGGGCCTTGAGCTTCTAGTGGCCTTCCCGGCAAGCTCCTCTTGCCGGGGCCTTGTGTCTTGGCTTAAATACTTTGTTCTTGAATGGCTCCAAAGGGACTTCGGAGGACCTTTGGCGGTCGCCTGGCAAGCCTTGCCGTGGGGTGCTGCGGCTGCCCGTGCACAAGTTCGGGATACTAAGGTACCCCTACTTTAGTACACCGACACTCCCGGCAGTGAACATCATGAAATTGGTGATGGAGGAAGGTTGATGATGACGACGGCGTTGAATTCCACCCTCCGGAGCCCCGGAAGGACTCCAGATCAGCCCTCCTGATGAAGAACAGGAGGTGGCATCGGCTCCGTATCGTAAAATGTGATGAATCCTTCTCTCTGATTTTTTTTCTCCGCGAATAAGTATATATGGAGTTGGAGTTAGGGTTGCCGAAGGTCCAGGGGCCCACAAGCTCACCAAGCGCACCCTGGGGGGTGGGCGCTCTCCTTGAGCTTGTGGCTCCTGGGTGGCCCCCCTCTGGTATGTTTTTCCGCCAGTATTTTTTATATATTCCAAATTATTCTCCATAAATTTTCAGGTCAATCCGAGAACTTTGATTTCTGCACAAAAACAACACCATGGAAATTCTGATGAAAACAAAGTCAGTCTGGGTTAGTTTCATTCAAATAATGCAAATTAGAATTCAAAACAAGAGCAAAAGAGTTTGGAAAAGTTGATACGATGGAGACGTATCAACTCCCCCAAGCTTAACTCATTGCTTGTCCTCAAGAAATTCAGTTGACAAACTGAAGTGACAAAGAAAAACTTTTACAAACTCTATTTGATCTTGTTGTTGTAAATATGTCTAGCCAATGTTTAGGTTTTGAGCAAAGATTATGAACTAACCATATTCACAACAACACTTAGGTCTCACATTTACTCATATCAATGGCCTAATCAACTAGCCAGCAATAATAAGATATCTCACATGACAACACTTTTTTTTCAAGACAACCATGTTATACCATGACATAATGGTATCTTGCTATCCCTTTCCGAGACCGCAAAACATAAATGCAGAGCACCTCTGAAGTTCAAGCACTGTCTAGACATTGTAATTCATGGCAAAAGAGATCCAGTCACACTCATACTCAACATAAACTAAAAACGAAGCATAAAAATGACAATAGTGCTCTCCAGCTAGTGCTTTAATAAGAAGATGATGACTCAACAATAAAAGTAAATGGATAGGCCCTTCATAGAGGGAAGCAGGGATTTGCAGAGGTGCCAGAGCTCGAAGCTTTTAAAACGGAGATGAATATAATTTTGGGAGGTATGTTTTCATTGTGAACGTAACAATCGGGAGCTCTCACTATCTTCCATGCTAGACACATTATAGGTGGTTCCCAAACAGAAAGGTAAATTTTTTACTCCCTCTCCACCAATCAAACACAAGCCATGGCTAGCCGAATCCTCGGGTACCCTCCATACCAACAACAATCCGGGGGAGTTTTGTTTCATTATTATATTTTGATTTTGATTTTGATCATAGGACTGGGCATCCCGATTACCAGACACTTTGTCATGAATGACAAGTGAATAAACACTCATCGTGAGAATAACCCACCTAGCATGGAAGATACTGACCGCAACCTGTCACTTCATGAGCAATTCGGGTATACAAAACAGATTATTATTTGAAGGTTTAGAGTTTGGCACATGCAAATTTACTTGGAACGGTAGGTAAATACTGCATATAGGTATGTATGGTGGACTCATATGGAACAACTTTGGGTTTAAGAAGGTGGATGCACAAGTAGTATTCCCGCTTAGTACAAGTGAAGGCTAGCAAATAGATTGAGGAGCGACCAACTAGAGAGCAACAACGGTCATAAACATGCATTAAGATTAATCAACATTGGGTATAGGCATGAATAGGATATAAATCACCATGAACATAAATATCATGGAGACTATGTTAGTTTTGATTCAACTACATGCGTGAACATGTGCCATGTCAAGCCACTTGAATCATTCAAAGGAGGATACCATCCTATCATACTGCATCATAATCATTTTAAATGCATGTTGGCACACAAGATAAACCATTATCCACTCCTTGCTAATTAAGCAAGGCATGAGTAACTATAATCTCTAATTGTCATTGCAAACATGTTTCATTCATAATAAGCCGAATCAAGAATGATGAGATAATCATATTTACAAAAATAAAATAGGTCGAGTTCATACCAGCTTTTCTTCACCTCAATCATTTTATAAAATTTCTTTATTATTGCCTTTCACTTGCACGACTGAACGATGTGAATAATAATAATAATAATAATAATAATAATAGTGCACGTGCCATGGACTAAGCTAGAATCTGCAAACATTTATTCAAAGGAGAAGACAAGGTAATATGGGCTCTTCGTTAGATTGACAATAATGCATATGAGAGCCATTCAACATTTTCATTGTGGTCTTCTCCTTACGGCCCAAAGAAAAGAAAATAATTTCGAAGAAACACACTGAAATATTTTTGGAGTTTTTTTTTTCTCTGAAGAAAGTAAAACAAAGGAAAAACAGAAACGAAAAAAACTATTTACACGGGAAAGCTCCCAACAAGCAAAATAAGAACTAGAAATCTTTTTGGGTTTTCTTTTAATACTACAACTAATTAAACTAGAAAGAAAAACTAAAAAAGGTGAGAAATATTTTTGGAGTTTATCAAAGTTTTTCAAACACACAAGAAGAATGCAAGAAAAATAAACTAGCATGTATTATACAACGAAAAAGGATGAACACCGACAACTCGAATGAATGTGTGATGCGCGAATGTAATGTCAGTGAGAAATACGTACTCCCCCAAGCTTAGGCTTTTGGCATAAGTTGGTCTATGGCCACGGCTCGTAGTAACCCTCTCCTGTATACTGCAGAGGGTCATGAGAGTTAATTACTTTGGTTGAATCTGATCCTTTCCATGGCTATGAAACTGGAACTGTCGTGGCACATCTTACTAAATTGAATGATATAGCCACCCTTTTTGCTCATGATGAGAAAAATCGCTATTACTATATTATCAAGTTATTTCCGTTCTCATTAAAGGGTGATGCTAAGATATGGTACAATACTCTTGCTCATGGTTGTGTGTGTAGGCCCCAGGATATGATTTACTACTTCTCTGGAAAAAAAATCCTGCTCATAAGAAACAAGTTTCCTTACAGGAAATATTTAACTTTGCGCGAATTGAAGAAGAGAGCCTCTCACAAGCTTGGGGGAGGCTTCTCCAATTGCTTAATGCTTTGCCTGATCATCCTCTTAAGAAAAATGAAATACTTGATATCTTCTATAATAGACTAACCGATGGTTCTAGGGACTTCCTTGATAGTTGTGCCGGTTGTGTTTTCAGGGAACGAACTATTGAACAAGCTGAAGATTTATTGAATAATATGTTGAAGAATTATGATGATTGGACTCTTCCTGAACCACCACCTAAACCCACTCCAAAGAAGAGGGGTATATTATTTCTCAGTCCTGAGGCAAAAAATGTATGAAGGAAAATGGTATTAAAGCTGAAGATGTTAAGAACTTACCACCTATTGCAGAAATACATGGACTTGATACGCCACCACCACAGGTGGTAGAGGTAAATTCTTTATTAAAGTTTGATGAAGGTGACATCCCTTACAATAAACATCCTAGTCAATGCTTGTATGAATTTGATAACTACATTAGAAAACAAGATCACTTCAATGCAAATGTTATGAAACAATTGGAATACAACTCTAATATGATTGCTCGCTTGAGTGACTTGTTATTTAGAATCACTAATAATGTTAGAGGTGTAGGAAAACATGCTTCTATGGTTCAAACTTAGTTAGAACAAGTTGCTAAATCTCAGAGATAATTGCTTAATGAAATGAATAATAATATGAATGATTTTGTTGTTATAGTAGCAACTAGAGGAGGTAAAATAACTCTAGAAGCACTTTATCCTGAAGAACACCCAAAAAGAATTGAACAAGACTCTCAAAGAATTAATACTGATGCACCTAGTCCTTCTAATAAGAAGAAAAAAGAAAAATGATAGGACTTTGCACACCTCTAGTGAACCTGAAATAGAAAAACCTCCTGAAGATAATAATGATGTCTCTATCTCAGATGTTGAAACTCAATCTGGCAATAAACATTCATCTAGTGATAATGAAAAATATAATGATGATGTTCATGAAGACACCCAACTAGACAATGATAAAGAACCAGATAATGATGTTGAGATAGAACATGTTGTTGATCTTGATAACCCACAACCTAAAAATAAAAGATATGATAAAAGAGAATTTGTTGCTAGAAAACATGGAAAAGAAAGAGAACCATGGGTTAAAAAACCCATGCCTTTTCCACCTAAACCAACTAAGAAAAAAGATGATGAAGAATTTGAATGCTTTGCTGAAATGCTTAGGCCTGTCTTTTTGCGCACCTATTTGGCTGATATTTTAAAGATGGCCCCTTATGCAAAATATATGAAAGACATAATCACTAATAAGAGAAAGATACCTGAAGCTGAAATCTCCACCATGCTTGCTAATTATTCTTTTAAGGACGGAATACCTAAAAAACTTGGATATCCAGGAATACCAACTATACCGTGCTCCATTAAAAGAAATTATGTCAAAATTGCTTTGTGTGATTTACGAGTTGGTGTTAGTGTTATGCCTTTCTATTTATATAAAAGACTTGCTTTGAATAAACTCACACCTACTGAGATATGATTACAAATGGCTGATAAATCAACTGCCATACATATCGGTATTTGTGAGGATGTGCCCGTTGTTGTTGCAAATGTTACTATCTTAACAGACTTTGTTATACTTGGGATGCCCGAGGATGACAACATGTCGATTATCCTTGGAAGACCCTTTTTGAATACTGCAGGGGCTGTTATTGATTGCAATAAAAGCAAGGTCACTTTTCAAATCAATGGTAATGAGCATATGGTGCACTTTTCGAAGAAACAATTTCAAGTGAATGGTATTAATGTTATTGAAAAGTCTCCGACAATTACTATTGGAAGTTTTCAACTACCTCTACCTACTGCCAAAAAGAAATATGAAATACTTATTGTTGGGGACATCCATGTCCCTGTTAAGGTAACTTAGTGTTTTACGGAAGTTCTTTGGTTTCATGCTAATCGAAAGTGGTTGTTAATAAGACTTGATCGACCATATTAATGGATCATTTTTGGGTGGTATGAAGTTGATGAATTTAGTGAGCACAACCTTCTGCTCCCACCTTTTGTTTTCTGTTTTTCTTAGTTAAATAAAATAAAATGCCATGTTTAGTCAGTTTTCTGAATATTTCTGAATTCTTGTGCAAATAACATCAGAGGGGGGTGCCCTTGGTGACCACAAGACACGAGGCCGCGCCACTGCGCCAGCAACCCCAGGCGCGCCCTGGTGGGTTGTGGTCCCCACGTGGGTCCCCTGACTTATCCATTTAGCCCATGTCATCTCATACATCCCCAAAAAATCACCATAGCTCTCTCTCTCTCTCTCTCTCTCTCTCTCTCTCTCTCTCTCGTGTTCTTGCTCTCAAACCCGTGGATTTCGATCTCTCTGCTCGAAGCTCTGTTTCCGAAACTGTTTTGGGGGATTGCTACTTGGTATGTGACTCCTCCATTGCTCCAACTAGTTTTTTGCTTTGGTGGTTTATATTTTGAATAATTAGCTACTCTTGATGTTGCCGTAGATGTGCTTGCATGTTGAATTCTAAGAGTTCTAAGTAGTTTGAATGCTTGTTGTAGCCTCTAGGCATCCATATAAGTAGTTGCTATCAATCTTGTGAAGTTTTGTTGACAAAAATTTTGTGGACTAAAATTTTCAGAATTTTATTTATAGGAATAAGATGAGTTTCTTTAGGAAGTTATCTTACAAGAAGAATGCTAAGGGAGTCATTGGGGAGTCATCAGACAATGACCTCAGCACTCCGAGAATGGTAGAGGTGCGGCCATGCGAATGGCCGCAGAATGCCTTCATGGAGGAGGTCGGGTTCCATCAAGAGTTCACCCAATTCGTTGCAAATGTGGGCTGACCGACTTCCTCGCAACTGAGTGTGACCAACACCACCTCATTACAAATTCCTTTGTGTAAAAATTTCATTTTCTGAGTAGGAATAATCCTCCTGAGGTGCAATTTAATTTATATGCTGAAACTCGCCAGATACCATTAACTGAATTTTGTGAGATATGTTTGATTCCCTCTAACGGGGAATTAAGAGAGCCTAGACCTGCAGAGTTTGAGGACTTTACCGCACTTTGTCAGTGGGAGATGAGAGAGGCGTGTCGAGTGTCACCACCACTAGTTTGCAGTTTCCTTCCATGCATTACTTTGCCTTATTCATTGCGAAGTGTTTAACTGCTAGGCAGAAGGTTGGTGCACTCAGTGCTCCCGACTTCGCCATTTTACGTCGTGCACTATACAATGATCACACCTTTAGGCTAGGGGCTATTATTGCACGTCGTCTGCACCTTAATAGAACGAAGGGCAAAATTCATGGGGGTATTTATGCCACTTGCCTAGCAAGTCACTTTAACGTTCAGATATGCCAACATGATTATCCTTTGCCCTGAGCTTATCTGGACCACCAGGCGATGGTGGCTCACCAGTTTACTGATGATGCTGCCTCTCTTCATAATATTCGTTACAACCTAGTTTTCAGTGTGGATTCCCGTGATATTATTCCATTGCATGCACCTGCTTTATTTGATTATGTTGCCAAGGGCGGATACAGGGTCATGCCAGAGGACATCATTGCCTACCGGAATGACCAGGCAGCGACAGAGGAGGAGCCCTAGGAGTGGGACGCTCAGGTGCCACTGCCACAGCAGTTACATGGGACCGGAAGGCTACTACAGATGGTGATTACCAAGCTAGACCAAAAGCCTAAGCTTGGGGGAGTACGTATTTCCACCGGCATTATATTCATGTTCACACATTTCATTCCAGTTGTCGGTTTTCATACTTTTTCATTGTATTATCCATGCTAGATTTAATTTTCTTGCTTTCTTCTTGTGTGTTTGAAAAACTTTGAGAAAATCTCTTATTATTGCTCTATAGTTGATTATGCTATTGATATGAGTTAATATAATTTCTAAGAGTTATTGTTGACATGGTTAGTCATAATCTTTACTGAAAACTTGGGTGCTACTTAAGCTTATTTATGTAAACAAGAGCAACAGAGTTTGTAAAAGTTTTTCTTTTTCACTTTTAGTCTGTCAACTGAATTGCTTGAGGACAAGCAAAGGTTTAAGCTTGAGGGAGTTGACACGTCTCCATCATATCTACTTTTCCTAATGCTTTTGCTCTTGTTTTATACTCTAATTTGCATAATTTGAATGAAAGTAGCCCGGACTAACGTTGTTTTCAGCAGAACTACCATGGTGTTGTTTTTGTGCGGAAATAAAAGTTCTCGGATTGGAACGAAACTTTTTGGAGATTTATTTTAGAATAACAAAAATACCGGAACCAAGAACCACCACAGGGGGTGCCCTGGCTGGGCACAAGACACTAGCCCCCCCCCCTCTGGCAGGCCCTGGTGGGTTGTGGCCACCTCGTGGCCCCCCTGACCTAATTCCAACTCCATAAATACCTATTTTTGGAGAGAAAAATAAGAGGGGAAGTTTCATCGCATTTCACAATACAGAGCCACCGCCACCTCATGTTCTTCATCGGGAGGCCAGATCTGGAGCCCGTTCGGGGTTCCGGAGAGGGGAATCTTTTGTCTCCGTCATCACCAACCCTCCTTCATCACCAATTCCGTGATGCTCCCCTCTGGGAGTGAGTAATTCCTTCGTAGGCTCGCTGGTCGGTGAGGAGTTGGATGAGATTCATCATGTAATCGAGTTAGTTTTGTTAAGGCTTGATCCCAAGTATCCACTATGTTCTGAGATTGATGTTGTTATGACTTTGCTATGCTTAATGCTTGATGTTGTTATGACTTTGCTATGCTTAATGCTTGTCACTAGGGCCTGAGTGCCATGATTTCAGATCTGAACTGTTTATGTTTTCACCATTATATCTATGTTCTAGATCCGATCCTGCAAGTCATATTCACCTATTACATGTTATGGTCCGTAAACCCCAGTGTGACAGTAATTGGGATACTTTCCGGTGATGACCGTAGTTTCAGGAGTTCATGTATTCACTATGTGTTAATGCTTTGTTCCGGTTCTCTATTAAAAGGAGGCCTTAATATCCCTTAGTTTCCTT
This sequence comes from Aegilops umbellulata, assembly GCA_032464435.1. Classification (NCBI taxonomy): domain Eukaryota; kingdom Viridiplantae; phylum Streptophyta; class Magnoliopsida; order Poales; family Poaceae; genus Aegilops; species Aegilops umbellulata. Next base: position 124,431,501 of record CP136058.1, read on the forward strand.
ATGGACCCCGCTGCCATGGGAGGGTGATACGTCGCCAACGTATCTATAATTTTTGATTGCTACATGCTATATTATCTTCTGTTTTGGACATTATTGGGCTTTATTATTCACTTTTATATTATTTTTGGAACTCACCTATTAACCGGAGGCCCAGCCCAGAATTGCTGTTTTTTGCCTATTTCAGAGTTTCACAGAAAGAGAATATCAAACGGAGTCCAAACGGGATGAAACCTTCGGGAACGTGATTTTTGGAACGAACAAGATCCAGGAGACTTGGACCCTACGTCAAGAAATAGCAGAGGAGGCCACGAGGTAGGGGTGCCTACCCCCCAGGAGCGCACTCCACCCTCGTGGGCCCCCTGTTGCTCCACTGACGTACTCCTTCCTCCTATATATACCTACGTACCCCCAAACGATCAGATACGGAGCCAAAAACCTAATTCCACCGCCGCAACCTTCTGTACCCATGAGATCCCATCTTGGGGCCTGTTCGGGAGCTTCGCCGGAGGGGGCATCGATCATGGAGGGCTTCTACATCAACACCATAGCCCCTCCGATGATGTGTGAGTAGTTTACCTCAGACCTTCGGGTCCATAGTTATTAGCTAGATGGTTTCTTCTCTCTTTTTGGATCTCAATACAATGTTCTCCCCCTCTCTCGTGGAGATCTATTTGATGTAATCTTCTTTTGCGGTGTGTTTGTTGATACCGATGAATTGTGGGTTTATGATCAAGTTTATCTATGAACAATATTTGAATCTTCTCTGAATTATTTTATGTATGATTGGTTATCTTTGCAAGTCTCTTCGAATTATCAGTTTGGTTTGGCCTACTAGATTGATCTTTCTTGCAATGGGATAAGTGCTTAGCTTTGGGTTCAATCTTGCGGTGTCCTTTCCCAGTGACAGTAGGGGCAGCAAGGCACATATTGTATTGTTTCCATCGAGGATAACAAGATGGGTTTTTTATCATATTGCATGAATTTATCCCTCTACATCATGTCATCTTGCTTAAGGCGTTACTCTGTTTTTATGAACTTAATACTCTAGATGCATGTTGGATAGCGGTCGATGAGTGGAGTAATAGTAGTAGATGCAGGCAGGAGTCGGTCTACTTGTCTCGGATGTGATGCCTATATACATGATCATACCTAGATATTCTCATAACTATGCTCAGTTCTGTCAATAGCTCAACAGTAATTTGTTCACCCACCGTAAAATACATATGCTCTTGAGAGAAGCCACTAGTGAAACCTATGGCCCCCGGGTCTATCTTCATCATATTAATCTTCCAACACTTAGTTATTTCCTTTGCCTTTTACTTTGCTTTTATTTTACTTTGCATCTTTATCATAAAAATACCAAAAATATTATCCTATCATATCTATCAGATCTCACTCTCGTAAGTGACCGTGTAGGGATTGACAACCCCTTATCGCGTTGGTTGCGATGATTTATTTGTTTGTGTAGGTGCGAGGGACTCGCGCGTAGCCTCCTACTGGATTGATACCTTGGTTCTCAAAAACTGAGGGAAATACTTACGCTACTTTGCTGCGTCACCCTTTCCTCTTCAAGGGAAAACCAACGCAGTGCTCAAGAGGTAGCAAGAAGGATTTCTAGCGCCGTTGCCGGGGAGGTCTATGCAAAAGTCAACATACCAAGTACCCATCACAACCCTTATCTCCCGCATTACATTATTTGCCATTTGCCTCTCGTTTTCCTCTCCCCCACTTCACCCTTGCCGTTTTATTCGCCCTCACTTTCATTCGCCTTCTTCCTTTTGCCCCTCGTTCTTTCTGTCGTTATGTCTAAAATTGGGGAAATATTGCCGATATGGACAATAATAATATCATGGAAAATTCTGATGCTCCTGCTGAAGAACCCCCTACCTTGCATACAAAAAAATTTCGAATTGGTAGTGGTAATATTATTGGAAAAGGGGTTATTCAAGATTTCTTTACTTGTGTCGGTGCTTTACCTTCTATGGGCGGTTCTATTCTTCATAGAACTAGTAGTCTTGCGGACGCTATTGCCATGCTTATGGTTGAACTTGAAAGGCAATTTATGCACATGCACTCTTGCATACAAAGGATTTTCCTAGAATTTTCTAATATAGAGCATTCTTCTGTTAAGCATGCCGCTACTATCTTTTTGGCTCATGAATTCAGATTTATAATAAAAGAGGCCAAAGAAATCTTTGCGCATTATAGGGTGGACGCTGGCCGTCCTCCCATTGAGGCTATCCTCTTTGATCAAGAAGAAATAATGTGTTTTCAATCTTTAGACTTTGTTGCTTTCAATGAAAACCTTAGAAAAAAGGTACCTACCAATGTTCTAGTTGATAGAATTTCTGAACTTAATTATTATTTGGCTATTCGAAATAATGATCTAGGATATTCTCTCGAGTATAGACTCACCAAGTTTTGTCAAAAGAATGCTTATAATGATGAATTGGTTGTGCAATACGAAGGGCCGAAGGAGGAACCTATACCTCCTAAAATTGATCTTGGGGACTTTTGTCCCATTAAATTTAGCCCTTTTGATTACTTTTGCTTGCCTCAAAGAAAACCTGCTGCCGAACGTAGAGAGTATGAAATGAGTTTCACCGATCTATCTTATTACTATGGCACTACCTAGATCTATCCTTGCTTTTATGCCTAGCTAGGGGCGTTAAACGATAGCGCTTGTTGGGAGGCAACCCAATTTTATTTTTAGTTTTTTGCTTTTTGCTTCTGTTTAGGAATAAATATTTGATCTAGCCTCTGGTTATATGTGTTTTTATGTTTTAATTAGTGTTTGTGCCAAGTTAAACCTATAGGATCTTCTTGGATGATAGTTATTTGATCTTGCAGAAATTTCCAGAAACTTTATGTTCACGAAATAATTATTAAAAATCACCAGAACATGATAAAATATTGATTCCAATTGCTGCTGATCAATAAACAAATTTCCTAGGTCGTCCTATTTTGTCTGATTTTTTGGAGGTTCAGAAGTTTGTGTTAGTTACAGATTACTACGGACTGTTCTGTTTTTGACAGATTCTGTTTTTCGTGTGTTGTTTGCTTATTTTGATGAATCTATGGCTAGTAAAAGAGTTTATAAATCATAGATAAGTTGGAATACAGTAGGTATAACACCAAAATAAATAAATAATGAGTTCATTACAGTACCTTGAAGTGGTCTTTTGTTTTCTTTCGCTAACGGAGCTCACGAGATTTTCTGCTAAGTTTTGTGTTGTGAAGTTTTCAAGTTTTGGGTGAAAGATTTGATGGTTTATGGAACAAGGAGTGGCAAGAGCCTAAAGCTTGGGGATGACCATGGAACCCCCAAGATAATCTAAGGACACCATAAAGCCAAAGCTTGGGGATGCCCCAGAAGGCATCCCCTCTTTCGTCTACTTCCATCGGTAACTTTACTTGGAGCTATATTTTTATTCACCACATGATATGTGTTTTGCTTGGAGCGTCTTGTATTATTTGAGTATTTATTTGTTAGTTTACCACAATCATCTTTTCTGTACACACCTTTTGACAGAGACACACATGATTCGGAAATTATTAGAATACTCTATGTGCTTCACTTATATCTTTTGAGCTATATAGTTTTGCTCTAGTGCTTCACTTATATCTTTTAGAGCACGGTGGTGGATTTGTTTTATAGAAACTATTGATCTCTCATGCTTCACTTATATTGTTTTGAGTCTTAAAATAGCATGGCAAATTGCTTTAATTAATATCATGAGAAAATTGATGCTTGATAATTGTTTTGAGATATAAAGGTGGTAATATCATAGTTGTGCTAGTTGAGTAATTGTGGAATTGAAAAATACATGTGTTGGAGTTTGTGATTCCCGTAGCATGCATGTATGGTGAACCGTTATGTAACGAAGTCGGAGCATGAAGTATTTTTTGACTTTCTTCCTTTGTGAGGCGGTCGGGATGGCGCGATGGTTAACTCCTACCAACCCTTCCCCTAGGAGCATGCGTAGTAGTACTTTGGTAAGAGGGCTAATAAAAGTTTGCAATGAGTATATGAGTTCTTTATGACTAATGTGAGTCCATGGATTATACGCACACTTACCTTTCCGCAATTTTCTAGCCTCTTCGGTACCGCGCATTGCCCTTTCTCACCTTGAGAGTTGGTGCAAACTTCGCCAGTGCATCCAAACTCCGTGATATGATACGCTCTTTCACACATAAACCTCCTTATATGTTCCTCAAAACAGCCACCATACCTACCTATCATGGCATTTCCATAGCCATTCCGAGATATATTGCCATGCAACTTTCCACCATTTCATTTATCATGACATTCTCCATCATTGTCATATTGCTTTGCATGATCATGTAGTTGACATTGTATTTGTGGCAAAGCCACCGTTCATAATTCTTTCATACATGTCGCTCTTGATTCATTGCATATCCCGGTACACCACCGGAGGCATTCATAAAGAGTCATATTTTGTTCTAAGTATTGAGTTGTAATTCATGATTTGTAAGTAAATAAAAGTGTGATGATCATCATTATTAGAGCATTGTCCCAAGTGAGGAAAGGATGATGGAGACTATGATTCCCCCACAAGTCGGGATGAGACTCCAGACTAAATAATAATAATAAAAAAGAGGCCATAAAAAAAGAGAAAAGGCCCAAATAAAAAATGAGAGAAAATGAGAGAAGGGACAACGTTACTATCCTTTTACCACACTTGTGCTTCAAAGTAGCACCGTGATCTTCATCATAGAGAGTCTATCATTTTGTCACTTTCATATACTAGTGGGAAATTTCATTATTGAACTTGGCTTGTATATTCTAATGATGGGCTTCCTCAAATGCCCGAGGTCTTCATGAGCAAGCAAGTTGGATGCACACCCACTTAGTTTCTTTTCGAGCTTTCATACACTTATAGCTCTACTGCATCCGTTGCATGGCAATCCCTACTCCTCGCATTAACATCAATTGATGGGCATCTCCGTTGATTAGCCTCGTTGATGTGAGACTTTCTCCTTTTTTGTCTTCCCACATAACCCCTACCATTATACCTTATTCCACCATAGTGCTATATCCATAGCTTGCGCTCATGTATTGCGTAAGAGTTGAAAAGGCTGAAGCGCGTTAAAAGTATGAACCAATTTCTTGGCCAAAACCGGGGTCGTACATGATATGAATATTTTGTGTGGGGAAGATGGAGCATAGCCAGACTATATGATTTTGTAGGGATAACTTGCTTTGGCTATGTTACTTTGATAAGACATAATTGCTTAGTTAGTATGCTTGAAATATTATTGTTTTTATGTCAACATTAAACTTTTATCTTGAATCATATCAAATCTGAACATTCATGCCACAATGAGAAGAATTATATTGAAATTATGCCAAGTAGCATTCCGCATCAAAAATTATGTTTTTATCATTTACCTACTCGAGGACGAGCAGGAATTAAGCTTGGGGATGCTTGATACGTCTCCAACGTATCTATAATTTTTTATTGCTCCATGCTATATTATCTTCTGTTTTGGACATTATTGGGCTTTATTATTCACTTTTATATTATTTTTGGGACTAACCTATTAACCGGAGGCCCAACCCAAAATTGTTGTTTTTTGCCTATTTCAGAGTTCCGCGGAAAAAGAATATCAAACAGAGTCCAAACGGAATGAAACCTTCGGGAACGTGATTTTTGGAACGAACAAGATCCAGGAGACTTGGACCCTACGTCTAGAAATAAAAGAGGAGGCCACGAGGTAGGGGAGCGCGCCTACCCCTCCCCCCCCCCAGGCACGCCCTCCACCCTCGTGGGCCCCCTGTTGCTCCACCGACGTACTCCTTCCTCCTATATATACCTACGTACCCCCAAACGATCAGATAGGGAGCCAAAAACCTAATTCCACTGCCGCAACCTTTTGTACCCACGAGATCCCATCTTGGGGCCTGTTCCGGAGCTCCGCCGGAGGGGGCATCGATCACGGAGGGCTTCTACATCAACACCATAGCCCCTCCGATGATGTGTGAGTAGTTTACCTCAGACCTTCGGGTCCATAGTTATTAGCTAGATGGCTTGTTCTCTCTTTTTGGATCTCAATACAATGTTCTCCCCCTCTCTCGTGGAGATCTATTCGATGTAATCTTCTTTTGCGGTGTGTTTGTTGAGATCGATGAATTGTGGGTTTGTGATCAAGTTTATCTATGAACAATATTTGAATCTTCTGAATTCTTTTATGTATGATTGGTTATCTTTGCAAGTCTCTTTGAATTATCAGTTTGGTTTGGCCTACTAGATTGATCTTTCTTGCAATGGGAGAAGTGCTTAGCTTTGGGTTCAAACTTGCGGTGTCCTTTCCCAGTGACAGTAGGGGCAGCAAGGCACGTATTGTATTGTTGCAATCGAGGATAACAAGGTGGGGTTTTTATCATATTGCATGAATTTATCCCTCTACATCATGTCATCTTGCTTAAGGCGTTACTCTGTTTTTATGAACTTAATACTCTAGATGCATGCTGGATAGCGGTCGATGAGTGGAGTAATAGTAGTAGATGCAGGCAGGAGTCGGTGAGGAGTTGGATGAGATTCATCATGTAATCGAGTTAGTTTTGTTAAGGCTTGATCCCAAGTATCCACTATGTTCTGAGATTGATGTTGTTATGACTTTGCTATGCTTAATGCTTGATGTTGTTATGACTTTGCTATGCTTAATGCTTGTCACTAGGGCCTGAGTGCCATGATTTCAGATCTGAACTGTTTATGTTTTCACCATTATATCTATGTTCTAGATCCGATCCTGCAAGTCATATTCACCTATTACATGTTATGGTCCGTAAACCCCAGTGTGACAGTAATTGGGATACTTTCCGGTGATGACCGTAGTTTCAGGAGTTCATGTATTCACTATGTGTTAATGCTTTGTTCCGGTTCTCTATTAAAAGGAGGCCTTAATATCCCTTAGTTTCCTTATGGACCCCGCTGCCATGGGAGGGTGATACGTCGCCAACGTATCTATAATTTTTGATTGCTACATGCTATATTATCTTCTGTTTTGGACATTATTGGGCTTTATTATTCACTTTTATATTATTTTTGGAACTCACCTATTAACCGGAGGCCCAGCCCAGAATTGCTGTTTTTTGCCTATTTCAGAGTTTCACAGAAAGAGAATATCAAACGGAGTCCAAACGGGATGAAACCTTCGGGAACGTGATTTTTGGAACGAACAAGATCCAGGAGACTTGGACCCTACGTCAAGAAATAGCAGAGGAGGCCACGAGGTAGGGGTGCCTACCCCCCAGGAGCGCACTCCACCCTCGTGGGCCCCCTGTTGCTCCACTGACGTACTCCTTCCTCCTATATATACCTACGTACCCCCAAACGATCAGATACGGAGCCAAAAACCTAATTCCACCGCCGCAACCTTCTGTACCCATGAGATCCCATCTTGGGGCCTGTTCGGGAGCTTCGCCGGAGGGGGCATCGATCATGGAGGGCTTCTACATCAACACCATAGCCCCTCCGATGATGTGTGAGTAGTTTACCTCAGACCTTCGGGTCCATAGTTATTAGCTAGATGGTTTCTTCTCTCTTTTTGGATCTCAATACAATGTTCTCCCCCTCTCTCGTGGAGATCTATTTGATGTAATCTTCTTTTGCGGTGTGTTTGTTGATACCGATGAATTGTGGGTTTATGATCAAGTTTATCTATGAACAATATTTGAATCTTCTCTGAATTATTTTATGTATGATTGGTTATCTTTGCAAGTCTCTTCGAATTATCAGTTTGGTTTGGCCTACTAGATTGATCTTTCTTGCAATGGGATAAGTGCTTAGCTTTGGGTTCAATCTTGCGGTGTCCTTTCCCAGTGACAGTAGGGGCAGCAAGGCACATATTGTATTGTTTCCATCGAGGATAACAAGATGGGGTTTTTATCATATTGCATGAATTTATCCCTCTACATCATGTCATCTTGCTTAAGGCGTTACTCTGTTTTTATGAACTTAATACTCTAGATGCATGTTGGATAGCGGTCGATGAGTGGAGTAATAGTAGTAGATGCAGGCAGGAGTCGGTCTACTTGTCTCGGATGTGATGCCTATATACATGATCATACCTAGATATTCTCATAACTATGCTCAGTTCTGTCAATAGCTCAACAGTAATTTGTTCACCCACCGTAAAATACATATGCTCTTGAGAGAAGCCACTAGTGAAACCTATGGCCCCCGGGTCTATCTTCATCATATTAATCTTCCAACACTTAGTTATTTCCTTTGCCTTTTACTTTGCTTTTATTTTACTTTGCATCTTTATCATAAAAATACCAAAAATATTATCCTATCATATCTATCAGATCTCACTCTCGTAAGTGACCGTGTAGGGATTGACAACCCCTTATCGCGTTGGTTGCGAGGATTTATTTGTTTGTGTAGGTGCGAGGGACTCGCGCGTAGCCTCCTACTGGATTGATACCTTGGTTCTCAAAAACTGAGGGATATACTTACGCTACTTTGCTGCATCACCCTTTTCTCTTCAAGGGAAAACCAATGCAGTGCTCAAGAGGTAGCAGAGGGTAGGACAAAAGATGTCCTACAAGTTCTTTTCCATAAGCATGTATGACTATTTATGGAATACATGCCTACATTATATTTATGAACCGGAGCTATTTCTATGTCGCCCTGGGTTATGACTGTTAGATGATGAATATCATCCAACGAATTCACCGATCCAATGTCTATGAGTTTTCACATATTGCTCTTGCTAAGTTACTATTTCCATTTCTATTGTTACAACTACTACAAAACTGGTACAACTGTTACCGTTATCATTGCTACTGTTACCATTGCTATCAAAATTATCATACTACTATGCTACTAATCACTCTGCTGCAGATATTTAATCTCCAGGTGTGGTTGAATTGACAACTCAACTGCTAATACTTGCAAATATTCTTTGGCTCCCCTTGTGTCGAATCTATAAATTTGGGTTGAATACTCTACCCTCGAAAACGGTTGCGATCCCCTATACTTGTGGGTTATCATAAACTCATTCCAATTTTATATTTGCATTATATCTACGGTATTCTAACTTCTCCATGGTTCATACCCCCCGTTACTACCCATAGAGTCATTAAAATAAGCAAACAACACAATGAAAATAGAATCTGTCAAAAACTGAATAGTCTGTAGTAATCTGGACTTTAGCCAAACTTCTATAACTCCAAAAATTCTAAAAAACTTAAGTCAACGTAGGCAATTTGTATATCAATCTTGTGTAAAAAAATCAGAATTTTATCACACTCCAATGAATTTTAACAATTCCGTAACTGGATGCAAAAGTTTCTGTTTTTCAGCAAAATCAGATCAACTATCACCCAAATCATCCCAAAGATCTTACTTGGCACAAACACTAACCAAAACACAATCATAATAGAAGTATAATTGCATATTTATTAAAAAACAAAAGCAAAAACATACAACATGAAAATAAAATTGGGTTGCCTCCCAGCAAGCACTATTGTTTTACGCCCCTAACGAGGCATATTGCATAGATCTAGGTATTGTCCTCTATCCCTTCCAGTATTATCATATCTATAATTACTCTGTACAAAATGTAGAGTACACACAATGCTTATGAAGAAGATTCTATGTTGAAATTCTTGAGTTATCCTTCCCTTGACATGGAGAAGGGCATTATAAAGCCGGTGTTAACTGTTAATGTAAGTTAGTCCTTCTAAAGCCTTTATCCTCAACTGATGTTTAATTTGCTCATACTCTCTATCATTAACTGTTGTTTAGTTTGTTGTTTCTATCAAAATGCATGTTCGCACCATGCACATTACTCAATACTCCCTATATGTATGCTTGTTTTTATGGATCCATAATCGAGTGTGTGGTGAAGCAGCCCACGTTTGCACCTTGTCATCTCCTGTTTTATCTTACTGATGTGGCTGATGATATGAACAACATGCCATGCACATTAACCAAAATAGATTACATTAACCAAAATAGATACAATGATTGTCTTTGCCCTTCATCTATGCTTGTTATGTTGACATGGTAATCCAGTAGTGCGGTGAAGCTCCCCGCATTATGAACAATGCCAAATTATGCTATTGATATTTTGAACTTACTCTTTATTTTCTAATTTGAAATTGGATGGAATTGACAGCACAGTTATCATCTTTGTTTATACACGTGCAAAACATGTCATCTCTCTGCTTGTTTCAGGGTGATATGCCTGATGGCATGCACAAGTCCGCTGAAGGCTGTGAGACAAACCCAACATATATTGCATAAAGGAAGGCAAAACATCTTGAAGATATTGAGACAACCCCAAAGTATTGTCTTGATGCAGTGTTCAAGTTACTTGAGACTAGCAGTCAGACAAGCTCACAGAATTCGTTGTCTGAATCACAGTTCGACTTCTTCAGTCCCAAGTTCTAGCAGAAAGACATTCTGCAACTCAACTTCGACTTGAAGTCCTATCTTTAAGAGAGATTGCGGAGAACACCAATGAGAACCTCATTGCTAAACAATTACACCTGGAAGCTATGACCGACATGCTAGACCGGTCTCACAACCTTGCTCAGCAGCTTGCGCAGCAGTTCCCGCTCAAGGCTAACCTTTCTTGAACTGTCTTGGAAGTGGTCTTGGTTCAGTATTATTTTTTTATGCTGCAGTGGTGCCCAGTTTTTGTAATCTGCTTCTTCGTTGCGCTTTATGATCACTGGTGGTGAACTTCGATGCCCAGTGGATGTAATAAACCATAAATCCTTTATTGTATAGTGTAGGTTTATTCTAAGTTACTACGTCGTAATTTCTTTATTGTATAGAGTAGGTTTGTTCTTAATTCCTACTAGAACTTCCATCATTCGCTATTTGAAAAAAATTTGATGTAGTCGATCGGGTCGAAACATTCGCCTCTAACGGGCCTGCTTTTTAGCGGGCCACAATTGGGTTGGCCTGCAACTTTCTTGGCCCTGAAAGGCCATTGGGACCTTCACACTTTGCGCCTGGCCCACAACTTACATGGGCCTATATTTGGCCCATAGTTAGGCCTTTAGTGGACCCAGCGCTTAGTTGGCCCATGTAGCTTTGGGCCATTAACGTGCCGAATATTCTGCTGGCCTGTTACGACCCAGAAGAAAACATGGGCCTTTTTCGGGCCGAAATGCATGTTGGGCCTCAATTTTTACTAATCGTCGACGGGCCTTCAGCAGGCTGAAATGTAGACCGGGACTTTTTTGGCTCAGTTATATGACGGGCCATTACCGGGCCGAAACATATCTCGGGCCTTAGTTGGCCCACTGATATCATGGGCCTTTAAGAGGCCAAAAGCTTAGTACACGCATCAACGGGCCGAATTATACGACAGGCCTTTAACAGGCCCAAAGTCATGTTGGGCTGAACTGTTGCCACCTTTATCACGGGCCGTCAGAGGGCTGGATGTCGCGTCGGACCATATATGGCCCATGGGCAGCACGGGCCATTCCCTGGCCGAAAGACACACCCGACTGAAATGGGCCCATGTCTACATCGGGCCTCTAATAGGCCGAATGTCACTGGGCCGTAATTGGGCCCAAATATTCGGCGAACAATTAACGGGCCAGATCTGGCTTCGGGCCATAAATGGGCCATGTTTAAATAGGTCGTTATTGGGCTGACCCACTAGTACCTGAGTAAATACTACGGGCCTTTGACTAGGCCGACCTTTTTAACCTATATTGGCCTCTGTTGGGCCCTGCCACGTGTCGACGTATCATAGGGATGTCTCCTCCATTGGACGGACGACATCTGGCCCACCGAGGAGCAGACACGTGTTTCCTCCAGCCAATGATGATTTTACACATGGAAAATCCCCATTGGTCTGGGCTGTTAACGGGTTATCGGATCCAAGCCGGAACCCGGTAGCTTAACGGCGACCCATTACGATGGATGCCACGTGTTGGTCACCCTTGACGAAAGCACTTCTATGACGCGCGATTTATCATTCATGGAAGTGGACATTTCCGTGACGATAATTTTGGTAATGTCATGGAACACTTCTACGGCAGCACAAGTATGACTATCTTGATTCTATCATAAAATCGTCATGGATATACATGCATGACAGAAAACGTGACCTACTACGACAAACACGTATCATCACGGAAGTGTATTTTTTGTAGTGAAAGCAATCATCATCTGTCTTTTTATTAAATTAAAGCTATCATCAGCCTGCTATCATTATTTTTGGATCCATCCACTGGTTGTTACCATCACTCTAGATTTCTGCATGCTCTCCTTACATAATCTCACTATATTTTTTTTCGTATGCATGTCAGATATTGTCCACATTCATGTCGAACATGTAGAGAAAAAGAGAAGAGTTTTGCGCGGCAATACAATGTCATGCAGACATCGCTCCATGGTGAGTTCAGTGGCAGACCCTCCACCCTCCAGATTGTAATCGAGAGGAAGATATCTATTCTAAGGCGGATTCAGAGGCAACTGACCACTCCTATTTACCCCCCCCCCCCGAGGTGTTTGCTCTAACTTGGCATGATGATGTTGGTCATATCATGCATGTGTTGCCTTGTAGTGCCTACTTTCGACATATGTCATCTGCTTAGTTTAGACATGTTTTGTAATGCCACCTATTTAGTTTCTATATCATATATGTGAATTATGCAATCTCATCTCTTTTAGCCAGCCATAATATATGTGAAATATGCAATGTCATCATGTTTAACCAGGCATCATATATTTGAATGATATGTTGCCAATCCTTTTCTTTATTCCATTTCCATTTGTCGACAATGTTTGTACATTCAACTACTCTTCCTGTGAATCAGCCATTTGAGTGGGTGATGAAAAAATCTGGAGTGAAAACAAGGTCTTCAGAGCAGACAATGCTACGTGTCGAACAGATCTCTTGCTGGGTCCCGATAGCTCCTCGAAGATGGATTCAGAGACAGATGACCAGTCCTATTCCCCCACCGAGGTGTATGCTCTAACTTGGCATGGTTATACTTCTCATATCATGCATATGGTGTCTTGCATTGCATAGTTTAGATATCATATACACAATATTCAACACCATGTTCTTAGTTCAGACATCATATATGTGAATGCCCTCTGCTTAGTATATAATATGTGAATTAAATCATGCAGTCCTGATTACTTAGATAACATGTATGTGAATTATGTCATGTGAACCTGTTTACTGAAGACATCATATAATTATCTCATGCCATCCTGTTTAGTTAGTCATCATACCTTTGAATTATATCATGCTATGCTATCCAGTTTAGATAAACATCATATATGTGAAACTATGTCATGCTATCCTTTTTAGTTAAACAATATACATGTGAACTATTTCATGCCTTCTTTTTTCCACACTATCTATTGCATTTGTCTCTCATACAAGGTCTGTACATTCAACTACGTTTCTTGTTTATCAACCATTTGAATTGGAGCGGGTGATGGCAGTATCTAGCGGAGTAAAAATACGGTCTTCAAATAAACCTTTTGGTGGAGATATCACCCCGGTTGTACATGCACGAGAACCATCCCTACCACACATAACCCATACTCTCATAGACTGTACCCCTACTATGATGGACAAAGAACTAACTTCAGCCATTTAACCCCAACCCCAGCAATAGTAACCCAGTTCCAGTTGACACAGCACCATCTCCACCACAGAGCTCCCAAACAAGAGTAGTTAGTAAGGCAGCTCCAGTGCCCAAAGTGCCAGTACTACCATGACGGACCCCAACTCCACCAGTTAGTACACCTATTCCTGTGGAGGAAGCACAACCAACCATTCGTAGTTTAGCATCTATCGCATTTGATGTTGTTAAATCCTATGTGCGTATCTTCCCATCATGGAAATATTATACTAAAGATGAAGGAAAATGCCAGTTGCAAGTGTTCGTCCAGGAGTTATGTGTAAGTACTGTTATTCATGGCAATTACTTTGCTTTGTCCCATACATTCTACCTCCATGCCGGTTATAATACAACAAATGTTCCCATTTTTCTCTATGGGCTCATTTTTTATTTTTAAGTACTATATGCCTGCATCTTACTGTACTCTATTCGTGTAGAACAAGTGCTTAAACCTGAAGAACAACTGTTCTCATTTAAGATTCCATTGCTATCATGCATACTGCTTTGCTCTTGTATCACTGTATTTACTCATACAAACTTTAAAATTGAAGGATCCAATCGAAACTCCAATGGCACAACAAGTATGAGCATGTTTATTTAATAGGTTTGCTCTTATAAATATCTTTGTTGATTTCAATTTCAATTGTGTATACAGTCGACTTCTCATATCATACACATTACTAGCATCACAACAGAGCCAATAGTGTTGTTGTACATGTAGACCTGTGGTACCCATCTAAAATCTTGTTGTGTCGTGTAGTTTCCCATGCTTTGTATTCTTTCAATGTTGCTTTGTCTTGAACTGATATGATTTGAACCGTGTCTCTATTTTGATTTGGCAAGACAATGCAGTGACCATAGGACATAGATATATGTTTGTCTGATGCTTTTATTATGTACTACTTGGCAATAGAAGACTTGGTAGTTTAATCTTGTCCACCTTACAAATGAACTGGTTCACCGAAATGAATTTCATATACTACATGCTAAACATGTTACGTGTCTGCTTGTTTCTTCTTTTAGAATGCTGACAGAATATTGGGGAAGAGTACCTTATTAAGCAATGGTAAAGGAAGTAATGCATATAAGGTTCAGGATAGTAAGACATCCTTGTTGGTCTCCAACAAAGCTGATAAAACAGCTAAGAAAACTATCTTGAAGACAGTGAGACAACCCCAAAGTCCTGTCTTGGTGTAGTGTTCGAGTTACTGGCCACTAACGCTGGCACAAGCTATTTGAACTCACTATCTGAATCAGTTCGGTTTCTTGAGTCTCAACTACAAGCTGTAAGACATCGATCAGCTGTGCTGCGACAAGAAGCCAAAGGACTGCGGAAGTCCCTGGAGAATTCAAATGCATACTTTCTGGTGCAACAACAAGCGTTGGAGGATTTTAGCGCCAAACAGGAGAAAGCTAATAAGCTTGCTTAGCTTATTGCAAGCATGGTGGATACCCAGGATGACATTACTTGAGCTCTTATGAAGTTGTTTTAGTTATGGACTTGTTTTGCAGCCGCGTTTATTTGCACTGGTGGCCAATTTAGACGGCCAGTGTATATAATATGCTGATTTGTTCCCTATATTTGCATTGGTGGTGAACTTTGATGCCCAGTGGATGTAGTATGTGTAATAGCCGTACTAGCCTAGCGTTAGTTGCTTGCTTCTTTATTTCCTTATTGTCTTGTTTAGTTGTTTGCTTGTAGTCATTGCAGTTCTTTTTCCGTGTTTTTCTAGTCACCACAATAACCTATTTTTATAACTAGGCCACAATAACCATGGGAAACATATGGACCGTTGTAACCATGGTCCTGCTACCTACTGTAGTGACCATGGGCCTCCTACGGGTCGTAGGATCCATGGGCCTTCTACAGGCCGTATAATCATGGGCCTTCTACGGGCCGTATGATCGATTGGCCAAACATGGGCCATACTATTCGTGCACCAATAACGGTTCGCAAAATGGGTATAAACGGGCTAGAGTGGAAATCATCTGTTTATGGCCCGACCATAACGAGCCGTTAATAGGCCGTATTTGATGACGCTATGAAAACAGACCAACGGGTTAACAGGCCACAAACGGGCTGACTGTAACCATGGGTTGAATTTGGCCCACAAGCGGAACAAGCCAGTAACAGACTGTAAGTAACCGAATTTTGGAAATGAGCTCAAGAATAAATGGGCCCTTAGAAGGCCGAAAGTTAACACGGACTGGAAACGACAAACGGAATAATGGGCCATTAATGGGTATAAAGCGATACGTTGTTCATTATGCATCGCTTTCACCTCGGGCCTTTAATGGGCTAAGAGTTAAAAAGGGCCTCGTATAGGCCGAAAGACGTCATGGGCCATACATGGGACGGAAGTTACAATGGTCTGGAATCATATTAGACGGCCCAAATGACGCTACTGGACCTAATTCGGATAGGCCATAGCAGGTCGTGAGTTAGGGGTTGTAAATGGAATATATGCGAATAGGCCGTTAACAGGCTTTCCGTGGGCTGGCTCGCTACCTTTTAAACAAGTCAAACGGGCCGGCCTTTTCACCCGAATGGGCCTCTGTTGGGCCGTGCCACCTGTTGACGTATCATAGGCGCCTCCGATCCAATGAGTGGATGACATCTGTCCCAACGGTGGGCTGACACCTGATTCCTCTGGCCATTGAGAATTTTACACGTGGAAAATTCCCATTGGTCCGGGCTGTTAATGGATCCAAACCAGAACCTGATAGCTTAAGGCGACCCGTTACGGTGGATGCCACGTGTTGGTTACTGATACGTCCATTTTGCATCATGTTTTCCTACTGTTATTTATAATGTTTTTATGCATAATAATGCTTTTTGGAGTATTTCTAATGCTTTTCCTCTCATATTATGCAAGGTTTACACAAAGAGGAAGAATACCGGCAACTTGAATTCTGGACCTAAAAAAGCTATGTCAGAGTTACCTATTCTGCACATCTCCAAATGACCTGAAATTTCATGGAGATTTTTCATGGAATATTTCAGAATTATTGGAGCAAATAACTACCAGAGGGGCCCACCAGGTGGGCACAACCCACCTGTGCGCGCTAGGGCCCCCAGGCGCGCCCTGGTGGGTTGTGCCCTCCTCGGTCCACCTCTAGTGCCCATCTTCTCATATATAAGTCATTTTGACCTAGAAAAAAAACAAGGAAAGGACTTTTGGGACGAAGCGTCATCGTCTCGAGGCGGAACTTGGGCAGGAGCACTTTTGCCCTTCGGCGGAGCAATTCCGCCGAGGGAACTTCCCTCCCGAAGGGGGAAATCATTGTCATCATCATCACCGACAACACTCCCATCTTTGGGAGGGCAATCTCCATCAACATCTTCAACAGCACCATCTCATCTCAAACCCTAGTTCATCTCTTGTGTTCAATCTTTGTACTTGAACCTTAGATTGGTACTTGTGGGTGACCAGTAGTGTTGATTACATCTTGTAGTTGATTACTATATGGTCTATTTGGTGGAAGATTATATGCTCGGATCCATTATGCTATTTAATACCCCTCTGATCTTGAGCATGATTATCATTTGTGAGTAGTTACTTTTGTTATTGAGGTCATGGGAGAAATCTTGTTGCAAGTAATCATGTGAACTTGATATGTGTTCGATATTTTGATGGTATGTATGTTGATTCCCTTAGTGGTGTCATGTGAACGTTGACTACATGGAACTTCACCTTATTAGGGCCTAAGGGAATGCATTGTGGAGTAGTTATTAGATGATGGGTTGCTAGAGTAACAAAAGCTTAAACTCTAGTTTATGCGCTACTTCGTAAGGGACTGATCTGGATCCAAAAGTTCAATGCTATGGTTATTTTATCTTAATACTTTTCTCGTAGTTGCGGATGCTTGCGAGGGGGTTAATCATAAGTAAGAGGTTTGTTCAAGTCAGAACAGCACCTAAGCACCGGTCCACCCACATATCAAATTATCAAAGTAGCGAACACGAATCAAATCAATATGATGAAAGTGACTGGATGAATGCACCCTCAAGAACGCTTTGCTTATCATAAGAGATCATTTTGTCCTGTCCTTTGCCACAAAAGGATTGGGCTACCTTGCTGCACTTTATTTACCGTTACCGTTACTTGCTCATTACAAATTATCTTGCTATCAAACTACTCGTTACCTACAATTTCAGTGCTTGCAGAGATTACCTTACTGAAAACCACTGGTCATTTCCTTCGGCTCCTCATTGGGTTCGACACTCTTACTTATTGAAAGGACTACGATTGATCCCCTATACTTGTGGGTCATCAAGGCTCTTATATGGTGCCGTTTCCGGGGAGTGAAGCGCTCTTGGTAAGTGGAAATCGGTAAGGAAAAATAATTACTACGTGCTGAAATTTATTGTCACTTGTTACTATGGAGAACAATCCTTTGTGGCGTTTGTTCGGGGTATCTTCACCTCGATTGGAACCACAATTAGTTGCCGCTCAACCTACTGCACCTACTAAAAATATTGGTTATGATATTCCTTCGGGTATGATAGAACAACTGCTAGCTAATCCTTATGCAGGAGATGGAACCGAACATCCTGATATGGACTTGATATATGTGGATGAAATTCGTAGATTATTTAAGCTTGCAGGTTTATCCGGAGATGAAGCTAAGAAGAAGGTTTTCCCTTTATCTTTGAAGGGAAAATCATTGACGTGGTATAGGCTATGCAATGACATTGGATCTTGGAATTGGAATCGATTGAAATTGGAATTTCACCCAAAAAATATCCTATGCATCTAGTTCATCGTGATCGGAATTATATATATAATTTTTGGCCTCGTGAAGGAGAAAGTATCGCTCTAGCTTGGGGGAGGCTTAAGTCCCCAATCATGATCTCTCGAGAGAAATTATCATTCAAAAATTTTACGCTCGGCTTTCTCGTGATGATCAATCCATGCTCGATACCTCTTGTATTGGTTCTTTTATGAAGAAGACTATTGAATTCAGGTGGGATCTTTTAGAAAGAATTAAACGCAACTCTGAATATTGGGAACTCAGCGAAGGTAAAGAGGCAGGTATTAAGCTTGAGTTTGATTGTGTTAAATCTTTTATGAATGTCGGTGCTTTTCAAAAGTTTAGCACTAAATATGGACTTGACTCTAAGATAGCAACCTATTTTTGTGAATCATTTGCTACTCATGTTGATCTCCCTAAGGAGAAGTGGTTTAAATATCACCCACCTATCAAAAAATAAATTAAAGAACCGGTAAAAATAGTTAAAGATGAAACTGTTATTTATAATGTTGATCCAGTTGTACCTGCTACTTATATTAAAAGACCACCTTTTCCTATTAGGATAAAGGAACATGCTAAGGTTTCAATTGTAGTTCACAAAAGTAATACTAGAGCACCTAAAACTGCTGAACAAATTAAAGTGGAACCTAGTGTTGCTATGGTTAAAGATCTCCTTGTAGAAAATATTGATGGGCATGTTATTTACTTCTGTGATGAAGTTGCTAGAATTGTTAAACCTGATGAGAAATATAAACATAGACATGTTGTTGGCATGCATGTTGTCTCGGTTAAAACAGGAGATCATGTTATCATGATTCATGTGACTTAGGTGCTAGCGCGAGTGTTATCCTTTTTACCTTATACCAAGAAACTATGAATGACATAGCACCCGCTGAAATAGAAGACATAGATGTTACTATTAAACTTGCTAATAGAGACACCATCACACCACTTGGGATTGTTAGAGATATCGAAGTCTTGTGTGGGAAAATAAAATACCCTACTGATTTTCTTGTCCTTGGTTCCCCACAAGATGACTTTCGTCCCATTATCTTTGGTAGACCTTTCTTGAACACTGTCAATGCTACTATAGATTGTCATAAACAAACCGTCAGTATTAGCTTTGGTGATGAGTCTCATGAATTTAATTTCTCAAAGTTTAATAGGCAATCGCGTAAGAAAGAATTGCCTAATAAGGATGAAATAATTGGTCTTTCTTCTATTGCGATGCCTCCTACCGATCCACTAGAACAATATTTGCTAGACCATGAAAATGATATGCATATGCATGAAAGAAATGAGATAGATAAAAATCTTCTTTGAACAACGACCTCTGCTTAAACACAATTTGCCTATTAAAACTCTAGGAGGTCTTCCTCCACCTAAATGTGATCTTGTGTTTGAATTGAAACAATTGCCTGACACCTTGAAGTATGCTTATCTTGATGAGAAAAAGATATATCATGTTATTATTAGTGCTAACCTTTCAGAACATGAAGAAAAATATTATTGAAAATTCTGAAGAAGCACCGAGCTGCTATTGGATATATTTTTGATGATCTTAAGGGCATTAGTCCCACTCTCTGTCAGCACAAGATTAACATGGAATCTGATGCTAAACTAGTTTTTGATCATCAACGATGTTTGAATCCTAAGATGAAAGAAGTGGTAAGAACTGAAATATTAAAGCTTCTGGAAGCAGGTATAATCTATCCCATAGCTAATAGTAGATGGATAAGTCCCATTCATTGTGTCCCTAAGAAGGGAGGTATTACTGTTATTTCTAATGATAAGAATGAACTTATTCCACAAAGAATTGTTACTGGCTATAAAATGGTAACTGATTTTAGAAAATTAAATAAAGCAACTAGAAAAGATCATTACCCTTTGCCTTTTATTGATCAAATGTTAGAAAGACTATCTAAGCACGCACACTTTTGTTTACTTGACGGATATTCTAGTTTTTCTCAAATACCTGTTTCACAACCTGATCAAGAGAAAACCACCTTTACTTGTCATTTTGGAACTTATGCTTATAGACGTATTACTTTTGGTTTATGTAATGCACCTGCTACTTTTCAAAGATGTATGACTACTATATTCTCTAATTTTTGTGAAAAGAATGTTGAGGTTTTCATGGATGATTTTTATGTATATGGAACTTCCTTTGATGATTGCTTAAGCAACCTTGATCGAGTTTTGCAGAGATATGATCAAACCAATCTTGTCTTGAATTGGGATAAGTGTCACTTTATGGTTAATGAAGGTATTGTCTTGGCGCATAAAATTTCTGAACGAGGTATTGAGGTGGATAAAGCTAAAGTTGATGCAATTAAGAAGGTGCCATGTCCCAGAGATATTAAAGGTATTCGTAGTTTCCTAGGTCATGTCGGTTTCTATAGGAGATTTATTAAAGACTTCTCTAGAATTTCTAGGCCTCTTACAAATCTTTTACAAAAGGATGTTCCGTTTGTTTTTTATGGTGATCGTGTAGAAGCCTTTGACACACTTAAGAAAGCCTTAACTTCTGCACCTATTGTTCAACCACCTGATTGGAACTTGCCTTTTGAAATCATGTGTGATGCTTGTGATTATGTTGTTGGTGTTGTTCTAGGACAAAGAGTTGATAAGAAATTAAATGTTATCCATTATGCTAGCAAAACTCTAGACAGTGCCCAAAGAAATTATGCTACTACTGAAAAAGAATTTTTAGCAGTTGTGTTTGCTTGTGATAAATTCAGATCTTACATTGTTGATTCTAAAGTTACTGTTCACACCGATCATGCTGCTATTAAATATCTCATGGAAAAGAAAGATGTTAAACCTAGACTCATTTGGTGGGTTCTTTTGCTACAAGAATTCAATTTATAGATTGTTGATAGGAAAGGAGCTGAGAACCCCGTAGCTAATAACTTATATAGGTTAGGGAATATCCTTGATGACCCACTACCTATTGATGATAGTTTTCTGGTGAACAATTAGCTGCAATAAATATTTCTCATAACACTCCTTGGTATGCTGACTATGCTAATTATATTGTTGCAAAATATATACCACCTAGCTTCGCATACCAACAAAAGAATAACATTCTTCTATGATTTAAGACATTACTTTTGGGATGACCCACATCTTTATAAAGAAGGAGTAGATGGTATTATTAGGTGTTGTGTACCAGAGCATGAACAGGGGCAAATCCAATGGAAATGTCACTCTGAAGCTTATGGAGGGCATCATGCGGGAGATAGAACTCCTCACAAGGTATTGCAATCTAGTTTTTACTGGCCTACTCTCTTCAAGGTTGCATGTACGTTTGTTTTATCTTGTGATGAATACCAAATAATTGGTAATATCGGTATGCGTCAGGAAATGTGTATGAATTATTCACTTGATGTTGAACCATTTGAGTTTGGGGTTTTGATTACATGGGACCTTCTCCTTCCTCTAATGGGTATACACATATTTTGGTTGTTGTTGATTATGTCACTAAGTGGGTAGAAGCTATTCCAACTAGTAGTGCTAATCACGACACTTCCATTAAAATGCTTAAAGAAGTTATTTTCCTAAGGTTTGGAGTCCCTGAATATTTAATGACAGATGGTGGTTCACACTTTATTCATGGTGCTTTCCATAAAATGCTTGCTAAGTGTGATGTTAACCATAGAATTGCATCACCCTATCATCCTCAATTTAGTGGTCAAGTTGAACTTAGCAATAGAGAAATAAAACTAATATTACAAAAAAATGTTAATAGGTCTCGAAAGAATTGGTCTAAGAAATTGGATGATGCACTTTGGGCCTACAGAACAGCATATAAAAATCCTATGGGTACGTCTCCCTACAAAATGGTTTATGGAAAAGCTTGTCATTTGCCTCTTGAGTTAGAACATAAAGCATATTTAGAAATTAAAGAACTCAACTACGATTTCAAACTTGCCGGTGTGTGACGCCCGGATAATTAAGCTACAGTGAACCTCTGCTAATGATGCCACGTCACCTCCGTTATTGTTGCTAATCTCGTGTTAGTTCAAAACCGATTCAAAATCCAAATTCAAAAACAAGTCAAACAATTAAAGTTTTTAAAATTCAAAAATAAAATGTTCTTATTGTGACAAATAAATCATAAGATATATTGGTGGAGAAACCAAGTCTTTATAAATTGTTTAAATGCACTAAACTAATTAAATCAGTAGCTAAAACCATTAATTAAATGCCTTTTATATTTTTTTAAATACTAAACTATATTATTTTGGGATGAAACTTTTTGTGGTTGTGACATAGTTTGTAACATCAATTTAGGTGCCACTTTGGTATTTTACTAAAACTAAAATAATTAGGAACTAAAAGAAAACAGAAAAGTAAAATAAGAAAAAGTAAAACGAGACAAAACAAACAAAAAAAGAACCCCCCCCCCTCACTGGGCTTCGGCCCAGTAGGCCACCAGGTTGCCTGTCCAGCCCAACCGACCACCCACTCCCCCGTTCCCCTTTGTCGTCTTCTTCCCCACACCCTGTTCCTCCGACTGCACCATGAACAGGGGCGCATCCCCGTCGCACCCCCTCACCATTCCCGTCGATGGGATAAGGCCGCCAGCGTCGCGGCTCCTCGATTCCCTATCCCACTCACCCCTCGCTCTCCTCCCAGATCTCCGCCTCCTCCTCGCTCCTCAGATCCTCCCCCGTCCAAGCGCTCCCATGGCCGCGGGCGTCACATAGTCGTGGCCGCCGTCCTCCCGGCACCGCGCCAACGCGTCACCAGGCTCCCTCATCGACCGCCTCGTCGTCACAGACCGTTGATTCGAGCTCCGCGCCATCGCAGCGTCATGGACGAGGTCGTCTTCAACCTCCAAACATCGAGCTCCACCGCGTCGGATTCTGCCTCACCTCCACGCTCCCGTTCCCCGCAGGCCTTTCGTGTGCCGCTCGGTGAGCTCCACCCCCTCCTTCTCCCCGTCCTTACTTCGTTTCCATACCGTAGCTAGCCGTGCGCGACGCACCACCATTGTCGAGCTCGCCGTCGCGGTCGCCGCACGCGTGGCTCGCGTTCGACCGCGTAACCGTGCTCCCTGCACCACCGAGACACCATAGCACTCTCCAGTGCATCCCCTCGCTCCCCTAGCTCCGTTCCCGTCGAGCTCCGATTCCGGCCATCGCCTGACCTCGACGCACCGCCCAACCCCGGCCACACTGTGCCTGCGAGCTGCTGCTGCAGCAGCCCGTGTACTCCTGCCACCACGTGCACACACGCCTACACCCCGCGTGCATGTGCGCGACGCGCACCGCTGCCCTATCTGCCACGCCCGCCTCTGCTCGCCCGCGTCCTCCCCTGCCTCCCCGCACGCATCCGCCCTGCCGGCGCCACCCAGCTCGGCCATGGCCCTCCTCCCTTCACCCCGCGCCCTCCCTCTGCTTCCTCTAGAAGCGCGCGAGTGCGAGCCCGCCCTCGGTGGCCTCCGCGACTTGAGTCGCCGCCCATAGCGGCCATCCGGTGTGCCTCCGCCATGGCTCAAAGCCACCGGCGTTTAATCGCCGGCCTAATAGGCCATTAGCGCTAATTGCGCTACCAACCCCCCCCCCCCCCGCGCGTTGAGCCACTAACACGTGGGGGCACCCCCACTAATTAATTAGTTGGCTAAATAAAACTCTTCTTAATTTATCTGTCATTGACGGTCGGGCCTCACCACTTGTTTAAGACAATTAAAAGGGTTAAACTCTATTAAAACAGGCTCTGTCTATGACAGGTGGGCCCCCTGGTCAGTTTGACTAGTCAATGTCAACAGTTGACTGCTGACTTGGCAGTCAACAGGGACCCACTCTTTAGTTGGACCGGTCAACAGTCAACTTTAACCGCTGACGTCATGATGACGCATTAATTTTTTTGAATTAATTAAATAATAATAATCCTAGTAAATGAATTAAAACTTTGGAAAATCATATTAATTAATCCATAACTCGGATGAAAATACTTTGTACATGAAAGTTGCTCAGAACGACGAGACGAATTCGAATATGCGGTCCGTTCATCCGCCACGCGGCCCTAGCATAGCGAACATGCAACTTTTCCCCTCAGGTCCGTTTGTCCGAAAACGCGAAACACCGGGAATACTTTCCCGGATGTTTCCCCCCTTCGCCGGTATCACCTACTACCGTGTTAGGGCACACCTAGCACCGCTCATTGTCATGTCATGCATCGTCATGCGTATGTTTGCATTATATTTATTGTTTCTTCCCCCTCTTCTCTCGCTAGACACCGAGACCGACGCCACTGCTACCTAGTACGACTACGGTGTTGACGACCCCTCCTTCTCGGCTGAGCTTCCAGGCAAGCCCCCCCCCCCCCTTGATCACCAGATATTGCCTATTCCTTCTCTCTACTGCTTGAATTAGAGTAGTGTAGCATGTTACTGATTTCGGTTAATCCTATTCTGCTGCATAGCTTGTCATTGTTGCTACAGTTGTTACCCTTACCTGCAATCCTAAATGCTTAGTATAAGATGCTAGTATTCCATCAGTGGCCCTACATTCTTGTCCGTCTGCCATGCTATACTACCGGGCCGGGATCACTCGGGAGGTGATCACGGGTATATACTTACATACATATTATATGATACATGTGGTGACTAAAGTCGGGTCGGCTCGTAGAGTACCCGCAAGTGATTCCGATGTGGGGGCTAAAAGGACAGGTGGTTTCATCCCGGTAGTGGTGGGCCTGGGTTCTCGACGGCCCCCGACTATTACTTTGTGGCAGAGCGACAGGGCAGGTCGAGACCACCTAGGTGAGAGGTGGGCTTGGCCCTGGTCGGCGTCCGCGGTTACATCAATTAACACGCTTAACAAGATCTTGGTATTTGATCTGAGTCTAGCCACTGGCCTATACACACTAACCAACTATGCGGGAACAGTTATGGGCACTCGACGTCATGGGTCGAAGCCTTCTTGACGTCAGCGACTGAGCGGCGCGCGCCGGGTTGGACCGTGTAACGCAACTTCCTTTGTAATGGAGGTTGCTAGGTCTGCTCACTGGTCGCCCATGCAACGTGCAGGTGTTCAATGGGCGATGGGCCCAGACCCCTGCGCGCAGGATTTAGATCGGCGTGCTGACCTCTCTGTTGTGCCTAGGTGGGGCTGTGACGTGTTGATCTTCCGAGGCCGGGCATGACCCAGGAAAGTGTGTTCGGCCAGAGGGATCGAGCGTGTTGGGTTATGTGGTGCACCCCTGCAGGGAAGTTTATCTATTCGAATAGTCGTGATCCTCGGTAAAGGGACGACCCGGAGTTGTACTTTGACCTTATGACAACTAGAACCGGATACTTAATAAAACACACCCTTTCAAGTGCCAGATACAACCCGGTGATCGCTCTCTAACAGGGCGACGATGAGAGGATCGCCGGGTAGGATTATGTTATGCGATGATACTTGGTGAACTTACCATCTACTCTCTTCTACATGCTACAAGATGGAGGCTGCCAAAAGCGTAGTCTTCGACAGGACTAGCTATCCCCCTCTTATTCTGGCATTCTGCAGTTCAGTCCACCAATATTGCCCCTTTACACAGATATCCATGCATATATAGTGTAGATCCTTGCTTGCGAGTACTTTGGATGAGTACTCACGGTTGCTTTTCTCCCTCTTTTCCCCCTTTCCATTCTTCTCGGTTGTCGCAACCAGATGCTGGAGCCCAGGAGTCACACGCCACCTTCGACGACTCCTACTACACCGAGGGTGCCTACTACTACGTGCAGGCCGCCGTCGACGACCAGGAGTAGTTTAGGAGGATCCCAGGCAGGAGGCCTGCGCCTCTTTCGATCTGTATCCCAGTTTGTGCTAGCCATCTTATGGCAACTTGTTTAACTTATGTCTGTACTCAGATATTGTTGCTTTCGCTGACTCGTCTATGATCGAGCACTTGTATTCGAGCCCTCGAGGCCCCTGGCTTGTATTATGATGCTTGTATGACTTATTTTATTTTAGAGTTCTGTTGTGATATCTTCCCGTGTGTCCTGATCTTGATCGTACACGTTTGCGTGTATGATTAGTGTATGATTGAATCAGGGGTGTCACATGGTGAAAAGAGGTTATTTGATATTAGCTCACTAGATGAATGGAGAACCCAAGCTTATGAAAATGCCAAGTTGTTTAAAGAAAAAGTTTAAAGATGGCATGACAAAAGAATCCAAAAGTGGGAATTTTAAGTTGGTGAATATGTCCTTTTGTACAACTCTCGTTTCAGATTCTTTGTAGGGAAGCTCCTCTCTAAATGGGAAGGACCATATATCATCGAAGAGTTTTATCGTTCTGGAGCCATCAAAATAAATAATGCCGAAGGTACTAACCCGAAGGTGGTCAATGGGCAAAGAATTAAACATTATATCTCAGGTACGCCTATTAATGTTGAAAGAAATATTATCCAAACAATGACACCTGAGGAACACATAAAAGAAACCTTCGGAAACATTCCAAAATAACTAAAAAAGGGGAGGTACGTGATACAATAAGTAAACGGACTCCGGAAAATCCGCAAAAATATTTTCTGTCAGTTTTGGAATATTTTAAAAATTAGGAAAATAAGAAACAACCAGGAAGGCACACGAGGAGGGCACAAGACACCAGGGCGCGCCTAGGTGGGTTGTGCCCACCTCGGGAACCTTCCAGACTCCGTTCTTCTCCCGTTTGCTTGTTTCCCAAGATAAAGAATCTTTATATACCCTCGAACACATTGACCACCGTATCGTGGAGAAATCTTCTATTCTTCTTTCTTGCTGTTTTTCTGACAGATCTAGATCGCCATGGCCCCTTCAAGTTCCTCCAAAGACAAGTTCTTCGAGAATGTCATCAACCCATATTTGCGAGAGGTGATGTAGCACCCTCAAGCCATTGAGATGTGTGAGGGGGTGCTCCACATCCCGGACGTCCAGGGTCCCAAGGGGAAGGGGGCCGTGGATGCCAGGCTCGAAGCTATGGAGCAGGAGGTCTTCAAGTGCAAGGGGATGGTGGAACATGGACTCAATGGCAATCACCTCACGATCGCGGACTATACTCGTGATCTCAAGGTGGATGGCAAATCCATGAATGACATCATATTCACCTTCAACGAGCAAATCAACTTTCTGCAAAGCCAAATTTATGATCTTCAAAACCAAGTCTTTGAATATGAGGCAAGGTTTAAAGGTATGAGTTTGGTTGCCAGTTGTAGGACTCGCGAGACTCGCTCCTCTTCTTATGATGGTGAGCCACTGCCATGGAAACTGGAAGACAAGATCGCTACTACCTCATCACCACCACCACCTTCTTCATCACCAAAGGAGACTTGAGTTCATGGTATGGGCGCTCCCCTTGGCTTGTGCCAAGCTTGGGGGAGGTGCCCCGGTATTGTATCACCACCACTATCTTTTCCTTATCTATTTTAGTTCGATATTTAGTTATCTTTTGATTTAGTTGAATAAAAGGTTTAGTTCGATCCTTTCTTTTCGAGTGTTTGCTTAGTGATCTATCTTTCGATGTAATCGTGTGCGGGATATATAATAAAGAGTAGTTTGAGTTTTGTTTCTTCACTTTTATGTCTCAATAAAAAGAACGGAAATAAATGAAAAATATCACATGTTAATCTTATGGTAAGTAATGACATCACATAAGGAAAAGTATAAGTGGTAAAATTTATTGGAGATTGACAAACATAGCATTGGTCAATGATGCAATTCATGAAAGAATTAATAAGGGAAGACAAGATTCACATGCAAATACACTATCTTGGACATCTTTTATGATTTTGATCCCCCATCAAAATATTATATGCCAAAATTGTTGACGTTGGACAACGAAGACAACATAATGATTTATGCTTGTTCATATTCACATATAAGTTATATTGTCACAGATCCTTTAACATGTGGTGCTTGCTCAATATCTTTGCTAGCCAAGAATTCCCCACTATGTAGAGATACTACTTGTGCATCCAAAACCCTTAAACCCAAATCTTGTTTTGAGAGTCCACCATACCTACCTATGGATTGAGTAAGACCCTTCAAGTAAGTTGTCATCGGTGCAAAAAGGCAATAAAATTGCTTCTAAATGTGTTAGATCATTTAGTGTAAGAGAAAATTGAGCGTTGTACGAACTTGTGATAGCAAAATAATAAAAGTGACACACTACATAATAAAGGTTTCTATCGTAAGGGGCAATATAACGTGACGTTCTTTTGCACTAAGAGATTGAGCATACAACCATAAAGTGCATGGCAACCTCTGCTTCCCTCTGCGAAGGGCCTATCTTTTACTTTTATGTATTTAATTTTATGCAAGAGTCAAAGTATTCTTCTCTATTCCTTTTTCTTTTTTTTTTTGCAAGCACCATGTGGTGAGGAAAGATCTAGGCACATATATCTAGTTGGATATGGGTGGGCATGAGTTATTATTGTTGACATCACCCTTGAGGTGAATACGTTGGGAGGCGAAACTATAAGCCTCTATGTTTCTATGTGTCCGGTTGAAACTTTTTGCTCATGTGTATGCGGAGTGTTAGCAATCATAGAAGACTATATGATGGTTGAGTATGTGGACTTGCCTAAAGGCTCCGATACGTGACCCTTCCTAAAAATATGATGAATTGTAGTTGCAAAGTTGACTGAGAACATAGTTTGTTGGTTTTCAATAAGGTTTAGGCTTTATACTTCAATGTTGTGATGAATTGTTACTTGCTCATGAGAAGTTATATCATAAAAGTTATTTGATAAAGTTTTATGTTAAAGTTCCTTGTTGTTATAATAATATACATGATGCTTCTATGTTTGTATTTTGTTTTTATGGACACCTCTCTCTCTAAGCATGTGGACATGTTTTTCGATTTTGGTTTTCGCTTGAGGACAAGCGAGGTCTAAGCTTGCGGGAGTTCATACGTCCATTTTGCATCATGTTTTCCTACTATTATTTATAATGTTTTTATGCATAATAATGCTTTTTGGAGTATTTCTAATGCCTTTTCTCTCATATTATACAAGGTTTACACAAAGAGGGAGAATACCGGCAGCTGGAATTCTGGACCTGAAAAAGCTATGTCAGCGTTACCTATTCTGCACATCTCCAAATGAGCTAAAACTTCACGGGGATTTTTTATGGAATAATTACGAATTATTGGAGCAAATAACTACTAGAGGGGCCCACCACGTGGGCACAACCCACCTGGGCACGCCAGGGCCCCCAGGCTCGAACTGGTGGGTTGTGCCCTCCTCGGCCCACCTCCGGTGCCCATCTTCTCATATATAAGTCATTTTGACCTAGAAAAAAAATCAGGAAAGGACTTTCGGGACGAAGCGCCGCCGTCTCGAGGCGGAACCTGGGCAGGAGCACTTTTGCCCTCCGATGGAGCGATTCCGCTGGGGGAACTTCCCTCCCGGAGGGGGAAATCATCGTCATCATCATCACCAACAACTCTCCCATCTTTGGGAGGGCAATTTCCATCAACATCTTCAACAACACCATCTCATCTCAAACCCTAGTTCATCTCTTATGTTCAAACTTTGTACCGGAACCTTAGATTGGTACTTGTGGGTGACTAGTAGTGTTGATTACATCTTGTAATTGATTACTATATGGTTTATTTGGTGGAAGATTATATGTTCAGATCCATTATGCTATTTAAATCCCCTCTGATCTTGAGCATGATTATCATTTGTGAGTAGTTACTTTTGTTCTTGAGGTCACGGGAGAAATCCTGTTGCAAGTAATCATGTGAACTTGATATGTGTTCAATATTTTGATGATATGTATGTTGTGATTCCCTCAGTGGTGTCATGTGAATGTCGACTACATGGCACTTCACCTTATTAGGGCCTAAGGGAATGCGTTGTGGAGTAGTTATTAGATGATGGGTTGCTAGAGTGACAAAAGCTTAAACTCTAGTTTATGCGCTACTTCGTAAGGGACTGATCTGGATCCAAAAGTTCAATGCTATGGTTAGATTTTATCTTAATACTTTTCTCGTAGTTGCGGATGCTTGCGAGGGGGTTAAAAATAAGTAGGATGTTTGTTCAAGTAAGAACAGCACCTAAGCACCGGTCCACCCACATATCAAATTATCGAAGTAGCGAATACGAATCAAATCAACATATTGAAAGTGACTAGATGAAATTCCCGTGCACCCTCAAGAATGTTTTGCTTATCATAAGAGACCGTTTTGGCATGTCCTTTGCCACAAAAGGATTGGGCTACCTTGCTGCACTTTATTTACCGTTATCGTTACTTGCTCGTTACGAATTATCTTTCTATCAAACTACTCGTTACCTACAATTTCAGTGCTTGCAGAGATTACCTTGCTGAAAACCACTTGTCATTTACTTCTACTCCTTGTTGATTTCGACACTCTTACTTGTCGAAAGGACTATGATTGATCCCCTATACTTGTGGGTCATCAGTTACCCTTGACGAAAGCACTTCTATGACGTGCCATTTATCGCCATGGAAGTGGTCACTTCATTCCGTGATGATAATTTTGGTATTGTCATGGAACACTTCTATGACAGCACAGGTATGACTATATTGATTCTATCATAAAATTGTCATGGTTGTACATGCATGACAGAAAATGTGACCTACTGTGACAAACATGTATCATCACGGAAGTGGTTTTTTTTGTAGTGTTAAAACGTTTCGCTAGGCGAGTAGCATAAATACTACCATGAAATTTTCCCTTAGTCATGTTAGTGTGCAAGCGACGTGCAACGATAGCGCCAAGGCTATAAGTGTTATCATTGTGAAGTGCACGATGTCAAATGGCGAGGTCGGGGGCACGTAGTGCACCACCTTGCTCTCTCACGGACAAGCATTTCCCTATGAATAAGCCAAAGTAGTGCACAACAGGAAATTGCAAGCTAGTGGCTCGGGCATGCAACACGCCCCTTTCATCACCCACAGTTAAAGTGCGGAGGAAGCCCTCAAACTCCTCTAGTCGAGGCTCTCTAATTTCCCCATCAGAGGCAATCAAGCATATCTCACAAAATTCAGTAAGCGGTATCTGGTGATGCTCAGCATATAAGTCAAAGCGCACCACGGGAGGTTCGAGCCTATTCAAGAAATGAAAGTTTTGCACAAAAGAATTTGTAAGGATGTGGTGTTGGTCACACTCATCTACGAGGAAATAGGTAAGTCCAGCATTTGCAATGAATTGCGCAAACTTTCGGTAGAATTCGGCTTCGTTCATGAAGGTAATGTGTGGCCATTCGCACGGCCGGACCTCTGTCCTACGCGAAGTGTTGAGGTCACTGTCCGAGGAGTCCCCAAGGACTCCCTTGGCATTCCGCTTCAAGGAACTCCTCCGGAAGATATTCATTTCTCCTAAGAACAAGTTTCTGAAATTTCTGGCCACAAAATGATGTCAACAAAACTTCACAAGATTGATAGCAAATACTCATATGGAAGTATAGAGGCTATATCAAGCATCCAAACTACTTGGAACTCAAAGAATTCAACATGCAAGCTCATTTTCAGTAGCACCAAGAGCAGCTAATTATGCAAAATATAATCCACTAGAGTAAAGATTAATTGGAGCAATGAAGGAGTCACATACCAAGTAGCAATCCCCCAAAACAGTTTGGAAACGGAGCTTCGAGCAAAGAGATCGAAAATCTCTAGTTTGGGAGCAAGAACGCGAGAGAGAGCTACCACGAATTTTTGCTGGAGGTAAGAGACGAAGTGGGCTGAAGGGATAAGTGAGGGGGTCCCTGTGGGGCCCACAAGCCACCAGGGTGCGCCCAGGGGCTGGGCATGCCCTGGTGCCTTGTGGGCACCTGGGGCATCCCCCTAGGGTGTTTTCAGTACCAAAAATTCTTAGATATTCAGTAAAGTTCATGTAAAAATTCCAGGTCATTTTGAGCACTTTCATTTTGGGCACTTTTTTATTGCATGGATAATTCAAAAACAGGATAATCATGGCATTTTATTGCATTTAACTAAAAATAACATAAAACATAAAGTGAGTACAGAAGTTTGTGCTTACTAAATTCATCGACCACATGTCTCTCAAAAAGAATCCATTAATAAGGTTGATCAAGTATTATTAACAAACCATTTTAGATTAACATGAAACCAAAGAATCTTCCTAAAACAGTAAGTTACCTCAACGGGATATGCATCTCCCCAATTATAAGTGTTTCATATTTCCTTTTGATAGTACGATCAGGAATTTGAAAACTTCCAATAGTAATTGTCGGGGTCTTTTCAATAACATGAATACCATTTACTTGAAATTGTTTCTTCGAAAAGTGCACTGTATGTTCATTAACATTGATATAAAAAGCGACCTTGCTTTTGTTGCAATCAATAATAGCCCTTGCAGTTTTCAAAAAGGGTCTACCAAGGATAATCGACATGTTGTCGTCCTCGAGCATATCAAGTATAACAAAGTCCGTCAAGATAGTAACATTTGCAACTACAACGGGCACATCCTCACAAACACCGATAGGTATGGCAGTTGATTTGTCAGCCATTTGCAATGATATTTCAGTGGCAGTGAGTTTATTCAAATCAAGTTTTTTATATAAAGATAAAGGCATAACACTAACATTGGCTCCTAAATCACACAAAGCAGTTTTGACATGATTTCTTTTAATGGAGCATGGTATAGTTGGTATTCTTGGATCTCCTAGTTTATTAGGTACTCCATCCTTAAAAGAATAGTTTGCAAGCATGGTGGAGATTTCAGCTTCAGATATTTTTCTTTTATTAGTGACAATATCTTTCATATATTTAGCATAAGGGGCGATCTTTAAAATATCAGTCAGACGAGTACGAAAAAGACTGGCCTAAGCATTTCAGCAAAGCGTTCAAATTCTTCCTCATACTTATTCTTAGATGGTTTAGGTGGTAAAGGCATGGGTTTCTGAACCCATGGTTCTCTTTCTTTACCATGTTTTCTAGCAACAAAATCTCTCCTATCATAACATTTATTTTTAGAGGGTGGGTTATCAAGATCAACAGCAGGTTATATTTGGACATCATTATCAGGTTCTTTATCATTGTCTGGTTGAGCATCTACATGAACATCATCATTGTGATTATCATTATCACTAGGTGAATGTTCATTGTCAGTTTGAGTTTCAGCATCGGAAATAGAAACATCATTACTATCCTCAGAAGAGTTTTCTACCTCGGGTTCACTAGAAGTATGCAAAGTCCTATCATTTTTCTTGTTCCTTTTATTTTTATATGGACTAGGTGCATCAGCATTGGTCCTTTGAGAGTCTTGTCCAATTCTTTTAGGGTGGCCTTCAGGATAAAGTGACTCCTGATTCATTTTACCTCCTCTAATCATTACTCTAACATCATGATCATTCATATTACTATTCATTTCAATGGCCAATTCACTTTGAGATTTAGCAACTTGTTCTAACTGGTTTGGACCATAGAAGCATGTTTACCTACACCTTTGACATCATTAACAATACTAAACAATAAGGCACTCAAGCGATCAATCATGTAGGCATTTCGTTTCAATTGTTTCATAACATTTGCATTGAAATGATGTTGCTTAATAATGTAATTGTCATATTCATACAAGCATTGACTAGTAGATTTATTATAAGGAATATCACCTTCATCAAACTTTATAATAGAATTTACCTCTACCACCTGTGGTGGTGTGTCAAGACCATGTATTTCTTCAATAGGTGGAAAATTCTTAACATCTTCTGCTTTAATACCTTTTTCCTTCATACATTTCTTTGTTTCTTGCATATCTTTAGGACTGAGAAATAAAATACCCCTCTTCTTCAGAGTGGGTCTAGGCGGTGCTTCAGGAAGTGCCCAATCATTATCATTCTTCATTATATTATTCAGTAGTTCCTTGACTTGTTCAATAGTTCATTCCCTGGGAATACAACCAACACAACTATCTATGTAGTCCCTAGAAGCATCGGTTATTCCATTATAGAAGATATAAAGTATTTCATTTTTCTTAAGAGGATGATGAGGAAAAGCATTAATTGGAGAAGCCTCCCCCCAAGCTTGAGGGAGCTCTTCGATTTGCACAAAATTAAATATTTCCTGTAAGGCAACTTGTTTCTTATGAGCAGGAATTTTTTTCCAGATAAGTAATAAATCATATCATGGGGGCTACGCACACAACCAGGAACAAGAGTATTGTACCATATCTTAGCATCACCCTTTAATGAGAAAGGAAATAACTTGAGGATATAATAATAGCGGATTTTTTCCTCGTGAGCAAATAGGGTGGCTATATCATTTAATTTAGTAAGATGTGCCACAACAGTTTTAGTTTCATAGCCATGGAAAGGATCATATTCAACCAAAGTAATAACTCAGGATCGACAGAGAATTCATAATCCTTATCAGTAATAAAGATAGGTGAAGTAGCAAATTTAGGATCATGTTCATTCTAGCATTCAAAGATTTTTCTTTCAACTTGCATAGTAATTTCTTAAGATCATCTCTATCCTTACAAGCAAGAAAATCCCCAGCTAGCTCTCCATCTATAACATAACCTTCAGGTATCTTAGGAAATTCATATCTAGGAGAGCTAGGTCGAATTCATAATTTCCAAGTTCAATAACTTCATCAATTTCAGTAAGTTCATCAATTTTAGCATTCTCAAAAATCTTTAGCTCTAGCTAGTTGTTCATCAAGAAATTCACCTAGTGGCACAGTCTTATCAGGCAAGTACTAGCATCATCAATAGCATCATTCATAGCAGAAGTAGCATCATCAATTACTTGCGACATACCAGAATTAATAGCATGTGGTGGTGGTGGTGCAAGCTTACTCAAAACAGAAGGTGAATCAAGTGCAGACCTAGATAATAGTTCCTTACCTCCCCTCGTCTTAGAGGGAACGATCTTGGTTCTATCATCCTTAAGATTCCTCATAGTGACCAACGAATATAAATCCCAAGTGACTCAACAAACATAGCTATGCTCCCCGGCAACGACGCCAGGAAAAGGTCTTGATAACCCGCAAGTATAGCGGATCGCAACAGTTTTTGAGGGTAGAGTATTCAACCCAAATTTATTGATTTGACACAAGGGGAGCCAAAGAACATTTGCAAGATTAGCAGTTGAGTTGTGAATTCAACCACACCCGGAGACTAAATATTTGAAGTAGAGTGATCAGTAGCTTAGTAGTATGGTAGTTTGATAGCGATATCAATAGTAGTAACAATAATAGTAACGGTAGCAACAATAGTTTTGTAGCAATTGTGACAGTAGTAGCAACAGTAGTAACTTAGCAAAGATCATTATGTGAAAAGCTCGTAGGCATTGGGTCAGTGATTATGTTGGATAAAATTCATCATGTAACAGTCATAACCTAGGGCGACACAAAACTAGCTCCAATTCATCAATGTAATGTAGGCATGTATTCCGTATATAGTCATACGTGCTTGCGATAAGAACTTGCATGACATCTTTTGTCCTACCCTCCCGTGGCAGCTGGGTCCATAAGGAAACTAAGGGATATTAAGAATCGAAACAGAGCATTAACACATAGTAAATACATGAACTCCTCAAACTACGATAATCACCGGAAAGAATCCCAATTATTGTCACCTTGGGGTATGCGGATCATAACACGTAGCAGGTGCATACTACTTGTAAGAGCGGATCAGGAACACAAATATATTCATGAAAACATAAAGGGTTCAGATCTGGAATCATGGCACTCAGGCCCTAGTGACAAGCATTAAGCATAGCAAAGTCATAGCAACATCAATCTTAGAACATAGTGGATAGTAGGGATCAAGCCCTAACAAAACTAACTTGATAACATGATAAAGCTCATCCAACCCATCACCGTCCAACAATCCTACGAAGGAATTACTCACTCCCGACGGTGAGCATCATGAAGTTGGTGATGGAGGATGGTTTATGATGACGAAGACGGAAGACCACCCTCTCCGGAGCCCCGAACGGACTCCAGATCTGGCTTCCCGATGAAGAACAAGAGGCGGTGGCGGCTCTGTATCGTAGAATGCGATGAAGCTTCCTCTCCTATTTTTTTCTCAGGAAATAAGAATTTATAGACTTGAGATTAGGGTCAGCGAAGCCACGTGGGCCCCACAAGCCACCAGGGCGCGCCCAGGGGGTGGGCGCGCCCTGGTGCCTCGTGGGCACTGGATGGCCCCCTCCAGTGGGTTTTCACACCAGTATTTTTATTTATTCCATAAAAAATCTCCAAAATGTTTCGTCCAATTCCGAGAACTTTTATTTCTGCACACAAACAACACCATGGTAGTTCTGCTAAAATAACGTCAGTCCGAGTTAGTTTCATTCAAATCATGCAAATTAGAGTCCAAAACAAGAGCAAAAGTGTCTGGAAAGTAGATACGACAGAGAGTATCAGGCTCCACCCACAAAGGGTCCACAAAGAAGCAACCTTATCTATTCCACCATGGCTTCCGTCCACGAAGGACTAGTCCCACTCGGGTAGATCTTCACGAAGTAGGTGATCTCCTTGCCCTTACAAACTCCTTGGTTCAACTCCACATGATCTCGGAGGCTCCCAAGTGACACTTAACCAATCTAGGAGACACTACTCTCCAAAAGGTAATAAATGTTGTGTTGGTGATGAACTCCTTACTCTTGTGCTTCAAATGATAGTCTCCTCAACACTCAATCTCTCTCTCATAGATTCGACTTGGGTAAAAGGATTGGAGTGGAAAGCAACTTGAAGAGGCTAGGAATCAAGGTTCAAATGGTAGGAATGGAATCTCTTGATCTCAACACATGAGCAGGTGGTTCTCTCTCAGAAAATGAATGGTGGAAGTTGTGTTTCGTTCCGATGGCTCTCTTAGAGAGTAAGTGGTGGTGGAGGAGTATAAGTAGGCAAGACCAAAATTCCAACCATTACAAGCTTTTGACCAAACTCGGTGGGACCCAAGTGATAATCTTGGTGAGACCGACTAGTGCAAAAGACTTGACCGTTAGCATTTTCGGTGAGACTAACTATACCATGTCGGTGGGACCGAAGTGCAATGGCAAAGGCGGAGCCGCATTTCGGTTGAAATGAAGTAATTTCATCACAAAAACTTTGCAAGGCCATCTCAGTGGGACCGAGAGCCGTTTCGGTCAGACCGAAATGTTAGGGTTTTGGTTGTGGCAGTAGAAGGATCATCTCGGTGGGTCCGGAATGGATTGTGTTAGTGGGACCGAAATGATGAATTAGGGTTTAGGACATATGTGTTTTGGGAAAGTGACTGAGGGTTTTGGGAGCAATATCACTGCACACTTTGAGCAACAACCTCATCAACAATACCTCACCCACTTTTAATAGTATTGGCTTTCCCAAGGGACTCAATGTGATCTTGGATCACTAAACCAAAAAGTAGAGTCTTGGGTAGCCAATTCTTGTCCTACACATTTTAATGGGCCCACATCCATTAGTCCATGCCATGCCACTCATTGATCTTTTCTCAAATCTATTATCAATGCTCATTAGATAAATGACATATATGTTGTTATTAATTACCAAAACCACTCAGGGATTAGTTGCACTTTTAACTTTGGGATACATCGTCGTCTCCGCGTGCCTTGGTTACCTCTTACCCGAGCCCTTTACTTATGCACTTTACTTTGTGATAGCCATAATGTTCCATGCTATATGTCTTGCTATCACTTAGTTGTTTAGCTTGCTTAGCATAAGTTGTTGGTGCATATAGGTGAGCCTAGTTGATTTAAATTTTGTGCTCGACAAATTAAACGCTAGTTTTATTCTGCATTTGTTCAAGCCTAAACCGTAATTATTTTAAAGCGCCTATTCACCCCCTCTCTGGGTGACATCCATGATCTTTCATCAGCCAAGTTGGACGTACTTGTCCCATCATGTTTAGTGTGGAATTTGATTAGATTTTTCTTCTCATAATACAAGCCCTTTGAAGAAAATATTTTGTATTCTTGTCACCTATTGCAAGCCACTCAATATGCGATCGCTGTCGCCACACGATCTCTTCATGGTAGTACAATTCAACGAACTTCTCAATGATCTTTAACCTGACATGAGTCGGGCCAACTATCAAGGGATTGTTCTGAAGATCCTCTAGTTCTCTTTTCATGTTTTTATCTCTTTCTTGATGCTATTAAAAGAATCAGTTCTCCATATCAAAAGGTCGGCTGAAAGTGCTACATCTCAGGAGGAGCGTTGATGCGGCCAACAATGATGGCGCTACCATGGTTGCAACGTGGGTGACAATAAAAGAAGGCTGCGGTGAATGATTTTGCTCTGGACGACTGTCGGTGTCAAAACCGGCGGATCTCGGGTAGGGGGTCCCGAACTGTGAGTCAAGGTTGGATGGTAACAGGAGACAAGGGACACTTTATTTTACCCAGGTTCGGGCCCTCTCGATGGAGGTAAAACCCTACTCCTGCTTGATTAATATTGATGATATGGGTAGTACAAGAGTAGATCTACCACGAGATCAGAGAGGCTAAACCCTAGAAGCTAGCCTATGGTATGATTGTTGTTCGTCCTACGGACTAAAGCTCTCCGGTTTATATAGACACCGGAGAGGGCTAGGGTTACACAGAGTCGGTTACAACGGAAGGAGATCTTCATATCCAAATCGCCAAGCTTGCCTTCCACGCCAAGGAAAGTCCCATCCGGACACGGGACGAAGTCTTCAATCTTGTATCTTCATAGTCCAGGAGTCCCGCCAAAGGTTATAGTCCGGCTATCCGGACACCCCCTAATCCAGGACTCCCTTAGTAGCCCCTGAACCAGGCTTCAATGACGACGAGTCCGGCGCGCAAATTGTCTTCGGCATTGCAAGGCGGGTTCCTCCTCCGAATACTTCATAGAAGATTTTGAACACAAGGATAGTGTCCGGCTCTGCAAAATAAGTTCCACATATTGCCATAGAGAGAATAATATTTACACTGATCTAATCTGCTGACATATTCCGTAGTGTGACATCACACCACGGCCAAGTCTTTATCTGAATCGTTTTACTGTTCCACCTCAGCGCGTTTTGCGAGGCGGTTTCCTTGGCACGTCTTGTCGAAGCAGAGATCGTGTCCCCTTAATTCACGGGATTCTCATCAATACATACATGGGTAACCCGATTGTGCCCGTTGGTATGTTTCCTCGATCAAGGCGAGTCTCAGACGGTCACGGGGAGGGCTCTTGGTATTCAACCTCTTATAAAGAGACCAAGGCCTTACTCCTTTTTATCTCAATCGATCCCGCCCTTTACCTCGAGTTCCAACACCCAAGGCCCTAGATTTCGGGCGCTTCTGACCTTCGACGATGTCCGGATCCAACCTTCGAGGCCAATGGATGCCTTCCTCCGTTATGGAGGAGGACGTGCTAAAGCTGAGAGAAGCCAGGTTCTTGATCGGCGAAATCTCGCATAGGCTGCCTGCTGAAGGGCAGGTTGTTCCTACTCCCGAGCCTGGTGAGAGTGTGGTATTCGTGCCTCACTTCCTCCAAGGGCTCGGCTTCGTGATGGATCCCTTTGTGAGGGGTCTCATGTTTTATTATGGGATGGAATTTCACGACTTAGCCCCGGAGTCCATCCTCCACATCTCATCGTTTATTGTCGTGTGTGAAGCCTTCCTCCGCATCACTCCTCACTTCGGACTGTGGCTTAAGACCTTTAAAGTAGAGTCGAAGATGATTGAGGGACAGCACGCAGAGTGCGGAGGTGCTGTTATAAGCAAGAATGCTGACGCTCCATGGCCCGAGGGCTCTCTTCAGGAGGAGTTCAGCTTATGGCAACAAGAGTGGTTCTATATCACCGCTCCCAGGGGCACCAAGTGGGTGGCGCCGCCTGTTTTCCGCTCGGGTCCCTGTCGGTGTCAAAACCGGCGGATCTCAGGTAGGGGGTCCCGAACTGTGCGTCAAGGTCGGATGGTAACAGGAGACAAGGGACACTTTATTTTACCCAGGTTCGGGCCCTCTCGGTGGAGGTAAAACCCTACTCCTGCTAGATTAATATTGATGGTATGGGTAGTACAAGAGTGGATCTACCACGAGATCAAGGAGGCTAAACCCTAGAAGCTAGCCTATGGTATGATTGTGTATGATGATGGTTGTCCTACGGACTACAACCCTCCGGTTTATATAGACACTGGATAGGGTTAGGGTTACACAGAGTCGGTTACAATGGTAGGAGATCTTGAATATCCGCACGCCTAGCTTGCCTTCCACGCCAAGAAAAGATCCTTCCGGACACGGGACGAAGTCTTCAATCTTGTATCTTCATAGTCCTGGAGTTCGGCTGAAGGTATAGTCCGGCTATCCGAACACCCCCTAATCCAGGACTCCCTCAGTAGCCCCTGAACCAGGCTTCAATGACGACGAGTCCGGCGCGCAGATTGTCCTCGGCATTGCAAGGCGGGTTCCTCCTCCAAGTTCTTCAAGAAGATTATAAACACCAAAAATAGTGTCCGGCTCTGCAAAATAAGTTACCACATATTGCCATATAGAGAATAATATTAACACAAATCAAATCTGCTGACGTATTCCGCAGTGCGTCATAACACTGCGACCAAGCCTTCTATATAAATTATTTTCATCGTTCCATCTCGGCATGTTTAGCGAGGCGGTTTCCTTGGCACGTCTTGTCAAAGCAGAGATCGTGTGCCCCTTTTAACGGGATTCTCATTAATACGGACGTGGATAACCCAATCGTGTCCGTTAGCACGTCTTGCCTTAATTAAAGGCTAGTCCAAGACGGTTACGGGGAGGGCTCTTGGTATTCTGTCTCTTATAAAGATACCAAGGCCCCGTTCCCCGCTCCTATTCTCAAAACGAGCTCGCCCGTCGCCTCGAGTTCCAACACCCTAGGCTTCCAGATTCCGGGCGCATCGGACCTTCGACAATGTCCGGCTCTGACCTCCAAGGCCAATGGATGCCCTCCTCTGTTACGGAGGAG
This sequence comes from Aegilops umbellulata, assembly GCA_032464435.1. NCBI lineage: Eukaryota > Viridiplantae > Streptophyta > Magnoliopsida > Poales > Poaceae > Aegilops > Aegilops umbellulata. Next base: position 124,472,760 of record CP136058.1, read on the forward strand.
GACGTTTCAAGGTTGAGGGAAGCTAGATTCCTGACCAGTGAGATTCCGCACAGGCTGCCTGTTCAAGGACAGGTGATCCCTAGCCCTCAGCCCGGTGAGAGCGTGGTATTCATATCCCACTTCCTTCGGGGATTAGGCTTCCCAATGGATCCCTTTGTAAGGGGGCTGATGTTTTATTATGGGCTGGAATTCCACGACCTAGCTCCAGAGTCCATCCTCCATATCTCCTCGTTCATAGTTGTGTGTGAAGCGTTCCTCCGTGTTACCCCTCACTTCGGATTATGGCTCAAGACCTTCAAAGTAGAACCGAAGATAATCGAGGGGCGCCACGCAGAGTGCGGAGGCGCTGCTATAAAAAGAAATGCCGACGCTCCATGGCCCGAGGGCGCTTTTCAAGAGGAGCTTGGCTTATGGCAACAGGAGTGGTTCTACATCACCGCTCCTCGGGGCACCGCATGGGTGGCGCCTCCGGCCTTTCGCTCGGGTCCTCCACCACGCTTAGCATCGTGGATCAACACAGGGTTAGATCGGGGCTTGCCCAAAGATGTTCCTCTGCTGCAGGGCCGCATTAAGGATCTCTTGAAGGGAGACCTCAACCTGGTCAAGGTGACACAAGTCATGCTTATTCGCCGGACACTGCCCGGCCAACGTCGCCCCCTTCGCTTGTGGGAATTCAATCCAAAGGGACCGCGAGTTCTCCGGAATTTTATGGGCGTGACGCCTATGGAGATGTATAAACTGTTCTTCGGATCACAAGAAGTGAGTCCGGATTTGACCGAGGATGCTGGTTTAAGCCGCAATCACCCGGATACTCAAGTAGGTGACCTTGCGCCCGGACCTTCTATCCGCATAATTAACTTGCTCTTTAACAACACTTCTCCTTTTAAACAGGAGTGGATAGCGAAGGCGAAGCTGATCCGGTGTCCGGCTCCCCTTCCCGAAACCAGGCTGGATCCTGTGCTAGTCAGGATGCTAGAGGTAGTGCCTTTGGAGGGAAATAAGGGGGCAGACAAGGAGACCGTGGCCTCTTCGAAAGAGACCATTCCGAAGGGGGGAATCGATAATTCCCCTCCTAAGGGAAAGAAAAGGGCCGCCTCTGACGACCCGGAAACCATAGCTTCGAAGCGGGGGAAAGAATCCTTGTCAGAGGGCCCGATGCCGGGGAGCCCCTTGGCCGAACTAAACCCTCAAAGGGAACATCTCTCCAGCGAGCCGTAAGTAGAAGAAGAGTTATTCTTTTAAGAGAAATCCTTGATTTATATCTGAGAAGTTTTAACCGAAACTTTACTTTGTAGTTCGGACCTCGGCCCTTCTCAGCAGAAATCGTCCTTGGGGGATCTTCTTCCGGAGATGATGGAGGGCGGAACGCCTCCTCCTTCTATATCGCCTAGCAAGGCGGGCGACGCTGAAGTGTCGTCGCGGGGGATTTCTCCGGATCCGCTAGGGGCGGATGGCGGTCATGTAGCCCCCCGAGGTTTTCCGTGTCCGGCCTTTGAGGAAGGCCATGGGATGAGTCCGGCACCATTTGGTGTTTGGCCGGAGGAGCTAAAGATTCTGCTGGGGCGAGCCTCTGTCTCAGAGGAGCATCGCGCGTTAATGAGCATGGTGATTGAAAAGATTTCATCCGCAGAAAGCGGACTGCACGAGGCCGTCAAGAGTTTACTGGCAGGCCTTGAGGTACGTTTTAAATAACGTATATTTGTGTTAACTGCGCATAAATAAAGTGCGCCCTCTGTAGATAGTAGCCCCTGAGACTCTGTGCGTCGTAAAGATGTGCGGCGCGCAGAGGATCTTAATCCCAGGTCCTTTAAGTGGCACCTTTATATGTAGGTGGCTGATTGTCCGGAGTCAAGCCGGACTCGTGAATTTGCCGAACTGAAGCGACAACTGGATGAGGCAGAAGCCGACATCGTGCTTGTTAACGAGCGGCTTGATGGTGCTCAAGGTATTGAAATCATTCGGCGATTTTGAGTAAGAGGAGCTTTATGTCAATATCTTATCGTGTGTATGCTTGACGCAGATGGTGCGGCCGCCGTGGAAGGTCTTAGGGCCGAACTCGCCCGAGCAAAGGAACAAGCCAGAAAAAGTGATGCAGCTGCCGTGAAAGCCCTTGAAGAGCTGAAAGCCGAACAGGCTGCCCATTGCCGAAGCAAGGAGGAGGTGGCTGATATGGCCGTAATGTTAAAAAATGCTACTGACCGTTACTGACGCCAAGAGAAGCTTCTTGAAGAAGAAGGTCGGGCGAGGCAAACGAGCTTAGAGAAGGTTGTTACTGACGCCAAGGACGCTCGCTCTGTAATGAGAGCGGCAAGGGAAGAGCTACGTCCAGCCGGACTAATTGCGGATGGAAAGCCCTTCTTGCTGCGGAGAAAATTTTGTGACCCGAGGTTTGCCCCGTTGGACCGAGCGTGGAGTGTAGAGGACACCTATCTGGATTTGGCGGCTAGTGCTGCTGATGCGACCAAACACTTTCAAGATAAGAAGGGTCATGAAGTGGAGAAGCTCTTCTGGTCGCAATTCATCAATCCAGAGCGTCCACTTGCAGTGGACGATCGCCTGGCCCAATGGGCCGAACTGAATAGGTTGTCCGGACTCGCCATGAAGTACGTCACGGATCATCTGTGTCCGGGGAGATCGAAGCCGAAGAGTTATTTCAGCTTGGTGCAGCAATTTCTCGACGTGGTGCCACGTATCGATGCTATGAAGAGGTCAGCGTGCACAGAGGGCGCTCGGCTGGCTCTTGCCCGTGTCAAGACATACTGGGCAGATATGGAGCCCGCCGTTGTTGCGTCCCGGGATTCGGATAAAAGTCGAATACCTTCCGAGCACTATTTTGAGGAAGTCCTCGAAGGCGCTCGCATAATAGAAACGCAGTGCTTGAAGGATGCTATATTATGATAGCATATGTAATCATGAAACAGTATTTTGATGAATTGTAGGGGCATATTTTTAGACTTGTGCTTTCAAGTATTAGGAACACCTCCTGTGCGGCCGTTTAAATATATAAATTCTGAAAGATTGCAGTCGTTGGCTTCAGCCCCCACGCACATAGTGCGGGGGTGCGCGCAGAAGACGCATTTTCACACTTAACCCAATGTCTTGGTCCTACAAAGGAGGTGATAGCGCAACGGGCTAGGCAACTGGAATATAATGCTTTAACAATTTCACTTAGCCATAGGAGCTTGACAGTGGGACTCTTTAGGTAGCCCCTTAGTGGCGACTGCGTTTACCCGGATTCGGGGTGCATACGTGCCTGACCGGGAAGCGGCCCCTTGTCAAAACGGAGGAATTCGATAAATTCCTATAAGTCATCGAGTGGCGACCAGTCTCACGCTACATCATGACAGTCAGTTTTCGGCTTTCTCTACTGAGGTGCTCGCCCGGCCGAACCGGGGCACAATCGCAGTAGTTCTCCTGGTGCTACCTTAGACGATAAAGCGGAACGTAAGGTAGCCGAACTCAGGAGCCGGGCAACCGAACATGTGACCAAAGACATGATTCGGAGCTGATGCATATAGTGTCAAAACTCGCGACGCCGAACACTCCCTAAGGTGTTCGGTCTTTGTGAGTGCGTGTGAAACAACACCCTTAAACAAAAGAAAAGAGCCCCTAATGTCCAGGTACGAGCAAGAATTCTGGCGTGGCCACATGCCAAAACGCCAGCCTCCTCCTTGGTTATAGGAGAAAAAACCAGGGGATGTATAGCAGCAAGAGACAGTAAAAAAAGGTTTACGCAGGGTCTTAATCTAAAAAGAATCATTTAGGACGGGTCCCTACTGCACGTCTGCGCCTGTGCCTCCGCTGTGCCGTGTCCTGGGCGGGCGCCGCACGACGTTCATCTGTAAAAGAGAGGAACTAAATTGAAAATGGGTCGTGCGGAACAAAAAGGATAATAAACAAAATATAAAGTAAAAAATATATAAGGTTGAGCTTTATTGTCTCTGCGTACAGCCCCTGGTATGGGGGTATATGGCGTACTAAACCTTGCGTTGATGATGGACTTGTGCCGAACTCGTTGAGTCCGGGTCCGTGGCCTTTAATGACTTATATCGAAAAAGTCCTTTGGCTGGCGAGGCCACTTTATTGTGCGGCTGTTTAAGTGGCCGCGCAATCCTCCGTTTTGAGGAGGCGTATTTTAGTGCGCTCCCTTTAAAGAGATGATGCCTCGAGGACCGGGCATCTTAAGCGTGAGAGATGCATAATGCGGTATTGCGTTAAAGCGAGCGAAAGCTCCGCGTCTTATTAGTTCTTGATAGCGACTTGAAAACGGGACTACATGGAAGGTCAGCTTTTCGCGACGAAAGTTATTGGCAGAGCCAAATATGACTACAAGCCGGAGAAAACCCATACAATGGGTGTCCGGGCCTGGTGCTACCCCTTGAAAGGAGGTTTTGCTGTGGCGGATTCTTGCTGGGTTTATGCCCATGCGGTGGATTGTATCCTGGTATATCAGGTTTAGTCCACTGCCGCCGTCCATAAGGACATTGGTAAACTGGAATCCGTCGATTATTAGATCCAGTATCAGGGCAGTCCGGCCTGCGTTTTTGATATTTCTGGAATAATCTAGCTGATAAAAAATGATTGGCTTTAGTGACCAGTGGCGGGACTCCTGAGGGGTAGGTTTGATTGTGCGTACCTTTATGGGTGCCACACGTTTTGTTACGTGAAGTGAGTTCACTGTTTTGACTTCTTGCAGGAAGTCCTTTTGTTTCCTGGTGTTCTGCCTTTGGGGTTCGTCCTCTTCTTCACTTGGTGTATCGAGCCCCTTGTGTTCGGCGTTAAGCTTTCCGGATTGTTTAAAAACCCAACAGTCTCTGTGGGTGTGATTGGTAGACTTCCCGGGAGTACTGTGTATCTGACATATTCTATCCAGGATTCTATTTAAGCTGGACGGATCATCCCTATTATCCTGAAGGGGTGGTTTTGTCTGATTTTGCCGTGAGCTTTTGAATCCGGCATTGACTGCCGTGCTCTTCGGACTTTTTCCTTTGATTCGGCGATGGTCCTTATTTCGCCGCGGTTTTCCGTTTCCATCCCGGATTTCTGATGTACTTGGGTCGCTGGGGCTGCATCGTGCCAACCAGTTGTCCTCTCCTGCGCAAAAGCGGGTCATGAGGCTTGTGAGCGCGGCCATTGTTCTTGGCTTTTCCTGGCCGAGGTGTCTGGCGAGCCATTCGTCTCGGACATTATGCCTGAAAGCTGCTAGGGCTTCGGCGTCCGGACAATCCATTATCTGATTCTTTTTAGTGAGGAATCTGTTCCAGAACTGTCGAGCTGATTCTCCGGGCTGCTGAGTTATGTGACTGAGATCGTCTACGTCCGGGGGGCGGACATAGGTCCCTTGAAAATTTGCTCGGAAAGCATCCTCGAGCTCTTCCCAACTTCCAATTGTGTTTTCGGGAAGGCTTTTAAGCCAGTGCCGGGCTGGCCCTTTAAGCTTAAGGGGTAATATTTTATGGCGTGGAGATCATCTCCTCTAGCCATATGTATGTGGAGGATATAATCCTCGATCCAGACTCCAAGGTCTGTTGTTCCATCATACGCCTCTATGTTGACAGGTTTGAATCCCTCTGGAAATTCATATTCCAAGACCTCATCGGTGAAACATAGGGGGGTGCGGCGCCCCTGTATTTGGGTGTGCCGGATTCTGATGATGGATTTTTTGCATTGCTTGTGAGAGCTTGCTTTCTTGGCCCGTAAATGGACCTGGCTGGGCCATGATGCGAGTCTTTAATTGGGTCGCATGCCGCATTGAGTGCGGCGTCGCTTGCCGTTTTATGGTGGCCGTGGGGTCGTCTATCGGACCGTGTGGCTTTTTTATTTTTTAAATGTGGGGGCTCTAGGGCCTCCTGGTCGAATTCGGGCAGTAGTTTTCTCTTCGGATAGCTTTTGGTGCGGCGGCTGCCGCCGTATTTGTCTGCGGTCTTGATTACCTTGCTCCATCTTGTTCTGAGTGCATCTTCTGCCGTCTTTAGCTTCCGCTTCTGCTTTTTCAGGCTGCGTGCTGTGGCAACGAGCCTTTCGTGGAGATTCTTCTGCTCCGTGGTTTTATCCGGCGTGAGATCGTCCGGAGTTCTGTTATGGCCGGGGGAGGGCTGTCTGTCCTCTCTATCCGTGTCGCCCTGTTCGGACGGCTGCTCCGAGGCATGCTCGTCGTCTACCGGCTCATCCTGCTCTACGGCTGGGTCTTGATCGAGGCGGGGCTTGGCTCGGCGTCTACGTCGCCGCTTTGACTGCTTTTCGGAGGGTTTACCCCTTTTTTCGCCCCCTTTTTCCTCGTTGTCGTTTCCTGTAGGGGTATCCACCATGAATACATTGTTAGGTGGGGTGGAGGTCCAGTGCCCTATAGGTGCTGGTCCTAGTTCTTCTCCGTCTTCGTCGTCCATACCGTCGAAGTCTTCGGATCCGAAGTCAAGTATGTCGGTTAAATCATCGACAGTGGCTATTAAGTGGGTGGTGGGTGGGCTTTGAATTTCTTCGTCGTCCGAATCCCAACCTCGCAGACCATAGTCCGGCCTGGGCTCTCCTGATAAAGAGAGAGACTTGAGAGAGTTCAGGATGTCACCGAAAGGTGAGCACTGAAAGATATCCGCGGCGGTGAACTCCATTACAGGCGCCCAATCAGATTCGATCGGCGGGGGCACGGAAGGCCCGGAGTTCGGAGAAGAATCCGACTCCTTGGCTGTTTGGGTACTATTCGGAGGCAGAGCCATATCATGCCCCTCGAAATAGTGCGGCGCGCTTGGCTGTGGCTCGAACCCGTTGAAGATCAAGTCTCCGTGGATATCTGCCGTGTAGTTTAAGCTTCCAAACCTGACTTGATGGCCAGGGGCGTAGCTTTCGATCTGCTCCAGATGACAAAGCGAATTGGCCCGCAGAGCGAAGCCGCTGAAGACGAAAATTTGTCCGGGGAGGAAAGTCTCACCCTGGACCTCATCGTTGTTGATGATCAAAGGAGCCATCGGGCCTAAAAGTGACGACACAGAGGAACTCTCAATGAAAGCACCAATGTCGGTGTCAAAACCGGCGGATCTCGGGTAGGGGGTCCCGAACTGTGCGTCAAGGTTGGATGGTAACAGGAGACAAGGGACACTTTATTTTACCCAGGTTCGGGCCCTCTTGGTGGAGGTAAAACCCTACTCCTGCTAGATTAATATTGATGATATGGGTAGTACAAGAGTGGATCTACCACGAGATCAAGGAGGATAAACCCTAGAAGCTAGCCTATGGTATGATTGTGTATGATGATGGTTGTCCTACGGACTACAACCCTCCGGTTTATATAGACACCGGATAGGGTTAGGGTTACACGGAGTCGGTTACAATGGTAGGAGATCTTGAATATCCGCACGCCTAGTTGGCCTTCCACGCCAAGAAAAGATCCTTCCGGACACGGGACGAAGTCTTTAATCTTGTATCTTCATAGTCCTGGAGTCCGGCTGAAGGTATAGTCCGGCTATCCGAACACCCCCTAATCCAGGACTCCCTCAGTTCCCCACCCCGACTAGCGTCGTGGGTCAACAAGGGGCTGGACTAGGGGCCGGCAAAAGACGTGCCCCTGTTGCAAGGCCGCATTCGAGATCTCCTAGAAAGAGATATCAGCCTGGTCGTGGTGACGCAGGTCATGTTAATTCGCCGAGTCCTGCCTTGCAAACGTCGCCCTCTCCGTCTATGGGAGTTCAACCCGGAGGGACCGCGAGCTCTCCAACACTTTCTTGGCATGACGCCAGTGGAGATGTACAAATTGTTCTTCGGACCACAAGCAATGTGTCCGGACTCTACGGAGGACGCAGGACTAAGCTGCAATCGTCCGGATACTCAAGTAAGTAGCCCCGTTTCCGGACACACCATCCGTTCATTCATCACAACATCACCCTTAAAAGAGTTGTCTTTGAAACATGAGTGGGTAGCGAAAGCGAAGTTAATCAGGTGTCCGGCCCCTCTTCCTGAGACCTCGTCGGATCCCGTGTTGACCAGGATGCTGGAGATCGTGCCTTTGGAAGAGGACGAGAAGGGGGGCAAGGGGGCTGTCGGTGTCAAAACCGGCGGATCTCGGGTAGGGGGTCCCGAACTATGCGTCAAGGTCGGATGGTAACAGGAGACAAGGGACACTTTATTTTACCCAGGTTCGGGCCCTCTCGATGGAGGTAAAACCCTACTCCTGCTAGATTAATATTGATGATATGGGTAGTACAAGAGTGGATCTACCACGAGATCAAGGAGGCTAAACCCTAGGAGCTAGCCTATGGTATGATTGTGTATGATGATGGTTGTCCTACGGACTACAACCCTCCGGTTTATATAGACACCGGATAGGGTTAGGGTTACACAGAGTCGGTTACAATGGTAGGAGATCTTGAATATCCGCACGCCTAGCTTGCCTTCCACGCCAAGAAAAGATCCTTCCGGACATAGGATGAAGTCTTCAGTCTTGTATCTTCATAGTCCTGGAGTCCGGCTGAAGGTATAGTCCGGCTATCCGAACACCCCCTAATCCAGGACTCCCTCAGTAGCCCCCGAACCAGGCTTCAATGACGATGAGTCCGGCGCGCAGATTGTCTTCGGCATTGCAAGGCGGGTTCTCCTTCAAACTTTGTGTACCTGCGGGTATAACGTCCGATTTTTATAATGCAGCGCTCCTTGGCTTTCACGCCCAATAATGGCTGCCTTCCACGTGTCAAACGAATGCGAAAAGCTGGGGCGGTTTTACATCCAAGCCCCTAGCCATATAAACGAGCCGCCCATATAACAGGATGGGGATTCAGATCCAAACCACACCTTCCCCTTCCGTGAGAGATCATCAGAGCGTCTCCAGCAAAGATCCACTCCAACATGGCCAGCCGCCGTAGCTCCCCCTCTCGCCCTTCTAGTCCTATCCCTGGAGACTGGGAGAGTTGCTCCATCCTGCATAGCGAATTAGTGTCGCTCCAAGCCAAGGGATTTCTCCCTCAAGCCTATATGGTCTCGGTCCGAGCCGGACTCACCACTTATCAAGGCGGAAAACAAGCAGAGAACTCACCTAGTCCCTCTAAAGGGGAGCGGGTGTGCCTGGTCCCTTATCTAATAAGGGGACTGGGATTTCCAATTCATCCCTTTCTTCGCGGGCTTCTGGAGTTCTATGGCCTCCAGCTGCACCACCTTACGCCCGGCTCCGTGTTACACATCACGGGCTTTGTTGCTCTTTGCGAGCTATTTTTAGGCATCGAGGCTCATTTCACGCTGTGGAAGAAGATATTCTGCCTGGTGCCTCGTTCCCAAGAGGGGTCCATATATCAAGTGGGCGGAGCCGAAGTATGGCACATTGCCGGGGTCGGATACCCGTCCGGAACCCCGAAGAAGGCGTCCGAGGACTGGCCTTCAGAATGGTTTTATATAGACGACGTCCCCCTGCCGGACCCTATCCGGGCCGGTCTCCCTGAGTTCAACAACGCTCCCCTGAAGAAACGCCTGAGCTGGCGCCCTCGGAGCTCTCAGAGAGAGAATGACAGAGACGTCCTTTACTTAATGGGCCGGATTAAGCTACTGGCTCATTCCGGATTAACCATGATTAAAGTCATGGCCATATGCATTATGCGGGGGGTGCAGCCGCTCCAATACAGAAGCCACCCCATGTGGGATTTCAACGGGGAAGATGACGCCACCCGTTACGGCCGTAAAGGGCCGGACTCGCCTGCTGCTCTAATGAAGATCTTATCCTCTTTGTACAAGGGAGAAGAATAGGAATTCCTCCGCGTCGACCCGCAGGGCGGATTTTCCATGTATAGTCCTCCGAATTGGCTAAGCGGACAATCGTGCTTCCCTGTTCATTTTATATTCTCATGATTAAATAGGCAGTCTAACGACTTCAACGCAGGACCTGCGTCAGGAGGTAAAAAACATAAATAGCCGTCCTCCACAGCCAGAGGACCCAGAACGGTCCCTCGATCCGGACTCAGAAGAGGATCCGGACTTAGCGGTGGAGCTTATCGACGGAGTGTTTTATCAGCTAAGCAAGGACGATACCTTGGTAGCTATTATAGCTGATTACCCAGGGTTAATCCCGGCCTCCCAGGTGACAAACACTGGAGCTTTACCCCCTTAAGAGGGGTTCCGTTTTCACGGGTTTGGTTGTTCTGACAGCAACCATGCTTTGTAGGGGAGATTCCCGAGGCGGGAAGTCGACCCCGCTGCAGCTAGCCAGCGGGGGGCCGCAGGGCCCCGTGGGGCAAAAAGGAACGTAGTCCGGACTGAGGCGCCAGAGCAAAGGTATGGCGTACCCTCTCTTTTTCCCTGGTTTTTTACTCCTCCAGGGTATATTAACATTCGAGCTATCTTCAGGACGAAGAAACCTTGCCGGACTATATCCGGAGAGGTTGCCAATCACGCCTCCACCAGCCAGACTCCAACGCCCGGCCCGGAAGCGGAGGCCCGCGCAAGGCACGCGCCGGACGCTCCTCCATCAGAGGATGCGGACAGGCTGTCTGCCACCCATTCCGAGGTGGAGAGTGCCATGAACCACAGGCGTCGCCGGACAGTTCTTCGCGATGCTTGTTTCTCCCAGGAGGCTTTAAATGCCTTCAATTCAGGAGACGCGTACCTCCGTGCCGCTCAAAATGGTTTAGCCAGAGCCACAGAGCAGTATGTAAAAGACATACGGGTAAGAAAATTTTGGTAAATATAGATATGCCAGTAGCCCCCGAGACTTGAAACAGTTAAAGTAAATGATTTAAGGATCATATAACATGCAGGTTCTTACCGAGAAGAACACCGTGCTATCCCAGGAGGTGGAAAAGTGCAAGGCCCAACTAGAGGCCGCACTAGCCGCAGCAGGGGGGTCTAAAGAGACCCCTGCAGGTAAACAATACACCAGAATATTTAGTATTGTGTGGATTTAAGTGCCAATCTGACAAATGGTATTGCAGATGGCGCCGGACTCGATCCGGACAGGCAACAGCTTCTACGCCGGTTAAAGGCTGGTGAAAGCGTGCTAACAAAGGTGAGGCGGGAGAAGAATGATCTCCAGGATGCCAACACCAGGCTCGATGTTGAACTAAGAGATGTTCGTGGCCAGCTGTCGGACTCCAATAAGGAGAACCAGCGACTTCGACGCGGCATTTTTAGTAAGTGCTTAAGCGAACTCTTGAAAAAGGAGTTCGGCGAGGAAGACGACTAACAGAGTTATGTCTGTAGGTATGCTGATAGGTTGTCCTACAGAGGAGATGCCCGGTTCAATGGGCGATCTTTTTCCTGAACTTTCGCAACTGCATGAACGAGTTCGGCAGGCGATGCGAGGTATTGCCCAAGCCTTGTGGCCTGCCCACTCCATACCTGAGGGCCTTGGAGAACTTGCGGAGAAGTTGGAGGGAGCTCGGCGGTGCTTCCGGTTGTGGAAGATATCGGCCTGCCGGCAGGGCGCTAGGGAGGCCTGGGCCATGGTGAAGACCCGCTTTTATGAAGTCTGACCCCAATCACATGGCCGAGGTCGGACCGGTGGGGCCTGACGGGAAGGAGATCCCTGTGAGCTTAGTGTATGGCCAGGTAGAATTGGCCGCAAAGTATTCCCAGCAGGACTGTAAATTAGACAGCCTGTTAGATGGTATAGAGGAGGAATACAATCAGTCAGGATGACTATGTAATTTATAATTGACATGTGTAATGCCTTCTAGCCGGATTGTAGATCGTTTGTCGTTGCCGACCTTTTCGCTTCGACCTCGGGACCTGACGGTCCGGAGTGTGTCCGAATACCATAACGGTTATATAAGAACCGAGGTATGCATGGAGACCAGGCGTAGGGGTCATTAGTGCTTTATCAGACAAGTGCCCAACTAGTTATGTTATATTACATGGTTAGTAAGAAACATCTTCCAGAGAGAATAGTTCCGTTAAGGGTTCCTTTCGCTGGGGTGGCGTGCCCTGAAGTGCACGTCCGGACTGCAAATGCAGGAAAACATCTGGGGGCATATATAAGTAAAAAAGGTTCATCTTTAGTTCACCGACCGAATATTCCCTTAAGAATGCTAGCTTTCGGCTTCACCCAGTCTGAGGTACACATCCGGCTTATCCGGCAGTAGCAATCGCAGAGGTGCTCCCTTTACCGCCTAGCCGAACAATCGGGAACGTAGGGGTAAGCACAGGAGCCAAGCAACCCAGCTTGGCCAAAACTTAAGTCATATCGATGCATATAATGGTGAAGAAAAGGTGCATGCGGAAGTCTGACGCATGCGTTGGGCGTGAAACCCATATAAACATGCTTCTGTTAAAGAAGCCCCCAGGTTTAAGGAGCACGGGTAGCGCGTCACATGATGAGCCTTTAAGGGCTATAAAAGGAAAGAGTGGGAGGAGACAAAATAAAAACATAAAAATATATATATAAATGGACAGAGGAAGGAGGCAAACCCAGAGTTCGGCGCTAGGCATAGAATCCTCGGAGACGTGCGGCGTTCCATGGGTTCGGCTCGAGTCGGTTATCCGACGCATCTCGCAGGCGGTACGCTCCACCAGTCAGGACTTGGTCAATTATGAAGGGACCTTCCCATTTGGGCTTGAATTTGTTCTTTTTCTTATCCGGCAGGCGTAGAACTAGTTCGCCAACATTGTAATTTTTGGCCCGTACTTCTCTGCTTTGATATCTTCGAGCCTGCTGTTGATAAAATGCGGAACGGGCTTTAGCCACGTCGCGCTCCTCCTTTAAGGCGTCCAGGTTGTCCTGCCGATCAAGCTCGGCTTCTCTTTCTTCGTACATGCGCACTCGAGGTGAGTCATGAATTATGTCGCAGGGCAGAACTGCCTCTGCGCCGTACACCATAAAGAATGGTGTGAATCCGGTGGTACGATTCGGCGTGGTTCGCAGCCCCCAGAGTACGGAGTCGAGCTCCTCCACCTAGTGCGTATTAGATTCCTTGAGGGACCGCACTAGTCTGGGTTTAATGCCGCTCATGATGAGACCATTTGCACGTTCGACCTGACCGTTAGTTTGTGGGTGATAGACAGAAGCATAGTCGAGCTTAATGCCCATGTTTATGCACCACAGCTTTACTTCGTCGGAGGTGAAGTTTGTGCCGTTATCGGTGATGATACTGTGGGGGACACCGTAACGGTGTACGACCCCGGATATGAAGTCTATCACAGGTCCGGATTCGGCCGTCTTAACAGGCTTGGCTTCTATCCATTTGGTGAATTTATCCACCATGACCAATAAGTATTTTTTCTTGTGGGTTCCACCTTTAAGGGGTCCCACCATATCAAGCCCCCAGACCGCAAAAGGCCAAGTGATGGGGATAGTTCGGAGGGCGTTGGGCGGCATATGGCTTTGGTTTGCAAAGAGCTGGCAATCGACGCATCATTTGACTAAGTCATGAGCGTCTGCTCGGGCCGTCGGCCAATAAAAGCCCGTACGGAAAGCCTTGCTTACAAGGGACCGAGCTGGAGCGTGGTGGCCACCGAGTCTGGCATGAATTTCAGCCAACAGACTCCGCCCTTCCTCTTCGGAGATACATCTTTGAAGGACTCCTGTAGTGCCTTTCTTATATAGCTCTCCCTCGTGGACTTTATAGGATTTAGATCGCCGCACTATGCAGCGTGCCTCGTTTTGGTCCTCTGGGAGTTCCTGCCTAGTAAGGTAGGCTAGGAATGGTTCTGTCCACGGGGCGATGACCACCATTATTACGTGGGCTGAAGGTGTGATTTTGGTGGCAGGGCCTCCGATTATGTCGGATTGGTCGGCGTCGGGTTGTGCGGCTATGTCCGGACTGTTATCCGAGGGTTCCCCCTCCCATGCTACAGATGGCTTGAATAATCTTTCTAGGAAGATGTTGGGGGGGACTGCATCTCGTTTTGCTCCGATACGTGCCAGGACGTCCGCTGCCTGATTATTTTCTCGAGCTATATGGTGAAACTCCAGTCCCTCGAACCAAACTGACATTTTTAGGACGGCATTGCGATAAGCTGCCATTTTTGGGTCTTTGGCGTCGAAGTCGCCATTTATTTGGGATATCGCGAGGTTTGAGTCCCCGCGTACTTCCAGGCGTTGAATGCCCATGGATACTGCCATCCGGAGACCATGTAGAAGGGCCTCGTATTTGGCTGCATTGTTGGAGTCCCTGTACATGATTTGGAGTACATATTGGACTGTGTCTCCTGTAGGGGACGTCAAAACGACGCCAGCCCCCAGTCCGGCCAACATTTTGGAGCCGTCGAAATGCATGATCCAGTTTGAATATGTGCCGTACTCTTTAGGGAGTTCGTCCTCTGTCCATTCGGCGACGAAGTCGGCTAGGACTTGCGATTTAATGGCTCACCGTGGTTTGTAGGTTATGTCGAATGGGAGGAGCTCTATGGCCCATTTTGCTATCCGGCCCGTTGCATCGCGGTTGTTGATAATATCGTTGAGTGGTACTTCCGAGGCCACTGTTATAGAACACTCTTGAAAGTAGTGTCGTAGCTTCCGGGATGCCATAAACACCGCGTATGCAATCTTTTGGTAATGCGGGTACCGTGATTTGCATGGTGTGAGGACAGTGGACACGTAGTACACCGGCCTTTGAAGGGGGGGTTTGTGTCCGTCCGTTGCCCGCTCGATGACGAGTACTGCGCTAACAACTTGATGAGTTGCGGCAATGTACAATAGCATGGGTTCGCCAGTGTTCGGCGCGGCCAGGACTGGGTTTGTTGCCAAGATGGCCTTTATTTCCTCGAGTCCGGCCGTGGCAGCGTCCGTCCACTCGAAGTGTTCGGTGCGCCTGAGGAGGCGGTAAAGGGGCACTGCCTTTTCTCCCAGGCGGGAGATAAAGCGGCTTAAAGCCGCCACGCATCCGGTGAGTTTCTGTATTTGTTTGAGGTCTTTTGGGACATCCAATTGTGACAAAGCTCAGATTTTAGCTGGGTTTGCTTCAATTCCTCTACCGGATACAATGAAGCCCAGGAGCTTTCCGGCTGGAACGCCGAAAACGCATTTTTCCGGATTGAGCTTAATGTCTTATTTTCGGAGGTTGTCGAATGTAAGCCTCAAGTCATCTACTAGAGATTCGACATGTCTTGATTCGACGACCACATCATCCACATACGCCTCCACTGTTTTGCCGATCTGGTTGGCCAGGCATGTTTGAATCATGCGCTAATATGTTGCGCCGGCGTTTTTTAGCCCAAAGGGCATTGTGTTGAAGCAGAAGGGGTCGTACGGTGTGATGAATACTGTTGTAGCTTGGTCTAATTCTGCCATCTTGATTTGATGGTAACCGGAGTATGCGTCGAGGAAGCACAGCGAATCGTGTCCTGCAGTGGCATCGATGATTTGATCTATTCGAGGGAGGGGGAAAGGATCCTTTAGGCAAGCCTTATTAAGGTCTTTGAAATCCACACACAGGCGCGAGGATTTGTCCTTCTTTGGTACCATCACCAGGTTTGCTAGCCAGTTCGGGTGTTTTATGTCTCTAATGAATCGGGCCTCCAATAGCTTGGCTAGCTCCTCTCCCATAGCCTGTCTCTTTGGTTCGGAGAAACGCCGAAGGGCTTGTTTGACAGGTTTGAATCCTCTCTGGATATTTAGGCTGTGTTCGGCCAACCTGCGTGGGATTCCTGGCATGTCCGAAGGGTGCCAATCGAAAATATCCCAGTTCTCTTGTAGGAACTCTCGCAGTGCGGCGTCTACATCAGGGTTCAGTCTTGCCCCGATGGAGGCTGTTTTATTGGGGTCCGTTGGGTGGACCTGGAATTTGACTATTTCGTCCGCTGGTTTGAAGGATGTGGATTTGGATCTCTTATCGAGTATCACATCATCCCTATTAACCGTGGATCGCAGCGCAGTCAGTTCTTCGGCCGTTAAGGTTTCGGATAGTGCCTCGAGGGCCAATGCGGCTGTCTTGTTTTCGGCGCGGAGTGCTATGTCCGGATCACTAGCAAGAGTGATAATTCCGTTTGGCCCAGGCATCTTAAGCTTCATGTACCCGTAATGGGGTATAGCTTGGAAAACTGTGAAAGCCTCCCATCCTAGTATAGCGTGATATCCGCTTTTGAACGGGGCCACCTGGAACGTGATCTATTCGGACCTGTAATTATCCAGCGTGTCGAATACCACATCTAGTGTGATCTTTCCGGTGCAGCGTGCTTCCTGACTGGGGATTATTCCTCTAAAGGTTGTGCTGCTTCGCTCAATGCGGTTCCAGTCTATTTCCATCTTTTGGGGGGTTTCCTCGTAAATTAGGTTCAATCCGCTGCCTCCGTCCATGAGTACCTTTGCGAGGCGACAGCCGTCCACTATGGGACTGAGGACCAATGCGGCTGGTGCTCTGGCTGTTCGAAATTTAGGTTCATCGCTCGCGTTGAAGGTGATAGCAGTATTACTCCATGGGTTTATTGTCGCCACTTGATAGACTTCAGTGAGGCTGCGGAGTGTTCTTTTTCGCATGTTATTTGATGCGAAAGTCTCAAAGACTGTGAGAACGGAACTGAAATTCTCGGGCTGGTTTCCTTCGACCCCTGGAATTAGGAGGTCCTCGCCAATTTTGGCTACCTGCCGGAGTATCCAACATGCCCTGAGGCTGTGAGTTGGGGTGGCGTCCTCTGCGCTATGAATCTTGCAGGGTCCATCTAGCCACTTTTCCAGTATGGTTCCAGGCCCTCTGAAGGGTTTTGATTTTTTGGTATTTAGTCCGGGCGCCTTACTGTGGTGCGCCCTCTTAATTCGGACGGGATTGCTATTCAAGGTCGGATTGTCCCAAAATTTTATTTCGGTTTTCCAAGCACTTTCCATCGCACAGTATTTTTGTACTATGGACGCCAAGTCAACAAAGCGTGTAATATTACGATGACTTATGGCGTTGAGTATTCCCTTGTCCGTACAGTTACTGCAAAAGATTGAAATTGCGTCTCCCTCGCGACAGTCCTTTATCCTGTTCATAACCAGGAGGAATCTGGCCCAGTAATGATGTACTGTTTCTTCGGGCATTTGCCTGATTTGGGAAAGATCGCTTAAGATCGGGCGGGCGGGTTTCGTTGAATCTGAGACTTCGCCCAGTTTGCTGTTCGGAGGCCGAAGAACTTCCGGATTCTGAGATCTGGGGTCTTGGATGTTATCCGATTTGCCTGATTTTAAGCTCAGGTCTTGGATTGTATCCTCCCCTCCGCGGATATCCGGCATGGAGGGTTCAGGAATTCAGACGTAGCTAGTCCTTAAGATAGATGAAGGGTCGCCGCATTGTGTCTCTACCACAGCAATGTGGTGGGTGACTTGGGGAGAGTTAATTTCTCTTAGATCGGGTTTAAGCCCAACCTGGTCGTAATTTGTAGCGACACCCAGTGCGGCGATGCGATCCAGGAGCTCTTTTACAGAAGAGAGCTCCATCGGATCCAATTGCTCGGCGAATTCTGAGCCGACGTGGAGGTTGCTTTCGATGACCCGGGAGGTCACCGTCGGCGCAACAGCCGAACAGGTGGTTGCGAGAAAACCACCTACCTGGAGAGTTTGGCCGACAGCCAAGGCTCCTTTTGTAATGGCGCCGTCTTTAAAGACGGGAAGAGGCATCCTTCCTGATCGCGACGGCACAGAAGAACTCTCAATGAAAGCACCAATGTCGGTGTCAAAACCGGCGGATCTCGGGTAGGGGGTCCCGAACTATGCGTCAAGGTCGGATGGTAACAGGAGACAAGGGACACTTTATTTTACCCAGGTTCGGGCCCTCTCGATGGAGGTAAAACCCTACTCCTGCTAGATTAATATTGATGATATGGGTAGTACAAGAGTAGATCTACCACGAGATCAAGGAGGCTAAACCCTAGGAGCTAGCCTATGGTATGATTGTGTATGATGATGGTTGTCCTACGGACTACAACCCTCCGGTTTATATAGACACCGGATAGGGTTAGGGTTACACAGAGTCGGTTACAATGGTAGGAGATCTTGAATATCCGCACGCCTAGCTGGCCTTCCACGCCAAGAAAAGATCCTTCCGGACACGGGACGAAGTCTTCAGTCTTGTATCTTCATAGTCCTGGAGTCCGGCTATCCGAACACCCCCTAATCCAGGACTCCCTCAGGGGCTATCGCCTCCTCGAAGGAGTCTGTTGGGAAAGGAGGAATCGAAAATTCCTCTACCCAGGGGAAGAAGAGGACCGCCTCTAAAGACCCGGAGACCATGGTCTCAAAGCAGGGGAAGAAATCTTCGCCAGAGGGTCCTGCGCCGGGGGATACCTCGGCCGTACTGTGCCCCCAAGGGGATCAGCCCTCCACCGAGCCGTAAGTAGAGAGGGGAGTTTAAAATGAGAGATACCCCTATTTTATTCCTGAGAAAAATAACTGAAACTTTACCTTGTAGTTCGGATCTCAGCCCTTCTCAGCAGAGCTCATCTTCGGGGGATCTTCTTTCAGAGATGATGGAGAGCGGAACGCCTCCCCTTGCCGTACCGCCTTACGAGGTGGGCGACCCTGAGGTGTCGTCACGGAGGGTTTCTCCGAATCCGGCAGGGCCGGAAGGCAGTAATATGGCCCCCCAAAGCCCTCCGCATCCGGCCTTTGAAAAAGGCCATCGGACGAGTCCGGCACCATCCGGTGCACGGTCGGAGGAGCTGAAGGATCTTCTCGGGCGAGCGTCTATCTCAGAAGAACACCGTACGCTGATGGGTACGGTGATTGAAAGGATTTCATCCGCGGAGAGCGGGTTGCATGAGGCCGTCAGGAGTCTACTGATGGGTTTTGAGGTACGCGAAATGATGTACCTTTTGACAGTTCCGCATATATGAGATGCGCCCTATGTAGATAGTAGCCCCTAAGACTCTATGTGTTGTCAAAAGTGACGGCGCGCAGAGGATCATAATCCCAGGTGTAATATGTCGCCTTTCCTGTGTAGGTGGCGAAGTGTCCGGTGGCTAGCCGGACTGATGAATTTGCCGAACTAAAGCGACAACTTGACGTGGCAGATGCCGACATCGCGCTTGTCAACAAGCGGCTCAACGAGGCACAAGGTATGCAATTCTCCGGGGACGCCTGGTAAGGGGAGCTTGACGCCAGTATCTTACTGTATTGCACTTGATGAAGATGGGGCTGCCGCTGTGGAGGACCTTCGGGCAGAGCTTGCCCGAGCCAAGGAGCAAGCCAGAAAAAGCGATGCGGCTGCCTTAAAGGCGGTTGAAGAGCTGAAGGACGAACATGCTGCTCATTGCCACAGCAAAAAGGAGATGGCCGAGATGGCTGCGAAGTTAAAGACCGCTGCTGACCGCTGCAAGCTTCTTGAGAAAGAAGATCAGGTGGAGCGGACCATCCTGGAAAAGGCCCTTATGGCGGCCAAGGATGCGCGTTCTGCGATGAGAGCGATGAAGGAGGAGCTATGTCAGGCCGGAAATATCGCGGCTGGAAAGCCCTTTATGCTGCGGAGGAAGTTCGGAGATCCTAAGTATGCTCCGTTGGACCGGATGTGGAGTTCGGCGGACGACTATCCGGATTTGGCCGCGAGTGCCGCTGATGCGGCCGAACATTTCCGAGATCAGAAGGATAGCGAAGTGGAAAAGCTCTTCTGGTCACAGTTCAACAATCTGGAGCGTCCACTTTCATTGACCGATCGTTTGGCCAAATGGGCCGAACTGAATAGGTTGTCCGGACTCGCCATGAAGGATGTCGTAGATCATCTGTGGCCGGGAAGGCCAAAGCCGAACAGTTGTTTTAGCTTGGTACAGCAGTTCCTTGGTGCAGTGTCGCGTATCAATGCCATGAAGAGGTCAGCATGCATAGAGGGTGCGCGGATGGCCCTTGCCCGTGTTAAGACATACTGGGCGGAGATGGAGGCCACCGCTGTTGCATCCCAAGACTCGGACGGAAGCCGAGTACCTGCCGAGCACTATTTTCAGGAAGTTCTGCAAGGCGCTCGTTTAATAGAGACGCAGTGCTCGAAGGATACTATGTTCGAATGACATGTATTATTATAAAACAATATTTTGATGGAATGTAATAGCTTTTTATACTTGTGCCTTTAAGAATTAAAATACCTCCTGTGCGGCCGTTAATGTATATGTGTATATAACCTGAAAGATAGCAGTCTTCGGCTTCAGCCCCCACGCATATAATGCGGGGGTGTTCGCAGAAGGCGCATTTTCACACTTGATCCAACGTCTTGGTCCCATTAAGGAGGTGGTAGCGTAGCGAACTAGGCAACCGGACTATAATGCTTTATCACTTTCACTTAGCCATAGGAGTTTGACAGTGGGGCTACTATATAGCCCCTGGGGGCACCGCGCTCACCCGAATTCGGGGCGCGTGTGTGCCTGGCCGGGAAACGGCCCTTCGTTAATACGGAGGAATCCTAAAGATTCCGGCGGGTCATCGAGTGGTTGACCAGTCTCGCGCTATATCATGACAGTCAGTTTTCGGCTTTCTCTACTGAGGTGCTCACCTGGCTGAACCGGGGCACAATCGCAGTAGTTCTCCTGGTGCCGCCTTAGCCGACAGAGCGGAACGTAAGGCAGCAAAACACAGGAGCCGGGCAAACCCAACATTTGACCAAAGACATGATTCGGAGCTGATGCATATAAGGTCAAACTCGCGACACCGAACACTCCCTAAGGTATTCGGTCTTTATGAAAAACGGGCTAAGCAGTGCCTTTGATAATAAGCCCCTGGTGTCCAGGTACGTGCAGAATTCTGACGTGGCCACATGCCAAGACGCCAGCCTCCTCCTCGGCTATACTAGTAGTCCGGGGGATGTGTATCAACAAGAGATAGTAAAAAAGGTTTATGCAGGGTCTTAATCTAAAAAGAATCCTGGAGACGGGTCCCTGCTGCACGTCTGCGCCTGTGTCTCCGTTGTGCCGTGTCCTGGACGGGCGTAGCGTGGTGTTCGTCTGTAAAAGAGAGGAACTTAGCTGAGAAAAAAAAGGAATAGTAGTGCGGAATGTACGTTGTACTAAATAAACAAAGTATAATTCAAGACGGGTAAAATTGAGCCTTATTGACGCTTATTTTACATATGTGGAGCCCCTTGTATAGGGGTGTACGGCTACTGAACCTTTACCAATTATATGTTTTCTCCGGACTCGCCTAGCCGTGTCCGTGGTCTTAATGACCTGTTAGATGTTGTTTTAATGTGTGGCTGTCAAGGCAGCCGCATATTCTTCCGCGTGCGAGCAACACTCGATATTTCCCTTTAGAGAGATGATGCCTCGTGGACTGGGCATCTTAAGCGTAAGAGATGCATAATGCGGTATCACGTTAAAGCGTGCGAAAGCCTCGCGCCCCAGTAGTGCTTGATAGCTACTTGAAAATGGGGCGATGTGGAAGGTTAGCTTTTCGTGGCGGAAGTTATCGGTAGAGCCGAACATAACTTCTAGTGGGATAAAACCCGTGCAATGGGTATCCATGCCTGGCGTTACTCCTTGAAAGGAAGTGTTGCTATAGCGAATTTTTGTTGGGTCCAACCCCATTTTGTGGACTGTGTCCTGATATAGCAGGTTTAGGCTACTGCAGCCATCCATCAGGACTTGTGTAAAGTGGAGTCCATCGATTATTGGATTTAACACTAAGGCGGTCCGACCTGCGCTCCAGATACTTTTAGAGTAATCCTGATGGTCGAAGGTAATCAGTTTTAACGACCAGTGGCGAGACTCCTTTGGGGTAGGCCGTATATGCGCCACTCTATTTTTCCCTTTTGTCACGTGGAGTAAGTTTACTGTTTTGACATCTTGTGGGAAATTCTTTTGTTTCCCGGCGCTCTGCTTGTGGGGTTCGTCATCGTCCCCACTTGGTGTGTCGAGCCCCTTGTGTTCGGCATTGAGTTGGCCGGATTGCTTGAAGACCCAACATTCTCTGTGGGTATGGTTCGCAGGCTTCCCGGGGGTGCCGTGGATTTGACATATCTTATCCAAGATTTTCTTTAGGTTGGATAGCTCATCCCTGTTATCCTTGAGGGACAGCTTTTTCTGATTCTGCCGAGAGCTTTTGAATCCGGCGTTGACTGCCGTGCTCTTCGAGCTGCTTTCCTTATTCCGGCGCTGTTCCTTGCTGCGCCGCGGTTTCCCGTTTCCATCCCTGACTTCGGATGTACTTGGGTCGCTGGTGCTGCATCTTGCCAACCAGCTGTCCTCTCCCGCGCAAAAGCGGGTCATGAGGCTTGTTAATGCGGCCATTGTTCTTGGCTTTTCTTGGCCGAGGTGTCTGGCGAGCCATTCATCTCGAACGTTGTGTTTGAAAGCTGCTAAGGCTTCGGCGTCTGGACAGTCGACTATCTGGTTCTTTTTAGTAAGAAATCTGTTCCAGAGTTTCCGGGCTGACTCTCCGGGCTGTTGAGTTATATGACTTAAATCGTCTGCATCTGGAGGTCGGACATAGGTTCCTTGAAAATTTGCCCGAAAAGCCTCCTCGAGCTCTTCCCAACTTCCAATGGTGTTTTCGGGAAGGCCTTTAAGCCAATGCTGGGCTAGCCCTTTGAGCTTGAGGGGTAAGTATTTTATGGCGTGGAGGTCGTCTCCTCTGGCTCCAGGGTCTGTTGTTCCGTCGTACGCCTCTATGTTTACGGGCTTAAATCCCGCTGGAAATTCATGGTCCAGCACCTCATCGGTGAAACAGAGGGGGTGTGCGGCACCCCTGTATTTAGGTGTGTCGTGTTGTTCGAATATTCGTTGCGTCGCATTGCTTACTAGAGCTTGCTTTCTTGGCCCGTACAGAGACCTGGCTAGGCCATCCTTTTGATGCGAATCCTTGGGTGGATCGCGTGTTGGTTTGTGTGCGGCACCATATGTTGGTCTATGTTGGCCATGGGGTCGTCTATCCGACCGGGTAGCATCCTTATTTTTTGATTTTGGGGGCTCTAGGGCCTCCTCATCAAATTCGGGCAGTAGCTTTCGCTTCGGGTAGCTCTTTGTGTGGCGACTATCGCCGTATTTGTCTGCGGTGTTGAGTACTTTGCTCCATCTGATTCTGAGTGCATATTCCGCAGTTTTGAGCTTCCGCTTCTGCTTTTTTAGGCTACGCGCGGTAGCGACGAGCCTTTTGTGGAGGTTCTTCTGCTCCAGGAACTTGTCCGGCGTGAGGTTGTTCGGTTTATTTATCCAAGTTGCCCTGTTCGGACGGTTGCTCGATGGCATGTTCGTCGTCCGCCGGTTCGTCCTGCCCTGTGGCTGGGTCCGTATGGCTGCTATCTCTGTCGAGGCGGGGCTTGGAGCGGCGCTTACGTCGCCGCTTTGACTGCTTTTCGAGGGAAGGATCCCTCGTTGCGTCCTTTTGTTCCTCGTTGTCGCTTCCTTTAGGTGTATCTACCATGTATACATCGTGAGATGAGGTGGTTGTCTAGTGCCCCATAGGCACTGGTTCCTATTCGTCTCCTACATCGTCGTCCATACCGTCGATGTCTTCGGAGTCGAAGTCTAGCATGTCGGTTAAATCGTCGACAGTGGCTACGAAGTGGGTGGTGGGTGGGCGTCGGATTTCTTCGTTATCCGCATCCCAACCTTGCTGACCATAGTCCGGCCAGGACTCTCCTGATAAAGAGAGAGACTTTAGTGAATTCAGAATGTCGCCAAAGGGCGAGTGCTGAAAGATGTCCGCGGCTGTGAACTCCATGATCGGCGCCTAATCGGATTCGATTGGCAGGGGCGCGGGGGGTTCGGAGTCCGAAGAGGAGTCCGGCGCCTTGGAGTCACGAGCCTTGCAAAGGACAAGGCTGGTGTTCGGCTCGATCGCCGTAGAGATTGCAGCCCCTGAGGCGGTGTCCAGCCACCCGTCCTCGATTGGCGCAGTCGGCTCCGAGTTAAGGGTCGGAGCGGACACGGGTGCGGCCTCCAGGGCACTGTTCGGCGGCAGAGCTAGATCATGCCCATCGTGACAGCGCGGCGCGCTCGACTGTGGCTCGAATCCGTCGAAGATCAAGTCCCCGCGGATATCAGCCGTGTAGTTCAAACTTCCAAATCTGACCTGATGGCCGGGGGCGTAGGGGCTGTTTGGTTTGAGCCCCACCTTGCCTTACCAAAATTTTGGCATGACCAAAGCAAGGGCATGACCAAAATTTTGGCAAGTTGTTTGTGTTTGGATTGTGACCATCATATCCTCCAAAATTTTGGCAAGTGAGACCGTTGCTTTGTTAACTGGCATGACGATTATGCTAGTCCAAAAATATTTGACTACATCTATTACAAAATTAAGAAGAAATACATTTCAATACTTAGATGTGTTTCTTTCTGTAGAAAACTTATATTTAATCAATGTTAACATAAGTCACCAAAAGAATGACACGGCATGCTGCATGCACTTCGTTTTGCTATTGTTTGGATGCTGAAGAATTACTGCATGCAATTTCTAATCACGCACAGGTCTGCGTATCTTTGAATTAAAAAGCGCGGCTGGTTGGTTACAACAAAAAAAGGCTTATCCTAACTGCATGCATGCGGCAGGGCCCACCATAACAACCAGGGTCACGGCGCCAAAATATTGGCGCAACTTTCTCGCACCCTCGTGACGCCCACGCGTTGGCGAGAATTACATGGAGAGGCGCTGGGCAAGTCGGGCGAGCCAATTTTTTGGTGCAAATCCAAACAGCTACCAAATTGCATGGGCTAGCCAATTTTTTTGGCAGGGTCAGTTTTGGTAGCAATCCAAACAGGCCCGTAGCTTTCGATCTGCTCCAGATGGCCAAGCGAATTGGCCCGCAGTGCAAAGCCGCCAAATACGAAGATCTGTCCATGGAGAAAAGTCTCACCCTGGATCGCATCGCCGTTGATGATCGGCGGAGCCATCGGGCCTAAAAGTGACGACACAGAGGAACTCTCAATGAAAGCACCAATGTCGGTGTCAAAACCGGCGGATCTCGGGTAGGGGGTCCCGAACTGTGCGTCTAGGCGAATGGTAACAGGAGACAGGGGACATGATGTTTTTACCCAGGTTTGGGCCCTCTCGATGGAGGTAAAACCCTACTCCTGCTTGATTAATATTGATGATATGGGTAGTACAAGAGTAGATCTACCACGAGATCAGAGAGGCTAAACCCTAGAAGCTAGCCTATGGTATGATTGTTGTTCGTCCTATGGACTAAAGCTCTCCGGTTTATATAGACACCGGAGAGGGCTAGGGTTACACAGAGTCGGTTACAACGGAAGGAGATCTTCATATCCAAATCGCCAAGCTTGCCTTCCACGCCAAGGAAAGTCCCATCCGGACACGGGACGAAGTCTTCAATCTTGTATCTTCATAGTCCAGGAGTCCGGCCAAAGGTTATAGTCCGGCTATCCGGACACCCCCTAATCCAGGACTCCCTCAACGACAACGGGGGAAGTTGTGATCGACGGCAGATAGCATAGTTGGTGAACGTCAACAGCAAGGCAAGCAGGCGAGGGCAGCCGGTGAGCCGGTTAGCGTTTGGGAAGGGAACACACACGGCGTGGCGATGAGGATTTCTTGGATGGGGGAGGGTCGATAGAGCTGGCCCGACAGATCAAACGAACGTAGGAGACCAGATCGAGCGGTGCAGGAGGACCGATTTGACGCTTCAGCCATAATGATTTGCGATAGATTTTCTCAAGGAATCCTTAAGAGCATCTACAGTCAGATTTTCCAAATCCGGCCCCTCAAAGCGGACGCGCCCGAGCCCGTCCACGGGTAATGATAGGTCAGACCTTAAATTCACTACAACGAGGAAATCCTATGTAGAAACCTATACTACCCTAATCCTCGTCGGAGATGTCCACGATCTCCGTGTCCGGATCTAGGTACATGGGCGGCAACCGCAACTCCGGCTCTTCCAACTGCTCCGCGTCGGCCTCCACCTCCATCTCCACGTCGAGTTCATCGAAAAGCGCGTCGATCGCGGCCCGTTCGCACCGATGAACTGCCGGTTGGCCTCCACATAGGTATCATCCTCGATGGACTACAAAATGGCATGTTGCTCCGCCATCTCAGTCGCTTAGGCGACCGCGAACTCCGCCTCTGTGTCCTCCATGCTGAAGCCCGGAGCCCCCGCCAGCTTATCCTACGGCTGCTCCGCCTTGTCCTCCTCCAGATCCGCCACCTCCATTTGAGTCGGCTGCCGCTCCTCTTCCTCCTCCTCCTCCTCCGGCTTCCGCGAGTCCGGAGGCAGACCGTCTGTGATGCGGGCGGCGCACCTTGTCCGGATCTCATCCTCAATCTGGAAACGGCGCTTCAGCGTGAGCAGAGCATACGTCTTCTTCTTTTGCGGGCCATGGCGAAGCCGAACAGCGTGGGAAGAGCGGCGGAACGGGAGAGAGGTGGACGGGCTCGGGTTGGCAGTGCGAAAAGGGAGGAGGCGAATGTGGCTAGGGTTGGGGGACGCCGACCAGCTTAAATAGCTGGATTTGGCCTCGAGTGGCAAGTCAGGGCGGTGCCATTCACACCCCCGTCGGAAGAGACGTCCGTCGGACCATCGGGTTTCCGCACGATTTCATGGGGAATAAGTCCGACGTGACAGACACGTCCGGTCGCGTCTGAGTCTTCTTATATATGCGCTATATTTGAACTGAATATAAAGGATGCCGATCAGCTTGAAGCTTTCGGGTCGGTTTTTGTTGACCAGTCACTTGGTCAGTCCACGTGATGCTCTGACCGAGAGTAAAGTCTGTTTTAAACCTTAAATTCGTAGAGCTGGTCGAAATTGAACCTCAACCTTTGAATCCCTGAAATCGGTACTCTGACGTCTTTGATCCCGGTCAAAATCAACCCTACACCGATCCTAGACATGTTTGTCGCACTGGAAAACTGCAATCCTGGCCGGGATTACAGGTTCTCTCACTGCACGTCATATCCATCTTCTTCCTCTCTCCTGTTACGCCGAGCTCACGAGCGATGCTGCAACAGCCAGCACTGCGATGCGTGGCAAACACCACGGCATGCCCCGCACAAGCCAAGACGCCGAAGCCGAGTCAAAGGTCGTGCTCCTGGGCGTACTCGCGCGTCCATTGAACGACAGCTAGCTGAGTTCCGCCGGTACAGATCGATTAAGCTAGCCGGCGTGCAAGTCACTACGTCCGTCGGCTAGCTCATGGAAAATCCATCCACATGCCTACTGGCTTCACAGTCAGCTTCTACGTGAATACGCTGGAATACCAAAATCGTCTGAGTCAGCTTTGCACAATAGTGTTCACCGCAGAGTACTCGGCGACGAGCCGACGACTCGGCGTCTTGGGGCTGCTCGTAATCGCCCACGGTGGCATGCGCTGAGACGGTCATCGTCCCGTACGGCGGAACCGCATTCTCATCTTGTCGTGGCCCGCCCGCATGCCGCCGCCGGGAGCATGCTAGACACGTCTTGAGGAAGAACCCAAGCACCTTGGTCACCAGGTTCATGGCGCGCCGCACCTCCTGTCGGCCAACGCCATGACAAAGATCGCCGGCACGCAGGTCCGCTGCGTCAACCCAGCTGCTCGCGCCGAGCCGCTCTCCCACCTCCTCGACGTGCAGGCATTGTTCCACCATCAATGTGTGTGCCATCACGGTCCGCCCCCCTACAGCTCCCATCCCTCCTCTGACGCCTTGGCGCCAGCCACGGCGTCGGCGACGTCGTGCTGGAGCGCATCAGACCTCCATGGACGCCCCTGCGCAGGTCACGCGGCCAGGAAGAATGCTCGGGGATTGAGGATGTATATGACATGTGGGGCATGGACGTCAGCAATGGTAGACTGTGATCCTGGGCGGGATGGATTTTTTCCCGGTGCACCAAACAGGTTCAGGGTTGATATTAATCGGGATCAAAGAGGTGAGGGTACCAATTTCAGAGATTCAGACGTTAAGGTTCGATTACGACAAGCTCTACGAGTTCGAGGTTTAAAATAAACTTTACTCCTCTTACCGACGAAGTTCGCCCACCGCGACGGCCTCTCCGCCCCGTTAAGCCACTTGCCCGCTTCGCACCCGACCCGACCGGACCCGTTTGAGCGCCTGCCGCCTTGTCGTCTCCACCAAACTCAACTCCCCCACCACTCCCTCTCCCCTCCGCATCTCGCCACTCCCCCGTCTCGTCCCTCTCTCCGGCGACCTCTCCGGCGGCGGAACGCTCGCCGCATGGAGCAGTAGGCCCAGCGCCGAAGCTATCTCCTTGCCCCTGCGCCGGCTGCAGCCATGGCCAACTATCTGGCGCAGTTCCAGACCATCAAGTCCTCCTCGGACCGCATCGTCATCGCCGGTATGCCACCTCCTCTCTTAACCCTACTCCTAACCCCTCAGATCCCATACCTACCACGAACCGCGCTCTCCCGCGCGCTGCCGCGACTCGCAGCATAGCGCGATCTGCGCAGCCGGCCCGCGTGATCTCGGGGCCACGCGGGAGGGTTGCGCCCGATCGGGCGGCAATTGGAGATGAAATGGTGATATTTCTAGATAATAGAGCTGAAATGGTGGTCTCGGGCTTGCTGTGACATCTTGTTGAGTGATATTCATGGTGGTGTGAGGGCTGGAGGGTTGTGTTTTGCTTCCTGCTGGTCGCATCTCAATTAGTGATAAGTAAGGTTCGCTGTGCTTAAGCCAATGGGGAATGAGTGTTGTCTACAATTTCCAATGTGGCCAAACAATCTGCATGGAAACCACATAATGCACCAGGATATTGGCACAAACCTGGTTCATATGAAATACTCCTTCCATTCCAAAATAGATGACTCAACTTTGCACTAACTTTATGGAGGGAGTATATCTCAAATTGCACGCACCTGTGTAGTGTTGGACAGGCAGATGCCCATTTGTATAGTCCGGAGGTATACAATGAAAGTTGACTAACACAACTACTTTAGCTCCTCGCCGCACATGGTGACAAAATGCGAGATCAAATTTGTGTATTTGTTGTATAAATTCCTTCTCATACAGCAAATAATCTTTTGTAACAGTTGAGGATGTGAGTGACTTGTGGCTCAACGTCAAAGATAGTTTTGAGCAACGCTTGCCAGTCAAGAAAGCCTGTCTCAATAACAAGGCGAGGAACCCCGTTTTAGTGGAAAACCTACCAGCTGAGTTTATACAGACAACTGATTCAAGGCTGCGTAGTCGATTTCCTCAAGAACAATACTTGTTTTGGTTTCGCGAACCATATGCTACTGTTGTTCTTGTTACTTGCGAGGTACTTCTCTCCACATTTTTAGATATCATGTTGCATGCTGCTCTTCCTGATTCTAGTTTTAGATAACATCACTTTTCAAATGGACCATGACCTTTTGCCATTCTTCATATATATGAAATGTACAGGATCTTGATGAGTTCAAGACCATTCTTAAGCCTCGCCTCAAATTAATTGTGCAAAATGATGAGAGAGAATGGTTCATTGTATTTGTGTCGAAGGCCCATCCTAGCAATGATCAAGCAACTAAGATGGCAAAGAAAGTATACGCTAGGCTTGAGGCCGATTTCAACACTAAAAAGAGAGAAAGGTATTTCTTTTGCCACGTCTCCATAGCGGAGTTGGCAACACTCGTATCTGTGTGCTGAATATTTGTATGTATTTGTTGTTTGACTGCAACATGCCGTCACCTGTCATCTTGCATTGAATTTTTTATGAGGATGCCTCCATTTATGAATTCTCAAGGAACTCCTTTTGGGGTTCTCGGTTCAGATGTTACTGCAAATAATACTTAATTCCATGCAAATTTAAAATGCCCACCTATGATATAGGTGCTGCAAATTTGATCTTCATGGACCTGATGATGAATTCTGGGACGATTTTGACTCGAAAATGGTGGACTGCATAAGAAACACATTGGATAAAAGGGTCCAGTTCTATGAAGAAGAAAACCGCAGGTTAAGTGAGCAGCGATTCACACCAATATGGAACTTCTGCAACTTTTTTATTCTGAAGGTTAGCAATGGAACCATTTCTAGTGCTTATCAATTGTTGTTACTTATTTCATTCTCAGTGGCACTGTGTTCCTTTACGTTTGTGTGGCTTTCTTGAGCTTACACTCTTATTTGTTCAGGAAAGCTTGGCATTTATGTTTGAGGTGACTAATCTTCATGAAGATTCACTCCGTGAATATGATGAGCTTGAACTATGCTATTCAGAATCAGGTTTTTCTTCAACTTTGATCTGGGGCAGTTATGTTGCATTGAGTTTTGAGCTTCATCTCTAATTAAACTTGCATCATCAAAGGATTTTCTTTCTAATATATCAGGGTTCAGTGTAAGGTGATCAAGACTCAAGAGTCATACGTTTTTTCATGAACTCAGAGTAACTCCATACATCTATTCATAAGGTGTATGCGATTGCTTTGTAGTTTGTAGGGGTAGGACAACGTTAGCCAAGGCTAATGGTGGTGGTTAGCCACTGCTGGTGGCAATACAGAAAAAAATAGCGCAAGGGAGTTATACCGAAGAGAATTTGGGGAAGATGGATTTTTATCATTGCTTAAGAATAAAATGTGCAATGCTAACTGACCTATGTAGCATTGCAGAAGTTCGAGAACTAGGCAGGCATCCTGGCAAGAAAAGTTAGGCCAGAGTCCAGGGGAGAGATTAGGAGCGAATCCAGTTTAGAAGAGTCCAAACAGTCCTTCTCAAACACGAGTTGTATTTTTCGAGTTGTAGTCTGTCATGGTAGAGTCTGCCTGCAGTGCAGCAGTGCTCTCCCTTTGCAGGTCTGATTCCGGTTGTGTCCAGCCAGTTGGTTCTTATGCGCCAGTGTCATCTTGTTGCTTTCTCCGATAATGTTGACCCCAATACCGAAAAAGGGTTTCCCCCCGCTTTGTATACAAAGCAACCAACCGAACCATACATGGATAGGTGCTGGGGCGGAAGCAGCACAGTCACGCCCAAAAGAAACGAAAGAGAAAAGCAAAAGAAACAAGTGCCGACAACGGCGGATCAACAAAAACGAAGAAGCCTCGCGATCGCAGCGCCCACCAGGATCTTCCACTAGACTCCAAGACTCCGAAGCGCCGGCACCTATCAACACCTCCAAAAAGGATCGCGGCGATGACGACGCTGCTGCCAAGGGTTTCCCCCGGTGCACGACGAGGCGAGAGGAAGGGTAGCCCCGACGCCCTCCCGGAAGGTCAGGTGGCACCCACAGGCGCCACCGCGCCGGTGTTGGCCATGCCGGCAGGGGTTTCCCCCGATCCCAACCCGCACCTCGGGCGCCCCGGAGCTTGCCGCCAAACCAACCACCACCGTGCGCCAACGCGGTCATGAGGCCCCCCGCCGTCTCACCACGGCACCGCGAAGTGAGGACAACACGGCGAAGAATCAGAGCCGGGACAAGGGCATCGGCACCGTCGGCACGCGGGAGGGCCCCACCTCCACCGTCCGCGACGGTAGCCGTCCGGACGCAATAGCAGGAGCACACCAGGCCCGTGGGCCCACAGGCCCGGCCGAGCCCTCGTGGCCCCGTAAAGCTCCCGCCTTCGCGTTGCTGCCGGCACGCCGTCGGTGCCGTCGCCCCAAATCCGAGCTGCTCCTCCTCCTCACCGCGCCGCAGACAACGAGGCCACGCCCGGGGACCGGCCCGCTAGGACCCAGATGGGGCCCTAAGGGCCCAGATCTGGGCCGTGGACGCGTCGCCGACCAACCTGCGCCACCAGGCCGCCTCGCCGCCAAAGGACGGCGCCACCACCACGACAGGCCGCCGCCAGCCGCCACCAGACCGCCGGGCCGCCGTCAGCCGAGGGGCACCCGCCGCCAGCCCTGACCCCGGGTCAGGAGGAGCGCGCGCGGGGTAAGGGAGGACCCGCCGCCAGCCCGCCCGGCCGGCCAGATCCTGGGGCTCCGCCGGCGGCGGCGGGGGGAGGGGCGGGGGGGGGGGAGGAGAAGAGAGCGGGGGGAGCCGCCCCGGTCGCCCCCCGGGGAGGGAGGGGGGAGCCGATCTATCTCATCCGTTGACCCCAATATGAATCTGGAACAGTCCTCATTTCCATACACTAACAATAACTTGTGCTGACAGAAGTGCAACACAGGTTCCTCATTTATGGCACATGTAGTATGGACCGTAGATTAGAAGTAGTTTGCCTTGAGGTTTCTGAATTTGTATTACTACATAGAGACATTGAACTGAGCTTCTTATAGATGACCAGTGATGATCAGTTAGTTAGACATTGCTTATTAGGACACTGAGGAATAACAAGCCAATGTATGGATGAGCATATGACCAGTGGCTCCATGAGCCAATGCATGAAGCCTAAACAGCCCCTCTTAACTCCTCCTAGGTATGCGTAAATTATCTACTCCCTCCGTAAACTAATATAAGAGTGTTTAGATCACTATTTTAGTGATCTAAACGCTCTTACATTAGTTTACAGAGGGAGTAATATGCAAAGTAAAATAAAACAGAGTAGCATGAAGACCAAATATGATTATAAATGATTGACATTATTTCCAACCATAAACTTATAGATCTATTTGTGGAAGCTTGCTTGTTCTTTCTGGAGGTGACTGTGAGTAACTATTTATTTGTCGACTCTTTGGCACGCTTTTCTTTGCTTCAAATACTATAATGGTGATGTCATCAACTAATTCCTTGTCTTCTATGTTAAGAAAAGAAAGAGTACTACGTTTTGACATAAAGCTTACCCGTGCCGCCAGACTTTTTTGGAATATTAAGTTTCCTGTATATGTATTTTATAAGATAGTTTGCTCATTAGTGTCCATATCATTTTGTTTGCATGCATGCATGCAGTAAATCTCCCAGGGAAACCTCGAGAATTTGGAGGACTGGATACTGGTGATGATCAGGCTGCGCTGCTAAATCCAGGGTTCAAAGCATTGACCCAGATTGTTCAGGATGACGTGTTCAGGGAATTTGAGTTTAGGCAATACATATTTGCTTGCCAGGCTAAGGTATGTGCATAATGGATTATTCGTTTGTTGAAATAGTTTGTGCAATATTGTACAACTGCTTAGTATTTTATGTAAGTATGGAAGTACCTTGATTTATTGCTTTATTTTGTAGCAACTAGAGTTACACAATGTTTACGATGAGGAGAGGAGCATGAAACAATAATAATTACTTGTAATTTAGCACAAGCAGTCAAGCATGAAAGGACTGACACTTATTTAATTAATTAGGAGAGGAGCATGCTCTTGTTGTGCTCAAATGGATCTTGTCATATAGAACTACAACCCCTGGCGTTTTAATTTATGCTAAATTTGTTTCTCATACAATTCATTATAAATGGTTCTATGACAACTTACAATTAAATATTGTATTTTATCATTTATTTCATTTCACCTTTTCAGTTATTATTTAAACTGTCTCGACCAGTTGAGGTTGCTGCAAGAGGATATGCTTTTGTTGTCAGCTTTTCCAAGACGCTAGCCTTGCATGAGGTATGTAACCATGGCTTCACTATTTTTCTCCTTGCCAAGAATTAAATATGTTCTAGGAAGACTATCACCCTTTGCAAAATACTACTTGTTTAGTAATCCTGAATGTGTTTTCCATTTTCCTTCAGAATGCACTACCCTTTTGTTTCCGCGAAGTATGGGTGATAACTGCTTGTTTGGGTTTAATTAAATCCACAAGTACACAATATGATGGTGGAGTTGTTGCTATTGATTCAGAGAAGGAGTTCTATCGTCTTCAGGGTGACCTTTATTCTCTCTGTCGTGCTAAGGCAAGTTTTAATAATCATCTGTCTGCAGTTTGTAATGGTTTGAAGTTCAAATGGACACTAGAGAATGCAGTTCTTGTTTGGTGTTTTGTTGGTTTATTAGCTTCTTGCTGCAATCAGATTAAATGTGCCATCAACTCCTTTTTGCATATCTTTTGGACTATATTTGCCTAATTCGCTGAAAACATGCAAAACTCTTTGCTTACATATTACTCTTGATGGATATGGCAGTTTATGAGGCTTGCTTATTTGATTGGTTATGGGGTTGAAATAGAAAAAAGTCCAGTCAACAGGTATAAGATCAATGTCACTATTTTATATTCTGAATTCACCCTTCCATCCAGTTTTGCGTTCAAACTAACATGTTTAACGTACCTGCAGTGCCTCATTAAGCATGCTATCTTGGCCAAAGCCAGCTACTTGGCCTTCGATTCCACCTGATTCGTCAGCAGAAGTAATGGCAAAGGAGAAGGCAAGCATTTTTCAGCTTTGTATCATGCCTTCTTATTAGGTTTCATCTGCATTTTTTGGTTCTTTTGCATCAAAAGTCTATTTCGCTCTTATGTGGTCTAATTGGGCCATACCCATGCGAAGTGACAACATCATCATGTTAGAAATCAGTCACTAAATCTAGTCGCCCCTTCCTCTAATATTGTATGCTCAAAAGGCAAATCTTTCTGTACGAAATGGCATGAAATGAAGCATGGGATATGGAAATAGAAAATGCTATTCCATGCATCCAGGTTAGGGATCAATATCATTTTCAGTTTTTTGTTCCTGTGAACATGCAATTTTTCATACACGGAAACTTCAGGTTCATCACTAGTATAATTATGCATTTGGGTGTAGAATAATAGTAAAAGAAACTGGAGATGCCAAATCCTGGAGTCAGAATATGGGAATTCTTTTAAGGCACTCCCTCGGTCTTGGACAAAGGAAAATGCTTCTAGTGTTTAGCTGCTTATATTGCATATCTAATGCAAACTGTGGCTTAAAGTTGTGAAATATTCTCCTTATGCAGACAATTCTTCAAGCAAAAGCAAGAGAAAAGCTCTTTGACATTCAGAGGAAACCACTGCCATTGGAACCTTCTTCTCTTCTACGTGAAGCTAATAGGCGTAGAGCTTTTCTTTCAGTTGGAAATTTGTCTGAATTATATGATTCAGTTGATGGGTACGGGCAGCCATTTCTCCCATTTATGATGCATTTATATCTGGAGTGGGAATTTCAGCATAAACTGTTGGGTTGTCTTATTCATATATGTGTATATTTTTGTCTGGACAGTTCAGGTTTAGGTGCACATTCAAAACTTTCTCCCAACAAATCTTCTTCCAACTTGATGACAAGAACTATGTCTGGGCCAGCAACCTCTGAGACTTCTCTACCAGTTGATCGGCCCATGAGGTTGTCAGAAATTCATGTTGCTGCTGAGCATGCATTGAAACAGACGATATCTGATCCTGATTTTATGACATCACTTTCATCACCAGAAGAATTTGAGGTGTTATATTTATTCAGCCACAGCTCGTCATGATAGATTCTTTTCTTACTATCCTGTTATATATATTTTGGAATACTTTAATTGTACTTCGCCATTCTGCTCATTTCCCCCCTTAATCTATTTTAAAATTAGTTCGTTTAACTAATTAATTTTGGAGACACTAATTGAATATCATGTTATTTATATAAATTTTCCCAAAAACTGCAACAGTGTTTGTTTCTGTGTTAACAGAGTAGATATATGGAGCTTACTAAAGGCGCAGCTGACAATTATCACCGCTCTTGGTGGAAAAGACATGGCGTTGTGCTTGATGGAGAGATTGCAGCTATATTTTTTAAGCATGGGAATTATGACCTGGCTGCAAAATCCTATGAGAAAGTGTGTGCTCTCTATTCTGCAGAAGGCTGGGAAGAACTGTTGGCAGATGTTCTTCCTGATCTTGCAGAATGCCAGAAGATTCTTAATGACGAAGCTGGTTATCTGGCTTCCTGTGTGAAGTTACTTTCTCTTGAGAGTAGCTTGTTTTCATCTAAAGAGCGGCAGGCTTTCCAGTCAGAGGTTGTTCGGCTTGCTCACAGTGAAATGAGGCATCCTGTACCCCTTGATGTTTCATCTTTAATTACATTCGCTGGAAATCCTGCTCCACCACTAGAATTATGTGATGGTGATCCTGGTACACTATCTGTAGCAGTTTGGAGTGGCTTCCCAGATGACATAACACTTGAGTCTCTAAGTTTAAGATTGTCAGCTTTCTCTAGTGCAGATGAAGGTCTTAAGGTACAGTTAATTTGCTGTTACATTATCAATTACTTTCTTTTTTTTTCCTTGTGGGATGTAGACTTCTTGTTTAGTCTGATACACTAGTATGCACATATGTTTTTTGCAGTCACCTAATCAATGAATGATGCCATGTCATGCAGGCAATAAGGAGTACAGACGCACGTGTTCTTGTACCAGGTAGAAATATTATCACCTTCGACATTCCTCCTCAAAAGCCAGGTTCCTATGTGTTAGGCGCTCTCACTGGACAGATTGGCAAGCTGTCATTCAGATCACATGGATTTTCTCAAGATGGTCCAGTGGACACTGATGAATTCATGAGCTTTGAGAAGCCAACAAGACCTGTTTTGAAGGTAATGCATTAAAATTAGCTGGAGTATTATGACAAATCAGCCCTGGTGAATCATGTCAACTTACCATAAGTCAGCTAGCATTATTTTCAAAATTATAAATAGGCACACTTAAAATAACAGGATAAACCTTTCTTATATTTAGTGTGTGTGCGTTCTATCGGGTCTGTCTCACTTTTTGTGTATGTGCATTCACTCTAGGTGAGAAAACCGAGGGCTTTGGTTGATATTACTCCTGCTGTATCATCTGCGTTGCTTATGAATGAACTCCAGTGGATCGGGTTGATTGTCAAGCCTATAGACTATTCTTTGAAAGGTGGCATACTGCATATAGATGCCGGTGCTGAACTTAAAATCGAGGAGTCTCAGATGATTGAGATAGAAAGTTACAGAAGCGATGGGGAGCACTCTAGTCCTATTGATGCTTCCAAGGCATTATCAAGGCCCACTGATACTGGAAGGGTTGAGAAGGTTCCTATCGAAAATGGGAAGATAAAACTGCCAGATTGGGCTAGTGACGTGACAACTCTTGTTTGGTTCCCTGTTCGTGCTATCGACGATACAATTCCAAAGGGAACATCCCCAGGTTCGTATGAAATAGATAACATCAGGTATAGTAGTGTGTTTCAGGCAGTCAGTTGACATTTTTGTTGTGTCTTTATTTGTTCAGCATCCCCTCAGAAACATAGCATAGTAGATGGGATGAGAATGATTGCTCTCAAGCTTGAATTTGGAGCTTTCCATAATCAAATATTTGAAAGGTACCCTCAAGTATTTGTGCTCTCACTTCGTTATTTAGATATGCCAAGTAAAGAAATACCATTGTGATTGCTTTCCAGGACCATTGCCGTACATTTCACTAATCCATTCCATGTGAGCACACGTGTTGTTGACAAGTGCAATGATGGAACTCTACTTCTGCAGGTACAGTTCTCATGTTTGCACAATTGTTAGCTGATACATTGTCAAAAAAAGGCACATAAAATATGCTCTTCATCTTGTATTAGGTGCCAGCAACAATGCTGGCAGCTCTAATAACATATTTGAACAAATGCATGTATCAATTGGTATTAATTTCTCTTGGATTATTGGATCCCAATTTATGTTTTATTTTGTGTCCAGGTAATATTGCATTCTGAAGTGAAGGCTACTCTGCATGTAAAGGATGTATCATTGGACCTACAAGCTGGATTTGAGCACCTAGGCAAGGGAGATGGACGTCCTACTTCGAGTTTGTTCCCTCTGGTTATTGCTCCTTCTTCCAAAGCTGGAATCTTGTTTGTGATACGTTTAAGTGGCACAAAAGGTATGTCTTCTCTAGGAAGTCCACTTCTCATCTTAAGCTGACTTGCAATGGATGATTGCTCACGTCCTGTTACTCCTTGCTACGACTATGAGTCGTATACTTCATTGTGGCAAAGCTAACCACGAAAACTATAGTTTGGTGGCCACAATGAACATCTTAAAATGTCCAATGTAAACTCCATTTTCCAACTTAAACTTGAATCATCCATTTGAACTTTCACATTTTCAGACCTAGATGAGCTGGAACAGGCTGACAGCATGTTGCATATTAAATACGGGATATCCGGTGACCGAGCAACCGGAGCACACTCTCCAGTTCCTGTTAAACCTGATGATTCTGAAGAGCTTCTATTCAAGATTTCACTCAAACTGAAGCGCCCTGTTCTAGATCCATGCCTGGCAGTCGGATTCCTTCCGTTTTCTACCGATTGCCTGAGGGTTGGTCAATTAGTCAACATGAAATGGCGGGTTGAAAGGCTGAAGGACCTGGAGGAAGCATCTCTGTCTGACGTAAGTCTGCAGAACATTCCTTTCTTGCGTCCCAGTAGGCATCGCTTTTATGCAGATTCCACTGGAAACTTTCTTCATAACTGCTCGAATTCTATTTCGCAGGATGAAATACTTTATCAGGTGGACGCTAATCCACAGAACTGGATGGTTGCTGGGAGGAAAAGCGGTCACATTTCATTCTCAGAAGCACAAGGTTAGGATCTAGACACATCTGCGGTTCAGTCCATCTTTATTTTAGCGCCAGTTCACAATTATCGTGTGCACCAATATAACAGTAGGCATCCATTTTACCCACAGGATCAAGGATCGAGATCGCCGTGACATGTGTCCCGCTAGTGTCGGGGTACGTACACCCGCCACAGCTAGGCCTGCCCGACGTAGGCGATGCAAATATCAGCTGCAATCCGGCAGGTCCCCACCTGGTGTGCGTTCTTCCTCCCACTCTCAGCTCCTCCTACTGCATACCGGCTTGATTCATGAGCCATCTCCGTGTTCTGTTTTTGCCTGGAGGCTATTCTTTTTTTTCTATAGGTTACATGCACGGTGTATATTGATTGACTGGGTGCGAATCCGAGTTCTCGTGATGAGCTGGGGGTTTAACCCTCAACGTTTGCATTGCCCTGAGTATGAGTTGGGGGTAAACCCCTAAACATTTGAGTTTGTGCTGTCTCTCTTTCAAAATGCTAGCGTTACGGTTTGTTTTCGTGGAAAGTCGAATGAAGCAAGTACAGCAAGCAGAGGAAGCTCCTTCGTTAAGCTTTTGATGGCTGACAACACTATTTAGTCAGAAAGTTTGCTCGCCAATCCCAAATTGGCCGCTTCCTCCAGTTCTTTTTTTTTCTGAATCGCACTTCCTCTTGTTGTTGCAACAACAATCATTGTAAGGAATGGATGGTTGAGTAAGAGCGTGTTAGGATTCACTCCGCTCCACAGCTCTGCTCCAGGAGCGGGCCGAGCCGTACCGAACGCTACTACTCCTCAGAGTCAGAAGAGCGAAGCAGAGCAGACTGTAGTTCAATTCGGTGGAGTTGTTGAAGCCCAGCTCCGCATGCCACTCCGCAAAACTTGCGGGTTCGCTTGATCCTATTTTATCGCTAGCGCGCAGCAACAACCTGAACCTCAGGGGGTGTTTGTTTCAGAAGTCCTAGAATTTTTTATAGTCCCAGGGACTAATCAAAAAAGAATCTTTTTAGAGAAAGTCCCCGTAGAAAAAGTCCCTCAAGAGTCTTTTTAGAGAAAGTCCCTGTAGAAAAAGTCCTCGTTTGGTTCCTAGGGACTTTTTAGAGATTTTTTTAGTCTCTAGGACTAAAAAGTCCCTGAACCAAACACCTCCTCAGACCTCGTCGTGTAGGGAGTGGAGTTAGAGCCTGTTTGGGACTGCTCTGCTCCTTAAAATTCAGCTCCGCTCCAGAAAATACAAGCCAAACGGGGTAGCTCCACGATATGCCGCTCCGCAAAAAAATTAGAATCTGGGATACAACTCCAAGTTTTTTATGAAGCTCCTCAGGGGGTGCTCCAAAAAACTCTAGAAGCTGGAGTTGGGTGAAAATTACCCACGACTGCCACCAGTAAGTGGATACCCCTTCGTTTGTCCCCCCTCAACCAATCAAATAGATCCTTTCCACCAAATTTCTCATTCTTGAAGCTGGAGCTAAACGGCAGCCAAACATTCTCTTTGGTAGTACTAGAACTTCTAGATGAAACTGCTTCAAAGTGAATTTAGTGAAGCGAAACCAATTTTTGTGAAGCGGAGCAGTCCCAAACAGGCCCTTAGTTGACAGCTACTCCTGATTTTGGGGACGGAGCCAAACAATCCAGGAGCAGGGAGCGGAGTCAAGGATTCGAAGGAGTGGAGGGAATCTGAACACGCCCCAAGACATGCAATTTGTTTTGCGCGAAAAAACCGCTCAATCTATTAAATTTTTCAGCAGTACAAGAACCCATGTGAAAAATGGACATTACAGAAAGGTCTCCAGCTCAACGGCACCACCTCACAACACCCCCAGCCCCCAACAACGAGTCAAGAGACAAAACTAAACTGCACCAGAGCCTTCCCCGGCTTCCGGCATTCGGAACTACCAAACGCTGTAACCTTATTCCTTAATAATAATTCCGGGGGATCACTCCCCGTGCTTCGGACCTGCGTGGGCACATTTTAAAACCTTCATTCTCTTTAACAACCTTTCAAAGAGAAAAATATTTCAGGACTTGTTGCCCGCACCACGCTGCCGTTGGAGAAACCTAGCATAACTATATATAGACAACCTATCTACAAAGCCAGACTCATGCTCTTAACCAAATGACTCGTTTAAGCCAGCTTAGGGCATCTCTCAAACGAGTCATTAACAATGTAAAAAACTAAAGGCACAATTAGCCCCACAACCGTTCATCAGGTCCGTGAAGTGGTTTCAACGTTTGTTTTCACATAACCCGGACACAAAATGGACGCATTCATAGGGTTCACGAAGAGGTTGGATGTTTGTTTTCGAAATGTAACATGGTCGGATCATGGCACATTTGCCTCGGCTGATGAGTAGGCTTCCTTGGATCACAGGATTTGCAAAACGATTTGACTGCATGACACAGCCAAGTCTATGGATTTTTTCAAAAGATCAGACCTCATGCATAAATTCTTCCAGGGAATTTTTTAATGGCCCAATCCTGTGATCCAAATGCATTCCATAGGAAATTGATATCCAGTGAGAAAATAAGGCGTAACATGTTCCCCTTGCCACTGGTCAATAAGCATACGGCTGTGTGTGAATAATTCTCACTCCCATTTCAACTCTTTAACAAAGCTTGAAAAACGTTCTTATATTATGGGAATAGTTGTAAGATATCGGAACATTTTGTTAGTCAAATTAATTATTTTCAGAACCATAAGGGAAGTATTAACCCAGGTTTATTGTTTATTGCTAAAAGAGCTGTTTAATGTTAGCCAGAGTAGACGTCACTCTACATCCAGAGTAAACTGCTAACAAGCCATTCATCCATATGAAGGAAATTTGATAAAAACTCAAATCATACAGCCCTTCCTCAGTTCAGGTCTCCAAATCACTTCCACACGGTGCTATGTGATACTCCCTCCATTTTTAAATATTTGTCTTTTTAGAGATTCCAAATGGTTACCACATACATTCATTTTAATAGAAAGATGGGAAAGGCTAGGTTAGCAGAAGACTAGCTTGTGCGAGTGAGGCAAGGCTTTCTTTCATAATACGATTTTGGCTTACGATTGCGTTCCATTCCAATTATTCATTTGTTTTTCTTGTCACTGTGGGCGAGAACTATTTTACATTTCCAGACAGACCCCGAGCCGAGGTTGGAACAATTCTTTATTTTCTTGTTGGTTCCTTCTTTATTATTTATTCCAAGTTTTTCTCTTCCATTCGGTTCATTAGCTTTAGGAAAAAAGAAAGTTTCAGTTGGACTGTCAAGCAAGCTTTATTCCGCCATGAGTTGGATCCAGATCAGACAGCTGGGAGATGAGAGGTTGTTGGCCGTGGGCTCAAATCGAGGAGGGAGGGATGGCGGGGCAGAGGAAAGGAAGAAGAGAGTGGCGGCGGCGGATAGGACAGAAGTCACAGAATTTAGAGACCCTAAATTTTAGGATTTCTGTCACATCCAACACCGCCACCCACCCCTCCATCTGCACCGCCACCCCTCTCCCTCCTTGATTCCATTTCAGCCACCAGCCAACCGCCTCCCACCTCCAAGATGTATGCAGGGGCATCTCCTCGACACCAGCAGCTGGATGCAGAGCAGATGGGGTAGCGCGAGCGAGCAGGCGACGAGGAGATCAGGAAAGGAAGGGAAAACAGGAGCGCACCAATAAGAAACAAAAACAGAAGCAAGAGACGAGGATGTTAAAAATGTGCTAGAAGAATTGCTAGTGTGCTAGAAGAATTGCTCGAACAGCTGTTTAATGTTGGCTGGAGTTACCGTTACTCTACAGGATACCAAATTGTTAACAAGCCATTCGTTCAGAGAAGCAAATTTTATAAAAACTCAAATCTTTCGGCGTTTCACAGTTCCAATCTCCAAATCGCTTCCACACCTGCTATCATAGCGCATCAGAAGAACAGAAGTATTTAGTTTGACCATCACCAAAGAAAACTACATGACTGCTCAAACGAAGTACTGTCCGCCAAAATGAATACGCTGCGTTATCCGGATCAGACGGTTGGGAACTAGGAGGTAGTTGGCTGGGGGCTGAAATTGAAAAGAGGCGGCGGCGTTGAGGAATGGATAAGAAGTGGCGGCGGCGAAGGGGCAGAAGTCTTAAAATCTAAGACTTATGTCCCGTTGCCACCGCCACCGCATATCCATCCACCAGCTCCGCCGCCCCTCCCTCCTCTATTTACATTTCAGCCACCAGCCAACCACCTCTTACCTCCGAGCCGTATGCAGAGGGAACAGCTCGACACCAGCGGCTGGATGCAGAGAAGACAGGTCGCACGGCGACAAGGAGGTCGGGGAAGGAAGGAAAACGGAAGATGGAGGCACACGAATCTCAAGATATGCCAGAAGACAGGTAACACGACGCGGTTTGATTGAGCGTCGTGCTGTTTAATGCTGGCCGGCGTTTCCGTCCGTCTATGCTTCCCTCTACGGGATGACCAAACTGTTATCAACAGGCCATCCTTCCAGTCGTGAAGCAACAAGCACAAAACAGTTTTTCAATCGCAAAATATAAACGGAAAAAATTGAAATACACAACAAAACTGGATATAATCAAGCTTTTCCTCAGTTCAGGTCTCCAAATTGCTTCCGCACCGCGCCATGAGATAGCACATCAGAAGAACGAAAGTATTTAGTTTCATCATCATAGGACAGCTTTTTAAGCATTAGAAACAGTATACAAGATAAAACAAAAGAAAGAATCTCTGAAAGAGATGGTCCCTCAGAAACATTTGCATAGATGTATCAACAGATTGGTAATTTTCAGACAAGGCTGAAACTTTTAATTTGTCCAGTCATCGGGAGGCCGAAACAGAGTCCAAAACTTTTCAAGCAAATAGAAGGAACAACTAGACGAGCAACAAGATCGGGTTGCTTGTTGTCTCAGATCCCTCTGGGTGATAATATGGATCTCATCAACGTATGAATCAGGCCACTACTTTAACATCACAGGTCATCACCGGGATCCGCGAACAACCAACCTCCGATCCATAGGAAAGAACGAAAACGAAATATCTACAGAAAAAATCAAACAGATGCAGTCTCCTCAGTTCAGGTCTCCAGTTCTTCCACATTGTGAATTTCAGAAGAACGAAAGTATTATTTGGGTCATCACCGGAGAACGAGCAGGGGGAGAAAAATAAAAGCAAATCGAAGCGATACTCGAAGTCGAATCGAGAAGGAGAAGCGGGGACGCATAGGAGGGAAGGATGGGGGGACGTGGGATACTGCGTCTGGCGGCTGGGTTTGCTGGGTGGTTAGGAAGGAGGATTTGTTTTGTATTTATAGGCTCCCGGTTAGGGTTGGGCCGGTTGCCTGCACCTCCTACGTAATCTGCACCGTCCGATCTCGGTCTCGATCTCGACGGGGACGGCGTTTCCCGTTGCGAAACCTGGCCACGCCGTCTCGTTCTCCACCGCGCCTCTCAGCTGCCGTCACATGTATCACACGACCGAACTGTTAACCTTTTTTTAGGGTGGAACTGGTTAACTAATTAACTATGATTAAGTATGACGAATACATGATCAACACTGTAAGAAGAAAATGAACACATATAAGAAAATTAGTTTTGCTAAATAGTAGTCATATTTTACGCAGAGTGGATTTTGTACTTTTCTTATTTTCATTTATTATTTTATTTTAATGAGTTCGATTATTATTTTTTCCATGATACTGTCGGAATCGGGGCTCCGGGGACCCAAAAGGTTCGAACTTTGGGGTGCGCTGGTTCCTCCGCTCTACTCTACCTCACGACGACACTCTCGCGTGCTCGAGCTAAGGAAGAAGAACAGTGGACACGGCGGTTAACCTAGGTTCGGGCCACCTTCCGGTGTAATACCTACTCCTGCTTGGTTGGGATTGCTTGAGGATGAGAGTGAGTACAAAGGTGGGTTCTGGCTAGCTTGGGCTCGCCTACTACGGCGGCAGACTACCCTCTCTTATACTAGACTTGGTCCTCTTCCCCCGAAAACGCAAGGCGGGAAGGGTTGCCGCAACGGCCAGTTTGAAGAGGGGCAGGACTGCAGCTTATCCTGACAAAAGTAGTCTTCGCCTGCAAAAGCCTCCTGTCGTGACGCGCTGGTGGGCTCGGGGATAACCTCCGTCCTGGCGATTCA
Source organism: Aegilops umbellulata (assembly GCA_032464435.1). Lineage (NCBI taxonomy): Eukaryota > Viridiplantae > Streptophyta > Magnoliopsida > Poales > Poaceae > Aegilops > Aegilops umbellulata. The sequence continues at coordinate 124,516,979 of CP136058.1, forward strand.
CGGGCCTTGGTCTTCTTGCACCGAACTAGAAACCTTTGGGGATTGCTTCGGGACCGGCGCGTTGTCCCTGCTCTCTTAGCACAAAAGAGGAAAGCCTCTTCATCCGCGCCCGCTAGCACCGCCTCTAGCACCGCTCGTCGTGGCGCGTCTCAACCACGTGAAGACGTAGGACCACGCGACCCCGCTGAGCCATCCTTGACTAGTCCGCCCCGCGAAGGGCCTTGGGGGCAGCCTTGAGAGGCCCCCCTCGCGAGGCTCCTGCTGATGCTCGCTTGTTGGGGAACATAGCATGCAATTTCAAAAAAAAAATCCTACGCTCATGCAAGATCTATCTAGGAGATGTATAGCAACAAGAGGGAGAGAATGTGTCCGTGTACCCTCGTAGACCGAAAGCGGAAGCGTTAGCTTAACACGGTTGATGAAGTCGAACGTCTTCTCGATCCAACCGATCAAGCACTGAACGTATGACACCTCCGAGTTCTGCACACGTTCAGCTCGATGAAATCCCTCGAACTTTTGATCCAGCAAAGTGTCGAGGGAGAGTTCCGTCAGCACGACAGTGTGGTGACGGTGATGGTGAAGTTATCCGCGCAGGGCTTCGCCTAAGCACTACGTGAATATGACCGGAGATGTAAACTGGGGAGGGGGCACCGCACACGGCTTGGAACAATTGTGTGTCTAAGAGGCGCCCCCACCCCCGTATATAAAGGAGGGAGAGGGGAGGAGGCTGGCCCTAGTGGGAGGAGTCCCACTTGGGCTCCTAGTAGGATTCGCCCCCCCCCTTCCTTTTATCGGAGAGGGAAAGGGGGAAGGAGAGGGAGAGGGAGAAGGAACGGGGCGCCGCCCCCTCCCCTAGTCCAATTCGGACTCCTCCCTTGTGGGGCGCCACCTCTTGTGGGATGGCTTGCCTCCCTCCTACGGCCCATATGGCCCATATCTTCCCCCGGGGGGTTCTGGTACCCCCCTCCCGGTACTCTGATATGTACCTGATACATTTCGGAAAACTTCTGGTGTCCGAATACTATCATCCAATATATCAATCTTTACCTCTCGACCATTTCAAGACTCCTCTTCATGTCCGTGATCTCATCCGGGACTCCGAACAACATTCTGTTACCAAATCACATAACTCATAATACAAATCGTCATCAAACGTTAAGCGTGCGGACCCTACGGGTTTGAGAACTATGTAAACATGATCGAGACACCTCTCCGGTCAATAACCAATAGCGAAACCTGGATGCTCATATTGGTTCCCACATATTCTACAAAGATTTTTATCGGTCGAACCGTTATGGCAACATACGTTATTCCCTTTGTCATCGGTACGTTACTTGCCCGAGATTCGATCGTCGGTATCTTCATACCTAGTTCAATCTCGTTACCCGCAAGTCTCTTTACTCGTTCCGTAATGCATCATCCCACAACTAACTCATTAGTCACATTGCTTGCAAGGCTTATTATGATGTGCATTACCGAGAGGGCCCAGAGATACCTCTCCGATACTAAGAGTGACAAATCCTAATCTCGATCTATGCCAACCCAACAAAACATCTTTGGAGATATCTATAGAGCATCTTTATAACCACCCAGTTACGTTGTGACGTTTGATAGCACACAAGGTATTCCTCCGGTATTCAGGAGTTGCATAATCTCATAGTTAAAGGAATATGTATAAGTCATGGAGAAAGCAGTAGCAATAAAACTTAACGATCATTATGCTAAGCTAACGAATGGGTCTTGTCCATCACATCATTCTCCTAATGATGTGATCCCGTTCATCAAATGACAACACATGTCTATGGTCAGGAAACTTAACAATGAAGTTGTGGGAGATAAGGATGAACGAGAGAGGTGCGGGTATCCTTTTGCAAAATTGTCATAGTTTGCTTTCTATCCGTTAGATATAGATCAGGAAGTCTATATTGCAAGATGGCAGGCACACCATCATCACCAAGAGTAGAGATAAGAGTAGAGGAGCTATGTATAGATATGACGGTTCAGTCTCTCAAAGGTGCTCATAGGGGTAGGGTGTGCGTGTGTTCGTTCATAGGGGTGAGTGTATGCGCGCATGTATGAGCGCTTACGTCTGTACTGTGTTAAAAAAAGGAGTACTCGAAGTATGCAAGTTCATAAGGAACGGACGGTGTACATCACTCTTGTCGCGTTCGCGTTGGACCCTGACATGGTGGACCCCGCACGTCGCTCACCGAATGGAACGCGCTTTGTCTTGCGTTTTGCTCACTTGTTGGACCGCAGTTGAGAGAAAATCGACGTCCCTCCCCCGCCCCACCTGCGTCATTTACTACTAGACTAGAAGGGAGAGAGAGAGGTAGGCCGAGTGTTAATGAGGCCATACCGACGCTCGAATTTGGCCAGGAAAACAGGTAAACCGACATGTGGGGCACACATGTCGGGATGACCTGGCGCAGACTAGTCCAATGGAGGAGCTGGCCCATGACCTCCTCGCCACCGGCAACCGTTCATGTGGGTTGTGGGCCCAGCAACATGGTGCAGCTCCCGCACCGCCTCTGGACATGGCGACCGCGGTGAGTGACACGCTCATCACTACCGGACACGCTCGGCTTCAGGGTGCCGAGGGTGGCGCTACCGTTGTGGCACGACCAGCAGATCAACACCCCGCTTGTCGAGGATGCACGGGGCGCCAAAGTGCGCGCGCGCCATGACGCGTCCGCAGAGTGTTCTAGCATGGCCAACTACATCCCCAGGACTCGAGACCATTCCTGGTCGTCTTTCAATGACATGTGGGATCGCATGTGAGCAAAGGGCATGTCCAACGTTGCCACGCCCGCAGCTGACTATCCTGGCACACAAAAAACATGCGTCCCCCGCGCCGTCGCGCGCGTGCGTTCCCAGCCGCGCCAGCTGCCTGATATGTCTCCATCGTATCTATAATTTTTTATTGTTCCATGCCAATATTATTCAACTTTCATATACTTTTTGGCAACTTTTTATACTATTTTTGGGACTAACATATTGATCCAGTGCCCAGTGCCAGTTTCTGTTTGTTGCATGTTTTTTGTTTCGCAGAAAACCCATACCAAACGGAGTCCAAACGGAATAAAAACTGACGGAGATTTATTTTGGAATTATGAATTTTGGGAAGTGTAATCATCGCGAGACGATGCCCAAGGGGGGCACGAGGCAGGGGGCGCGCCCCAGGGTATCAGGCGTGCCCCTGACCCTCGTGGCCACCCCGTAAGGCGGTTCGAGCCCTTCTTTCGCCGCAAGAAAGCTAATTTCCGGATAGAGATCGTGTCCAAAATTCAGCCCAATCGGAGCTATGGATCTCCGGTTATAAAAGAAATGGTGAAAGGCCAGATCTGAGAATGCAGAAACAGAGAGAGACAGAGAGATAGATCCCATCTCGGAGGGGCTCTCGCCCCTCCCACGCCATGGAGACCATGGACCAGAGGGGAAACCCTTCTCCCATCTAGGGAGAAGGTCAAGGAAGAAGAAGAAGGAGGGGGGCTCTCTCCCCCTCGCTTCCGGTGGCGCCGGAACGCCGCCGGGGGCCATCATCATCACCGCGATCTTCACCAACACCTCCGCCATCTTCACCAACATCTCCATCACCTTCCCCCTCTATCTACAGCGGTCCACTCTCCTGCAACCCGATGTACCCTCTACTTGAACATGGTGCTTTATGCTTCATATTATTATCCAATGATGTGTTGTCATCTTATGATGTCTGAGTAGATTTTCGTTGTCCTATCGGTGGTTGATGAATTGCTATGATTGATTTAATTTGCTTGCGGTTATGATGTTGTCCTTTGGTGCCCATCATATGAGCGCGCGCGTGGATCACACCATAGGGTTAGTTGTATGTTGATAGGACTATGTATTGGAGGGCAAGGGTGACAGAAGCTTCAGCCTAGCATAGAAATTGATGCATACGGGATTGAAGGGGGACCAATATATCTTAATGCTATGGTTGGGTTTTACCTTAATGAACGTTAGTAGTTGTGGACGCTTGCTAATAGTTCCAATCATAAGTGCATAGAATTTCAAGTAAGGGATGACATGCTAGCAGTGGCCTCTCCCACATAATACTTGCTATCGGTCTAGTAACATAGTCAATTGCTTAGGGACAATTTCGCAACTCCTACCACCACTTTTCCACACTCGCTATATTTACTTTATTGCTTCTTTACTTACAACATCCCCTAGCTTTTACTTTCGTGCTCTTTATATTTTTGCAAGCCTATCGAGAAACACCTAGAAAGTACTTCTAGTTTCATACTTGTTCTAGGTAAAGCGAACGTCAAGCGTACGCAGAGTTGTATCGGTGGTCGATAGAACTTGAGGGAATATTTATTCTACCTTTAGCTCCTCGTTGGGTTCGACACTCTTACTTATCGAAAATTGTTGCGATCCCCTATACTTGTGGGTTATCAAGACCTTTTTCTGGCGCCGTTGCCGGGGAGCAATAGCGTGGGGTGAATATTCTCGTGTGTGCTTGTTTGCTTTATCACTAAGTAATTTTTATTTGTTGTTCTTAGTTGTTCTTTATCTTTAGTTATGGATATAGAACACGAAATACCAAAAAAATTAGGTGTACTTGCTACTCATGGAGATGGGGAACCTCCTAAAACCCTCGATGTTGGTTATGTGAAAGATATTATGTACTACTTTGATAATCCTGAGAAAACCCCATTCAATTATGTAATGGGAGTAACGTTGGATCAATGTGAATACTTTACGGATTATCGCTTGACACAAAAAGGGAAACTATTATGGGATCAAATTCATATATTGAAGTGGTATGCTAGGCAACTATGCTTGAGTTATGATTATACTTGTTGCTCTAGGATGAAGGCTCCACACCTTCCCTTTTCATGCAAATTTAATGATAATAAAACCTTAGCTTCTTATGCTAATGGTATATATGATTACTATGATGTGGAGCAAATAGAAGAATTTGTTGCTTTTATGGGTGTTTATGAAATTGAATATATGTTTAAAGAGTTTGAAGATTTTGATGCTGCTGCTTATAGACCTGAAAATTTAGCTATCCTCAAATATTGTTATGAGAATTATGAATACAATTCCAAAATTAATGCACTCATTGAGAAAGTCTCCGCTGTCCAAGAAGAGACTAATATTTTGCAGGAATCTATGGAAGAAGAAATTGATGAAACTGTGAGCTCATTGGATGAAAAAGATGAGGAGGAGAGCGAAGAACAAAAGGAGGAAGAGCGGATTAGCTACCCGTGCCCACCTTCTAATGAGAGTAACTCTTCAACTCATACATTGTTTAATTTCCCTTCGTGCTTACCGAAGGATGATTGCTATGATGACTGTTATGATCCCATTGATTCTCTTGAAATATTCCTGTTTGATGATGCTTGCTATGCTTGTGGCCAAGATGCCAATATGAATTATGCTTATAGAGATGAACTTGCTATATTTCATTATGTTAAACATGAAATCGTTGCTATTGCACCCACGCATGATAGTCCTATTACTTTTTGAATTCTCCCAACTACACTATATTGGAGAAGTTTGCTTTTATTAAGGATTATATTGATGGGCTGCCTTTTACCGTTGCACATGATGATTTTGATGAGTATAATATGCATGGAACTATATCTCCACCTCTCTATGTTTCCCACACGATAAAATTGCAAGAAACTGTTTATACTATGCATTGGCCTTTACTTTGTGTGCATGAATTGTTCTTTTATGACATGCCGATGCATAGGAAGAGAGTTAGACTTCGTTGTTGCATGATATATGTTGCTTTGTGCTCACTACTAAATTACAAATCATTGCTAATTAAAATTGGCTTTGATATACCTTGGGATCCGGGTGGATTCACTACTTGAGCACAATATGCCTAGCTTAATGGCTTTAAAGAAAGCACTGCCAGGGAGACAACCCGGAAGTTTTAGAGATTCATTTATTTCTATTGAGTGCTTTCATATAGTTTAAAAACAACAAAAATAAAGAGGGGAACCCAAAACTTTTAAAAAAGGAAAGTGAAAGTGAGATAGACGAGCATTGTGAAAGTGGGAGATGTCCTTAAACTTGTTTAGGCCCATGGGAACTTTGTGAATCTTAATTACAGAAACTTTTCAATAAAAATAATTATCCCCTTGTACAATTCCATTGTATTATAAAATGTGCCAAGGTTTGCCTTTAGGATGTTTACAATGCTTGTTGGGTTGTACGGTGCAGGACAAAAACTTTGGCTGTAGTGCGCGATTTTATTTTTTTATTGGAACATCAAATGGTTCTGATTCCTTTTGCATTGTCTTTCTGTACAAATTGTTTATTTTTACTAATTGTGGCAGAATTTTTCAAGTACCTTAAGTATGGTGAATGTTTAGATTATTACAGACTGTTCTGTTTTAGACATATTCTGTTTTTGATGCATAGTTTGCTTGTTTTGATGAAACTATCAACTTATATCAGTGGATTAAGCCATGGAAAAGCTATATTACAGTAGACACAATGCAAAAACAAATTATGATTTGGTTTGCAACAGTACTTAGAGTAGTGATTTGCTTTATTATACTAACGGATCTTACCGAGTTTTCTGTTGAAGTTTTGTGTGGATGAAGTGTTCGATGATCGAGAAGGTTTCGATGTGAGAAGAAGGAAGAGAGGCCAGAGCTCAAGCTTGGGGATGCCCGAGGCACCCCAAGTAAATATTCAAGGAGACTCAAGCGTCTAAGCTTGGGGATGCCCCGGAAGGCATCCCCTCTTTCTTCAACAAGTATTGGTATGTTTTCGGATTCGTTTCGTTCATGCGATATGTGCAAATCTTGGAGCATCTTTTGCATTTAGTTTTCTTTTTTCTTTTGTGCACCATGCTGGTATGAGATAGTCCTTGGTTGATTTATAGAATGCTCATTGCACTTCACTTATATCTTTTGAGTATGGCTCTATAGAATGCTTCATGTGCTTCACTTATATCATTTGAAGTTTGGATTGCCTGTTTCTCTTTACATAGACAACCGCCATTTGTAGAATGCTCTTTTGCTTCACTTATACTTGTTAGAGCATGGGCATATCTTTTGTACAAAGAATTAAACTCTCTTGCTTCACTTATATCTATTTAGAGAGATGACAGGAACTGGTCATTCACATGGTTAGTCATAAAATCCTACATAAAACTTGTAGATCACTGAATATGATGTGTTTGATTCCTTGCAATAGTTTTGCGATATAAAGATGGTGATATTAGATTCATGCTAGTGGGTAGTTGTGGATTGTAGAAATACTTGTGTTGAGGTTTGTGATTCCCGTAGCATGCACGTATGGTGAACCGTTATGTAACGAAGTCGGAGCATGAGGTATTTGTTGATTGTCTTCCTTATGAGTGGCGGTCGGGGATGAGCGATGGTCTTTTCCTACCAATCTATCCCCCTAGGAGCATGCGCGTAACAGTTTGTTTCGATGACTAATAGATTTTTGCAATAAGTATGTGAGTTCTTTATGACTAATGTTGAGTCCATGGATTATACGCACTCTCACCCTTCCATCATTGCTAGCCTCTTCGGTACCATGCATTGCCCTTTCTCACCTCGAGAGTTGGTGCAAAATTCGCCGGTGCATCCAAACCCTGTGATACGATACGCTCTATCACACATAAACCTCCTTATATCTTCCTCAAAACAGCCACCATACCTACCTATCATGGCATTTCCATAGCCATTCCGAGATATATTGCCATGCAACTTCCATCATCATCATATACATGACTTGATCATTTACTGTCATATTGCTTTACATGATCGTAAGATAGCTAGCATGATGTTTTCATGGCTTGTCCGTTTTTTGATGTCATTGCTACACTAGATCATTGCACATCCCGGTACACCGCCGGAGGCATTCATATAGAGTCATATCTTTGTTCTAGATATCGAGTTGTAATATTGAGTTGTAAGTAAATAAAAGTGTGATGATCATCATTATTAGAGCATTGCCCCAGTGAGGAAAGGATGATGGAGACTATGATTCCCCCACAAGTCGGGATGAGACTCTGGACGAAAAAATAAAAATAAAAATAAAATAAAATAAATAAATAAAGAAATAGGCCAAAAAAGGAGAAGGCCCAACAAAAAGAGAGAAAAAGAGAGAAGGGACAATGTTACTATCCTTTTACCACACTTGTGCTTCAGAGTAGCACCGTGTTCTTCATATATAGAGAGTCTCATGAGTTATCACTTTCATATACTAGTGGGAATTTTCATTATAGAACTTGGCTTGTATATTCCAACGATGGGCTTCCTCAAATGCCCTAGGTCTTCATGAGCAAGCAAGTTGGATGCACACCCACTTAGTTTCAGTTTGAGCTTTCATATACTTATAGCTCTAGTGCATCCGTTGCATGGCAATCCCTACTCCTCACATTGACATCAATTATGGGCATCTCCATAGCCCGTTGATTAGCCGCGTCAATGTGAGACTTTCTCCTTTTTGTCTCCTCCACACAACCTCCACCATCATATTCTATTCCACCTATAATGCTATATCCATGGCTCACGCTCATGTATTGCGTGAAAGTTGAAAAGGTTTGAGAACGTCAAAAGTATGAAACAATTGCTTGGCTTGTCATCGGGGTTGTGCATGATGTGAATATTTTGTGTGGTGAAGATGGAGCATAGCCAGACTATATGATTTTGTAGGGATGAGCTTTCTTTGGCTATGTTATTTCAATAAGACATAATTGCTTGGTTGGTATGCTTGAAGTATTATTGTTTTTATGTGAAAGGATAGACTATTGCCTTGAATCACTCGTGTCTTAATATTCATGCCATGATTAGACATATGATCAAGATTATGCTAGGTAGCATTCCACATCAAAAATTATCTTTTTTTATAATTTACCTACTCGAGGACGAGTAGGAATTAAGCTTGGGGATGCTGATACGTCTCCGTCGTATCTATAATTTTTGATTGTTCCATGCCAATATTATTCAACTTTCATATAATTTTTGGCAACTTTTTATACTATTTTTGGGACTAACATATTGATCCAGTGCCTAGTGCCAGTTTCTGTTTGTTGCATGTTTTTTGTTTCGCAGAAAACCCATACCAAACGGAGTCCAAACGGAATAAAAACCGACGGAGATTTATTTTGGAATATTTATGAATTCTGGGAAGTGGAATCATCGCGAGACGATGCCCGAGGGGAGCACGAGGCAAGGGGGCGCGCCCCAGGGTGTCAGGAGCGCCCCTGACCCTCGTGGCCACCCCATAAGGCGGTTCGAGCCCTTCTTTCGCTACAAGAAAGCTAATTTCCGGATAGAGATCGTGTCCAAAATTCAGCCCAATCGGAGTTACGGATCTCTGGTTATAAAAGAAACGGTGAAAGGCCAGATCTGAGAACGCAGAAACAGAGAGAGACAGAGAAGTAGATCCAATCTCGGAGGGTCTCTCGCCCCTCCCACGCCATGGAGACCATGGACCAGAGGGGAAACCCTTCTCCCATCTAGGGAGAAGGTCAAGGAAGAAGAAGAAGGAGGGGGGCTCTCTCCCCCTCGCTTCTGGTGGCGCCGGAACACCGCCGGGGGCCATCATCATCACCGCGATCTTCACCAACACCTCCGCCATCTTCACCAACATCTCCATCACCTTCCTCCCTCTATCTACATCGGTCCACTCTCCCGCAACCCGATGTACCCTCTACTTGAACATGGTGCTTTATGCTTCATATTATTATCCAATGATGTGGTGCCCTCCTATGATGTCTGAGTAGATTTTCGTTGTCCTATCGATGGTTGATGAATTGCTATGATTGATTTAATTTGCTTGTTGTTATGTTGCTGTCCTTTGGTGCCCATCATATGAGTGCGCGCGTGGACCACACTATAGGGTTAGTTGTATGTTGATAGGACTATGTATTGGAGGGCAAGGGTGACAGAAGCTTCAGCCTAGCATAGAAATTGATGCATACGGGATTGAAGGGGGGCCAATATATCTTAATGCTATGGTTGGGTTTTACCTTAATGAACGTTAGTAGTTGCGGACGCTTGCTAATAGTTCCAATCATAAGTGCATATAATTCCAAGTAAGGGATGACATGCTACCAGTGGCCTCTCCCACATAATAATTGCTATCGGTCTAGTAACGTAGTTAATTGCTTAGGTACAATTTCGCAACTCCTACCACCACTTTTCCACACTCGCTATATTTAATTTATTGCTTCTTTACTTACAATAGCCCCTAGCTTTTACTTTCGTGCTCTTTATATTTTTGCAAGCCTATCCAAAAACACCTACAAAGTACTTCTAGTTTCATACTTGTTCTAGGTAAAGCGAACGTCAAGCGTATGTAGAGTTGTATCGATGGTCGATAGAACTTGAGGTAATATTTATTTTACCTTTAGCTCCTCGTTGGTTCGACACTCTTACTTATCGAAAACTGTTGTGATCCCCTATACTTGTGGGTTATCACTGCCCGCATTCATGTCATCCGTCCGTATGCCGCCATTAAGCAGGCTCACTGCCCGAGGAACCAACTCCGGTGACTTATTGACGCACCCGGACGCTTGGCCTCATCGGAATGCGCTACTTAAAGCGTTAACACCCAGCTAAACTCCACACCATAGCGCATCCTCCTTCCTGGCACCACATCCACCATGACCGCGAGCGGGAACGCTCTTTGGGAGAGCTTGTCTTAGGGGATGAAGCTCGAGGTCGCCGCCCTCGCTCAACTCGCCGCTCACAACACAATACCGGCGTAGCCGGATGCGGACGCGACCGCACAAGCGATGGCCACGCTGGCGGCCGATGACGGGAGCACCGCCAACCACGCGTCCTACTTGCCGCCATCCAAGGTTCGGTGGGGCATGTGGCAGGTGAAGTGACGGACCGTCCACGTCCATCATCATCGACCTCACATCCACCGGCACCGCCAAGGTCGGGGACTCCGAGGAGGAGGAGTAGGGCATTGGAGGCGGTAGGGCATGGTGCACCAACTGGCCGGTCCATCTCTCGTATTCTACTCTACCTCGCCGGACACCGCACCTTCACTTCACGAGTCTTGAACCCCGCCGCCGTTCATGGAGATGACAGATGGAGGACATCGTGGCCGATGCGGAAGTACAAAGGAAAGTGGACGTCGGTCGCCACCATAGAATAGGTTTAGGGTCGGGTTTCTTTTCTTTTTCTGTCCTATAAAGTTCGAAATGCAATGAAAATCTGCCGTGTTTGCATGAATCTCGTCCGGTGTATATGAACTTTCATAGTAATAGTAAGATATATTGTATGAAAATATATTGAATTATGATTCATTTTTGTGTGTATAAACTTGGTCTAAGTTTAGAAGGTTTGACCCGAGACAAAGCTAACATGCGAAGTAAATAAACACATAGGTAATACATACACAATTGATCTTAGGCACTTCAATAGTACGTCCACTACACATTCACGCATCTCACATATTTCTCTCGCACTGTCAGTCAAACCAACTAAGCCTTGTCCTAACAAATAAATTCCTAAAAAAACCAACTAAGCCAACCTCCCAGCATATCACGCGGGAAAAGACACGGCCACGCAGTTTTAGTCGGGATTACCGGATTACTAGTGTAGTATCGATGGATCGCGCGAAGCACCAAGTTTAAAAGGAAAAGGCGGTACACTCACAACACGCGTGTCGCGGTCGCATTGCACCCCTAACACGGTCGGTCCTGCACATGGCTCATGCAAACGGAATGCGCTTCGGCTTGCCTCTTCACTAACACGTGGGACCGCATTTGGAGAAACCGACCATGCGCCAAATTCCCCCGCCCACCGCGCAAAAATTCCCCCCAAATCCCAAATTCAACTGCCCTTCGGCCAACTAGCCAATAATATCACCCAAACCCCCTCCCCCGGCCCCCTCCACTCCATTCGCTCCGCCAAAGCCGCCCTCCTAGCCGGGCCGATACGTCGGCGCCGCGGTTCGTCGAGGGGACGCACGATGACACTCTCACTCCCACAGTACACTCTCGTAGATTGTCGTCCTCCAGCCGCACCACCACCGCTGGCGACGTTCTTGTGGAGATGCATGGCGGTCAGCTTCTCCCACAGTAGACACATTCTAGACTGAGGCCCCGTGCATGTCGAAGTAGCGTTGAATGTTAGCTGATAGACGTTGTTAATCTCACTATTTGCCGAAATAGTTTATAGTCAATATGCTCTGCTTAAGAAGCTTCCTTGCCCTGTTCTGCACTCAATCTGCTTTGCTGAGATGGCATGCCATGCCTGATTAGTTGCTAAAATATCCTGCCATATATTTATTGTGAAGTAGATTGCCATGGTCTAGTAGCCAATCTGTTAGGTGAAATAGCTCGACATCATTTTATACTCAATCTTTGTTGCTAAGATGGCCTTTGATGCTTGTGTGCTCAGCCTCAATGGCTGCTAAAATAGCCTGCCATAATTTAGCACTCAAATTTGTTTGCTGAATTAGCTTTACATATATTCCGTTACTTAGATCTGCTTGTCCAAATATCTTGCCATAGCTTTAGGCATCGACCTAGGTATTTTTTCTGGACTATATAAAAAGCATATATGTTTTTCCTGTAATATCTAGTAGAAGAACTAATTTGTATGTCTAACAGATGGACAAGACTTGGATAACTTCTGCTCGAAGATTTTCCGCTACATATGTCGAGGGGGTTGAAAACTTCATGAACTTTATCAGAGCAAGTACGGTGGTCCAAAATTAGATGTGCTTTGCCTGTGTAGCACTTGTATGAATTCAGTTACAAGACCCTAGTCAACTGTGCAAAATCATCTACACTTGTATGGGATGTCGGTCACATATACTAGGTGGGTTCATCATGGTGAAGCTGTGAACGTCAATGTTACTGACTATGTGGAAGCAGCATATCACCATCTTGATCTGCGTGATGCTCGGGTGGAATAGGAGGAGGAGGTGGTGGCGGCGGAGCCAGTGAGTTTGACCAACATTGAAACAATGCTACGAAATGCTCGTGCATTTCGTGAACTTTACCCGCAGAAGAAAAACGATGGGCCCACATGTTGGAACAATGCAACATGGCAGTCACCCCAGGAAATAAGCTACCAGTATTCTCAGCTATAGTCACCTTTCTTCAGGTGAAGACATCTAAGCGGATGACCAACAAATCATTCGATGCGATGTTGGCTGCTTTCCGCAAATCTTTCCCAAATGCGTCTGAGCTGCCACACACCTACAATAAAATGAAGAATTTCCTTCGTGCAGTTGGAATTGGATATGATATGATGAATGTTTGTAAGAATAATTGTGTTCTATTCCAGAAGGATTATGCCAACTTAAGTGAATGCCCAAAATGCAAATCATCAAGATGGAAAGATGGCGATGCTGTGAAGAGGATTCCTTGTAATGTTCTGAGACATTTTCCAATTATACCAAGATTGCAGAGGTTGTTCATGATGCTGAAACAAGAGAGGATGTACTGTGGCATTCTAGGAACTAGGAGTACAGAGATCAGAATGTAATGAGCCATCCATCTCATGGTAGTGACCGGAAAAGCTTCAACCAGAAACACAAAAAGTTTGCTGCTGACCTGAGAAACATTAGACTTGGCTTAGCTACAGATGGATTCAACCCATTTGGCCACCAGAGCGCCACGTATAGCATGTGGCCAGTGCTTGTTATCCCTTACAACATGCCACCAAATGTCTGCACCAAAGAATCAAACTACATGATGGCCTTGCTCATCCCAGGTCCAAAAAGTCCTGGAAAGGATTTTGATTTATTCATGCAGCCTCTTGTGGAGGAACTTCAACAACTATGGAGGGGTGTTCTCACTCGAGACCTATATAGCAGCCCACCAGCTGATTTCTTTCTGCGTGCTGTTATAATTTAGTGCATCCATGATTATCCGGCTTTGGGCACTATGTCAGGGCGAACGACACATGGTTACAATGCATGTGTTCACTATGACAAGAATCCGCTGTCATACGCAATACTTAATAAGACCAGTTACATTAGACACCACCGTTTCCTTACCAAGGACAAGACGTGTCCTACAGAATACCGAAGACATGTGTTTAATGCAAAGCATGAAAATCATGATGCGCCAAAGAGGCTCACCGGCAATGAGTTGCAAGTGGAATTAGAGAAGGTCAGGCATATTACACCAGGAAACCATCCTGATAATGGTAGCGGGGAAAGGAAGCATGGCAGGCAAGAAGAGAGATTATTTTTCACCCGCAAGTCCACTTTGTGGGTCTTGGAGTATTGGAAAGATTTGGATCTACCGCATAATCTTGATGTGATGCACATCGAGAAAAATATATGTGATAGCATTTTCGGCACACTTCTTAATATTTAAGGCAAGACGAAAGATACCTTAAAATCTAGGATTCATTTGACACACCTGGGTATCAAAAAGGATTTGCAGGTGGAAGATGATGGTGCATTATGGGATATGGCACCAGCTGTGTACGTCTTGGACAAGGTAAAAAGAAAAGAATTCTGCAAGGTCATGTCACGTGTGAGATTCCCACATGGATTTGCTTCCAACCGTGAAAGGAGAGTTAGTGCATATGGAAACAAGGTACAAGGGTTGAAAACTCACGACTGCCACGTCCTACTTCAAAGGGTTTTACCTGTTATCCTTAGAGGATTGGGCCGCCCTGACATATATAGAGCAGTTGCAGAGTTGGGACAATTCTTCAGGGAACTCTGTAGTAGACATACCAGGATGATGCTTTGGAGCGTCTTAGAGATAAGATACCAACTATCCTATGCGACCTTGCGAAGATATATCTTCCAGCCTTCTTTGATGTGATGGTGCATTTGGCTGTTCATCTACCTGATGAGGCACTACTTAGAGGTCCAGTACAGTATGGCTGGATGTACCCTATTGAAAGGCGGCTAGGCACTTTAAAGGGCTATGTTAGGAATAGAGTTAGACCTGAGGGTTCTATTGTAGAGGCCTAAATTGCTAGAGAAGCATTGATATTCTGCTCAAAATACATTGAAACAGCTGATCAACTTAGCAAAGAGGTGGGTGAAGACAATCTCGAGCTCAATGTTTTCGATTGTTCTGTTCGAGTTACAGGGAAGAGTCGACAAGACGACAAACCTAAAGATTTGGAGAAAATGGTTTGGTATGTGTTGAATATCTGTCCTGAGAATCTACCTTATATCGAGTAAGTGCTAAGTACTGCAGCTTATACGTCGTAATCTACTAAACTTGCATCACATTCTTATATATTTAGATGTTTGACGCGATCACTATGTTGTGCAGCATCTACAAAAAGGAGTTGCTGCCGCCAAATCCAAGAAACATTGACAAACTGGTTATGGCAGGATATGCGAAATGGTTCAAGAGCCATGTAAGCTTTTGAATTGCATTGTTAGTTTTTTTAATATATTAAGTACATAAGATGATCACCTTGTCTATTTTCTAACCATAGGTTAAGAAGATGCGGGAGGATGGCCAAGCAATTAATGATGCCCTTTATGCACTAGCAATGGGTCCTGATACTCGGGTAAAACGTTATGAATCTTGCGTTTTTGGAGATGTGTGCTACAACACCCTTGCACGCGACGAAGGCAGGAAGACACAAAAACAGTGCCATCATGAGCACAGATAAGTACGGCGAAGAGATAATTGGAATGTAAGCTAACATAACAGATATTGTTTAGTTGCAGTATATCTCCAGTTTCGAGGTTCATCGGTGTGTGGTTCTGTTGTGCTGTCGTTTATGTAACCTGTTTTCCAGGATCGCAAAACCCAGAGCTGATGATTATTTCAAATCCATCAATGTCAAGGCGGCGTACTAGAGCGACGAGCCTTTTATTTTGGCGAATCAAGCAACACAGATATTTTTCTTGGAAGACACATATGCATGTAGCGATGACTGGAGAGTATTGCAAAGATTTGAGCAGAGGAATTCGTTTAATGAAGTTGCACAACAAGATGATGCTTACACTGCTCCTGATGTAGAAGATTCCACAGATGTTCCTAATATCTTTGAGAACCATCACGTCAATAATTCTGGTGAAAAGATTCCCTGTCGGGCTGTGGACATACGAGATTTGATCAATAACACGCCAACGTTCGAGGACATTGAGGATGAAGAAGAAGATGACATTGGGGGGTAATTATGATTCAGACTGATACACATGGCGAAGATGTTGACGCTGCTGCTACGGATGATGATTACATTGCTTTTGTCGTATTTGCGTGTGAGAAGATGACTTTTTATCTACTATGTGAAATTGTGTTTGCTATGACAACTGAAACATGATGAAGTTGTTGTTAGTATTTTGCTGTGAGAACATCACTTATTATGTATGTTGATTTGTGTTTGGTGATTGTATGACGACTAAAACATGGTGACATTATTGTTTAGTTGTACTCTTATTTGGTTGTGCAACTTGTATTTGATGACATAGCCTGCTGTTTGACTGCAATTTTCTCGATGTCTTCGAATGGGAACAAAGCTGACCCGACAGGGCCTCTGCTAATTTATTTATTTATTGGCAAAAGGGCCTCTGCTATTTATTTATTTATGAGCAAAAGGGGATACCCCCGATTTCCGTTAATAGAAACCATTAAATGTTGACAACACTATGCCCAGCCTGCTAAATAGGTTTCATTCAATACTAGTTTCAGCAAAGTGCTCATGTCATAGCCACTGAATACATCACGAGTGCTGCATACACTGCAAATAAAGAGACAATCATCCTACAAAGCACAATGATCTTGCCCATTATCTTCACAAGCTCTTTCATCTCCTCATTGTTGTCAAGGCCGTTCAGTAGCTGTTGCTTGGCCATGATCAGATGAACTACATCTTTAACCTTATGCTCTGCATCTTCCTCTTCTGCCGTTCCTTCAGTTACTTGTCCAACACCCCAACCTGCTGGTATTGGGATTCCTCGGCTAACCATATAACCAACGTAGTTCCATTCCCCCACATTAGCAACTTCCCAAAAATACAAAGCACACGAGTCTTCCCTTTTCTGCATGAACCAAATTGGAAGATAATCAAGCTCGTCTCCAGAAATCCAGTCTGGAGCCCCGATGCGGCTCACCTCCTGGCTAGAGAAGGGCCTGGACTGGTCTTCGTCTGACGAGCTGACAGCGCTTCAGACGTGCATCAGGAGCATGGTAGACAAGAACATCAAGCTCGTCAATGTGATCCAGGTGATGCTTGTTCGCCGGATCCTTCCATGCCAAAGCCAGACTTGCTATTTGTGGGAGTTCGACCCAGCCGAGCACCAGACCTTGCAACAGTTCTTCGGCGCTATGCACGAAGACATCTGGAAGGTACTCTTTAAGGTAAATGAGACGTGGCCGGCGACGACCGAGGACCGTGGGCACGACCTACCCATCCCACCAGTCTGGTAAATTTTTCGTATTTCAAGGTGTATCCTTTACTTGCATACTCAAGGAATATGTCTAAGCTTCCCTATTTGTTGTTTTCTTCAGGGCTGGACAAAGAAGACGGAGCGGATTCAGTGTCCGGCTCCGCTGCCCGAAGACCCAACAATCCCACTTCTTACGAAGATGCTGGTTCCGGCGCCCTACCAAGCACCGGAGAAGAAGGCCAAGGAGACCAAAAGTGGCCTCCGCCACAAGGGCACTTTGGACGTGACATCCGAAGATGTCGAGACCCACTCCTCCCCCACCAAGGACGAGGAGGAGGATGAAAGCAATTCTCCCCCGGAGGGGGAGGGAAGAAAAGGGCGGCCTCCACGCATCTGGAGGCAGAGGCGTCCAAGAAGGGGAAGGTCTCCCTCATGGACAACTCCGCGTGGGACATCGACAACAGCTCCGAGTGGCGCCCCAGGGATAAGCCCTTGGCCGAATCGTAAGTACTCAAAGACGCACTCATATATCCAACTCCTTTACTTCATGGTATTAACATGTTGAATCATGCGCTGCAGCCTGGCTCGTTTCGACCTCCAGCAATCCTCATCTTCGGGGGGTTCGCTGGATCCAAATGCGATGGACAACGGGTCACTGCCAGCGGCCTCCTCTCCCAAGGCCACGGGCGACGCTGAGGCGCTGTCCCGAAGGACCTTCCCGGGCCAGGGAGAGGTTTAGGAGGCCGTCAGGGTGGCGCCAGAGGGTGTTACCTCGGCCGCCGGACACATGGGGGAGCAAACCCCCTGGAGACTGGCGATGGGGGCCATATCCAATTCGGCCCCCAGCCGAATACCATTTTGGAGTCCCATATGGCCCCGGCATCAGACAAGCAAACTCCTTTGAAAGAAGGAGGTGCGCCTATTCCGCCGGTGACCTCTGTCCATCCAGAGGCACCGGATAATCTGCTGGAAGCGCTGCAAGGCACTTCCATTGTTGAGGAACACCGTATCCTTATGGGTACGGTGGTTGAGAGGGTTCAGTCCGCAAAAAGTGGACTGACCGAAGCCTGCACCAGCCTTCTAACAGGCTTTGAGGTAAGCGACGCAATTGTATGAAAAGAATGTCATAGTATAGACAGTAGCCCCTGAGACTCTATCCGGTGTTCGGAAAGAAAAGCCGGACAAAGGATCAAATAACTTTCGCATGAGACTAACTAGACATGTCTATGTGAATAAGAAGGCGTCGTTGCTGGCTGCGACCTCCCATTCTGCCGAAGTCTCCGGACTGCAACAGAGTCTGGAGCGGGCCAAGGAAGAGCTCGACCGTGTTAAAAAATGGCTGGAGGACACGCAAGGTATGTAATGACCTATTCATATATAGAGAAATATGAATGGTTTGTGTTGATCACATGATGTTTTGTAGGAGCGGCGTCCGAGGTGGAGACCCTCAAGAAAGCGCTGGCCGAGGCCCAGGAGAGAGCGGCAAAGGAAGAAGCCGCCCGCGGAAAATACGAGGCCAGGGTTGATGAGGTCCAGCAGGAGCTCCAGGATGCCGTGAAGAAATGCGAGTCCTTGGAGCGCAATAATGCGGATCAAGAGTCTGAACTTGCCAAGGCCCGCCAAAGCGCACAAGATGCTCGGGTTGAAGCCCAGGGCGCCCTCCAGGAAATCCAGGAGGCCAGGAAAATTGCGGAGGGTAAGGCCTTTATTATGCAGAGCAAATATGTGAAGAAAAGGTACCTCTTACTGACCCGAATTTGGAGTTCTCTAGGAGCGTTTGCGGATCTGCCGCGTAGTGTTGCTGACACTAAGGAGTTCTTCCGAGCCGAAGAGGGGAGCTCAACGAAGAAGCTGTTCTGGTCGCAATACCTTGCGCCAGAGCATCCGGTGCCCTTTAGCGATCAGCTAAAACAGCTGACCGAACTGGCCATGAAGGATTTGATAATCCGTCTATGGCCTACCGAAGCCATACCCAGCAGCTACTTCGGACTCGTGAAGCGGCTAGTCAATGCCTGCCCCCCGCTTGATGCCATCAAGCGGTCGGTCTGCATCGAAGGTTCACGGATGGCCTTCGCCCGCGTCAAGGTGCAGTGGGCAAAGAGGAACACCGTCAAGCTCGCGACCGAGGGATCGCCCGCGGGCAAGGAGCACTGCACGCCCGAGCGGTATTTTGATGATGTACTGGAGGGATCCCGCATTGTAGCGGTGCAGTGGGCTAAAGACATTATCTTTGAATGAATACATTCATGTTATCCCTTCCTTGTATTATGAAACAAAGCTGTTATGTAATATAATCCTTGTTATTTGTGTAGAATTTTTACCTCATGTGCGACCGTTTTATTAAATATGAGAGTTGGCCAGTCGTCGGCTTCAGCCCCCACGTAGGTAGTATGGGGGTGTTCGGGATGGAATCTAAACACTCTTGATCCAACAGATTGGTCCTTGAAGGAGGTGTTCAGCGCAACGAACCAGGCAATCGAACTATGTGGCTTTATCACCCTCACTTAGCCATAGGAGTTTGATAATGAAAATGTAGGCGCAACCCCTGGTTGGTATTTTGTTAATTCGGACTAGGGTGTTGTAGACACCTGATCGGGAAAGCCGATCCATCACATAATATGGAAAAAACCGCAAAATATTTTTAACCTCCGAATAGCTGAACAGCTCTCGCCGCATCAGGACAGTTAGTTTTCGGCTTTCTCTACTGAGGTGTTTGCTCGGATAAACCAGAAACACAATCGCAGTAGTTCTCCCTTTACTGCCCTAGCCGATAGGAAGGAATGTAAGGTAGTAAGTACAGGAGCCGGGCAACCCAACTATTGACCAAAGACATGATTCGGAGCCAATGCATATAATGCTAAATTCGGGGTGCTGAACTGTACTATAAAAGTGTTCGGACTTTGTTGCCATAGAATGGAGCGTAATGAAGCCCCTGGCCAATTTAAAGCATACCAAAGTGTACGGGTGCAATCGGTAAGAACAGCGATATAAAATGAAGTAGTAAGCTGGTGCCACATAAATTGGGCCGCAAACTGTTTCTATTACAATTTGATTAATAAGTCAAAGCGTATTTGTACAAATAGTGCCATAAGCAACCTGGCTATTTAACATGCCAAGACCAAGGGGGAGCTGCGTGCGGGTCCTGAAAACAAGTAGAATGATCATCAAGAAGAACATCTAGGGATTCCCCCACACGTCTGAGCTGCTTGTCGCCTTGGTATATCTATCCTTCAAAAGGACCGATGATCAGGCCGTCGGGAGGGGCCTTGTCGGTGTCAAAACCGGCGGATCTCGGGTAGGGGGTCCCGATCTGTGCGTCAAGGTCGGATGGTAACAGGAGACAAGGGACACTTTGTTTTACCCAGGTTCGGGCCCTCTTGGTGGAGGTAAAACCCTACTCCTGCTAGATTAATATTGATGATATGGGTAGTACAAGAGTGGATCTACCACGAGATCAAGGAGGCTAAACCCTAGAAGCTAGCCTATGGTATGATTGTGTATGATGATGGTTGTCCTACGGACTACAACCCTCCGGTTTATATAGACACCGGATAGGGTTAGGGTTACACAGAGTCGGTTACAACGGTAGGAGATCTTGAATATCCGCACACCTAGCTTGCCTTCCACGCCAAGAAAAGATCCTTCCGGACACGGGACGAAGTCTTCAATCTTGTATCTTCATAGTCCTGGAGTCTGGCTGAAGGTATAGTCCGGCTATCCGAACACCCCCTAATCCAGGACTCCCTCAGTAGCCCCCGAACCAGGCTTCAATGACGACGAGTCCGGCGCGCATATTGTCTTCGGCTTTGCAAGGCGGGTTCCTCCTCCGAATCCTGTGTACCTGTACGAATAATGTCCAATTTTTGTAATGTAGCGCTCCTCGGCTTTAGTGCCCAATAATGGCCGTCTTCCACGTGTTGAACGAATGCGAAAAGCCTGGGGTGTTTTTACATCCACACCCTTAGTCAGATAAACGAGCCGCCTATTTAACGGGATGGGGATTCAGATCCAAACCACATCTTCTCCTCACCGCGAGTCATCATCAGAGTGTCTCCAGCAAAGGTCCATTCCAACATGGCCAGCCGTCGCAGCTCGTCCCCTCGCCCCTCCAGTCCCAAACCTGGAGACTGGGAGAGTTGCACCATCCCGCACAGCGAGTTAGTGTCGCTGCAGGCCAAGGGATTCCTTCCCTAGGTGTCGGTGTCAAAACTGGCGGATCTCGGGTAGGGGGTCCCGAACTGTGCGTCAAGGTCGGATGGTAACAGGAGACAAGGGACACTTTATTTTACCCAGGTTCGGGCCCTCTCGATGGAGGTAAAACCCTACTCCTGCTAGATTAATATTGATGATATGGGTAGTACAAGAGTAGATCTACCACGAGATCAAGGAGGCTAAACCCTAGAAGCTAGCCTACGGTATGATTGTGTATGATGATGGTTGTCCTACGGACTACAACCCTCCGGTTTATATAGACACCGGATAGGGTTAGGGTTACACAGAGTCGGTTACATTGGTAGGAGATCTTGAATATCCGCACACCTAGCTTGCCTTCCACGCCAAGAAAAGATCCTTCCGGACACGGGACGAAGTCTTCAATCTTGTATCTTCATAGTCCTGGAGTCCGGCTGAAGGTATAGTTCGGCTATCCGAACACCCCCTAATCCAGGACTCCCTCAGTAGCCCCCAAACCAGGCTTCAATGACGACGAGTCCGGCGCGCAAAGTTGTCTTCGGCATTGCAAGGCGGGTTCCTCCTCCGAATCCTGTGTACCTGTCCGAATAATGTCCGATTTTTGTAATAAAGCGCTCCTCGGCTTCAGTGCCCAATAATGGCCGTCTTCCACGTGTTGAACGAATGCGAAAAGCCTAGGGTGTTTTTACATCCACACCCTTAGTCACATAAACGAGCCGCCTATTTAACGGGATGGGGATTTAGATCCAGACCACATCTTCTCCCCTCCGCGAGTTATCATCAGAGCGTCTCCAGCAAAGGCACATTCCAACATGGCCAGCCGTCGCAGCTCCTCCCCTCGCCCCTCTAGTCCTAAATCCGGAGACTGGGAGAGTTGCACCATCCCACACAGCAAGTTAGTGTCGCTGCAGGCCAAAGGATTCCTTCCCCAGGCATGTATGGTTCCGGTCCGAGCCGGACTCACCACCTATAATGGCGGAAAGCAAGCGGAGAGCATCCCCAATCCTTCTAAAGGAGAGCGGGTGTGCCTCGTCCCTTATTTATTAAGGGGACTGGGATTTCCAATTCATCCATTCCTCCGCGGGCTTCTGGAGTTCTACGGTCTCTAGCTGCACAATCTCACGCCCGGCTCCGTACTGCATATTGCGGGCTTCGTTGCCCTTTGCGAGCTATTTCTAGGCGTCGAGGCTCATTTTGCGCTGTGGAAGAGGTTGTTCTGCTTGGTGCCCCGCTCTCAAAAGGGGTTCATATATCAAGTAGGCGGAGCCGAGGTATGGCGCATCGCCGGGACCGGATACCCATCCGGAACCCCAAAAGAGGCGTCCGAGGACTGGCCTTCGGAATGGTTTTACATAGATGATGTCCCGCTGCCGGACCCTATCCGGGTCGGTCTCCCCGAGTTTAACAGTGCTCCATTGAAGAAACGCTTGAGCTGGCGTCCGCGGAGCTCTCGGAAAGAAAACGACAGAGACGTCCTTTACTTAATGGGCCGGATAAGACTGTTGGCTCATTCCGGACTAACCATGATTGGAGTCATGGCCACATGCATTATGCGGGGGGTGCAACCGCTTCAATATAGAGGCCACCCATGTGGGATTTCAACGGGGAGGATGACGCCACCCGTTACGGCCGTAAGGGGCCAGCCACAGCTGCTGCTCTAGTAAAGATTTTAACATCTTTGTACAAGGGAGAAAAGGAGGACTTCCTCCGCGTCAACCCGCGGGCCGGATTCACTATGTACGAACCTCCAAGTTGGGTAAGTGAACAATTGCACTTGCCTGTTTTTTCAATGCTCCCATGACTAGATACGTAATCTGACGATTTCCATGCAGGAGCTGCGACAGGAGGTAAAGGATATTAACAGCTGCCCTCCACAGCCCGAGGACCCAGAACGATCTGGACTCCGAAGAGGATCTGGACATATCGGTGGAGCTCATCGACGGGGTGTTCCACCAGTTAAGCAAGGACAATACCTTGGTGGCCATTACGGCCGATTACCCCGGGTTAATCCCGGCCTCCCAGGTGACAGAAACCGGAATGTTTATTCCCACAAGAGAGATTCCATTCTCACACATTCCGGCGTTTCAAATGACAACCGTACTTTGCATGGGAGATTTCCGAGGCGGGAGGCCGAACCTGCGGCGGCCAGAAAGAAATGTAATCCGGACCGAGATTCCGGCACAAAGGTATAGCGCGCCTCGTGTATCCCTGGTGCTATTCTGTCAAGGCATATTAACATTCGTGCTCTCTTTTTTTTCAGGACGAAGAGGCCTCGCCGGACTCTATCCGGAGAGGTTGCCAATCGCGCCTCCACCAGTCAGGCTCCAACGTCTGGTCCGGAAGCGGGGACGAGCACCAAGCGCGTATTGGACGCTCCTCCAACAGAGGATGCAGACCGGCTGTCTGCCACCAATTCAGAAGTGGAGAGTGCCCTGAACCACAGGCGTCGCCGGACAGTTCTGCGCGACGCTTGTTTCTCCCGAGAGGCTTTAGATGCCTTTAATTCGGGAGATGCGTACCTTCGTGCCGCTCAAGATGGTTTAGCCAAAGCCACGGAGCAGTATGTGAAAGACATACGGGTAAGACAATTTTGGTTAAATATATGTATATACCAGTAGCCCCCGAGACTTGAAACAGTTAAAGTAACTGATTTAAGGATCATATAACATGCAGGTTCTTAGTGAGAAGAACACCGTGCTGTCCCAGGAGCTGGAAAAGTGCAAGGCCCAACTAGAGGCCGCACTAGCCGCAACAGGGGAGCCCAAAGGGACCCCCTCAGGTAAGATACACTTCGAAAGGTTAGTATTGTGCGGCATGGGTGCAATTATGACAATTCATGTTGCAGATGACGCCGGACTTGATCCGGAGAGGCAACAACTCTTACGCCGGTTAAAGGCCGGTGAGAGTATGTTGACAAGGGTGAGGCAAGAGAAGAATGATCTTCAGGATGCCAACACCAAGCTGGATGTTGAACTGAAGGACGTTCGTGGCCAACTGTCGGACTCCATGAAGGAGAATCAGTGGCTTCGACGCGGCATATTTAATAAGTGCTTGAACGAACTTTGAAGAATGAGTTCGGCAATTAAGTCGAATAACAGAGTATTGTTTGTAGGTATGCTCACAGGTCATCCTGCAGAGGAGATGCCCGGTTCTATGGGTGACCTATTTCCCAAACTTTTGCAACTGCACGAGCGAATTCGGCAGGCGATGCGAGGTGTTGCCCAAGCCTTGTGGCCTGCCCACCCCACGCCCGAGGGCCTTGGAGAGCTTGCGGAGAAGCTGAAGGGAGTTCGGCGACGCTTCCTATTGTGGAAGATATCGGCCTGCCGACAAGGTTCTAGGGAGGCCTGGGTCGGACCAGTGGGGCCTGACGGGAAGGAGATCCCTGTGAGCTTAGTATATGGCCAAGTAGAATTGGCCGCAAAGTATTCCCAACAGGACTGTAAATTAGACAGCCTATTAGATGGTATAGAGGAGGAATACAATCAGTCAAGATGACTATGTAATTTATAATTGACATGTGAAATGCCTTCTAGCCGGATTGTAGATCATTTGTCGTTGCCGACCTTTTCGCTTCGACCTCGGGACCTGACGGTCCGGAGTGTGTCCGAATACCATAACGGCTATATAAGAACCGAGGTATGCGTGGAGACCAGGCGTAGGGGTCATTAGTGCTTTATCAGACAAGTGCCCAACTAGTTATGTTATATTACATGGTTAGTAAGAAACATCTTCCAGAGAGAATAGTTCCGTTAAGGGTTCCTTTCGCTGGGGTGGCGTGCCCTGAAGTGCACGTCCGGACTGCAAGTGCAGGAAGAACATCTGGGGGCATGTATAAGTAAAAAAGGTTCATCTTTAGTTTACCGACCGAATATTCCCTTAAGAACGCTAGCTTTCGGCTTCACCCAGTCTGAGGTACACATCCGGCTTATCCGGCAGTAACAATCGCAGAGGTGCTCCCTTTACCGCCTAGCCGAACAATCGGGAACGTAGGGGTAAGCACAGGAGCCAGGCAACCCAGCTTGGCCAAAACTTAAGTCATCGATGCATATAATGGTGAAGAAAAGGTGCATGCGGAAGTCTGACGCATGCGTTGGGCGTGAAACCCATATAAACAAGCTTCTGTTAAAGAAGCCCCCAGGTTTACGGAGCACGGGTAGCGTGTCGCATGATGAGGCTTTAAGGGCTATAAGAGGAAAGAGTGGGAGGAGACCAAAATAAAAACAGAAAAATATGTAAAAATGGACAGAGGAAGGAGACAAACCCCGAGTTTGGCGCTAGGCATAGAATCTTCGGAGACGTGTGGCGTTCCATGGGTTCGGCTCGAGTTGGTTATCCGACGCATCTCGCAGGCGGTACGCTCCACCAGTCAGGACTTGGTCAATTATGAAGGGACCTTCCTATCTCGGCTTGAGTTTGTCCTTTTTCTTATCTGACAGGCGTAGAACTAGTTCACCAACGTTGTAATTTTTGGCCCGTACTTCTCTGCTTAGATATCTTCGAGCCTGCTGTCGATAAAATACGGAACGGGCTTTAGCCACATCGCGCTCCTCCTCTAAGGCGTCCAGGTTGTCCTGCCGATCAAGCTCGGCTTCTCTTTCTTCGTACATGCGCACTCGAGGTGAGTCATGAATTATGTCACAGGGCAGGACTGCCTCTGCGCCGTACACCATAAAAAATGGTGTGAATCCGGTGGTACGGTTTGGCGTGGTTCGCAGCCCCCAGAGCACGGAGTCGAGCTCCTCTACCCAGTGCGTATTAGATTCCTTGAGGGACCGCACTAGTCTGGGTTTGATGCCGCTCATGATGAGACCATTTGCGCGTTCAACCTGACCGTTGGTTTGTGGGTGATAGACAGAAGCATAATCGAGCTTAATGCCCATGTTTTTGCACCACAGCTTTACTTCCTCCGAGGTGAAGTTTGTGCTGTTATCGGTGATAATGCTGTGGGGGACACCGTAACGGTGTACGACCCCGGATATGAAGTCTAAAACAGGTCCGGATTCGGCCGTCTTGACAGGCTTGGCTTCTATCCATTTGGTGAATTTATCCACCATGACCAGTAGGTATTTTTTCTTGTGGGTTCCACCTTTAAGGGGTCCCACCATATCAAGTCCCCGGACCGCAAAAGGCCAAGTGATGGGGATAGTTCGGAGGGCGTTGGGTGGCATATGACTTTGGTTGGCAAAAAGCTGGCAACCGACGCATCGTTTGACTAGGTCATGGGCGTTTGCTCGGGTCGTCGGCCAATAAAAGCCTGTACGGAAAGCCTTGCTTACGAGGGACCGAGGTGCAGCATGGTGGCCACCGAGTCCGGCATGAATTTCGGCCAATAGACTCCGCCCTTCCTCGTCGTAGATACATCTTTGAAGGACTCCTATAGTACTTCTCTTATATAGCTCTCCCTCGTGGACTTTATAGGCTTTAGATCGCCGCACTATGCAGCGTGCCTCATTTTGGTCCTCGGGGAGTTCCCGCCTAATGAGGTAGGCTAGGAATGGCTCTATCCACGGGGCGATGACCGCCATTATTACGTGGGCTGAAGGCGTGATTTCGGTGGCGGGGCCTCCGATTATGTCAGATTGCTCGGCGTCTGGTTGTGAGGTTGTGTCCGGACTATTATCCGAGGGTTCCCCCTCCCATGCTACAGATGGTTTGAATAACCCTTCTAAGAAGATGTTGGGGTGGGGGGGACGACATCTCGTTTTGCTCCGATGCGTGCCAGGACGTCCGCTGCCTGATTATTTTCTCGGGCTATATGGTGAAACTCTAGTCCCTCGAACCGAGCTGACATTTTTAGTACGGCGTTGCGATAGGCTGCCATTTTTGGGTCTTTGGCGTCGAAGTCACCATTTATCTGGGATATCGCAAGGTTTGAATCCCCACGTACTTCCAGGCGTTGAATGCCCATGGATACTGCCATCCGGAGACCATGTAGAAGGGCCTCATATTCAGCTGCATTGTTGCAGTCTGTGTACATAATTTGGAGTACATATTGGACTGTGTCTCCTATAGGGGACGTCAAAACGACGCCAGCCCCCAGTCCGGCCAACATTTTGGAACCGTCGAAATGCATGATCCAGTTTGAGTATGTGCCGTACTCTTTAGGGAGTTCGGCCTCTGTCCATTCGGCGACGAAGTCGGCTAGGACTTGCGATTTGATGGCTCATCGTGGTTTGTAGGTTATGTCGAACGGTAGGAGCTCTATGGCCCATTTTGCTATCCAGCCCGTTGCGTCGCGGTTGTTGATAATATCGTTGAGTGGTACTTCTGAGGCTATTGTTATAGAACACTCTTGAAAGTAGTGTCGTAGCTTCCGGGATGCCATAAACACCGCGTATGCAATCTTTTGGTAATGCGGGTACCGTGATTTGCATGGTGTGAGGACAGTGGACACGTAGTAAACCGGCCTTTGAAGGGGGAGTTTGTGTCCGTCCGTTACCCATTCGACGACGAGTACTGCGCTAACAACTTGATGAGTGGCGGCAATGTACAGTAGCATGGGTTCGCCAGTATTCGGCGCGGCCAGGACGGGGTTTGTTGCCAAGATGGCCTTTATTTCCTCGAGTCCGGCCGTTGCAGCGTCCGTCCACTCGAAGTGTTCGGTGCGCCTAAGGAGGCGATAAAGGGGCAATGCCTTCTCTCCCAAACGGGAGATAAAGTGGCTTAAAGCCGCCACGCATCTGGTGAGTTTCTGTATTTGTTTGAGGTCTTTTGGGATGTCCAATTGTGACAAAGCTCAGATTTTAGCTGGATTTGCTTCAATTCCTCTACCGGATACAATGAAGCCCAGGAGCTTTCCGGCTGGAATGCCGAAAACACAATTTTCCGGATTGAGCTTAATGTCGTATTTTCGAAGGTTGTCGAATGTAAGCCTCAAGTCATCTACTAGAGATTCGACATGTCTTGATTTGACGACCACATCATCTACGTAAGCCTCCACTGTTTTGCCGATCTGGTTTGCCAGACATGTTTGAATCATGCGCTGATATGTCACGCCGGCGTTTTTTTAGCCCAAAGGGCATTGTGTTGAAGCAGAATGGGCCGTATGGTGTGATGAATGCCGTTGCGGCTTGGTCTGACTCTGCCATCTTTATTTGTTGGTAACCGGAGTATGCGTCGAGGAAGCACAGCGAATCATGTCCTGCTGTGGCATCGATAATTTGATCTATTCGAGGGAGGGGAAACGGATCCTTTGGGCAAGCCTTATTAAGGTCTTTGAAGTCGACACACAGGCGCCAGGATTTGTGCTTCTTTGGTACCATTACTAGGTTTGCTAGCCAGTCCAGATGTTTTATGTCTCTGATGAATCCGGCCTCCAATAATTTGGCTAGCTCCTCTCCCATGGCCTGTCTCTTTGGTTCGGAGAAACGCCGAAGGGCTTGTTTGACAGGTTTGAATCCTTTCTGGATGTTTAAGCTGTGTTCGGCCAGCCTGCGCGGGATTCCTGGCATATCTGAGGGATGCCAAGCGAAGATGTCCCAGTTCTCTCGTAGGAACTCTCGCAGTGCGGCGTCTACATCAGGGTTCAGTCGTGCCCCGATGGAGGCTGTTTTACTGTGGTCCGTTGGGTGGACCTGGAATTTGACTATTTCGTCCGCTGGTTTGAAGGATGTGGATTTGGATCTCTTATTGAGTATCACATCATCCCTATTGACCGTGGATCACAGCGCAGTCAGTTCTTCTGCCGCTAAGGTTTCGGATAGTGCCTCGAGGGCCAATGCGGCTGTCTTGTTTTCGGCGCGGAGTGCTATGTTCGGATCACTAGCGAGAGTGATAATTCCGTTTGGCCCAGGCATCTTGAGCTTCATGTACCCGTAATGGGGTATAGCTTGGAAAACTGTGAATGCCTCCCGTCCTAATATAGCGTGATATCCGCTTTTGAACGGGGCCACCTGAAAGGTGATTTGTTCGGACCTGTAATTATTCGGCGTGCCGAATACCACATCTAGTGTGATTTTTCTGGTGCAGCGCGCTTCCTGACTGGGAATTATTCCTCTAAAGGTTGTGCTGCTTCGCTCTATGCGGTTCCAGTCTATTTCCATCTTTTGAAGGGTTTCCTCATAAATGAGGTTCAATCCGCTGCCTCCATCCATGAGTACCTTTGCGAGACGACAGCCGTCCACTATGGGACTAAGGACCAATGCGGCTGGTGCTCTGGCTGTTCTAAATTTAGGTTCGTCACTCGCGTTGAAGGTGATAGCAGTATTGCTCCATGGGTTTATTGTCGCCACGTGACACACTTCGTTGAGGCTGCGGAGTGTTCTTTTTCGCATGTTATTGATGCGAAAGTCTTGAAGACTGTGAGAACGGAACTGAAATCCTCGGGCTGGTTTCCTTCGACCTCTAGAATTAGGAGGTCCTCGCCAATTTTGGCCACCTGCCGGATTATCCAACATGCCCTGAGGCTGTTGGTTGGGGTGGCGTCCTCTGCACTATGAATCTTGCAGGGTCCATCTAGCCACTTTTCCAGTACGGTTCCATGCCCTCTGGAGGGTTTTGACTTTTTGGTGTTTAGTCCGGGTGCCTTACTGTGGTGCACCCTCTTAGTTCGGACGGGATTGCTCTTCAGGGCCAGATTGTCCCAAAATTTTATTTCGGTTTTCCGAGCACTTTCCATCGCACAGTATTTTTGTACTATGGACGCCAAGTCGGCAAAGCGTGTAATATTACGACGACTTACGGCGTTAAGTATTCCCTCGTCCATGCAGTTACTGCAAAAGATTGAGATTGCGTCTCCCTCATGGCAGTCCTTTATCCTGTTCATAACCAGGAGGAATCTGGCCCAGTAATGATGTACTGTTTCTTCGGGCATTTGCCTGATTTGGGAAAGATCGCTTGTGATCGGGCGGGCGGGTGTCGTAGAATTTGAGACCTCACCCAATTTACTGTTCGGAGGCCGAAGAACATCCGAATCCTGAGATTCGGAGTCTTGGATGTTATCCGATGAGTCTAGCCCGCTGCCTGATTTTATGCAAAGGTCTTGGATTGTATCCTCCCCTCCGCGGGTATCCGGCATGGAGGGTTCGGGGATTCGGACGTAGCTAGTCCTTAAAATAGATGAAGGGTCGCCGCATTGTGTCTCCACCACTGCAACGTGGTGGGTGACCTGGGGAGAGTTAATTTCTCTCAAATAGGGTTTAAGCCCAACCTGGTCGTAATTTGTGGCGACGCCCAGTGCGGCGATACGATCCAGGAGCTCGTTAACCGAAGAGAGCTCCATCGGATCCAATTGCTCGGCGAGTTCTGAGCCGATGTGGAGGTTGCTTTCGATGACCCGGGAGGTCACCGTCGGCGCAACAGCCGAACAGGCGGTTGCGAGAAAACCACCTAGCCGGAGAGTTTGGCCGACAGCCAAGGCTCCTTTCGTAATGGCACCGTCTTTAAAGACGGGAAAAGGCATCCTTCCTGATCGCGACGGCACAGAGGAACTCTCAATGAAAGCACCAATGTCGGTGTCAAAACCGGCAGATCTCGGGTAGGGGGTCCCGAACTGTGCGTCAAGGTCGGATGGTAACAGGAGACAAGGGACACTTTATTTTACCCAGGTTCGGGCCCTCTCGATGGAGGTAAAACCCCACTCCTGCTAGATTAATATTGATGATATGGGTAGTACAAGAGTAGATCTACCACGAGATCAAGGAGGCTAAACCCTAGAAGCTAGCCTACGGTATGATTGTGTATGATGATGGTTGTCCTACGGACTACAACCCTCCGGTTTATATAGACACCGATAGGGTTAGGGTTACATAGAGTCTGTTACATTGGTAGGAGATCTTGAATATCCGCACACCTAGCTTGCCTTCCACGCCAAGAAAAGATCCTTCCGGACACGGGACGAAGTCTTCAATCTTGTATCTTCATAGTCCTGGAGTCCGGCTGAAGGTATAGTTCGGCTATCCGAACACCCCCTAATCCAGGACTCCCTCACCAGGCATACATGGTCCCGGTCCGGGCCGGACTCGCCACCTATAATGGCGGAAAGCAAGCGGAGAGCACCCTCAATCCTTCTAAAGGAGAGCGGGTGTGCCTCGTCCCTTATCTATTAAGGGGACTGGGATTTCCAATTCACCCATTCCTCCGCGGGCTTCTGGAGTTCTACGGCCTCCAGCTGCACAATCTCACGCCCGGCTCTGTACTACATATTGCGGGCTTCATTGCCCTTTGCGAGCTATTTTTAGGCGTCGAGGCTCATTTCGCGCTGTGGAAGAGGTTGTTCTGCTTGGTACCCCGCTCTCAAGAGGGGTCCATTTATCAAGTGGGCGGAGCCGAAGTATGGCGCGTCGCCGGGACCGGATACCTATCCGGAACCCCAAAAAAGGCATCTGAGGACTGGCCTTCGGAATGGTTTTACATATATGACGTCCCGCTGCCGGACCCTATCCGGGTCGGTCTCCCCGAGTTCAGTAATGCTCCATTGAAGAAATGCTTGAGCTGGCGTCCGCGGAGCTCTCAGAGAGAAAACGACAGAGACGTCCTTTACCTGATGGGCCGGATAAGACTGTTGGCTCATTCCGGACTAACCATGATTGGAGTCATGGCCACATGCATTATGCGGGGGGTGCAGCCGCTTCAATATAGAGGCCACCCCATGTGGGATTTCAACGGGGAGGATGACGCCACCCGTTACGGCCGTAAGGGGCCAGCCACAGCTGCCGCTCTAGTAAAGATTTTAACATCTTTGTATAAGGGAGAAAAGGAGGACATCCTCCGCGTCAACCCGCGGGCCAGATTCACTATGTACGAACCTCCAAGTTGGGTAAGTGAACAATTGCACTTGCCTGTCTGTTTAACGCTCCCACGACTAGATACGTAACCTGACGATTTCAATGCAGGAACTGCGGCAGGAAGTAAAGGATATCAACAGCCGCCCTCCACAGCCTGAGGACCCAGAACAGTCCCTCGATCCGGACTCCGAAGAGAATCCGGACATATCGGTGGAGCTTATCGACGGGGTGTTCCATCAGTTAAGCAAGGACGATACCTTGGTGGCCATCACGGCTGATTACCCCGGGTTAATCCCGGCCTCCCAGGTGACAGAAACCGGAGTGTTTATTCCCTTAAGAGAGATTCCATTCTCACACATTCCGGCGTTTCAAACGACAACCGTATTTTGCAGGGGAGACTTCCGAGGCGGGAGGCTGAACCTGCGGCGAC
This sequence comes from Aegilops umbellulata, assembly GCA_032464435.1. NCBI lineage: Eukaryota > Viridiplantae > Streptophyta > Magnoliopsida > Poales > Poaceae > Aegilops > Aegilops umbellulata. The sequence continues at coordinate 124,549,619 of CP136058.1, forward strand.
TAGCCAACGAGGGGCCGTAGGGCCCCGTGGGGCAAAAAGAAATGTAGTCCGGACTGAGATTCCGGCACAAAGGTATAACACGCCCTCTGTTTCCCTGGTGTTATTCTGTCAAGGCATATTAACATTCGTGCTGTTTCCAGGACGAAGAGGCCTCGCCGGACTATGTCCGGAGAGGTTGCCAATCGCGCCTCCACTAGCTAGGCTCCAACGTCTGGTCCGGAAGCGGGGACGAGCACCAGGCGCGCACCGGACGCTCCTCCAACAGAGGATGCAGACCGGCTGTCTGCCACAAATTCAGAAGTGGAGAGTGCCATGAACCACAGGCGTCACCGGACAGTTCTACGCGACGCTTGTTTCTCCCGAGAGGCTTTAGATGCCTTTAATTCGGGAGATGCGTACCTTCGTGCCGCTCAAGATGGTTTAGCCAGAGCCACGGAGCAGTATGTGAAAGACATACGGGTAAGAAAATTTTGGTTATATATATATATATATATATATATATATATATATATATATATATATATATATATATATATATATATATATATATATATATATATATACCACTAGCCCCCGAGACTTGAAACAGTTAAAGTAACTGATTTAAGGATCATATAACAAGCAGGTTCTTACAGAGAAGAACACCGCGCTGTCCCAGGAACTGGAAAAGTGCAAGGCCCAACTGGAGGCCGCACTAGCCGCAACAGGGGAGCCCAAAGGGACTCCCTCAGGTAAGATACACTTCGAAAGATTAGTATTGTGCGGCTTGGGTGCAAATCTGACAATTCATGTTGCAGATGGTGCCGGACTTGATCCGGAGAAGCAACAACTCTTACGCCGGTTAAAGGCCAGTGATAGTATGTTGACAAGGGTGAGGCGAGAGAAGAATGATCTTCAGGATGCCAACACCAAGCTGGATGTTGAACTAAAGGATGTTCGTGGCCAGCTGTCGGACTCCACGAAGGAGAATCAGCGGCTTCGACGCGGCATATTTAGTAAGTGCTTGAACGAACTTTGAAGAATGAGTTCGGCGAGGAAGTCGAATAACAGAGTATTGTCTGTAGGTATGCTCACAGGTCGTCCTGCAGAGGAGATGCCCGGTTCTACGGGTGACCTACTTCCCGAACTCCTACAACTGCACGAGCGAATTCGGCAGGCGATGCAAGGCGTTGCCCAAGCCTTATGGCCTGCCCATCCCACACCCAAGGGCCTTGGAGAGCTTGCGGAGAAGCTGAAGGGAGCTCGGCGGCGCTTCCGGTTGTGGAAGATATCAGCCTGCCGACAAGGCGCTAGGGAGGCTTGGGCCATGGTGAAGACCCGCTTTACGAAGTCTGACCCTAATCACATGGACGAGGTCGGACCGGTGGGGCCTGACGGGAAGGAGATCCCTGTGAGCCTAGTGTATGGCCAGGTAGAATTGGCCGCAAAGTATTCCCAGTAGGACTGTAAATTAGACAGCTTGTTAGATGGTATAGAGGAGGAATACAATCAGTCAGGATGACTATGTAATTTGTAATTGACATGTGAAATGCCTTGTAGCCGGATTGTAGATCGTTTGTCGTTGCCGACCTTTTCACTTCAACCTCGGGACCTGATGGTCCGGAGTGTGTCCGAATACCATAACGGTTATATAAGAACCGAGGTATGCATGGAGACCAGGCGTAGGGGTCATTAGTGCTTTATCAGACAAGTGCCCAACTAGTCATGTTATATTACATGGTTAGTAAGAAACATCTTCCAGAGAGAATAGTTCCGTTAAGGGTTCCTTTCACTGGGGTGGCGTGCCCTGAAGTGCACGTCCGGACTGCAAATGCAGGAAAACATCTGGGGGCATGTATAAGTAAAAAAGGTTCATCTTTAGTTCACCGACCGAATATTCCCTTAAGAACGCTAGCTTTCGGCTTCACCCAGTCTGAGGTACACATCCGGCTTATCCGGCAGTAGCAATCGCAGAGGTGCTCCCTTTACCGCCTAGCCGAACAATCGGGAACGTAGGGGTAAGCACAGGAGCCAGGCAACCCAGCTTGGCCAAAACTTAAGTCATATCGATGCATATAATGGTGAAGAAAAGGTGCATGCGGAAGTCTGACGCATACGTTGGGCGTGAAACCCATATAAACAAGCTTCTGTTAAAGAAGCCCCCAGGTTTAAGGAGCGCTGGTAGTGCGTCACATGATGAGCCTTTAAGGGCTATAAAAGGAAAGAGTGGGAGGAGACAAAATAAAAACAGAAAGATATATGTAAAAATGGACAGAGGAAGGAGACAAACTTAGAGTTCGACGCTAGGCATAGAATCTTCGGAGACGTGTGGCGTTCCATGGGTTCGGCTCGAGTCGGTTGTGCGACGCATCTCGCAGGCAGTACGCTCCACCAGTGAGGACTTGGTCTATTATGAAGGGACCTTCCCATTTGGGCTTGAGTTTGTCCTTTTTCTTATCCGGCAGGCGTAGAACTAGTTCGCCGACATTGCAATTTTTGGCCCGTACTTCTCTGCTTTGATATCTTCGAGCCTGCTGTTGGTAAAATGCGGAACGGGCTTTAGCCACGTCGCGCTCCTCCTCTAGGGCGTCCAAGTTGTCCTGCCGATCAAGCTCGGCTTCTCTTTCTTCATACATGCGCACTCGAGGTGAGTCATGAATTATGTCGCAGGGCAGAACTGCCTCAGCGCCATACACCATAAAGAATGGTGTGAATCGGTGGTACGATTCGGCGTGGTTCGTAGCCCCCAGAGTACGGAGTCGAGCTCCTCTACCCAGTGCGTATTAGATTCCTTGAGGGACCGCACTAGTCTGGGTTTGATGCCGCTCATGATGAGACCATTTGCACGTTCGACCTGACCGTTAGTTTGTGGGTGATAGACAGAAGCATAATCGAGCTTAATGCCCATGTTTTTGCACCACAGCTTTACTTCGTCAGAGGTGAAGTTGGTGCCGTTATCGGTGATAATGCTGTGGGGGACACCGTAACGGTGTACGACCCCGGATATGAAGTCTATCACAGGTCCGGATTCGGCCGTCTTAACAGGCTTGGCTTCTATCCATTTGGTGAATTTATCCACCATTACCAATAAGTATTTTTTCTTATGGGTTCCACCTTTAAGGGGTCCTACCATGTCAAGCCCCCATACCGCAAAAGGCCAAGTGATGGGGATAGTTCGGAGGGCGTTGGGCGGCATATGGCTTTGGTTTGCAAAGAGCTGGCAACCGACGCATCGTTTGACTAAGTCATGGGCGTCTGCTCGGGCCGTCGGCCAGTAAAAGCCTGTACGGTAAGCCTTGTTTACAAGGGATCGAGCTGCAGCGTGGTGGCCACCGAGTTCAGCATGAATTTCAGCCAACACACTCCGCCCTTCCTATTCGGAGATACATCTTTGAAGGACTCCGGTAGTACTTTTCTTATAGAGCTCTCCCTCGTGGACTTTATAGGCTTTAGATCACCGCACTATGCAGCGTGCCTTGTTTTGGTCCTCTGGGAGTTCCTGCCTAGTAAGGTAGGCGAGGAATGGTTCTGTCCACGGGGCGATGACCGCCATTATTACGTGGGCTGAGGGTGTGACTTCGGTGGCAGGGCCTCCGATTATGTCAGATTGTGCGGCGTCGGGCTGTGCGGTTGTGTCCGGACTGTGGTCCGAGGGTTCCCCCTCCCATGTTACAGATGGCTTGAATATTTTCTCTAAGAAGATGTTGGGGGGGGGGGGATTGCATCTCGTTTTGCTCCGATACGTGCCAGGACGTCCGCTGCCTGATTATTTTCTCGGGCTATATGGTGAAACTCCAGTCCTTCGAACCGAACTGACATTTTTAGGACGGCATTGCGATAAGCTGCCATTTTTGGGTCTTTGGCGTCGAAGTCGCCATTTATTTGGGATATCGCGAGGTTGGAGTCCCCACGTACTTCCAGGTGTTGAATGCCCATGGATACTGCCATCCGGAGACCATGTAGAAGGGCCTCATATTCGGCTGCATTGTTGGAGTCCGCATACATGATTTGGAGTACATATTGGACTGTGTCTCCTGTGGGGGACATCAAAACGACGCCAGCCCCCAGTCCGGCCAGCATTTTGGATCCGTTGAAATGCATGATCCAGTTGGAATATGTGTCGTACTCTTTAGGGAGTTCGGCCTCTGTCCATTCGGCGACGAAGTCGGCTAGCACTTGCGATTTAATTGCTCGTCGTGGTTTGTAGGTTATGTCGAATGGGAGGAGCTCTATGGCCCATTTAGCTATCCGGCCCGTTGCGTCGCGGTTGTTGATAATATCATTGAGTGGTACTTCCGAGGCTACCGTTATGGAACACTCTTGAAAGTAGTGTCGTAGCTTCCGGGATGCCATGAACACCGCGTATGCAATCTTTTGGTAATGCGGGTACCGTGATTTGCATGGAGTAAGGACAGTGGACACATAGTAAACCAGCCTTTGAAGGGGGAGTTTGTGTCCGTTCGTTGCCCGCTCGACGACGAGTACTGCGCTAACAACTTGATGGGTTGCGGCAATGTACAATAGCATGGGTTCGCCAGTGTTCGGCGCGGCCAGGACTGGGTTTGTTGCCAAGATGGCCTTTATTTCCTCGAGTCCGGCCGTGGCAGCTTCCGTCCACTCGAAGTGTTCGGTGCGCCTAAGGAGGCGGTAAAGGGTTAATGCCTTTTCTCCCAAGCGGGAGATAAAGCGGCTTAGAGCCGCCACGCATCCGGTGAGTTTCTGTATTTGTTTGAGGTCTTTTGGGACATCCAATTGTGACAAAGCTCGGATTTTAGCTGGATTTGCTTCAATTCCTCTACCGGATACAATGAAGCCCAGTAGCTTTCCGGCTGGAACGCCGAAGACGCATTTTTCCGGATTGAGCTTAATGTCGTATTTTCGGAGGTTGTCGAATGTAAGCCTCAAGTCGTCTACTAGAGATTCGACATGTCTTGATTTGACGACCACATCATCTACATACGCCTCCACTGTTTTGCCGATCTGGTTTGCCAGACATGTTTGAATCATGCGCTGATATGTCGTGCCGGCATTTTTTAGTCCAAAGGGCATTGTGTTGAAGCAGAATGGGCCGTATGGTGTGATGAATGCTGTTGCGGCTTGGTCTGATTCTGCCATCTTGATTTGATGGTAACCGGAGTATGCGTCGAGGAAGCACAGGGAATCGTGTCCTGCAGCGGCATCGATGATTTGACCTATTCGAGGGAGGGGAAAAGGATCCTTTGGGCAAGCCTTATTAAGGTCTTTGAAATCGACACACAGGCACCAGTATTTGTCCTTCTTTGGTACCATCACCAGGTTTGCTAGCCAGTCTGGGTGTTTTATATCTCTAATGAATCCGGCCTCCAATAACTTGGCTAGCTCCTCTCCCATAGCCTGTCTCTTTGGTTCAGAGAAACGCCGAAGGGTTTGTTTGACAGGTTTGAATCCTTTCTGGATATTTAAGCTGTGTTCTGCCAGCCTGCGTGGGATTCCTGGCATATCTGAGGGGTGCCAAGCGAAAATGTCCCAGTTCTCTCGTAGGAACTCTCGCCGTGCGGCGTCTACATCAGGGTTCAGTCGTGCCCCGATGGAGGCTGTTTTATTGGGGTACGTTGGGTGGACCTGGAATTTGACTATTTCGACCACTGGTTTGAAGGATGTGGATTTGGATCTCTTATCGAGTATCACATCATCCCTGTTAACCGTGGATCGCAGCGCAGTCAGTTCTTCGGCCGCTAAGGTTTCTGATAGTGCCTCGAGGGCCAATGCGGCTGTCTTGTTTTCGGCGCGGAGTGCTATGTCCGGATCACTAGCGAGAGTGATAATTTTGTTTGGCCCAGGCATCTTAAGCTTCATGTACCCGTAATGGGGTATAGCTTGGAAAACTGTAAAAGCCTCCCGTCCTAGTATAGCATGGTATCCGCTTTTGAACGGGGCCACCTGGAACGTGATCTGTTCGGACCTGTAATTATCCGGCGTGCCGAATACCACAGCTAGTGTGATCTTTCCGGTGCAGCACGCTTCCTGACTGGGGATTATTCCTCTAAAAGTTGTGCTGCTTCGCTCAATGTGGTTCCAGTCTATTTCCATCTTTTGGAGGGTTTCCTCGTAGATGAGGTTCAATCCGCTGCCTCCGTCCATGAGTACCTTTGTGAGGCGACAGCCGTCCACTATGGGACTGAGGACCAGTGCGGCTGGTGCTTTGGCTGTTCGAAATTTAGGTTCGTCACTCGCGTTGAAGGTGATAGCAGTGTTACTCCATGGATTTATTGTCGCTACTTGATAGACTTCAGTGAGGCTGCGGAGTGTTCTTTTTCGCATGTTATTTGATGCGAGAGTCTCAAAGACTGTGAGAACGGAACTGAAATTCCCTGGCTGGTTTCCTTTAACCTCTGGAATTAGGAGATCCTCGCCAATTTTGGCCACCTGCCGGAGTATCCAACATGCCCTGAGGCTGTGAGTTGGGGTGGCGTCTTCTGCACTATGAATCTTGCAGGGTCCATCTAGCCACCTTTCCAGTACGGTTCCATGCCCCCTAGAGGGTTTTGATTTTTGGTGTTTAGTCCGGACGCCTTACTATGGTGCGCCCTCTTGATTCGGATGGGATTGCTATTCAAGGCCGGATTATCCCAAAATTTAATTTCGGTTTTCCAAGCACTTTCCATCGCACAGTATTTTTGTACTATGGACGCCAAGTCAGCAAAGCGTGTAATATTATGATGACTTACGGCGTTGAGTATTCCCTTGTCCGTGCAGTTACTGCAAAAGATTGAAATTGCGTCTTCCTCACGGCAGTCCTTTATCCTGTTCATAACCAGGAGGAATCTGGCCCAGTAATGATGTATTGTTTCTTCGGGCATCTGCCTAATTTGGGAGAGATCGCTTAAGATCGGGTGGGCGGGTGTCGTTAAATCTGAGACTTCGCCCGGTTTGCTGTTCGGAAGCCGAAGAACTTCCGGATTCTGAGATCCGGAGTCTTGGATGTTATCCGATTTGCCTGATTTTAAGCTCAGGTCTTGGATTGTACCCTTCCCTCCGCAGATATCCGGCATGGAGGGTTCAGGAATTCGGACGTGGCTAGTCCTTAAGATAGATGAAGGGTCGCCGCATTGTGTCTCCGCCACAGCAACGTGGTGGGTGACTTGGGGAGAGTTAATTTCCCTTAGATCGGGTTTAAGCCCAACCTGGTCGTAATTTGTAGCGACCCCCAGGGCGGCGATGCGATCCAAGAGCTCGTTTACGGAAGAGAGCTCCAACGGATCCAGCTGCTCGACAAGTTCCGAGCTGACGTGGAGGTTGCTTTCGATGACCCGAGAGGTCACCGTCGGCGCAACGGCCGAACAGGCGGTCATGAGAAAACCACCTAGCCAGAGGGTTTGGCCGATAGCCAAAGCTCCCTTAGTAACGGCGCCGTCTTTAAAGACGGGAAAAGGCATCCTTCCTGATCGCGACGGCACAGAGGAACTCTCAATGAAAGCACCAATGTCGGTGTCAAAACCGGCGGATCTCGGTTAGGGGGTCCCGAACTGTGCGTCAAGGTCAGATGGTAACAGGAGACAAGGGACACTTTATTTTACCCAGGTTCGGGCCCTCTCGGTGGAGGTAAAACCCTACTCCTACTAGATTAATATTGATGATATGGGTAGTACAAGAGTGGATCTACCACGAGATCAAGGAGGCTAAACCCTAGAAGCTAGCCTATGGTATGATTGCGTATGATGATGGTTGTCCTACGGACTACAACCCTCCGGTTTATATAGACACCGGATAGGGTTAGGGTTACACAGAGTCGGTTACAATGGTAGGAGATCTTGAATATCCGCACACCTAGCTTGCCTTCCACGCCAAGAAAAGATCCTTCCGGACACGGGACGAAGTCTTCAATCTTGTATCTTCATAGTCCTGGAGTCCGACTGAAGGTATAGTTCGGCTATCCGAACACCCCCTAATCCAGGACTCCCTCAGGCCTGTAGAGAAGAAAACCTAAAAAAAGGAGGGAAAAGAAAAAGGAAGGCATGCGTGCCCAGGTTAGGTTAAGCCGTATTATGGGCCACCATCTAGTTATGCCTCCGTATCTGCCCATGGTATTTTGAGTGTGTGGTTATGTACGCGCGGTACATACGCCGCCATTTGGTCGGGACTGACGGAGGCCGGATTGCTAATCTAGCTCCTGACGAGCCGGACTGTCATGCTACGGAGTAGTTCGGACTCGTTTGACAGTGTCCGGGAGCTTGGCCGCTGAATTGAAGTTCTGCTTAATAAGGTCGCTCTGTACTTTTGCTGCCAGGGCCGCGGTGTGCTCCTCGGTGCGGAGGGAGCACTCCGTGTTTCCATTGACTATTATGACACCGCATGGTCCGGGCATCTTGAGTTTGAGATAAGCGTAGTGTGGCACCGCATTGAATCGAGCAAATGCAGTTCGTCTGAGGAGTGCGTGATAGCCACTGCGGAAGGGGACGATGTCGAAGATCAAGTCTTCGCTTCGGAAGTTGTCCGGGGATCTGAAGACAACTTCCAATGTGATTGAACCCGTGCAGCAGGCCTCTACACCTGGTATTACTTCTTTAATGGTAGTATTTGTGGGTTTGATCCTTGATGGATCGATGCTCATTTTGCGCACTGTGTCCTGATAGAGCAGGTTGAGGCTGCTGCCACCGTCCATGAGGACTCGCGTGAGGTGGAATCCATCAATTATTGGGTTGAGGACCAGTGCGGCTAAACCGCCATGACGGATACTGTTTGGATGGTCCCTGCGATCGAAGGTGATCGGGCAGGACGACCATGGGTTAAATTTTGGGGCGACTAGCTCTATCGCAAAGACGTCCCTGAGCGCGTGTTTGCCCTCCCTTTTGGGGATATGGGTAACATATATCATGTTCACCATTTTAACCTGGGGAGGAAACTTCTTTTGTCCCGCTGTGTTCGGTGGACGGGGCTCCTCGTCATCGTCCTCACTTTGTGACCCCTTCTCCTTGTTCTCGACATTTAACTTGCTGGCCTGTTTAAAGACCCAACAACTTCTGTTGGTATGATTGGCTGGTTTATCGGGGGTGCCGTGGATCTGACATGGATGATCGAGTATGCGGTCCAAGCTGGATGAGCCCAGATTGTTCCTTTTAAATGGCTTCTTCCGCTGGCCGGACTTGGAGCCACTGAATCTGGCATTGACCGCCATGTCATCGGTATTGTCGTCGTTGTTTCGACGCTTGTGCCTGTTGCGTCGGGGCTTGCCGTTGCTATTTCTAGCTTCAGAGGTGCCAGGTTCGCTTGAATTATTATTGCTACGAGCTAGCCAACTATCTTCGCCCGCGCAAAAGCGGGTCATGAGTGCCGTGAGGGCTGCCATGGACTTCGGCTTTTCCTGGCCAAGGTGTTGGGCGAGCCATTCGCCGCGGATGCTATCCTTAAAGGCTGCTAGGGCTTCGGCATCTGGACAGTCGACGATCTGGTTCTTTTTAGTTAAGAACCTACTCCAGAATTTTCTGGCTGACTCTCCGGGCTGTTGGACTATGTGACTTAAGTCATCGGCATCCGGAGGTCGGATGTATGTACCTTGGAAGTTGTCGCGGAAGGCGTATTCCAAGTCCTCCTAGCTGCCAATTGAGTTTTCAGGCAGGATGTTCAACCAATGCCGAGCTGGTCCCTTGAGTTTTAGCGGGAGGTATTTGATGGCATGAAGGTCATCACCGTGGGCCATATGAATATGGAGAAGAAAATCCTCGATCCATACCGCGGGATCTGTTGTTCCATCATACAATTCGATATTCACGGGTTTAAACCCTTCTGGGAATTCGTGCTCCATTACTTCATCAGTGAAGCAGAGGGGGTGTGCGGCGCCTCTATATCAGGCCAAGTCGCGATGTAGCTTGGATGGAGTCCGTCTGCGGTTTTCGGCCTGGACGTGATTATGCTTGTCACGTCCGACTAGATAGCCGTCGTCGTACGTTGGGTCACGCCCCCGATCCGTAGATCGATCTGGTCTGACCTGCTCTACTGTCCAGGTCCTGACGCAGGTCATATGTATATCCCCGAGCTGTTGTATCTCTCCCTTTACGGTGAGGTGGTATGGGCTGGTGTTCGGCCTGAATTGCCGTTTTGTCCCGGCCACGCGGTGGTCGGTCAGCTGGGTTATGCGCTGACGGTACGGGGTCCAGTGCCTCGTTGTCGAATTGAGGCAGAAGCTTACGCTTCGGGTAACTTTTGGTTGGGCGCTCGAGGCCGTATTCCTCGGCTGCCAGGACGTTAGTCCACCTATCTTGAGTAAATCTTGATTAGCTTGAAGCTGCTGCTGCTTCTTTTTCAGGCTCCTTATAGTGGCTATTAGCCGGCGCTTAAAGCGCTCCTGCTCGAGAGGTTCCTCCAGCACGATAAAGTCTTCGTTGCCGAGGCTCACCTCATCCTCGGAGAGTGGAAGATAGTTACTATCCTCCGAGTCTTTATTTATGGCCTGTTTGTCAGGGCTAACCTGCCCATCTTCCCGATTGTCCTATTCGAAAGTTGGCTCGACGGGGTCTTCTTTGTCTTCGGCATCGTCCGGAGTGTTGTCATCTCCTGTGCCGGCGTTGCTGTCTTTTCCGCGGTGTGATTATGCAACTCCCGGATACCAAAGGAATACCTTGTGTGCTATCAAACGTCACAACGTAAGTGGGTGATTATAAAGATGCTCTACAGGTATCTCTGAAGGTGTTTGTTGGGTTGGCATATGTAAGTGCATCTAGTGCCTCCCCTAGTTGGTTTTGGAGTATTGACGACAAACCTGGTTGAGGGACTAATGTGTTTGTGAGAATTGTAGGATAACACAGGTAGTAGTCCCTTATTGATTCGGTTTACCTACCAGAGATGACCCCTAAAAATGTGTGAAGACATTGAAGACAATGGTGGTTCGTGAAGACATTCACGATGAAGATTATGACATGAGAAGACATTCACGTGAAGACTATGGAGTGCGAAGACATAGTTGTTTCGCCGTTTCCTTTTCTTCCTTGTTGAGTCATAGGAACCACCGTACTATTAAGTGGGGTCCAAGTGAACAAAGTCAGAGTGACTGATGTGGTGCTCAACCAAATCCTATGTCTTCGAGCGAAGACAGTGAGAGCAGATCTTATCCAGAGCTGGATGAGTCAGCTTTACTTGTAGCCCAAGTCAAGCTGCCGCGTGTGTTTGAAATCCGACCGTTGGACACGTGTCGGTTCCCTAGTGACCCAGGGTCATTTTGGACAAATCAGGTCGGGTTGCCTCGTGTCTATAAATAGCCCCCCTACACCATAAATTGGTGACTGCTTAGAGTTAGTGCATGGCTTTTGTCGTTTGAGAGCAACCCACCTCCGAAGCATTTGAGAGAGAGATCCTTGCGAGGACAAAGCCCAAATCACCCAGAGCCAAAGAGTGTTAGGCATCACTGAAGTCTTTCTGTCCGAGTGACCTGAAGACTTGTTACACTTGAGAACTGTGAATCCTCCAGCCGGTTAGGCGTCGCGTTCTGAGCATCCAAGAGTCATTGTGGATTACCGGTGAACAAAGTCTGTGAAGGTTTGGAAGTCTACCTTGAAGACTTACCAGAGTAATCGGGCGAGGACTGGGTGTCCTTAGCTCAAGGGGAATAAGGTGAATACGCGGTCTTCTGAGTTAAATCTCAGCCTCCCTAACCAGACGTACAGTTGTCACATCAACTAGAACTGGTCTACCAAATCCTCGTCTTCACCAAGCTACTGGTTCTATCCTTCACTTCCTCTTACTTTTAGTCTTTCCTCGTGAAGTCATTGCCTGCTTGCTTGATCTGATTGTCTTCACTATGTGAAGACTGTTTACTGTTTGGCTTCATACTATCTTCCATCCTGATCCATACTACCTAGCCGCTGATAGTCTTCGTGCTTTCACTTCATTGCTTACTTGACTATGGCTTGTCTAGTGTAGTCTACCTTCCGCTGCATATCAATAGGTTCATTTGTACCGTTTGTCTTCAAAGCCCCCATGTTTTGAAGACTTCTATAAAAATCGCCTATTCACCCCCTCTAGTCGATAACTAGCACTTTCAGCATAGATCGAGATTAGGATTTTTCACTCCGAGTATCAGAGAGGTATCTCTAGGCCCGGGATGATGCATTACAGAACGAGTAAAGAGACTTGCCGGTAATGAGATTGAACTAGGTATGAAGATACCGACGATCGAATCTCGGGCAAGTAACATACCAATAACAAAGGGAATAACGTATGTTGTCATAAAGGTTCGACCAATAAAGATCTTCGTAGAATATGTAGGAGCCAATATGAGCATCCAGTTTCCGCTATTGGTTATTGACCGGAGAGGTGTCTCGGTCATGTCTACATAGTTCTCGAACCCGTAGGGTCCGCACGCTTAACGTTAGATGACGATTTTGTATTATATGAGTTATGTGGTTTGGTGAAAGAATGTTGTTCGGAGTCCCGGATGAGATCACAGACATGACGAGGAGTCTCGAAATGGTCGAGAGGTAAAGATTGATATATAGGACGATAGTATTCGGACACCGGAAGTGTTTCGGAGGGTACTAGGTACATATCGGGTCACAGGAAGGGGTTCCGGGCACCCTCGGCAAAATATATGGGCCTTATGGGACAAGAGGGGAAACGCAACAGCCACAAGGGGCTGGTGTGCCCCCCATATGAGCCGGCCTAAGTGGAGAAAGGAAAAGGGGAGGAGGAAAGGAAATAGAGGGAATAGGATTCCCCCTTCCTTCCCCCTCTCCCCTCTTTCCTTCCCCCCTCCGGAAATAAGGAAAGGGGGAGGCCGAATTGGAGGAGGCCCCCAAGTAGGATTCCTCCAACTTGGGGCGCCCCAAGGCTGCTTCCCTTCCCCTCCCACCTATATATACATGGGGAGGGGGCGCCTAGAAGACACACCAACAATTGTTAGCCGTGTGCGGTGCCCCCCTCCACAGTTTACGCCTCCGGTCATATCTTCGTAGTGCTTAGGCGAAGCCCTGTGCGAATCACTTCACCATCACCGTCATTGATGTCTACCACACAACCTTCTTCTTGTAGATGTTGTTGGGCCTCCAAGTGTAGAGGTTTGTAGGACAGTAGCAAATTTCCCTCAAGTGGATGACCTAAGGTTTATCAATCCGTGGGAGGCGTAGGATGAAGATGGTCTCCCTCAAACAACCCTGCAACCAAATAACAAAGAGTCTCTTGTGTCCCCAACACACCCAATACAATGGTAAATTGTATATGTGCACTAGTTCAGCGAAGAGATGGTGATACAAGTGCAATACGGATGGCAGATATAGGTTTTTGTAATCTGAAAATATAAAAACAGCAAGGTAGCAAGTGGTAAAAGTGAGCGTAAACGGTATTGCAATGCTAGGAAACAAGGCCTAGGGTTCATACTTTCACTAGTGCAAGTTCTCTCAACAATAATAACATAATTGGATCATATAACAATCCCTCAACATGCAACAAAGAGTCACTCCAAAGCACTAATAGCGGAGAACAAACGAAGAGATTATTGTAAGGTACAAAACCACCTCAAAATTATCCTTTCTGATTGATCTATTCAAGAGTCCGTAGTAAAATAACACGAAGCTATTCTTGCCGTTCGATATATCCTAGAGTTCGTACTAGAATAACACCTTAAGACACAAATCAACCAAAACCCTGATGTCACCTAGATACTCCAATGTCACCTCAAGTATCCGTGGGTATGATTATACGATATGCATCACACAATCTCAGATTCATCTATTCAAACCAACACAAATTACTTCAAAGAATGCCCCAAAGTTTCTACCGGAGAGTCAAGACGAAAACGTGTGCCAACCCCTATGCATAAGTTCACAAGGTCACTGAACCCGCAAGTTGATCACCAAAACATACATCAAGTAGATCACGTGAATATCCCATTATCACCACAGATAAGCACATGCAAGACATACATCAAGTGTCCTCAAATCCTTAAAGACTCAATCCGATAAGATAACTTCAAAGGGAAAACTCAATCCATTACAAGAGAGTAGAGGGGGAGAAACATCATAAGATCCAACTATAATAGCGATACATCCAGATCATGCCATATCAAGAACACGAGAGAGAGAGAGAGAGAGATCAAACACATAGCTACTGGTACATACCCTCAGCCCCGAGGGTGAACTACCCCCTCCTCGTCATGGAGAGCGCCGAGATAATGAAGATGGCCACCGGTGATGGATCCCACCTTCGGCAGGGTGCCGGAACAGGGTTCCGATTGGTTTTTGGTGGCTACAGAGGCTTGCGGCGGCGAAACTCCCGATCTAGGTTATGTTCTGGAAGTTCGGGGATATATAAGATGTGTTGGCGTCGGGAACAAGTCAGGGGGGTAACACGAGGCGGCCACGAGATAGGGGGTGCGCCCAGGGGGGTAGGGGCGCCTCCCACCCTCGTGGTGGCCTCGGGACTCTTCTGGTCCATCTCCGGTACTCCGTGGGCTTCTTTTGGTCCAAAAACAATCTCCGTGAATTTTTAGGTCAATTGGACTCCGTTTGGTATTCCTTTTCTGCGATACTCAAAAACAAGGAAAAAAACAAAAACTGGCACTGGGCTCTAGGTTAATAGGTTAGTCCTAAAAATCATATAAAATAGCATATAAATGCATATAAAACATCCTAGATGGATAATATAATAGCATGGAACAATAAAAAATTATAGATATGTTGGAGACGTATCAAGCATCCCCAAGCTTAATTCCTGCTCGTCCTCGAGTTGGTAAATGATAAAAACAGAATTTTTGATGTGGAATGCTACCTAGCATAATTTTCAATGTAATTTTATTTATTGTGGTATGAATGTTCAGATTCGAAAGATTCTAGACAAAAGTTTAATATTGACATAAAAATAATAATACTTCAAGCATACTAACCAAGCAATTATGTCTTCTCTAAATAACATAGCCAAAGAAAGCTCATCCCTACAAAATCATATTGTTTGGCCATGCTTCATTTTTGTCACACAAAATTCTTCCATCATGCACAACCCCGATGACAAGCCAAGCAATTGTTTCATACTTTATCATTCTCAAACTTTTTCAACTTTCACGCAATATATGAGCGTGAGCCATGGAAAAAGCACTATAGGTGGAATAGAGTATGATGGTGGAGGTTGTATGGAGAATAAAAAAAGGGAGAAAGTCTCACATCAACGCGGCTAATCAACGGGCTATGGAGATACCCATCAACTGATGTCAATGCAAGGAGTAGGGATTGCCATGCAACTGATGCACTAGAGCTATCAATGTACGAAAGCTCAACAAAAGAAACTAAGCGGGTGTGCATCCAACTTGCTTGCTCACGAAGACCTATGGCATTTTGAGGAAGCCCATCGTTGGAATATACAAGCCAAGTTCTATAATGAAAAATTCCCACTAGTATATGAAAGTGACAATATAAGAGACTCTCTATCATGAAGATCATGGTGTTACTTTGAAGCACAAGTGTGGAAAAAGGATAGTAGCATTGTCCCTTTTATTTCTCTTTTTTTTTATTTGGTCTTTCTCTCTTTTTGGCCTTTCTTTTTTTTTTCTTTTTTTGGGACAATGCTCTAATAATGATGACCATCACACTTCTATTTATTTACAAATCAAAGATTACAACTCGACACTTTCAAGAGTGCAATGATTCAAGAGTGTCATGTATGAACGGTGGCTTTGCCAGAAATATGATGTCAACTACATGATCATGCAAGGCAATATGACAATGGTGAAGCGTGTCATAATAAATGGAACGGTGGAAGTTGCATGGCAATGTATCTCGGAATGGCTATGGAAATGCCATAATAGGTAGGTATGGTGGCTGTTTTGAGGAAGATATAAGGAGGCTTATGTGTGATAGAGCGTATCATATCACGGGGTTTAGATGCACCGATGAAGTTTGCTCCGACTCTGAAGGTGAGAAAGGGCAATGCACGGTACTGAAGAGGCTAGCAATGATGGAAGGGTGAGAGTGCGTATAATCCATGGACTCAACATTAGTCGTAAAGAACTCACATACTTATAGCAAAAATCTACAAGTCATCAAACCAAGCACTACGCACATGCTCCTAGGGGGATAGATTGGTAGGAAAAGACCATCGCTCATCCTCGACCGCCACTCATAAGGAAGGCAATCAAAGAACACCTCATGCTTCAAATTTGTCACACAACGGTTACCATACGTGCATGCTACGGGACTTGCAAACCTCAACACAAGTATTTCTCAATTTCACAATTACTCAACTAGCACGACTCTAATATCACCATCTTTATATCTCAAAACAATTATCAGGTATCAAACTTCTCATAGTATTCAATGCACTTTATATGGAAGTTTTTATTATACCCATCTTGGATGCCTATCATATTAGGACTAATTTTATAGCCAAAGCAAATTACCATGATGTTATAAAAGACTCTCAAAATAATATAAGTGAAGCACAAGAGTTCATCTATTTCTTCAAAATAAAACCACCGCCGTGCTCTAGAAGGATATAAGTGAAGCACTAGAGCAAATGAGAAACTACTCCGAAAGATATAAGTGAAGATCAATGAGTAGTCGAATAATTATGTAACTATGTGAAGAATCTATAACATTTAAGAATTTCGGATCTTGGGATTTTATTCAAACAGAAAGCAAAACAAAATAAAATAAAATGACGCTCCAAGCAAAACACATATCATGTGGTGAATATATAGCTCCAAGTAAAGTTACCGATGAACGAAGACGAAAGAGGGGATGCCATCCGGGGCATCCCCAAGCTTAGGCTCTTGGTTGTCCTTGAATATTAACTTGGGGTGCCTTGGGCATCCCCAAGCTTAGGCTCTTGCCACTCCTTATTCCATAGTCCATCGAATCTTTACCCAAAACTTGAAAACTTCACAACACAAAACTCAACAGAAAACTCGTAAGCTCCGTTAGTATAAGAAAATAAATCACCACTTTTGGCTCATTCTAAATTCATATTGGTGTAATATATACTGTATTACAACTTCTCTATGGTTCATACCCTCTGATACTACTCATGGATTCATCAAAATAAGCAAACAACACACGAAAAACAGAATCTATAAAAAATAGAACAGTCTGTAGCAATCTGATTTGTTCGAATACTTCTGGAACTCCAAAAATTCAAAAATAATTTGGTGGAACTGAGGAATTTTTATATTAATCTTCTGCAAAAAGAATCACCTTAAAATCACTCTTCTATAAAAAATGACGGCTAATCTCGCGAGCGCAAAATTTCTGTTTTTTGTAGCAAGATCGCATTAACTTTCACCCAAGTCTTCCCAAAGGTTCTACTTGGCACTTTATTGAAACAAAAGCTATAAAACATGATTACTACAGTATATTAATCATGTGAACACACAAAAACAGTAAGGGTAAAAATTGGGTTGTGTCCCAACAAGCGCTTTTCTTTAATGCCTTTTAGCTAGGCATGATTATTTCAATGATGCTCGCATAAAAGATAAGAATTGAAACATAAAGAGAGCATCATGAAGAATATAACTAGCACATTTAAGTCTAACCCACTTTCTATGCATAGTGAGTTTGTGAGCAAACAACTTATGGGAACAATAATCAACTAGCATAGGAAGGCAAAACAAGCATAACTTTAAAACTTTAAGCACATAGAGAGGAAACTTGATATTATTGCAATTCCTACAAGCATATATTCCTCCCTCATAATAATTTTAAGTAGCATCATGAATGAATTCAACAATATAACTATCACATAAAGCATTCTTTTCATGAGCCACAAGCATAGAATTTTTATTACTCTCCACATAAGCAAATTTCTTCTCATTCGGAATAGTGGGAGCAAATTCATGAAAATAACTATCATGGGATTGAAAATTGAAATCAAGATGACAAGTTTCATGGTTATAATTATTCTTTATAGCATACATGTCATCACAATAATCATCATAGATAGGAGGCATGCTTTCATCATAATAAATTTGCACATCAAAACTTGGGGGACTAAAAATATCATCTTCTTTAAACATAGCATCCCCAAGCTTGGTACAAACATTAATTGCAGCAAATAAATTCTCAAACATGTAATTCTCATCAAACATAGCATCCCCAAGCTTGGGCCTTTTCATATCATAAGCAATCACTCTCATCATTAATAGTATGGATAGCACCAATAGTATAGCAATTATCATCATCACAATGAGTAATAGGAGCAACACCATTTGGGAGGGATACCTTTTTACCTTTGCTTCTCCGTCTTTTATTTTTCTTCTTCACATTAAGTATGGGTTTCATCCTCTTTTTGGAGCTCCTTATTAATGAGATTAGTTGAGTAGAAAGCTCCTCCTCGTTACCTGATTCATCATAAGAAAGAGTAGGAGGATGCGGGGAAACCTCTTCCCTTTCATTAGTATTCTCTTCATCTTATATTTATTTTCTTGTCTTTATGTAATTGACAATATAAGGATTTTCAATGCAATTCACCGCACAATACATATACATTTCCTCTAGATCAAGATCAAGAACTTTATCAAGGACAAATTCTGGAAGATCCTTAGTTATACGTTTCATTTCTTCATAACCCACAAACAAACTAAGTTCATTATGATGTGCAAGGGAAATCAAGTCATCACAATTTTTGGACACGATATGATCATGAAACAATTTGCATTGGATATTTAAATGACCATGTTCATTGCAAAGTTTACAAGGATGACTAAGAAAATTTAAATTTTCAGCACAAGCATCTAGCCTCTCTTGCAACATTGAGTTTCTAAATACTTATGCCTCTTGCAAAATCTATCTTCCCTATTTGGTGTGTACTTGCAAACTCTATACACTCCACAAAAATTGACATGCTTATAAGAGACATTTTCATCATGACTAGTGCAATCATCATTAGTACTACAAATATTCAAAGAGTTCATATTAACAACATTGTAGTCATGCTCATCATTCAAAGATTGCATGCCAAACATTTTATTGCATTCTTCTTCTAGCACTTGGGCACAATTTTCCTTTCCATCATTTTCACGAAAGATTTTAAAAAGATGAAGCATATGAGGAACCCTCAATTCCATTTTTTTGTAGTCTTCTTTTATAAACCAAACTAGTGATAAAACAAGAAACTAAAAGATTCAAGTGCAAGATCTAAAGATATACCTTCAACCACTCACCTCCCCGGCAACGGCGCTAGAAAAGAGCTTAGTTGACGGGGTGTTAGTGCCGCTTACCTAGCCTCCCCGGCAACGACGCCAGAAAATAGCTTGATGTCTAGTACACAACCTTCTTATTGTAGACGTTGTTGGGCCTCCAAGTGCAGAGGTTTGTAGGACAGTAGCAAATTTCCCTCAAGTGGATGACCTAAGGTTTATCAATCCATGGGAGGCGTAGGATGAAGATGATCTCTCTCAAACAACCCTGCAACCAAATAACAAAGAGTCTCTTGTGTCCCCAACACACCCAATACAATGGTAAATTGTATAGGTGCACTAGTTCGACGAAGAGATGGTGATACAAGTGCAATATGGATGGTAGATATAGGTTTATGTAATATGAAAATGTAAAAACAGCAAGGTAGCAAGTGGTAAAAGTGAGCGTAAACGGTATTGCAATGCTAGGAAACAAGGCCTAGGGTTCATACTTTCACTAGTGAAAGTTCTCTCAATAATAATAATATAATTGGATCATATAACAATCCCTCAACATGCAACAAAGAGTCACTCCAAAGTCACTAATAGCAGAGAACAAACGAAGAGATTATTGTAGGGTACAAAACCACCTCAAAGTTATCCTTTCTGATCGATCTATTCAAGAGTCCGCAATAAAATAACACTAAGCTATTCTTTCCGTTCGATCTATCCTAGAGTTCGTACTAGAATAACACCTTAAGACACAAATCAGCCAAAACCCTAATGTCACCTAGATACTCCAATCTCACCTCAAGTATCCGTGGGTATGATTATACGATATGCATCACACAATCTCAGATTCATCTATTCAAACCAACACAAAGTACTTCAAAGAGTGCCCCAAAGTTTCTACCGGAGAGTCAAGACAAAAACGTGTGCCAACCCCTATGCATAAGTTCACAAGGTCACTGAACCTGCAAGTTGATCACCAAAACATATATCAAGTAGATCACGTGAATATCCCATTGTCACCACAAATAAGCACATGCAAGACATACATCAAGTGTTCTCAAATCCTTAAAGACTCAATCCGATAAGATAACTTCAAAGGTAAAACTCAATCCATTACAAGAGAGTAGAGGGGGAGAAACATCATAAGATCCAACTATAATAGCGATACATCAAGATCGTGCCATATCAAGAACACGAGAGAGAGAGAGAGAGAGAGAGATCAAACACATAGCTACTGGTACATACCCTCAGCCCCGAGGGTGAACTACCCCCTCCTCGTCATGGAGAGCGCCGAGATAATGAAGATGGCCACCGGTGATGGATCCCCCCTCTGGCAGGGTGCCGGAACAGGGTTCCGATTGGTTTTTGGTGGCTACAAAGGCTTGCGGCGGCGAAACTCCCGATCTAGGTTATGTTCTGGAAGTTCGGGGATATATAAGATGTGTTGGCGTCGGGAACAAGTCAGGGGGGTAACACGAGGCGGCCACGAGATAGGGGGTGCGCCCAGGGGGGTAGGGGCGCCTCCCACCCTCGTGGTGGCCTCAGGACTCTTCTGGTCCATCTCCGGTACTCCGTGGGCTTCTTTTGGTCCAAAAACAATCTCCGTGAATTTTCAGGTCAATTGGACTCCGTTTGGTATTCCTTTTTTGCGATACTCAAAAACAAGGAAAAAAACAAAAACTGGCACTGGGCTCTAGGTTAATAGGTTAGTCCTAAAAATCATATAAAATAGCATATAAATGCATATAAAACATCCTAGATGGATAATATAATAGCATGGAACAATTAACAATTATAGATACGTTGGAGACGTATCAGTCACCATGTCGTCGTGCCGACAGAACTCTCCCTCGACACTTTGCTGGATCAAGAGTTTGAGGGACGTCATCGAGCTGAACGTGTGCAGAACTCGGAGGTGCCGTACGTTCGGTGCTAGATCAGTCGGAACGAGAAGACGTTTGTCTACATCAACCGCGTTGTTAAATGCTTCCGCTTTTGGTCTACGAGGGTACGTGGACACACTCTCCCCCTCTCGTTGCTATGCATCTCCTAGATAGCTCTTGCGTGAGCGTAGGATTTTTTTAAAATTGCATGCTATGTTTCCCAACAGTAGCATCTGAGCCAGGGCTATGCGTAGATGATATGCACGAGTAGAACACAAAGAGTTGCGGGCGGTGATAGTCATATTGCTTACCACCAACGTCTTATTTTGATTCGGCGGTATTGTTGGATGAAGCGGAACAAACCAACCTTACAGGACCACGTTCATGAGACCGGTTCCCCCTACAGACATGCAACTAGTTTTGCATAAAGGTGGCTGGCAGGTGTCTTTTTCTCCAACTTTAGTTGAATCGAATTTGTCTACGGCCGGTCCGTGTTGAAGTTTAAAACAGCAAACTTGACGAAACACCGTTGTGGTTTTGATGCATATGTAAGAACCGTTCTTACTAGAAGCCCGTAGCAGCCACATAAAACTTGCAACAACAAAGTAGATGATGTCTAACTTGTTTTTGAGGGCATGTTGTGATGTGATATGGCCAAGACATGATGTGATATACGTTGTTGTATGAGATGATCATGTTTTGTAAAAGTTATCGACAACTGGTAGGAGCCTTATGGTTGTCAGTTTATTGTATGAAATGCAAACGCCATGTAATTGCTTTAATTTATCACTATGTGTTAGCGATAGTTGTAGAAGCAATAGTTGGCGAGACGACCACGACGCTACGATGGAGATCAAGGTGTCGAGCCGGTGATGATGGAAATCATGACGGTGCTTTGGAGAGGGAGATCAAAGGCACAAGATGATGATGGCCATATCATGTCACATATTTTGATTGCATGTCATGTTTATCTTTTACGCATCTTATTTTGCTTAGTATGGCGGTAGCATTATAAGATGACCCCTTAACTAAGTTTCAAGGTATAAGTGTTCTCCCTAAGTATGCACCGTTGCGACAGTTATTCGTGCGGAGACACCATGTGATGATCGGGTGTGATAGGCTCTACATTCACATACAACGGGTGCAAGACAGTTTTGCACATGTGGATTACTGATAACCCACAAGTATAAGGGATCGCAACAGTTTTCGAGGGTAGAGTATTCAACCCAAATTTATTGATTCAACACAAGGGGAGCCAAAGAATATTCTCATGTATTAGCAGTTGAGTTGTCAATTCAACCACACCTGAAAGACTTAATATTTGCAGCAAAGTATTTAGTAGCAAAGTAGTATGGAAGTAACGGTAATGGTGGCAAAAGTAACAGTAGCAGTTTTTGTAGCAATCGTAACAGTGGCAACGGAAAAGTAACTAAGCAAAGATCAATATGTGAAAAGCTCGTAGGCAATGGATCAATGATGGATAATTATGTCAGATGCGATTCCTCATGCAACAGTTATAACATAGGGTGACACAGAACTAGCCTCAGTTCATCAATGTAATGTAGGCATGTATTCCGTATATAGTCATACGTGCTTATGGAAAAGAACTTGCATGACATCTTTTGTCCTACCCTCCCGTGGCAGCGGGGTCCTATGTAACATCCCAAATTTTCAATTTGGAATGTTATACATAGGTCATTCATGCATATCATATTTTATTGCATTTCGTTTCGCGATCCTCGAAATTCTAAGCAACTCAAGGACCCTCGGAGAGAGTTGGGGATTTCACCGTTTTCATGTTTGAAATTTTATCAAATATCGAAACGAGGATCATTTGTTTTATTACTTTCCTCTCTGAAAATATTTCAAATTAAAATATAAGAGAGGAGATAATAAGACTTCTCCAAAATAAATGAAATATTGGAGGAAAAATATTAAAAACAAATAAATAAATTTTTTGATTTTATTGCTATTTTATTTGCATAGAAAAAATACGCGTTTTTCAAAATTGTATTTTAGGCCCAAATAAATGTTCACCTTGTCCGGCATATTTTTAGAGGGCGGGGAAAATTTATTCTGGAATTTTTGGTGTCTGTTTAGTATTCTTTTTCTTTCTTTTTCTGCGCGTCAGAATTATTAAAAAAAAGTCAAACTGACCTAGCCGGGCCGTACCCGACTAGGACTCGCCCGGCCTGGGGCTTTAAAGCCCGCGCGCCCGAGCCCTGGAGCCCACCAGCGCCGCCCCGCTGAAACCCTTGCAGAGCTGCACCGCCGCCGCCTCGTAGCCGCCGCCGCCACTCGCCGGTTCTGGCCGATGCCGCCTTGCGCCGTCGCCGCCGCATCCTCCGCCGCCGCCTTGCCTCGCCGCCCTGCCACAAGCCGCGGCACCGCCGGAGTCGCCGGTCCCGAGGTAGCGGCAGGCGGTTTTTTGTTAGAAACCGATCGGTTTTTTTATAAACCCTAGTTTCGGTTTTTTATTTTAGATCGGTTTTTTCGGTTCGGTTAAATAGCGAACGTTCGTACATACGTTCGTTTTAACGAACGGTTTTTACCCGTTAGTCACAGACAGTGAACATTCGTTCATTAGCCTGTTCGTCAGTTTTTCTTTTTCTCGGGTTTTTCGCGATTATTTTCGATCGCAATTTTTGATCCGATTTTCGTTTTAGTTTATCTTCTCGCTCGTTTATCGGAATCAGGCGATTCAAGCGCCTAGATCTTCGTCTCGAAGCCCTCTTTCTGTTTAACCAACTTGAACAAGATTTTGGTACCGTAAAATTTGACTTTAGTCCAGATTAGTAATCAGATCTTGTTTCTTTTGCAGTTTGAGTTTCGATGCTCCGTTTGATCTGATTCTTTTGCAAACCGGAGTTCTTAAGTTGAACTTTCTGGTTAGATCTTCTTAGTTGAGTTTTACCGTGCATGTTTGCTTGATTGCTTATGTATGTTATTGTTTGTTTGCGATAGAATTCCCGGAGTGCGAAGCATGCTACTACGAGTCCCTAGGTTTTGCGGATCGTCAGCAAGGCAAGTAACACATTGATCATACCCCTTTATTACCCAGTTTTTATGCATTAGCTACAACTCTCACACATTGTATGATTAGGATCTCTTAACTTGTGGGTTTGGGTAGTAGATGATGAGGTAGAACCTATTACTTGTTTTTGTTATCAAACCCTTGGGAGTTACTTCTACTTTTTGCTTATATTGCTATGCTATGCTCGTAGACGTAGATTGGGTTGAGTGTATCCATGACAGTTGTGAGATTGTTAATAAATGGTTCAACTTAAGTTGGCAACTTTAATATACATCTGGGTGGATGCTACCTCTTTAGCACTGCGTTGGATTTCCTTGAAGAGGAAAGGATGATGCAGCAAAGTAGCGTAAGTATTTCCCTCAGTTTTTGAGAACCAAGGTATCAATCCAGCAGGAGGCTACGTGCGAGTCCCTCGTACCTACACAAAACAAATAACTTCTCGCAACCAACGCGATAAGGGGTTGTCTACGAGAGTGAGATCTGATAGAGATGATATATAATATTTTTGGTATTTTTGTGATAAAGATGCAAAGTAAAATAAAAGCAAAGTAAAAAGTAAAGGCAATAATAAAGTGACGGAAGATTAATATGATGAAGATAGACCCGGGGGCCATAGGTTTCACTAGTGGCTTCTCTCAAGAGCATAAGTATTTTACGGTGGGTGAACAAATTACTGTTGAGCAATTGACAACATTGAGCATAGTTATGAGAATATCTAGGTATGATCATGTATATAGGCATCACGTCCGAGACAAGTAGACCGACTCCTGCCTGCATCTACTACTATTAGTCCACTCATCGACCGCTATCCAGTATGCATCTAGAGTATTAAGTTCATGAAAACAGTGTAACGCCTTAAGCAAGATGACATGATGTAGAGGGATAAATTCATGCAATATGATAAAAACCCCATCTTGTTATCCTCGATGGCAACAATACAATACGTGCCTTGCTGCCCCTACTGTCACTGGGAAAGGACACCGCAAGATTGAACCCAAAGCTAAGCACTTCTCCCATTGCAAGAAAAACCAATCTTGTAGGCCAAACCAAACTGATAATTCGAAGAGACTTGCAAAGATAACGAATCATACATAAAAGAATTCAGAGAAGATTCAAATATTGTTCATAGATAATCTTGATCGTAAACCCACAATTCATCGGTCTCAACAAACACACCGCAAAAAGAAGATTACATCGAATAGATCTCCACGAGAGAGGGGGAGAACATTGTATTGAGATCCAAAAAGAGAGAAGAAGCCATCTAGCTACTAACTATGGACCCGAAGGTCTGAGGTAAACTACTCACACTTCATCGGTGGGGCTATGTGATGATGTAGAAGCCCTTCGTGGTGGATGCCCTCTCCGGCGGAGCTCCGGAACAGGCCCCAAGATGGGATCTCGTGGGTACAGAAGGTTGCGGCGGTGGGATTAGGTTTTTGGCTCCGTATCTGATCGTTTGGGGGTACGTAGGTATATATAGGAGGAAGAAGTACGTCGGTGGAGCAACATGGGGCCCACGAGGGTGGAGGTCACGCCCTGGGGGGGGCCTACCTCATGCCCTCCTCGAAGCTTCCTTGACTTAGGGTCCAAGTCTCCTGGATCATATTCGGTGAGAAAATCACGTTCCCGAAGGTTTCATTCCATTTGGACTCCGTTTGATATTCCTTTTTTGCAAAACTCTGAAATAGGCAAAAAACAACAATTCTGGGCTGGGCCTTCGGTTAATAGGTTAGTCCCAAAAATAATACAAAAGTGGATAATAAAGCCCAATATTGTCCAAAACAATAGATAATATAGCATGGAGCAATACAAAATTATAGATACGTTGGAGACGTATTAGTGGATTGCTTGATTGGGCACCTGGAGAATCCAGTGTTGTCCTAGGATATCCCGGAGTACCCATGTGATCATCCTATGGTCCACCACCCAGGCTCAAAGGGATCATAAGATTTTTCATGCTAGAAACTTCCGTTTGCAGACACAAGCCATTATGGGCTCTGGCATAGTTGAGTATGTTGCATGACCTCTTTCAGTGGTGGGCTAGCAGATGTAGAGGGAAAGTAGGTGTAACTGTCCACCCAGAGTAAAGAGTTAATGTTTCTGAAAGACTGTGTCTAGGTCATCCGTTTCTCAAACATCATGTAGTGCGAGAAATACGACGGAGGCGACCAAGTCTTGTGGGGAAAAGTGCGCAAACCTCTGCAGAGTGTAAAAACTAATCATGGTTAGCCGTGTCCCCGGTTATGGACGTCTTGAGTATCTAGTACTTGGACTATCCTATTGTATCTCATCACTCTAATCTAATTTTTGGGTTGATAATTACCTTTAATTGGGATTGAGTTGAAGGAACCTTCTCAATGATGTTTCAATTACCATGATAGTCAAATAAAAATTTATCCCTTTGTTGTAGGAAAAAATTGGCTTTTCGCAAAAACCATATAAGCTTAGAGCCTCCACCAGCCATATATGCATATAGAGATAGCATTATCTAGTCATTGCTCTACTGTGTTATATTGCCAGCATATTCCATGCGCTGACCCGTTTTCGGGCTGCAACGTATTATGTTGCAGACTTTTCAGACGACGAGTAAAGGTGCGATAGGTCGTTGTCATGCACTCAGCTATGCCATTGGAGTTGATGGACTCGGTTTATCTTCCAAGCCTTCCGCTGTTATCGTCTTAGATGACCTTAAGCCATATTTATTGTAATAAGTTCTCTTTTGAGACATTCGATGTAATAAGTTCTCTTTTGAGACATTTGGTGTAATAAGTGTGTGATTGCTACTCTGTTATAAATCCTTCGAGTACTGTGTGTGTCAGCATTACCGATCCGGGATGACACTGAAGTACAGAGACTTGAACATTTGAGGTCGGGTCGCTACAAGATGGTATCAGAGCAGACACTGAATGTAGGACACGACCACTAAGAAAAGCCATAAGTCACTCTTCTCTACTCTTTTATGACTGCTCTCCATTTTCTACTCTTTAGGATGGCGGACTCGAGGAACAAGTTTGCACAACCGGATGAAGACACCCCCTTTGGATGACACTTGAAGGAAGTCACTAGATACCTGAACATTGGAATACCGAGCTTCACCGGGACCTACAACACCACTTTACCAGAAGAGGAGCGTTGGATGATTCAAGTTCAAGTTCCAGGAAGGGCGTTCACGCCAGTCACGGAGCCCATAGAGTTTTCTTTTGATGCACCCACCTGGAGTCTAGGCAAGAGCATGGCAGCCCACATCGCCATGGGACGCATTGGAGAAGTTTACCACAAGGATCTCAAGGATACTATCTACCAGATTTGTGGGTGCCGATATGAGCAATGGGAGATAGTTAGCACCAGGAAGGACAGGTCCATTGCAGCATTCATTCAGGAGTTAAACCAGCACATTCGATGCCAGGAGAACCAGATGTGCGCAGGCATGATAGATTTGAAGAAGGCAATGACAAGGATCACCGAGTTAGAGGAGGAACTTAAGTCTACACGCGATGGATATGAGGAGGAAATCACGACCCTATTGAAGAAGAACGACGACCTGATAAAGAAGATCAGAGTATTCATGGGAGACTCCGCTCCAGGAGGAGAAGACGATGATTCCACTTGCCCGAAGAACTACATCATCATCGACGACACCGACTCCGACCCCGACGACAGTGATGATTACTTTGAAGAAGAAGCGAGAGTAGATATCATGGAGACTTCCACCGATCAAAATTTCTAGTAGACCACCATATGATCAGTAGTATTTCCCCCATGTAAATAGTATAGTCCAAGCACTGTAACGATAGTTAGATCGACTGTATGCCTTGCTTGATTGATTGAGTGGTATGATTGTGTTTGTCTCATGTGCATATGGGTAGTGTTTTCTCACTAGACCTCTTTTCTATTCTAATCTCTTCCCTCTAAACCCATTAGATGCCTCCGAGACGTGACACCGGATTTGTTTTCCCACCGGAGATCACCCAGTTAATCCAGCAGCAGAATGCCCTAATGCAAATACTAGTCCAGAACCAAGGCAACAACAACAACAACAACAACAACACCCCTCCTCCAGTTGACAACTTAGCCCGTTTCCTGAGGTTACAGCCGCCGGTGTTTTCTCGTAGCACCGAGCTAATTGTTGCGGATGACTGGCTACACATGATTGGAAGGGAGTTGACCACCGCTGGTTGCACAGATGCAGAGAAGGTGCGTTTTGCCGCACACCAATTGGACGGACCAGCAGCGTCATGGTGGGAGAATTACACAGCCACTTTTCCCATAGCCAATGTCACTTGGGATCAGTTTCAGCAAGCATTCCGCACATACCATGTCTCAACTGGAGCTATGAGCATGAAGAAGTGTGAGTTTTGCAACTTACGCCAGGGAAATTGTAGCTCAGTATGTAGATGAGTTTAGTACGCTATCTTGTTATGCCCCTGATGATGTGGCCACAGATGCCGCAAAGCAGGAGAAGTTTATGGAAGGGCTAAATGATGAGATGAGCATGCAGTTGATGGTGGCAACATTCAACAACTACCAGGAGTTGGTAGACAAGGCCCTTATGATTGAAGGGAAGCAACAACGGATTGAGAGCCGCAAGAGGAAGTATGGACAAGGAAAGTACAATACTGGAGCTCAGCAGAAGCCTCGTTTCACCGCGAACTCGGGAGGACTTGTCCATAACCATGGAGGCCACAACCACAATGGGGGGAGTTCCCACAACCACAATGACCCCAAGAATGGAAACGGGAACGGAGCAGGCAACAATGAGAACCGCTCTAACCCAGCCACACCCGCCAAGAAGGACCTAAGTCACATTACTTGTTTCAAGTGCGGGAATACTAGACACTATGCCACTGAGTGCCCTGAAGCAAAGAATAGCAATGGCAATGGAAGCTTTGGGAAGAAGCCCAACCCTTTCAATAGGGGACAAGTGAACCACGTGAACGTGGAGGAGGTTGAGGAGCAGCCTGATGCAGTTATTGGCAAGTTTTTGGTTAAGTCTTTTACTACAATTGTTCTTTTCGATACTGGTGCATCGCATTCATACATATCAAGGGGATTCGTGGATAAGTATAAGTTGCCCACTAAGGTACTTAGGACACCAATGTTAGTAAGTTCGCCAGGAGCTGAATATATGGCAAGTCAAGGATGTTTTCAGATGCCATTGACTATTGGAAGCCATGTTTTCCCTTCAGACCTGATAATTTTGGAGTCACAAGGTTTGGATGTGATACTAGGAATGGATTGGCTGTCGATGTACGGAGAAAACATCGATTACGCGAGTAAGTCAATTTTGCTCACTACCCCGGAGGGAAAAAGGATCAAGTATGTATTCAGGCATGCGCCAAGGAGGACCCAAGTAAATTCTCTCACGGGAGTTGTTTAGGAGGAAGTGCCTGTGGTGAAGGATTACCCGGATGTATTTCCGGAGGAGTTACCAGGCATGCAACCAGATCGAGATATCGAGTTTTTTGATAGAGCTGTTGCCAGGCACCGGGCCTATATCAAAGAGACCATACCGGATGTCCGCAAACGATCTGGAGGAGATTAAGAAACATATTAAGGAGTTATTGGAGAAAGGTTACATTCGAAGAAGTTCATCACCATGTGGAGCCCCAGTGCTCTTGGTTGAGAAGAAGGATGGATCATTAAGGATGGTTGTTGATTATCGTGCTTTGAATGAAGTAACAATTAAGAATAAGTATCCACTGCCGATGATCAATGATTTATTTGACCAGTTGCAAAGAGCTAATGTGTTTTCGAAGATTGATCTGCGATTAGGACATCACCAACTGAAGATCCGGGAGAAGGATATACCTAAAACAGCTTTGACCACAAGGTACGGGCTGTATGAGTATACGGTTATGTCATTTGGATTGACTAACGCCCCTGCCTATTTCATGAATATGATGAACAAAGTGTTCATGGAGTTCTTGGATAAGTTTGTTGTGGTGTTCATTGATGATATCTTGGTATACTCAAAGAATGAAGAGGAACACAAGGAGCATTTGCGTTTGGTTCTCGAGAAGCCCAGGGAACACCAGTTGTATGCCAAGTTCAGCAAATGTGAGTTTTGGTTGAAGGAAGTTGGATTTCTTGGACATGTTATATAGGAGAAGGTATAGCAGTGGATCCCAGCAAGGTTCAGTCAGACACTGAGTGGTTGGCACCCACCTCAGTCGGAGAGATCCGCAGTTTTCTTGGACTCGCGGGATTTATCGGAGATTTATTGAGAATTTTTTGAAGATTGCGAAGCCTATGGCGGCATTGTTGAAGAAGGACACTAAGTTCCATTGGACTGATAAATGTGAAGCAAGTTTCCAGGAGTTGAAGAAACGTTTGACTACAGCCCCAGTGTTGATTCTGCCGGATATACGCAAGGATTTCCAAGTGTATTGCGACGCCTCTCGCTCAGGACTTGGAGGAGTACTTATGCAAGACGGGAGAGTTGTTTCGTATGCCTCACGACAACTGAAACCGCACGAGTTGAATTATGCCACGCATGATTTGGAGTTAGCAGCTGTGGTGCATGCGCTCAAGACCTGGAGATACTTTCTTATTGGAAACCGTTGTGATGTGTACATGGATCACAAGAGTTTGAAGTACATCTTCACACAGAAGGAGCTTAACCTTAGGCAGAGGAGATGGTTGGAGCTCGTAAAGGATTATGACATGAAGATGCACTATCATCTCGGCAAGGCCAATGTCGTAGCAGATGCTCTGAGCCGTAAAAGTTATGTTAACACCCTCGTGAGCGAAGGGATGCCAAAGGAGTTAGTCGAGGATCTCAGGGAGCTACGTTTGGAGATTGTTCCTAGAGGTTATGTTGCAGCAATGGAAGTTCAGTCTACATTGTTGGGAAAAATTCGAGAAGCTCAGAAGGATGACAAGGAGATTGCCGAGATAAAGGAGAAGTTGGGCGAAGGAAAAGCCAAAGGTTTCCGTGAGGATGAGCACGCCACCTTATGGTTTGAGGACCATATATATGTGCCCAATAACGCAGAGATCAGGAAGTTGATACTACAGGAAGCTCATGATTTGCCATACTCGATACACCCCGGAAACACCAAGATGTATTTGGATTTGAAGGAGCGTTTCTGGTGGACTGGTATGAAGAAGGATATTGCCGAGTATGTAGCCGTATGTGATGTATGTCAGAGAGTGAAGGCAGAACATCAGAAGCCAGCAGGATTACTGCAGCCTATACCGATACCCGAATGGAAGTGGGATAAGCTTGGCATGGATTTCATCACCGGATTGCCCAGGACCCGATCGGGATATGATTCTATCTGGGTAGTAGTGGATCGCCTGACCAAAGTAGCCCACTTTATCCCAGTGAAAACCACCTATACAAGTGCGGAGTTGGCCAAGATATACATGACCAGGATCGTATGTCTGCACGGAGCTCCAAGGACCATTGTATCAGATAGAGGAACACAGTTTACTTCAAAGTTTTGGCACCAGTTGCACCAGACTTTGGGAACCAGGATAGAGTTCAGTACAGCTTTTCACCCGCAGACAGATGGACAGACCGAGAGAGTCAATCAGATTCTGGAGGACATGTTGAGAGCTTGTGCGCTAGATTACGGATCTAGCTGGGATGACAACTTGCCCTATGCGGAGTTCTCGTACAACAACAGCTACTAGGCCAGTTTGAAGATGGCACCTGTCGGTGTACTAGAGTAGGGGTACCCTAGTATCCCGAACTTGTGCACGGGCAGTCGCAGCGCCCTGCGGCAAGGCTTGCCGGGTGACCGCCAAGATCCTCTGTGGTTCCTGTGGAGCCATTCAAGAACAAAGTATCCAAGTCAAGGAGGCAAGGCCCCGGCAAGAGGAGCTTGACGGGAAGGCCACTCGAGGCACAAGACCCCGGCAAGAGGAGCTTGCCAGGAAGGCCAACCAAGGCATCTCAAGGAACTTGCCGCGACGCGCCACGCGTCCCGACAAGGCCCGGTGAGCGACAAGCTTCCGGACGCGACAAGACAACAACCGCGGCAAGGCGTTTGCCGCGGCAAGACTACCACTCCGTACCCACGCTCCAGCACATCCACCAACGTGTCGATCTGGGACCCTTCCAGGCGTACGTGGCGGGAGGCGCAGCCAGGGGTGCACTATGGCAAGCGGCGCTGACAAGATCGCCACCGTGGCGAGCGGTGGCGTCCCTGACGGTCCCTTTTTGCACTGTTTGGGCGACGCAGAATGCCCTTGTCCCCTGCCGTCAGGGTTAGGTATGATACACTGTACAGGTAGCTGTACCAACCGCAGCACCTTTCCATTTTTACCCTTGTCTACGTTGCCACCTGTCGGTGACCCCTTGAGCATATAAAAGGAGGCCCATGCACAACGTAGAGGGGGGAGAGACAGAAGAACGCTCGGTCTCGTTAGCTGCTGGTGTGTACTGTAGCATTCAGCGCTCCCGAGCAAGAACTCAATACAAACCACAGATGCAGGAGTAGGGTATTACGCATCCAGGCGGCCCGAACTTGGGTAAACTGCTCGTGTGCTTCGCCTCGATCTGCTCTTCGTGCGATCTCCGCCCCCTGCCGAACCGAAAAGGGGCCCGGCCCGCCGGTCCCCATAGGTGCTCGTGGATCAGTTTCCCCGACATCTTTGGCATGCCAGGTAGGGGGCGTCGAGGTTGTGTGAACCTGATCCGGCGTTCACACGAGCTAGATCTTCATCATCTTCATCGACATGCTGCCGAAGAAGAAAGCTTCGGAGGCGGCTGTTCCGTCCGCGTCAGACCCACCACCGCCGGAGCAAACGGCTGGTGGGGAAGACGCCGGCGGAAGAACGGGCGTCGACGAGGGAGCCCATGGTGCCGCAAGGTCCAAGGACAAAGCTGCGCTGCCCATCGGCGGCGTAGCCAGCTCCCATGACGACCGGGCGTCCGTAGATGCACCGCACCCATCTCAGGAGGCGCGGGACCGGCAGCGTCATGGTACTCACGGTACCATACTCTTGCTGGACCCAGATCGAGCTGGCGGAACTCGGAACACTCAAGATCAGCATGCACGCCAACATGCTGGCGCGAGCGAGGCACGGTCGCCTGGACGGGATATTGCTCCTTCTAACGTAGTTAGAAGTCCGAGCATATCCCGCTCCTCACACCGTTCGCCACCGTTACCCGCCACTCCAGCGGAAGCTTTGGCGCGAGCTCAACAGCTCCTAGACTTCCCTCCAACGGTGGACAAGATCGACGACTGGAGGGCCACCATTCAGAGCCTCATCGGCTTCGCCAACGGCGACACTCCACGGCAGCCGACTACATCGCAGCCGCGGCGAGTCAGCCAGGCACGAGAGGATGGCGACAAGACCGGTGGGGGTGCGACCACCGTACACTCTCCGCCACGAAGGCCAA
Organism: Aegilops umbellulata; assembly: GCA_032464435.1. Taxonomy (NCBI): domain Eukaryota; kingdom Viridiplantae; phylum Streptophyta; class Magnoliopsida; order Poales; family Poaceae; genus Aegilops; species Aegilops umbellulata. The sequence goes on from CP136058.1 coordinate 124,582,945, forward strand.
GATCGCCGACTCGCCGGGTCCACCATGACAGCGACTCCACCGCTTCATCAGATCCACGAGCTCGTCGCGATCAGCGCCAAGTTCTTCACGAACGACAGCAAGAAGACGCTCGTACTCGCATCGAGCGCCGAAGAGAAGCGCGGCGTCAATTAGACCAGTGCGCTGGGCCCTCTGTCGACGTGCATGCGCCAGGGGAACCAGGCGACCTGCCGTACGCGGTAGGTTGCCCTGCGTTTACCCGTGAACTGCGGCAAGTCCAGTGGCCCAGCACGAAGAATTTCAAGCCAGACGTACCAAAGAAGTACGACGGCAAGTTGCATCCATCGGAGTTCCTCAGCATCTACACCATCGCGGTGCAAGCTGCCGGGAGGCGGGACGACAAGATCCTTGCCAACTACTTCCCACTGGTGCTAAAACCCAACGTCAGGTCCTGGCTCATGCACTTGCCGGACAACTCCATATCTTCCTAGGCAGACCTGTGCCATCAGTTTGTCGGCGCCTTTACAGGCGGCCACAAACCTCATGGCCAGGAGAGTGACCTTCATCTGCTTGCCCAGAAGGAAGGAGAGCCCTTGCGCAAGTACATCCAGAGATTCAGCCATGTGCAACGCAACATCCCGGATGTCCACCCTGCCGCGGTCATCAGCGCGTTCCATCAGAACGTGCGTAACCGCAGGATGCGGGAGGAGATGGCGATGTGCAAGATCAGAGACGTCAGTGAGCTGTATGCCCTGGCCGACAAGTGTGCACGTGCTGAGGAAGGGAGGAGACTCCCCGGAGAGAACACAGGAGCAGAAGGGTCTGACAGCGAGGGTGCTGCCCCGGCAAAGAAGAGCCGGCGACGGAACAACAGGAAGAAGAAAGGCAAAGATGTGCTAGTTGTTGAGCAGTCCGGCAACGAAGGTGGCGCCAAGAAAGCCAACACTGGTAGCTCCGGCAAGGAGGTTGCCGCATGCACCAACTATCAGGCTGTGGCGGCCGCCGACAAGCAGGACGGCACCAACAAACAGTACTGCAAGATCCACCGCACCAAGGGCCATGACCTCCAGAGCTGCAAGAAGGTCGAGCAGCTTGTCGAGCTGCAAAAGGCCGAATACGAGCGACGCGAGAAGGAGAAAGCCCAAGGAGGTGCTGGAGGATCCGGCACGAAGCGCCCTGCCCGGGGAGGACGCCGCGGCAAGGCCAAGCAGCGGCAAGGAGACAGACCTCCCCGCGGCCGCGACAAAGATGAAGATGATGACGACGACGAAGACATGGATGATGATGAGACCAGTGAGCAGGAGTTCTAGAAAGCCACAGAGGTCTTGTGCGTTGACGGTGGTGCTTCTCTGCATACTTCACACCGCCAACTCAAGCAGTGGGTGCGGGAAGTCAATGTGGCAGAACCACCCGTCGAATCACGCAAGCTTCTGAAATGGTCCAGCACGCCTATCGTCTTTGATATTGAGGACCTCCCTGATCGCACAACTGCGGTCGGGTGCTTGCCGATGTTGGTTTCACCAACTATCCGCAACCTCAAGGTCACCAAGATGCTAGTTGACGGCGGGGCCGGCTTGAACCTGATCTCCTCCGCTGTGCTCCGGAAACTCCAGGTCCCGGATAGCGAGCTCGAAGAGACCGGCACATTCCAAGGAATCAACCCAGGAAGGAGCAAGCCGAAGGGGAAGATCACGTTGCCGGTGACATTTGGCAGTGAGTTGAACTTCAGAACTGAGAGGATCACTTTTGACGTTGCCGATTTTCCATTGCCTTACAATGGGATTCTCGGCCGTCCAGCGCTCGCCACGTTCATGGCGGCCTCTCACTATGCGTATAACATGCTGAAGATGCCAGGCCCGATAAGTGTCATCTTTGTCCCTGGCGACAAGAAGGATGCTCTTATCTGTGCCGACAAGATTTATCGGGAAGCAGCAGCCGCAACGGATCACGAGACACTTGCCGCTGAAGCTCCCGGGGGGAAGAAGAAGACCAAGTCCGGCAAGAGTTCTGATGCCCACTCCGGCAAGCGCACCTCTTCGGAGTGCTGCGCTACCGTCGAGGACGCACCATCGAGCTCCACCGGCAAGTGTAAGAAGACAATGGCAGCTCCGCCAGCGACCAAGAAGGTGTCCGCCAAGGAGGACGGCACTGGTGGTACCTTCACCATCAGTGCCATTCTCGACCCTAAATAGGAAAGCGCGCTCATTGCTTTCCCGCGGGCGAACGTCGATGTGTTTGCGTGGCAACCATCTGACATCCCCGGTGTTCCCAGGAAAGTAATTGAGCACCACCTTGCCGTCTGTCCTCATGCGCGGCCCGTCAAGCAAAAAGTCAGGAAGCAAGCAGTGGAGCGCCAAGAATTCATCGCAGAAGAGATCAAGAAGTTGGAAGCAGCAGGCCTCGTTAGAGGAGTGCTCCATCCCACGTGGTTGGCCAATCCTATGGTCGTGCGCAAGGCAAACGGGAAATGGAGGCTTTGTATCGACTTTACCGATGTTAACAAAGCTTGTCCCAAAGACCCATTTCCCTTGCCGCGCATTGACCAGATTGTTGACTCCACGGCCGGATGTGACTTGCTTTCATTTCTTGACGCATACTCAGGATACCATCAGATCTTCATGGCAGAAGAGGATGAGGAGAAGACCGCATTCATCACTCCATGTGGCACGTACTGTTTCATACGGATGCCTTTTGGTTTAAAGAATGCTGGTTCAACGTTTGCAAGGGTAGTCCATACCGCTTTTGAGCCACAAATACACAGAAATGTGGAAGCATACATGGATGACATAGTGGTCAAGAGCAAGGACAAATCAACTCTGATTCAAGATTTAGAAGAGACTTTTGCAAATGTGCGCAAGATCAGCCTCAAGCTCAACCCCGAGAAGTGTGTGTTTGGAGTCCCTTCCGGCAAGCTTCTCGGGTTCTTCGTGTCTCAGCGAGGAATTGAAGCCAATCCCGACAAGATCAAGGCCATCGAGCAGATTGAAGCACCAAAGCGCGTCAAGGATGTGCGAAGACTTGCCGGTTGCGTGGCAGCTCTAAGCAGGTTTATATCTAAGTCTGCTGAGCGCGCCCTGCCATTTTTCAAAATATTGAAAAAGGCAGGTCCAATGAAATGGACTCCGGAAGCGGAGGCTGCGCTGCAAGACTTGAAGAGATACCTGTCCTCCACTCCAATACTTATCACACCTAAGCCACAAGAGAAGTTGCTGTTGTATCTAGCGGCAACCAATCAAGTGGTTAGTGCTGCGTTAGTAGCGGAGAGGGAGGCATATGATGAGCCAGCGACAAGCAGGGGGCTTCCCCGACAAGCTCTGGTCCCGACAAAGATGGATCTGCGCAGGCGCATGAGGAGATACATAAGAGAATGGTGCAGCGCCCAGTTTACTTTGTCAGTTCCCTTTTGCAGGGGGCTAGGTCAAGGTACTCTGGTGTGCAGAAATTACTTTTCGTCCTTCTCATGGCCTCGAGAAAGCTGCGCCATTACTTCCAAGCACATGAGATCACAGTTGTCACTCGCTTTCCGCTGAAGAGGATACTGCAGAATCCAGAGGCAACAGGCAGGATTGTTGAGTGGGCACTAGAACTGTCAAGCTTTGGCCTCAAGTTTGAGAGCACTTCAACTATCCAAAGCAGAGCATTGGCAGAATTCATAGCAGAGTGGACGCCAACACCAGATGAAGAAATTCCAGAAACGAGCATCCCCGTCAAGGAAGCAAGCAAAGAGTGGCTGATGTACTTTGATGGTGCCTTCTTGCTGCAAGGCGCCGGTGCTGGCGTGCTGCTTGTCGCACCCACCGGAGAGCACCTCAAGTACGTAGTCCAGATGCACTTTCCCAAGGAGCAAGCAACAAACAATACTGCAGAATATGAAGGTTTGCTTGCCGGTCTCAGGATCGCGGCAGACCTTGGGATCAAGAAGCTCATTATCAGGGGTGACTCGCAGCTTGTCGTCCGCCAAGTGAACAAAAGTTATCAGAGTCCGTTGATGGAAGCATATGTTGACGAAGTGAGAAAGCTAGAAGAGCACTTTGTCGGCCTACAGATGGAACATGTTCCAAGAGCTAAGAACGACATTGCCGATGGCCTGTCAAAGTGCGCAGCACTTAAGTTACCTATGGAACCAGGGATCTTTGTGCTCAAGCTGACTCAACCGTCTGTAACACCATCAACTGGACAGAGCAAGAAGAGGAAGTTGATTTCTGGTGACTATTTTCCGGCAGAGCTTCCCGAAGCTGCCGCCAAGAAGGTCCCCAAGATCAACACCAAGAGTGCTGGGGAGCAGTCTGCTCCGGCAAACCCCAGGGTTTGTTCCGTTGAAGGAGACGCTCCCGACAAGTTTTGCTCCAGCAAGCTTGCCGGGGAACGTCAAGCTCCGGCTGAGCCGCAGGTTCTCGCCGTAGAAGCGGATGTTCCCGCAGCAGCAGATGTGCCTCTAGTCCTTGTTGTCGAGCCACAAGCTCCAACATGGACACAGCAGATCGTCTGTTTCCTTCAGACAGGAGAACTTCTCGAAGAGCAAGAAGAAGCGGAAAGAGTAGCCCGGCAGTCAAGTATGTACCAGTTTGTCGACAACACACTGTACAAAAAAAGACTCAACAGTGTGAAATCAAAGTGTATTCACCGGGAAGACGGACAAAAGCTGTTGGCGGAGATACATGGAGGCATATGTGGTCACCACATTGGCACAAGAGCACTTGCCGGAAAAGCATTCCGGCAAGGTTTCTTTTGGACGACAGCCCTCCAGGATGCAACTGCACAAGTAACCAAGTGTGAAGTGTGCCAGTTCCATTCCAAGCAGATACACCAGCCAGCTCAAGCTCTCCAGACGATCCCTTTATCCTGGCCATTTTCGGTCTGGGGGCTAGACATCCTCGGCCCCTTTCCCCGAGCAGTCGGGGGCTTTGAGTACTTGTACGTTGCAATCGACAAGTTCACAAAGTGGCCGGAAGTGGAAGCAGTGAGGAAGGTGACAACACAGTCAGCAGTCAAGTTCTTCAGGTCGATTGTTTGCCGCTTCGGGATCCCTAACAGGATCATCACCGACAACGGTATGCAATTCACGAGCCGCACCTTCATGCAGTACGTCCAAGATCTTGGCGCCAAGGTCCGCTTCGCTTCTGTTGCTCACCCCAGAAGCAACGGTCAAGCGGAGAGGGCAAATGCAGAAGTGCTGCGTGGGCTCAAGACCAGGACTTTCGACAGGCTGCACAAGTGCGGAAGAAACTGGATTGAGGAGCTGCCGGTGGTTCTTTGGTCGATCAGGACGACGCCAAATCGAGCCACTGGCCAGACACCTTTCGCTCTAGTCTATGGAGCAGAGGCAGTTCTCCCCACGGAACTCGTATACGGGTCACCTCGAGTGCTCGCTTATGATGAGCTTGAGCAAGAGCAGCTGCGAGAAGATGACGCGCTGCTCCTTGAGGAAGACCGTCTTCAGGCTGCTGTACGAGCTGCTCGCTACCAGCAAGCTTTGCGCCGCTACCATAGCCGCAAAGTTAACGCCAGAAGTCTCGAGGAAGGCGACCTTGTTCTTCGGTGCGTTCAGTCCGCCAAGAATTCCAACAAGTTGACGCCAAAGTGGGAAGGCCCTTACCGGGTGAAACGAGTCACTAGGCCTGGCGCTGTCCGCCTTGAGACCGAAGATGGCATTCCGGTGAGCAACTCCTGGAACATTGAGCATCTTCGTAAGTTTTACCCGTAAGGCGCGGTTGCCGGACCCTGTTCCGGCAACCACCTTTTGTACAAGTCTTGCCGCTGTTGCATGTAATCCTTTGTAAAAAGCCAGGCGCAGACCCTGTTCATAAATAAAGCTCATGTGCTTCGTACATCTTGTCAATTTCATGCTTTTTATTTTTTGCATGAGTTATCTGACACTTTGTGCAGCGCCAATCCCCGGTAAGCAATAACGAGCCATAAGGCTCCATATCTTTATTTTCTCTTCTTTCTTTTCTCAAGGAAAGGAAGGTTCCCCTCGCCCACAAGTTTGCCGGGAGGGGAGGGGGGGGAAGGAGAAGATAATGGTGTGGACCAGGCGTCGTTCAAGAAAGTTTCGCCTTGCCGGAAAGCAAACAACAGAAAAGCTAAGTTGCCAAAGTTTGAGCAATCAGATTTTTTAAATTTTTTAAGTTATCCTCCTTGAACGACCATGCTTTGTATGGAAAACCTGTGCCGGAGGAACCAGCTCGTGGCTAAGTTGCGCCCTTACTTTGTTTCGAGTCCGCTTAACAACTTAAGTGAGCTGCAACTAGTGGCGACAAGGTTTCTTGTCGGTAACGGCACCGCCAGCAGGCTGCTGACGTTCCGCACTCAGCGCTCGCGGCAAGGGTGCCTGCGCCGGCAAGTTCCCTAAAAGCGTAGGGCAAAAACATACAAAGGAAGGAATCAAGTAAAGGAAATAACATTGCAATCACTACCCAAAATAGAGTTATATTACAAAATAGCTTGTCGCGGCTCTAATAGACTGTTTCCATAACTGGACCAGCAGCGACAAGAAAAGAAGAAAACAGGCGGCCTAGTCTACACGGTCGCCCTCAACCCTCTTGATCCCGCTCACCTTGTCCACAATGGGTGTGACAAGGGCCTTGAGCGCCTCCAGATCAGCATCCGGCGGCAAGGACTTGAGGACGTTGGTGAGGTTGAGGCCTGGGTTGCGGTAGGCCACCTTCACCAACACCTTTTGAAGAGCTCCCATGCAGATCTTGCGCGACTCGTCGGCCAGCTACTTTGGGATCCTCTCTCGGAGTCGCTGGAGGGCCGTCGCCATGCCTTTGAAGAACAGAGTGAGCTTGGTGCTAGATGGGAGGTTCTCATCGGAGGGATACCCGAGATCCTCCATCCCCAGCTGCGCCAGCTCGCTGTCGATGTCTCCGGCAATGTTCACAAGACCCTCCGTCCAGTGCTCCATGGTATCCCTAAAAGTGTTCTGGGTGGCGGCAACGCTCTCTAGCAGCGCCTTGTCGGCCTTGATTTCCTTCCTCAAGGCCACCTCCTGCTCCCTGGCGCCATCCAGCGTCTTGGTCAAAGTGGCCAGCTTGAACTCAAGATCTGCGTTGGAGTCCTTGGCGGCGCTGAGCTCCTTGCCCTTTTCGGAGAGACGGACCTGCAGCTCTGCATGGCTGTAGGCGTCCTTCTCCCGCTCACGCTTGAGCGCGGCAAGCTCCTCGCCGCTCGCCTTGAGATCGGCCTCCAGCTGCGCCACCTTCGTCTCCAGCTCCTTCTTGGCGGCCTCGGCAGCTGCGGCAGCGTCCTCTGCTTCCTTGAGAGCTCCACCGAGTGTTTGCTCGCACGCGGCAAGCTCCTCCTCGTGGCTATCGAGGTTGATCTTCCGCTACGCCAGCTCGCCCTCCTGCGCAGACAGCTTCTCAGCGACAAGCCGCTGCTGCTCTTCGACATCAGCCTTCTCGAGGAGGAAGGCCTTGTACGCCTCAACGAGCTGCACCCGCTCCTCCGCCAGCGACCGGAGAGCTGCTTGGTTGAGGCCTCAGAGCTCCTCCGCGCGCTTCTCCATGTCCACTCCCGCCTTCGCGACAAGCGCTTCGCGGGACTCCAGCTTGGCTTGCCGAGCGCGGTAGAGCGACAACAACTTCCGCAGCAGCCGCTCCTCCTCGGACTCGCCGCTGCTGCTGCTTGGCGCGTCAACCAACGTCAACCCGGCGGAGGCGAGCACCTCTCCGTCAAAGCTTTCTCCCTCGACCGGCGCCCTGGACCTCGATGCCCAGGGGAGGTTGATGAAGATGCCATCACCGGCCTTCAAGTAGATGCCTGGCTGGGGCTCTTCGGAGCCTGGCGCTGCGACAGCGGCGGAAGGGTCGGCGGTCGGCGTAGCGCCTGCCGCTCCTGTGGCCTCAGGGCCGTCAGTGCGACCGCCAGACCCCTCGTCAGCTGCTGTGGCGGCAGCCTTGGCGGCCTCTTCGCCAGCGGGATCATCAGCGCCGGCCGCTTCTTCAGTGGCAGCGGCGTCGTCGACAGCAACCTCGGTCTCCATCAGCTCCACAGCAGATGGGTCTGACGGCCGGAAGAGGAAGAAAAGTCAAGCAGAAATCCAAAAAGAAGATCAAACGAAGAAGAACCCAAGGGAAGTTTTGAAGCAAGAGGATTACATGTACCGGGCTCTGCGGTTGAGGTCTCCGCCGCCGGGGGGCCGCTGGTGCTGTCCCTTGACGGAGACTTCTCCCTTGTCGGAGGATCCTCCCTTGCCAGAGAACTCTCCCTTGGCGGTGTAGTCGAAGCAGGTGGCGAGTCAGGGGCGGTCTCCGGGCGCTCCTAGTGAGGCTGCTCTGCTCCTACACAAACCAACAGTCAGATATCAGCAAACAAAGAGTGTCCATGCGCGCCTAACAGCGGGAAGCAAACCATATACTTACGCTGGGGGCTGCGCTGGGGGCTGCTCTGAAGATCAGCTGCTAGGTCCGGCAAGGTTGTCTCGGGCGCACCCCCTGCTGTCACGGTGGGTTCGTCCTCGATGATGATCAACGGGACCTTGGCTCTCTTTGCCGCTCTCTGGGCCAGAGTCCTAAAAAGGAATAAATTCAGAGTAAAGCAAATGAGATACAAGACAAAACGACAAGAATTGAAGAAATACAAGTACAAGAAGAATCTTACTCTTCTTCTTCCTCGTCGGAGCTGAGCGCGGAGAAGTCAAAGCCTGGCTCACCTCCGGCGCGAGGATGCGGAGGAGTAGGTTCCCCTGGCCGTTTGGCGGGAGCAGCAGCGGCGGTCCGAGAAGATCCCGCTCCAGTTGCAGCAGCAGCGTGAGGTGCTGCCGCGGCAACAGAACTTGCCGCGGTGGAGCGTGTCGCGCGGCGCGGCGGCTGTTGACCCGTTTGCCGCTCCGCTACGTCTCCGGCCTTGCGGAGACGCTTTCTTGGTGGAGCCGGGGGCTCTGCTTGCGCAAGCCGCCCGAAGATGAGGAGGAAGAGGAGCCGATCTCCAACGAGCCGCTCGTATCCTCGACGGGCTCGCTCGGCCCGATGTCATGCCCGGCAGGTTCTTCCTCACCGGCAAGCCCTTCTTGCTCGGCAAGGCTTGCCACCTCTGCTGCCTCTGCCTCCTCCACGGTGAATCCAAACTTGCCCACGGCTGCGACTGCCGCCGCCTCTTCCAGCCTAGTGTCGATGCGCTTCACCTCCTTGTCGGTGGTGTCCCGGGTGAGGCCCCTCTTCTCGTCGGCGCGGATCGGCATTTCCACCAAGCTATCGAAGAACGCCTGCACGACGTCGTCTGCAGGCTCCTGCCAAGTTGGGTCAATTCCGTGCGAGTCGCACAGCGGCATCATTGCACGGATGCGGCTGAGCGCGGAGTTGTTGCACAACGGAACGACGCCCCTCGGCAACCTGAACACTTCGGGATGCTGAGGGTCGTACTTGAACAGCTCCTGGAGCATCGCGTTGAGCTCCAGAACAGTGAAGTTGAAGTTGAGGCCCGGACGCAGCCTCATGATATCCGCCGCGTTCTTGAACTCCCAGGCGGGTATCCTCCTTTCCTGCAGGGGGGCGATGCGGCGGCGAAGGAAATCTGCGCCAACGGCGCCTACAGTGAGCCCGGCAAGCCTGAGGCGTTGGATCCGGGCAACGGCAATCTTCAGCCTGTCGTCTTCCGGGGCCACGTGGCTCCAATCGCTGCCGCGCACTACTGGAGTTTGGTGCCGGGCGGTAAACGGCTGCGGGTTCTCCTCGACAATCCAGCACTAGTCTGCTCTCCATTCATCCCACTTGCTGCGGAGCTCTCCCTCCAGATAAGGTTCCTTCTTGCCGGCTTTTGAGATCCAGGCGATTCCGCCGGATAAAGGCTCTCCTTTCTCAACTCGGGGCGTAAAGAAATGGCGAAAAAGGGCTACATTTGGATGGACTCCGACAAAGTTTTCGCAGAGATGTGCGAAAACTGCCATGGTCAGGACAACATTGGGGGTGAAGTCAAGGAGGCGGAGCCCGTAGGTGTTCATGATATCGCAGAAGAATTCAGAGAAAGGCGGGCAGAGCCCGCAGTAGAAGAACAAGGCAAAGAAGGGATATCCAGTTGGAGCCATTTGGCAGGCTACGGCTGGAAGTACCTTCGTGCGCGGGTGCGCCCGCATCTCCGTCGACCAGAAGAGGTAGTAGTACTCCCTCAGATCCCTCGCGGCAAGCTGGGGGGGGGGGAGATTGCCCGCTCAGCGCCGCGAGCCGCTGCGCCTTGGCCGACTTCACGACCTTCCCCTTATCGGCTTTCGGAGCCATGGCGGAAGTGGTGAGGGAGGTCGACGGCGTTGGTGGTGCTGGTGGCGATGGGGGCGGAGCGCTGCTCTCTTTCGGCTTTGGGAAGAAGGGGAGCAGCGGAGGTTTTCGAGGCTGGAATAGCAACGGGCGGATGGGCGAACTGCCCCTGTTTCCCCTGCTTATAAGGAGGGAGGGGGCGGACGTTCCGCCTTTCCGAATAAAGAAACCACCCATGATCTCTCCCACGATGCCGCAATCGACGCGTGCCGTTCGGGGAGGGCGCGGTGGATACGGAGAAAGATACGGCGTAACCCAGGCCGCGCGTGCCCGTGCCCTGTTTTGGGCCTGGCCCAACAGCGCTCGGCATCGTGTATGGCCCAGGCCTGGGGGCTCCTGTCGGTGTACTAGAGTATGGGTACCCTAGTATCCCGAACTTGTGCACGGGCAGTCGCAGCGCCCCGCGGCAAGGCTTGCCGGGTGACCTCCAAGATCCTCCGTGGTTCCTGTGGAGCCATTCAAGAACAAAGTATCCAAGCCAAGGAGGCAAGGCCCCGGCAAGAGGAGCTTGCCGGGAAGGCCACTCGAGGCACAAGACCCCGGCAAGAGGAGCTTGCCGGGAAGGCCAACCAAGGCATCTCAAGGAACTTGCCGCGACGCGCCACGCGTCCCGACAAGGCCCGGTGAGCGACAAGCTTCCGGACGCTACAAGACAACAACTGCGGCAAGGCGTTTGCCACGGCAAGACTACCACTCCGTACCCACGCTCCAGCACATCCACCAACGTGTCGATCTGGGACCCTTCCGGGCGTACGTGGCGGGAGGCTGTGCAGCCAGGGGTGCACTGTGGCAAGCGGCGCTGACAAGATCGCCATCGTGGCGAGCGGTGGCGTCCCTGACGGTCCCTTTTTGCACTGTTTGGGCGATGCAGACGGGCATTCAATGCCCTTGTCCCCTGCCGTCAGGGTTAGGTATGATACACTGTACAGGTAGCTGTACCAACCGCAACACCTTTCCATTTTTACCCTTGTCTACGTTGCCACCTGTCGGTGACCCCTTGAGCATATAAAAGGAGGCCCATGCGCAACATAGAGGGGGGAGAGACAGAAGAATGCTCGGTCTCGTTAGCTGCTGGTGTGTACTGTAGCATTCAGCGCTCCCGAGCAAGAACTCAATACAAACCACAGATGCAGGAGTAGGGTATTACGCATCTAGGCGGCCCGAACCTGGGTAAACTACTCGTGTGCTTCGCCTCGATCTGCTCTTCGTGCGATCTTCGCCCCCCGCCGAACCGAAAAGGGGCCCGGCCCGCCGGTCCCCATAGGTGCTCGTGGATCAGTTTCCCCGACAGCACCTTTCGAAGCCATGTATGGAAGAAGATGCCGAACACCGTTGATGTCGGATGAAGTTGGAGACCGCCAGTTGTTTAGACCGGATTTGATTAAGGAATCTGAAGAGAAGGTTAAGTGTTTCGGGATAGACTGAAGGTAGCTCAGTCCCGACAGAAGAGTTATGCAGATTTTCAGAGACAGAGCATATTTGCGAGTGTCACCTTTTCGAGGAGTTAAGCGTTTTGGAGTTAAGGGAAAGTTAGCCTCGAGATTTGTGGGACCGTACCGTGTTTTGGAACGTATGGGAGAGGTTGCCTACAAGTTGGAGTTACCTGAAGGACTGTCAGGAGTACATGATGTGTTTCACATTTCCCAGTTGAAGAAGTGCCATGCAGAGATGGCCGATATCCCTCTGAGAGATACAGTGCCTCTGGAAGCAATTCAGTTGGATAGTGATTTGACATATGAGGAGAAGCCTGTCAAGATTCTAGAGTTTGCCAGCCGAGTTACCCGTAGCAAGGTTATCAAGTTTTGCAAAGTTCAGTGGAGCCACCATACGGAAGATGAAGCCACCTGGGAACGAGATGATGATCTACGCAAAGACCACCCGCACCTATTTTCTAGCCAACTCGAATCTCGAGGGTGAGATTCATCTTAAGGGGGGTAGGTTTGTAACATCCCAAATTTTCAATTTGGAATGTTATACATAGGTCATTCATGAATATCATATTTTATTGCATTTCGTTTCGCGATCCTCGAAATTCTAAGCAACTCAAGGACCCTCGGAGGGAGTTGGGGATTTCACCGTTTTCATGTTTGAAAATTTATCAAATACTGAAATGAGGATCATTTGTGTTATTATTTTCCTCTCTGAAAATATTTCAAATTAAAATATAAGAGAGGGGATAATAAGACTTCTCCAAAATAAATGAAATATTGGAGGAAAATATTAAAAACAAATAAATATATTTTTTGGGATTTTATTGCTATTTTATTTGCATAGGAAAAATATGCGTTTTTCAAAATTTCATTTTAGGCCCGAATAAATGTTCACCTTGTCCGGCATATTTTTAGAGGACGGGGACAATTTATTTCGGAATCTTTGGAGTCCGTTTAGTATTCTTTTTCTTTCTTTTCCTGTGCGTCAGAATTATTTTAAAAAAAAGTCAAACCGACCTAGCCGGGCCGTACCCGACTAGGACTCGCCCGGCCTGGGGCTTTAAATCCCGCGCGCCCAAGCCCCGCAGCCCACCAGCGCCACCCTGCCGAAACCCTAGCAGAGCCGCGCCGCCGCCGCCTCGTAGCCGCCGCCGCGCCTTGCCGCCGCTCGCCCTTGCTCGCCGCTGCCGCCGCCTCGCCTCGCCTCGCCGCCCTGCCACAAGCCGCACCGCCGCCGGACCCTGCCGGACCCGAGGTAGCCACCGCCGGTTTTTTGTTAGAAACTGATCGGTTTTTTTATAAACCCTAGTTTGGGTTTTTATTTTAGATTGGTTTTTTCGGTTTGGTTAAATAGCGGACGTCAACCCTTGGAAGTGCGGGGCTACTATGAGTCCCTAGGTTTTGCGGATCGTCAACAAGGCAAGTAACACATTGATCATCCCTTTATTACCTAGTTTTTATGCATTAGCTACAACTCTCACACATTGCATGATTTGGATCTCTTAACTTGTGGGTTTGGGTAGTAGATGATGAGGTAGAACCTATTACCTGTTTTTGTTATCAAACCCTTGGGAGTTACTTCTACGTTATGCTTATATTGCTATGCTATGCTCGTAGACGTGGATTGGGTTGAGTGTATCCACGACAGTTGTGATATTGTTAATAAATGGTTCAACTTAAGGTGGCAACTTTAATATACATCTGGGTGGATTGCTTGATTGGGCACCTGGACAATCCAGTGTTGTCCTAGGATATCCTGGAGTTCTCGTGTGATCATCCTACGGTCCGCCACCCAGGGGATCATAAGATTTTTCATGCTAGAAACTTCCGTGTGCAGCCACAAGCCATTATGGGCTCTGGCATAGTTGAGTATGTTGCATGACCTTTTTCAGTGGTGGGCTAGCAGATGTAGAGGGAAAGTAGGTGTAAATGTCCACCCAGAGTAAAGAGTTAATGTTTCTGAAAGACTGTGTCTCGGTCATCCATTTCTCAAACACCATGTAGTGCAAGAAATACGACGGAGGCGATCGAGTCTTGTGGGGAAAAGTGCGCAAACCTCTGCAGAGTGTACAAACTAATCATGGTTAGCCGTGTCCCCGGTTATGGACGTCTTGAGTATCTAGTACTTGGATTATACTATTGTATCTCACCACTCTAATCTAATTTGTTGGGTTGATAATTACCTTTAATTGGGATTGAGTTGGAGGAACCTTCTCAATGATGTTTCAACTACCATGATAGTCAAATAAAAATTTATTCCTTTGCTGTGGGGAAAAATTGGCTTTTTGCAAAAGCCATATAACCTTAGAACCTCCACCAGCCATATATGCATATAGAGATAGCATTATCTGTTCATTGCTCTACTGTGTTATATTGCCAGCATATTCCATGCGCTGACCCGTTTTCGGGCTGCAAGGTATTATGTTGCAGACTTTTCAAACGACGAGTAAAGGTGCGATAGGTCGTTGTCATGCACTCAGCTATGCCGGTGGAGTTGATGGACTCGGTTTATCTTCCAAGCCTTCCACTGTTATCGTGTTAGATGGCCTTAAGCCATATTTATTGTAATAAGTTCTCTTTTGAGACATTCGATGTAATAAGTTCTCTTTTGAGACATTTGATGTAATAAGTGTGTGATTGCTACTTTGTTATAAATCCTTCGAGTACTGTGTGTGTCAGCATTACCAATCTAGGGATGACACTGAAGCACAGAGACTTGACCATTCGAGGTCGGGTCGCTACATCCTATTGGAAACTATGGGATATTAAGGCCTCCTTTTAATAGAGTACCTGACCAAAGCATTAACACTTAGTGAATACATGAACTCCTCAAACTACGGTCATCACCAGGAGTGGTCCCGATTATTGTCACTTCGGGGTTGTCGGATCATAACACATAGTAGGTGACTATTGACTTGCAAGATAGGATCAAGAACTCACATATATTCATGAAAACATAATAGGTTCAGATCTGAAATCATGGCAGTCGGGCCCTAGTGACAAGCATTAAGCATAGCAACATCAATCTTAGAACATAATGGATACTAGGGATCAATCCCTAACAAAACTAACTCAATTACATGGTAAATCTCATCCAACCCATCACCGTCCAGCAAGCCTACAATGGGATTACTCATGCACGGCGGTGAGCATCATGAAATTGGTGATGGAGGATGGTTGATGGTGACGACAACGACGGATTCCCCTCTCCGGAGCCCCGAACGAACTCCACATCAGCCTCCCGATGAAGATTAGGGCTTGGAGGCGGCTCCGTATCGTAAAACGCGATGAATCCTTCTCTCTGATTTTTTCTCCCCGAACGTGAATATATGGAGTTGTGGTTGAGGTTGGTGGAGTCCCAGGGGGCCCACGAGGCAGGGGGCGCTCCCCCCCGAGGGGGGGGGCTGCACCCTCGTGAACAGGGTGTGCCCCCCCTGATGCTGATTCTTTCGCCGATATTTTTTATTAATTCCAAAACGTGTCTCCATGGATTTTTAGGTCATTTCGAGAACTTTTATTTCTGCACAAAAAATAACACCATGGCAATTCTGCTGAAAATAGCGTCAGTCCGGGTTAGTTCCATTCAAATCATGCAAGTTAGAGTCCAAAACAAGGGCAAAAGTGTTTGGAAAAGTAGATACGTTGGAGACGTATCAACTCCCCCAAGCTTGAACCTTTGCTTGTCCTCAAGCAATTCAGTTGACAAACTGAAAGTGATAAAGAAAAACTTTTACAAACTCTGTTTGATCTTGTTGTTGCAAATATGTAAAGCCAACATTCAAGTTTTCAGCAAAGATTATGAACTAACCATATTCACAATACCATTTAGGTCTCATGTTTACTCATATCAATGCATAATCAACTAGCGAGCAATAATAATAAATCTCGGATGACCACACTTTCTCAAAACAATCATAACATGATATAACAAGATGGTATCTCTCTAGCCCTTTCTGAGACCGCAAAACATAAATGCAGAGCACCCCTAAGGATTAAGGACTGACTAGACATTGTAATTCATGGTAAATGAGATCCAGACACAGTCATACTCAATGTAAATTGATAGGAATGCTTGCGAATGACAGCGGTGCTCTCCAACTGGTGCTTTTTAATAAGAGGATGATGACTCAACATAAAAGTAAATAGATAGGCCCTTCGCAGAGGGAAGCAGGGATTTGCAGAGGTGCCAGAGCTTGAGTTTTGAAATAGAGATTGAATACTATTTTGAGCGGCATACTTTCATTGTCAACATAACAACCAAGAGATCTCGATATCTTCCATGCTACACACATTATAGGCGGTTCCCAAACAGAATGGGAAAGTTTATACTCCCCCATCACCAACAAGCATCAATCCATGGCTTACCTGAAACAACAGGTGCCTCCAACTAACAACAATCCTGGGGCAGTTTTGTTTGCAATTATATTTTGATTTAAGCATGGGACTGGGCACCCCGTTACCGGCCATTTTCTCGTGAATGGTGAGCGGAGTCCACTCATCACGAGAATAACCCACCTGGCATGGAAGATATAGACAACCCTAGTTGATACATGAGCTATTCGAGCGTACAAAACATAATTTCATTTGAAGGTTTAGAGTTTGGCACATAAAAATTTACTTGGAACGGCAAGTAAATACCGCATATAGGAAGGTATGCTGGACTCATATGGAATAACTTTGGGGTTTATGGAAGTGGATGCACAAGCAGTATTCCCGCTTAGTACAAGTGAAGGATAGAAAGAGACTGGGAAGGGACCAACTAGAGAGCGAAAACAGTCATGAACATGCATTAAGATTAATCAACAATGAGTGCAAGCATGAGTAGGATATAAATCACCATGAACATAAATATCGTGGAGGCTATGTTGATTTTGTTTCAACTACATGCGTGAACATGTGCCAAGTCAAGCAACTCGAATCATTCAAAGGAGGATACCACCCTATCATACCACATCACAACCATTTTAATAGCATGTTGGCACGCAAGGTAAACCATTATAAACTCCTGAGCAAACTAAGCATGGCATGAGCAACTATAATCTCTAATTGTCATTGCAAACGTGTTACATTCATAATAGGCTGAATCAGGAACGATGAAATAATCATATTTACAAAAACAAGATAGGTCGAGTACATACCAGCTTCTCTCATCTCAATCAGTCCATCATATATCGTCATTATTGCCTTTCACTCACACGACCAAACGGTGTGGATAATAATAATAGTGCATGTGCATTGGACTAAGCTGGAATCTGCAAGCATTTAATACAAGGGAGAAGACAAGGTAATATGGGCTCTTAGTTAAATCAACAATAATGCATATGAGAGCCACTCAACATTTTCATCATAGTCTTCTCCTCTCGCCCCCCAAAGAAAAGAAATAAAACTATTTACACGGGAAAGCTCCCAACAAGCAAAAGAAGAATGAGAAATCTTTTTGGGTTTTCTTTTAATTGCTACTACTACAGGCATGAAAAGTAAACTAGCTAAAAGCTACACTAATTTTTTTGGTTTTTCTTAAGGTTTTTCAGACACACAAGAAGAAGGCTTAGAAAAGAAAATAAACTAGCATGGATAGTACAATGAAAAAGTATGAGCACCGACAACTGGCACGAGTGTGTGAACATGAATGTAATGTCGGTGAGAAATACGTACTCCCTCAAGCTTAGGCTTTTGGCCTAAGTTTGTCTATGCCCATGGACCGAAGCTACTCTCTCCGGTGTACCGAGGAGGGTTCAGGGTGCCACTGGTTGGCGATCTCCTCCGAATCCCACTGATAAATAGACTGTCGATAAGTGTCAAGTGGTGGCTCAGGCTTAGGCTCTGGAACTTGTGTCACCCTCCAGTATGCATAAATGGCCTCGGGCAAGATGAGGTACATGCTGTTCGCGCTGGTCGTGGAGGAAGTTGGTGATGGCCTCCATGTTGCGAGGAAGATTGTATTTGGGCTTTTTATTCTCCTCATTCTTCTTATCCTCCGAGCTTCGGCTCGAAGAGCCCCTCAACAATCTCTTCATCATTTTCTTTCTCTGAAAAATTTCTGAAATATTAGTGACTCAAAATAAATGTGAACCAAACTCAACAAGATTGATAACAACTACTCCCACAAGTGCCTATAGGCTATACCATGCATTAAAACTATTTTGGACCATATAAATTTGACATGCAAGCTCAAGAACAGGGTCACCTTAGCAGCAAAAATTTGCAATAAATAAACCACTAGAACAAAAACTAATTGGACCATTGGAGGAGTCACATACCGAAGAACAGTCTCCCCAAACAATTTTGTGAATGGAGCTTTGAGAGAAGAGATCGAAAATGGCAGCAAGATGAGCTAGAACACGGGTTTGAGCTATGCGAGGATTTTTTCTGGAGGAAGACGAAGCGAGTGGGTGCAGGAATAAGTGTGTGTGTGGGGGGGGGGTCCACGTGGGGCCCATGAGGCAGGGGGCGCGCCCTAGGGGGTGGGCGCGCCCTATGCCCTCGTGGCCAAATGGTGAGCCCCCTGGTGTGTTCTCAGTGCCAGAAATTCCTAAATATTCTACAAAAAATCATACTTCATTTTCAGGACGTTTGGAGAACTTTTATTTTCGTGGTATTTTTATTGCAAGGATAATTCAGAAAATAGACAGAAAATACTATTTTTTCTTTATATAATCTAAATAACAGAAAGTAAAAGGAGGGTACAGAGAGTTGTTCTTTCTAACTTCATCCATCTCATGCTCATCAAAAGGAATCCACTAACAAGGTTGATCAAGTCTTGTTAACAAACTCTTTCCAAATCGCATGAAACCGGTGAATTTTCGAATAACACTAGGTTACCTCAACGGGGATATGCACGTCCCCAACAATAAGAATATCATATTTCTTTTTGACAGTAGGAAGAGGGAATTCAAAACCTCCAATAATAATCATTGAAGTTTTTCCAATAGAATTGATACTGTGGACTTGAGGTTGTTTCCCCGGAAAATGTACCGCATGCTCATCACCATTAACATGAAAAGTGACATTGCCTTTGTTGCAATCAATAAGAGCCCCTGCAGTATTCAAAAAGGGTCTACCAAGGATAGTCGACATACTATAATCCTTGGGAATATCAAGAATAATAAAGTCTGTTAAAATAGTAACGTTTGCAACCACAACAGGCACATCCTCACAAATACCGATAGGTATAGCAGTTGATTTATCAGCCATTTGCAAAGATATTTCAGTAGGCGTCAACTTATTCAAATCAATTCTACAATTTAAAGAGAGAGGCATAACACTAACACCAGCTCCAAGATCACATAAAGCAGTGTCAACATAGTTTCTTTTAATGGAGCATGGTATAGTTGGTACTCCTGGATCTCCTAGTTTCTTAGGTATTCCACCTTTAAAAGTATAATTGGCAAGCATGGTGGAAATTTCATCTTCCAATATCTTTCTTTTATTTGTAATATCTTTCATATACTTAGCATAAGGATTCATTTTAAGCACATCAGTCAAACGCATACGCAAAAAGATAGGTCTAATCATTTCAGTAAAGCGCTCAAAATCCTCATCACCCTTTTTCTTGGATGGTTTAAGAGGAAAAGGCATGGGTTTCTGAACCCATGGTTCTCTTTCTTTACCGTGCTTCCTAGCAACGAAGTCTCTCTTATCATAACGTTGATTCTTTGATTGTGGGTTATCAAGATCAACAGTAGGTTCAACCTCTACATCATTGCTATTGCTAGGTTGAGCATCAACATGAACATCATCATTAACATTATCACTAGGTTCATGTTCATTACCAGATTGTGTTTCAACATCAGAAATAGAAATATCATTGGGATTCTCAGGCGTGTCAACAATAGGTTCACTAGAAGCATGCAAAGTCCTATCATTTTTCTTTTTCTCCTTCTTAGAAGGACTAGGTGCATCAACATTAGTTCTCTGAGAATCTTGCTCAACTCTCTTAGGGTGGCCCTCAAGATATAAAGGTTCCTAAGTCATTCTACCCCTCTAGTCATAACTCTAACAACATTATCATTTTTCTTATTATTTAATTCAATGAGCAATTCATCTTGAGCTTTAAGCACTTGTTCTACCTGAGTGGTAACCATAGAAGCATGTTTACTAATAAGTTTAAGGTCACCTTTAACTCTAGACATATAATCACTCAAGTGTTCAACCATATAAGCATTACGTTTCAATTGTCTACCAACATAAGCATTGAAGTTTTCTTGCTTAACAATAAAATTATCAAACTCATCCAAGCATTGGCTAGCAGACTTATTACGAGGAATATCACCTTCATAAAATCTATAGAGAGAATTTACCTTTACTATCTGTGTCGGGTTATCAAGACCATGTATTTCTTCAATAGGTGGTAAATTCTTAACATCTTCAACTTTAATACCCTTTTCTTTCATAGATTTCTTTTCCTCTTGCATATCTTTAGGACTGAGAAATAGAATACCCCTTTTCTTCGGAGTTGGCTTAGGAGTTGGTACAGGAAGTGTCCAATCATTATCATTACTCAATATATTATTCAATAGCAATTCAGCTTGCTCAACAGTTCTTTCCCTCAAAACACAACCAGCACAACTATCCAGGTGGTCTTTGGAAGCATCGATTAGTCCATTATAAAAGATATCAAGTATTTCATTTTTTCTTGAGAGGATGATCGGGCAAAGCATTAAGTAATTGGAGAAGCCTCCCCCAAGCTTGTGGGAGACTCTCTTCTTCAATTTGCGAAAAATTATATATTTCCCTCAAGGCAGCTTGTTTCTTATGAGCCGGGAAATATTTAGCAGAGAAGTAATAAATCATATCTTGGGGACTACGCACATAACCAGGAGCAAGATAATTAAACCATATTTTAGCATGACCCTTTAATGAGAACGGAAATAACTTAAGGATATAGTAGTTACAAATTTTTTCCTCATGAGTGAATAGGGTGGCTATATCATTCAATTTAGTAAGATGTACGACAACAGTTTCAGATTCATAGCCATAAAAAGGATCATATACAACCAAATCAATTAACTCAGGATCGACAGAGAAATCATAATCCTTATCAAAAACATAGATAGGTGAAGTAGCAAAAGCAGGGTCATATTTCATTCTAGCATTCATAGACTTTTCTTTCAGCTTAGCTAACAATTTCTTAAGATCATATCTATCTTTGCAAGCAAAAAGGTCTCTACAGTTTCTTCATCCATAACATAACCCTCAGGCACATCAGGCAATTCATATGTAGGGGGAGAATATTCATCATCACTTTCATTCTCTCTAACCCTAGCAAGTTCTTCATCAAGATATTCACCTAATGGCACAGTACTATCAAGCATAGAAGTAGTTTCATCATAAGTATCATGCATAGCAGAAGTGGCATCATCAATAACATGCGACATATCACAGGAGTAGGTGTCGCAAGTTTACTCAAAACAGAAGGTGAATCAAGTGCAGAGCTAGATGGCAGTTCCTTACTGATACGTCTCCAACGTATCTATAATTTTTGATTGCTCCATGCTATATTATCTACTGTTGTGGACCATATTAGGCTTTATTTTCCACTTTTATATTACTTTTGGGACTAACCTATTAACCGGAGGCCCAACCCAGAATTGCTGTTTTTGCCTATCTCAGTGTTTCGAAGAAACGGAATATCAAACGAAGTCCAAACAGAATGAAACCTTCGGGAACGTGATTTTCTCACCGAATATGATCCAGGAGACTTGGACCCCACGTCAAGAAAGAAAGGAGGCAGCCACGAGGGTGGAGGGCGCGCCCCCTGCCTCGTGGGCCCCCTTTGCTCCACCGACGTACTCCTTCCTCTTATATATACCTACGTACCCCCAAACGATCAGATACGGAGCCAAAAACCTATTTCCACCGCCACAACCTTCTGTACCCACGAGATCCCATCTTGGGGCCTGTTCCGGAGCTCCGCCAGAGAGGGCATCCACCATGAAGGGCTTCTACATCATCATAGCACCTCCGATGAAGTGTGAGTAGTTTACCTCAGACCTTCGGGTCCATAGTTAGTAGCTAGATGGCTTCTTCTCTCTTTTCGGATCTCAATACAATGTTCTCCCCCTCTCTCGTGGAGATCTATTCGATGTAATCTTCTTTTTGCGGTGTGTTTGTTGAGACCGATGAATTGTGGGTTTATGATCAACATTATCTATGAACAATATTTGAATCTTCTCTGAATTCTTTTATGTATGATTGGTTATCTTTGCAAGTCTCTTCGAATTATCAGTTTGGTTTGTCCTACTAGATTGGTTCTTCTTGCAATGGGAGAAGTGCTTAGCTTTGGGTTCAATCTTGCGGTGTCCTTTCCCAGTGACAGTAGGGGCAGCAAGGCATGTATTGTATTGTTGCCATCGAGGATAACAAGATGGGCTTTTTATCATATTGCATGAATTTATCCCTCTACATCATGTCATCTTGCTTAAGGCATTACTCTATTTTCTTGAACTTAATACTCTAGATGGATGCTGGATAGCGGTCGATGAGTGGAGTAATAGTAGTAGATGCAGGCAAGAGTCGGTCTACTTGTCTCGGACGTGATACCTATATACATGATCATACCTAGATATTCTCATAACTATGCTCAATTCTGTCAATTGCTCAACAGTAGTTTGCTCTTGAGAGAAGCCACTAGTGAAACCTATGGCCCCCGAGTCTATTCTCATCATATCAATCTTTCATCACTTTATTATTGCTTTGCTTTTTTACTTTGCCCTTTTATTTTACTTTGCATCTTTATCACAAAAATACCAAAACTATTATCTATCATCTCTATCAGATCTCAGTTTCGTAAGTGACCGTGAAGGGATTGACAACCCCTAATCGCGTTGGTTGCATTGAGCTATTTGTCTTGTGTAGGTACGAGGGACTCGCACGTAGCCTCCTACTGGATTGATACCTTGGTTCTCAAAAACTGAGGGAAATACTTACTCTACTCTGCTGCATCACCCTTTCCTCTTCAAGGAAATCCAACGCAGTGCTCAAGAGGTAGCACTTACCTCCCCACGTAGTTGAGAGATAAATCTTGGTTCTTTCATCTTTCAAATTCCTCATAGTGATCAACAGATATAAATCCCAAGTGAACCAAAGAATAAAGCTATGCTCCCCAGCAACGGCGCCAGAAAATAGTCTTGATAACTCACAAGTATAGGGGATCGCAACAGTTTTCGAGGGTAGAGTATTCAACCCAAATTTATTGATTCGACACAAGGGGAGCCAAAGATATTCTCAAGTATTAGCAGTTGAGTTGTCAATTCAACCACACCTGAAAGACTTAGTATCTGCATCAAAGTATTTAGTAGCAAAGTAGTATGGAAGTAACGGTAACGGTGGCAAAAGTAACCGTAGCAGTTTTTGTAGCAATTGTACCAGTGGCGACGGAAAAGTAACTAAGCAAAGATCAATATGTGAAAAGCTCATAGGCAATGGATCAATGATGGATAATTATGTCGGATGCGATTCCTCATGTAACAGTTATAACATAGGGTGACACAAAGCTAGCTCCAGTTCATCAATGTAATGTAGGCATGTATTCCGAATATAGTCATACATGCTTATGGAAAAGAACTTGCATGACATCTTTTGTCCTACCCTCCCGTGGCAGCGGAGTCCTATTGGAATCTAAGGGATATTAAGGCGTCCTTTTAATAGAGTACCGGACCAAAGCATTAACACTTACTGAATACATGAACTCCTCAAACTACGGTCATCACAGGAGTGGTCCCGATTATTGTCACTTCGGGGTTGCCGGATCATAACACATAGTAGGTGACTATTAACTTGCAAGATAGGATCAAGAACTCACATATATTCATGGAAACATAATAGGTTCAGAGCTGAAATCATGGCACTCGGGCCCTAGTGACAAGCATTAAGCATAGCAAAGTCATAGCAACATCAATCTTAGAACATAATGGATACTATGGATCAAAACCTAACAAAACTAACTCGATTACATGGTAAATCTCATCCAACCCATCACCCAGCAAGCCTATGATGGGATTACTCACGCACGACGGTGAGCATCATGAAATTGGTGACGGAGGATGGTTGATGATGACGATGGCGACATATTCCCCTCTCCGGAGCCCCGAACGGACTCCGGACCAGCCCTCCCGAGGAAGATTAGGGCTTGGCAGTGGCTCTGTACCGTAAAACGCGATGGATCCTTCTCTCTGAATTTTTCTCCCCAAACGTGAATATATGGAGTTGGGGTTGAGGTCGGTGGAGTCCCAGGGGGCCCACAAGGCAGGTGGCGCGCCCTAGGGGGGCACTGTTGGGAACGTAGTAATTTCAAAAAAATTCCTACACACACACAAGATCATGGTGATTCATAGCAACAAGAGGGGAGAGTGTCTCCACGTACCCTCGTAGACCGAAAGCGGAAGCGTTAGCACAACACGGTTGATGTAGTCATACGTCTTCACGATCCGACCGATCCAAGTACCGAACGTACGACACCTTCGAGTTCAGTACACGTTCAGCTCGATGACGTCCCGCGAACTCCGATCCAGCAGAGCTTCATGGGAGATTTCCGTCAGCATGACGGCGTGATGACGGTGATGATGTTGCTTCCGACGCAGGGCTTCCCCTAAGCACCACTACAATATGACCGAGGTGGAATATGGTGGAGGGGGGCACTGCACACGGCTGGGAGAGATCAACAGATCAACTTGTGTGTCTAGAGGTGGCCCCATGCCCCTGTATATAAAGGACCAGGGGGAGGAGGCCGGCGGCCAGGAGGAGGGCGCGCCAGGGAGGTGTCCTACTCCCACCGGGAGTAGGACTCCCTCTTTTCCTAGTTGGAGTAGGAGGGGGAAAGGAAGGGAAGGAGAGAGGGGGAAGGAAAGGGGGCGCCGCCCCCTCCTTGTCCAATTCGGACTAGAGGGGGAGGGGCACGCAGCCAGCCCTAGCCGCCCCTTCTCTTCTCCACTAAGGCCCATCTTGGCCCATTAAACTCCCTGGGGGTTCCGGTAACCCCCGGCACTCCGGTTTATGTCCGAAACTCCCCGAAACCTTTCCGGTGTCTGAACATAGTCGTCCAATATATCGATCTTTATGTATCAACCATTTCGAGACTCCTCGTCATGTCCATGATCATATCCGGGACTCCGAACTATCTTCGGTACATCAAAACACAAAACTCATAATACCGACCGTCATCTAACATTAAGCGTGCGGACCCTACGGGTTCGAGAACTATGTAGACATGACCGAGACACGTCTCCGGTCAATAACCAATAGCGGAACCTGGATGCTCATATTGGCTCCTACATATTCTACGAAGATCTTTATCGGTCAAACCGCATAACAACATACGTTGTTCCCTTTGTCATCGGTATGTTATTTGCCCGAGATTCGATCGTCGGTATCTCAATACCTAGTTCAATGTCGTTACCGACAAGTCTCTTTACTCGTTCCGTAATACATCATCCCGCAACTAACTCATTAGTTACAATGCTTGCAAGGCTTATAGTGATGTGCATTACCGAGTGGGCCCAAAGATACCTCTTCGACAATCGGAGTGACAAATCCTAATGTCGAAATACGCCAACCCAACAAGTACCTTTGGAGACACTTGTAGAGCACCTTTATAGTCACCCAGTTACGTTGTGACGTTTGGTAGCACACAAAGTGTTCCTCCGGTAAACGGGAGTTGCATAATATCATAGTCATAGGAACATGTATAAGCCATGAAGAAAGCAATAGCAGAATACTAAACAATCAAGTGCTAAGCTAACGGAATGGGTCAAGTCAATCACACCATTCTCTAATGATGTGATCCTGTTAATCAAATGACAACTCATGTCGATGGTTAGGAAACATAACCATCTTTAATTAATGAGCTAGTCAAGTAGAGGCATACTAGTGGCACTATGTTTGTCTATGTATTCACACATGTATCAAGTTTCCGGTTAATACAATTCTAGCATGAATAATAAACATTTATCATGAAATAAGGAAATAAATAATAAGTTTATTATTGCCTCTAGGGCATATTTCCTTCAGTCTCCCACTTGCACTAGAGTCAATAATCTAGTTCACATCGCCATGTGATTTAACATCAATAGGTCACA
Organism: Aegilops umbellulata; assembly: GCA_032464435.1. Taxonomy (NCBI): domain Eukaryota; kingdom Viridiplantae; phylum Streptophyta; class Magnoliopsida; order Poales; family Poaceae; genus Aegilops; species Aegilops umbellulata. Next base: position 124,608,682 of record CP136058.1, read on the forward strand.
TCTTTATGTGGTTAACACCCATAGTTCACATCGACATGTGACGAACACCCAAAGGGTTTACTAGAGTCAGTAATCTAGTTCACATCGCTATGTGATTAACACCCAAAGAGTACTAAGGTGTGATCATGTTTTGCTTGTGAGATAATTTTAGTCAACGAGTCTGTCACATTCAGACCCGTTAAGTATTTCGCAAATTTCTATGTCTACAATGCTCTGCAAGGAGCTACTCTAGCTAATAGCTCCCACTTTCAATATGTATCTAGATCGAGACTTAGAGTCATCCAAATCGGTGTCAAAGCTTGCATTGACGTAACTCTTTACGACGAACTCTTTATCACCTCCATAACCGAGAAATATTTCCTTATTCCACTAAGGATAATTTTGATGGCTGTCCAGTGATCTACTCCTAGATCACTATTGTACCCTCTTGCCAAACTCTTGGTGAGGTACACAATAGGTCTGGTACACAGCATAGCATACTTTATAGAACCTACGACCGAGTCATAGGGAATGACTTTTAATTCTCTTTCTATTTTCTGTTGTGGTCGGGTTTTTAGTCTTTACTCAACTTCAAACCTTTGCAGCACAGGCAAGAACTCCTTCTTTGACTGTTCCATCTTGAACTAATTCAAAATCTTGTCAAGGTACGTACTCATTGAAAATCTTATCAAGCGTCTTGATCTATCTCTATAGATCTTGATGCTCAATATGTAAGCAGCTTCACCGAGGTCTTTCTTTGAAGGACTCCTTTCAAATACTCCTTTATGCTTTCCAGAAAATTCTACATCATTTCTGATCAACAATATGTCATTTACATATACTTATCAGAAAGGCTGTAGTGCTCCCACTCACTTTCTTGTAAATACAGGCTTCACCGCAAGTCTGTATAAAACTATATGCTTTAATCAACTCATCAAAGTGTATATTCCAACTCCGAGATGCTTGCACCAGTCGACAGATGGATCGCTGGAGCTTGCACATTTTGTTAGCACCTTTAGGATTGACAAAACCTTCTGCTTGCATCATATACAACTCTACTTTAATAAATCCATTAAGGGTTGCAGTTTTGTTATCCGTTTGCCAGATTTCATAGAATGCGGCAATTGCTAACATGATTCGGACATACTTTAAGCATCGATACGAGTGAGAAAATCTCATAGTAGTCAACACCTTGAACTTTGTCAAAAAGCTCATTCGACAAGTCTAGCTTTGTAGATAGTAACACTACTATCAACGTCTGTCTTCCTCTTGAAGATCCATTTATTTTCAATGGCTTGCCGATCGTCAACCAAAGTCCAAACTTTGTTCTCACACATGGATCCCATCTCAGATTTCATGGCCTCAAGCCATTTCGCGGAATCTGGGCTCATCATCACTTCCTCATAGTCCGTAGGTTTGTCATGGTCAAGTAACATGACCTCCAGAACAGGATTACCGTACCACTTTGGTGTGGATCTTAATTTGTTTGACCTACGAGGTTCGGTAGTAACTTGATATGAAGATACTTGATCATCATCATTAGCTTCCTCACTAATTGGTGTAGGAGTCACAGGAACAGATTTCTGTGATGATCTACTTTCCAATAAGGGAGTAGGCACAGTTACCTCATCAAGTTCTACTTTCTTCCCACCCACTTCTTTCGAGAGAAACTCCTTCTTCTAGAAATAATCCATTCTTAGCAACGAATGTCTTGCCTTCGGATCTGTGATAGAAGGTGTACCCAACTGTCTCCTTTGGGTATCCTATGAAGACACATTTCTCCGATTTGGGTTTGAGCTTATCAGGATGAAACCTTTTCACATAAGCATCGCAACCCCAAACTTTAAGAAACGATAACTTTGGTTTCTTGCCAAACCACAGTTCATATGGTGTCATCTCAACGGATTTAGTTGGTGCCCTTTTTAACGTGAATGCGGCTGTCTCTAATGCATAACCCCAAAACGATAGTGGTAAATCAGTAAGAAATATCATAGACTGCACTATATCCAAAAAAGTACGGTTATGACATTCGGACACACCATTATGCTGTGGTGTTCCAGGTGGCATGAATTTGTGAAATCTATTCCACGTTGTTTTAATTGGAGACCAAACTCGTAACTCAAATATTTGTCTCCACAATCAGATCGTAGAAACTTTATTTTCTTGTCACGATGATTTTCCACTTCACTCTGAAATTCTTTGAACTTTTCAAATGTTTCAGACTTATGTTTCATCAAGTAGATATACCCATATCTGCTCAAATCATGTGTGAAGGTCAGAAAATAACGATACCCGCCGCGAGCCTCAACACTCATCGGACCGCATACATCAGTATGTATTATTTCCAATAAGTCGGTTGCTCGCTCCATTGATCCGGAGAACGGAGTCTTAGTCATCTTGCCCATGAGGCATGGTTCGCAGCCATCAAGTGATTCATAATCAAGTGATTCCAAAAACCCATCAGCATGGAGTTTCTTCATGCGCTTTACACCAATATGACCTAAACGGCAGTGCCACAAATAAGTTGCACTATCATTATTAACTTTGCATCTTTTGGCTTCAATATTATGAATATGTGTATCACTACAATCGAGATCCAACAAACCATTTTCATTGGGTGTATGACCATAGAAGGTTTTATTCATGTAAACAGAACAACAATTATTCTATAATTTAAATGAATAACCGTATTGCAATAAACATGATCAAATCGTATTCATTCTCAACGCAAACAACAAATAACATTTATTTAGGTTCAACACTAACCCCGAAAGTATAGGGAGTGTGTGATGATGATCATATCAATCTTGGAACTGCTTCGAACACACATCGTCACTTCGCCCTTAACTAGTTTCTGTTTATTCTGCAACTCCTGTTTCGAGTTACTACTCTTAGCAACTGAACCAGTATCAAATGCCAAGGGGTTTCTATAAACACTAGTAAAGTACACATCAATAACATGTATATCCAATATACCTTTGTTCACCTTGCCATACTTCTTATCCGCCAAATACTTGGGGTAGTTCCGCTTACAGTGACCAGTCCCTTTGCAGTAGAAGCACTCAGTCTCAGGCTTAGGTCCAGACTTGGGCTTCTTCACTTGAGTAGCAACTTGCTTGTCGTTCTTCTTGATGTTCCCCTTCTATACCTTTGCCCTTTTCTTGAAACTAGTGGTCTTGTAAACCATCAACACTTGGTGCTCTTTCTTGATTTCTACCTTCATCGATTTCAGCATCACGAAGAGCTTGGGAATCATTTCCGTTATCCCTTGCATATTATAGTCCATCACGAAGTTCTAGTAACTTGGTGATAGTGACTAGAGAACTTTGTCAATCACTATCTTATCTGGAAGATTAACTCCCACTTGATTCATGCGATTGTAGTACTCAGACATTCTGAACACATGCTCACTTGTTGAGCTATTCTCCTCCATCTTGTAGGCAAATTACTTGTCAAAGGTCTTAAGCCTTTCGACATGGGCATGAGTCTGAAATACTAATTTCAACTCTTGGAACATCTCATATGCTCCGTGGCGTCTCAAAAACTTCTTTGAAGCCCCGATTCTAAGTCGTAAAGCATGGTGCACCAACTATCAAGTAGTCATCATATCGAGCTTGCCAAACGTTCATAACGTCTGCATTTGCTCCTGCAAACGGTCTGTCACCCAGCGGTGCATCAAGGACATAATTCTTCTGTGCAGCAATGAGGATAGTCCTCAGATCACGGATCCAATCTGCATCATTGCTACTAACATCTTTCAACTTAGTTTTCTCTAGGAATATATAGAAAATAAAACAGGGGAGCCAAACGTGAGCTATTGATCTACAACATAGATATGCTAATACTACCAGGACTAAGTTCATGATAAATTAAAGTTCAATTAATCATATTACTTAAGAACTCCCACTTAGATAGACATCCCTCTAATCATCTAAGTGATCACGTGATCCATGTCAACTAAACCATGTTCGATCATCACGTGAGATGGAGTAGTTTCAATGGTGAACATCACTATGTTGATCATATCTACTATATGATTCACGCTTGACCTTTCGGTCTCAATGTTCCGAGGCCATATCTGCATATGCTAGGCTCGTCAATTTTAACCTGAGTATTCCGTGTGTGAACTGTTTTGCACCCGTTGTATTTGAACGTAGAGCTTATCACACCCGATCATCACGTGGTGTCTCAGCATGAAGAACTTTCGCAACGGGCATACTCAGGGAGAACACTTATACCTTGAAATTTAGAGAGAGATCATCTTATAATGCTACCGTCGATCTAAGCAAAATAAGATGCATAAAAGATAAACGTCACATGCAATCAATATAAGTGATATGATATGGCCATCATCATCTTGTGCTTGTGATCTCCATCTCCGAAGCACCGTCATGATCACCATCGTCACCGGCACGACACCTTGATCTCCATCTTAGCATCGCTGGCGTATCGCCAACTTTTGCTTCTACGACTATCGCTACCGCTTAGTGATAAAGTAAAGCATTATAGGGTGATTGCATTGCATACAATAAAGCGACAACCATATGGCTCCTGCCAGTTGCCGATAGCTCGGTTACAAAACATGATCATCTCATACAATAATATATAGCATCATGTCTTGACCATATCACATCACAACATGCCCTGCAAAAACAAGTTAGACGTCCTCTACTTTGTTGTTGCAAGTTTTACGTGGCTGCTACGGGCTGAGCAAGAACCGTTCTTACCTACGCATCAAAACCACAACAATAGTTCATCAAGTTAGTGCTGTTTTAACCTTCTCAAGGACCTGGCATAGCCACACTTGGTTCAACTAAAGTTGGAGAAACTGACACCCGCCAGCCACCTATGTGCAAAGCACGTCGGTAAAACCAGTCTCGCGTAAGCGTACGCGTAATGTCAGTCCGGGCCGCTTCATCCAACAAAACCGCCGAACCAAAGTATGGCATGGAGGTAAGCAGTATGACTTGTATCGCCCACAACTCACTTGTGTTCTACTCATGCATATAACATCTACGCATAAAACCTGGCTCGGATGCCACTGTTGGGAACATAGTAATTTCAAAAAAAAATCCTACGCACATACAGGATCATGGTGATGCATAGCAACAAGAGGGGAGAGTGTGTCCATGTATGCTCGTAGACTGAAAGCGGAAGCGTTAGCACAACGCGGTTGATGTAGTCGTACGTCTTCACGATCCGATCGATCCAAGTACCGAACGTACGACACCTCTGAGTTCAGCACACGTTCAGCTCGATGATGTCCCGCGGACTCCGAGCTAGCAGAGCTTCACGGGAGAGTTCCGTTAGCACGACGGCGTGATGACGGTGATGATATTTCTACCGACGTAGGGCTTCGCCTATGCACTGCTACGATATGACCGAGGTGGAATATGGTGGAGGGGGGCACTGCACACGGCTGGGAGAGATTAACAGAGCAACTTGTGTGTCCAGAGGTGCCCCCTGCCCCGTATATAAAGGATCAGGGGGAGGAGGCCGACGACCAGGAGGAGGGCGCACCAGGGAGGAGTCCTACTCCCACTGGGAGTAGGACTCCCTCTTTTCCTAGTTGGAGTAGGAGGGGGAAAGGAAGGGAAGGAGAGAGGGGGAAGGAAAGGGGGCGCCGCCCCCCCTTGTCCAATTCGGACTAGAGGGGGAGGGGGCGCGCGGCCAGCCCTAGCCGCCCCTCCTCTTGTCAACTAAGGCCCATCTTGGCCCATTAAACTTCTCGGGGGGTTCCGGTAATCCCCCGGTACTCAAGTATATGTCTGAAACTCCCCGAAACCATTCCGGTGTCCGAACATAGTCGTCCAATATATCAATCTTTATGTCTCGACCATTTAGAGACTCCTCGTCATGTCCGTGATCATATCTGGGACTCTGAACTATCTTCGGTACATCAAAACACAAAACTCATAATACCGACCGTTGGGGCTTTGATTATATGGGACCGTTTCCATCCTCTAATGGGTATAAACATATTTTAGTTGCTGTTGATTACGTTACTAAGTGGGTAGAAGCTATTCCAACTAGTAGTGCTGATCATAACACCTCTATTAAGATGCTTAAAGAAGTTATTTTTCTGAGGTTTGGAGTCCCTAGATACTTAATGACTGATGGTGGTTCACATTTTATTCATGGTGCTTGTCGTAAAATGCTTGCTAAGTATGATGTTAATCATAGAATTGCATCTCCTTATCATCCACAGTCTAGTGGTCAAGTAGAACTGAGTAATAGAGATATTAAATTAATTTTGCAGAAGACTGTTGATAGATCTAGAAATAATTGGTCTAAGAAACTTGATGATGCATTACGGGCCTATAGAAGTGCATATAAAAACCCTATGGGTATGTCTCCGTATAAAATGGTTTATGGAAAAGCATGTCACTTACCTCTCGAACTAGAACATAAGGCATATTGGGCCATTAAAGAGCTCAATTATGATTTCAAACTTGCCGGTGAGAAGAGACTATTTGACATTAGATCACTTGATGAACGGAGAACCCAAGCCTATGAAAATGCCAAGTTGTTTAAAGAAAAAGTTACAAGAAAGCTATAAGAAGTATTGAAGTTGATAAAGCTAAAGTTGATGCTATTGAAAAAATGATGTGTCCTAAAGATATCGAAGGTATAAGAAGTTTCCTTGGTCACGCTGGTTTCTATAGGAGGTTTATTAAAGATTTCTCTAAAATTTCTAGACCTCTCACTAATCTCTTACAAAAAGATGTTCCATTTGTTTTGATGATGATTGTGTAGAAGCATTTGAAATACTTAAGAAAGCCTTGATTTCTGCTCCTATTGTTCAGCCACCTGATTGGAACCTACCCTTTAAAATTATTTGTGATGCTAGTGATTATGCTGTTGGTGTTGTTCTAGGGCAAAAAGTTTATAAGAAATTAAATGTTATTAATTATGCTAGCAAAACCCTAGACAATGCTCAAATAAATTATGCTACCACTGAAAAAGAATTTTTAGCAGTAGTGTTTGCATGTGATAAGTTTAGATCTTATATTGTTGATTCCAAAGTTATTGTCCACACTGATCATGCTGCTATTAAATACCTTATGGAAAATCAAGATGCTAAACCTAGACTTATTAGATGGGTCCTCTTGCTACAAGAATTTTATTTGCATATTATTGATAGAAAGGGAGTTGAGAACCCCGTAGCGGACAACTTGTCTAGGTTAGAAAATGTTCTTGATGACCCACTACCTATTAATGATAGCTTTCCTGATGAACAACTAGCTGTCATAAATGCTTGTCATAGTGCTCCTTGGTATGCTGATTATGCTAATTATATCATTGCTAAATTTATATCACCTAGTTTCACATACCAACAAAAGAAAAAGTTTTTCTATGATTTAAGACATTACTTCTGGGATGACCCAGATCTTTACAAGGAAGATGTAGATGGTGTTATTAGACGTTCTGTATCTGAGCATGAATAGGAACAAATCCTACGCAAGTGTCATTCCAAGGCTTATGGAGGACACCATGCTGTTGATAGAACTGCACACAAGGTATTACAGTCTGGTTTTTATTGGCCTACTCTTTTCAAGGATGCTCGTAAGTTTGTCTTGTCTTGTGATGAATGCCAGAGGATTGGTAATATTGGTAGACATCAGGAAATGCCTATGAATTATTCACTTGTTATTGAACCATTTGATGTTTGGGGATTAGATTATATGGGGCCTTTTCCTTACTCTAATGGGTATACACATAGTTTAGTTGCTATTGACTACGTTACTAAGTGGGTAGAAGCTATTCCAACTAGTAGTGCTGATCATAACACTTCTATTGAAATGCTTAAAGAAGTTCTTTTCCCAAGGTTTGGAGTCCCTAGATACTTGATGAATGATGGTGGTTCACACTTTATTCATGGTGCTGCAAATTGCTTGCTAAATATGATGTCAACCATATAATTGCACCCCCTTATCACCCTCAGTCTAGTGGTCAAGTGGAATTAAGTAATAGAGAAATAAAGTTGATATTGCAAAAGACTGTTAATTGATCCAGGAAAAATTGGTCTCAGAAACTTGATGATGCATTATGGGCTTATAGAACTGCTTATAAAAACCCTATGGGCATGTCTCCGTATAAAATGGTACTCCCTCCGTTTTTATTTACTCCACATATTAGTTTTGGTCAAAGTCAAGCTTTACAAACTTTGACAAAGTTTATAGACAAAAATATTAACATACACAATAAAAAATCAATACAATTAGATTCGTTGTTGAATGTACTTCCATATCATATACATTTGTTATGCTAAATATTTTATTCATTTCTATAAATTTGGTCAAACTTTACAAAGTTTGACTGTAGTCAACTCTAATATGCAGAGTAAATAAAAATGGAGGGAGTATATGGAAAAGCATGTCACTTACCTCTTGAACTAGAACATAAAGCTTATTGGGCAATTAAAGAGCTCAACTATGATTTCAAACTTGCCGGTGGGAAGAGGCTATTTGACATTAGCTCACTTGATGAGTGGAGAACCCAAGCCTATGATAATACCAAACTGTTTAAAGAGAAAGTTAAAAGATGGCATGACTAAAGGATACAAAAGCGTGAGTTTAACGTAGGTGACTATGTGTTGCTATTCAACTCTCGTTTAAGTTTTTTTGCAGGAAAGCTCCCCTCTAAATGGGAAGGTCCTTACGTTATCGAGGAGGTCTATCGTTCTGGTGCCATAAAAATCAACAACTTCGAAGGCACAAATCCAAAGGTGGTGAACGGTCAAAGAATCAAACATTATATCTCAGGTAATCCCATAAACATTGAAACTAATGTTATTGAAACCATAACCCTGGAGGAATACATAAGGGACACTTTCCAGAATGTTTCAGATTCCGAAAAGGAATAGGTAAGAGGTACGGTAAGTAAACCGACTCCAAAACAGTTCTAATGGTATTTTTTCTCCGTTTTGGAATATTTAAGAAAATAGGAAAATAAGAAGTAGTCCGGGAAGGACACGAGGCGTCCACGAGGGTGGAGGGTGCGCCCTACCCCCTGGGCGCGCCCCCTGTTGGGGAACATAGCAATTTCAAAAAAATTCCTACGCACACGCAAGATCATGGTGATGCATAGCAATGAGAGGGGAGAGTGTCGTCTACGTACCCTCGTAGACCGTAAGCGGAAGCGTTATAACAACGCGGTTGATGTAGTAGTACATCTTCACGATCGACCGATCCTCTGCACCGAACGTACGACACCTCCGCGTTCAGCACATGTTCAGCTCAGTGACGTCCCGCGAACTCACGATCCAGTAGAGCTTACGGGAAGATTTTCGTCAGCACGACGGCGTGGTGACAGTGATGATGATGCTATCGACGCAGGGCTTCACCTAAGCACCGTTACGATATGACCGAGGTGGATTATGGTGGAGGGGGGCACCGCACACGGCTAAGAGATCAATGATCAATTGTTGTGTCTCCAAGGGGTGCCCCTCCCCGTATATAAAGGAGTGGAGGAGGGGGAGGGCCGACCCTCTCTATGGCGTGCCCTAGGGGAGTCCTACTCCCACCGGGAGTAGGATTCCCCCTTTCCTAGTAAAACTAGGAGCCCTTCCAAGTAGTAGGAGTAGGAGAGAAGGAAAGGGAAAAGAGAAGAGAAGGAAGGCGGGGGTGCCGCCCCTCCATGTCGGTGTCAAAACCGGAGGATCTCGGGTAGGGGGTCCCGAACTGTGCGTCTAGGTGGATGGTAACAGGAGACAAGGGACACGATGTTTTTACCCAGGTTTGGGCCCTCTCGATGGAGGTAAAACCCTACTCCTGCTTGATTAATATTGATGGTATGGGTAGTACAAGAGTAGATCTACCACGAGATCAGAGAGGCTAAACCCTAGAAGCTAGCCTATGGTATGATTGTTGTTCTTTCTACGGACTAAAACCCTCCGGTTTATATAGACACCGGGGAGGGCTAGGGTTACACAGAGTCGGTTACAATGGTAGGAGATCTACATATCCGTATCGCCAAGCTTGCCTTCCACGGCAAGGAAAGTCCTATCCGGACACGGGACGAAGTCTTCAATCTTGTATCTTCATAGTCCCGGAGTCCGGCCAAAGGTTATAGTCCGGCCATCCGGACACCCCCTAGTCTAGGACTCCCTCAGTAGCCCCTGAACCAGGCTTCAATGACGACGAGTCCGGCGCGCATATTGTCTTCGGCATTGCAAGGAGGGTTCCTCCTCCAAGTACTTTGTAGAAGATTTTGAACACATGGATATTGTCCGGCTCTGCAAAACAAGTTTCTACATATTGCCATAGAGAGAATAATATTTACACAAATCTAATCTGCTGACGTATTCTGCAGCGTGACATCACACCACAACCAAGCCTCTATTTGAATCGTTTTTACTGTCCCACCTCAACGCGTTTCGCGAGGCGGTTTCCTTGGCACGTCCTATCGAAGTAGAGATTGTGTCCCCTTTATTTACGGGATTCTCATCAATACGGACGTGGGTAACCCAGTCATGCCCGTTGGTATGTTTTCTCGATCAATGGCGAGTCCCAAAACGGTTACGGGGAGGGCCCTTGGTATTCAACCTCTTATAAAGAGACCAAGGCCTTACTCCTTTCTTTCAATCTCAAACGAGTTCGCCCTTCGCCTCGAGTTCCAACACCCAAGGCTCCAGATTTTGGGCGCTTCAGACCTTCGACAATGTCCAGTTTCGACCTTCGAGGCCGATGGATGCCTTCCTCCGTTACGGAGGAGGAGGTGCTAAAGCTGAGAGAAGCCAGGTTCTTGACCGGTGAAATCCCGCATAGGCTGCCTGCTCAAGGGCAGGTCATTCCCACTCCCAAGCCTGGTGAGAGCATGGTGTTCATGTCTCACCTTCTCCGGGGGCTAGGCTTCTCGACGGATCCCTTCGTGAGGGGGCTCATGTTTTATTATGGGCTAGAATTTCATGACTTAGCTCCGGAGTCCGTCCTCCATATTTCCTCATTTATCGCCGTGTGTGAGGCCTTCCTCCATATTACTCTTCACTTTGGACTATGGCTCAAGACCTTCAAAATAGAGCCGAAGATGATCGGGGTACGACACGCGGAGTGCGGAGGCGCTGTTATAAGCAAGATTGCTGATGCTCCGTGGCCCGGGGGCTCTTTTCAAGAGGAGCCCAACTCATGGCAACGAGAGTGGTTTTATATCACCGCTCCCAGGGGTACCAAGTGGGTGGCGCCACCTGCCTTTCGCTCGGGTCCCGCACCACAGCTAGCGTCATGGGTCAATAAAGGACTGGACTGGGGGCCGTCTAAGGACGTGCCCTTGTTGCAGGGCCGCATTCGAGATCTCCTAGAAAGAGACATCAGTTTGGTCGTGGTGACACAGGTTATGCTGATTCGCCGAGTTCTGCCCTGCAAACGCCGCCCCCTCCGCCTGTGGGAGTTCAATCTGGAGGGACCACGAGCTCTCCAACATTTTATGGGCGCGACGCTCGTGGAGATGTACAAATTGTTCTTCGGATCACAAGCAATGTGTCCGGACTTGACCGAGGACGCAGGTCTGAGCTGCAATCGCCCGGATACTCAAGTAAGTAGCCTTGTGCCCGGACTCGCTATCCGTATATTTATCATAAAATTGCCCTTAAAGGAGTTGTCCTTTAAACAGGAGTGGATAGCGAAAGCAAAGCTAATCAGGTGTCCGGCCCCCCTCCCTGAGACCACACCGGATCCCGTGCTGGTCCGGATGTTGGAGCTCGTGCCTTCGGAGGAAAGCGAGGGAGGGGACAAGGAAGCTACGGCCTCCTCGAAGGAGGCTGTTAGGAAGGGAGGAATCGAAAATTCCTCTCCTCAAGGGAAAAAGAGGACCGCCTCTGAAGACCTGGAGACCATGGCCTCAAAGCGGGGGAAGAAGTCTTCGTCAGAGGGTCCTGCGCCGGGGGATACCTCGGCCGAATTATGCCCTCAAGGGGATCAGCCTTCCACCGAGCCGTAAGTAGAGAGGAGTTTTTGTTTTTAAGAAATGAGAGGAATCCTTGCTTTATATCTAAGAAAAGTAACCGAAGATTTACCTTGTAGCTCGGACCTCAGCCCTTCTCAGCAGAGCTCGTCTTCGGGGGATCTTCTTCCGGAGATGATGGAGAGAGGAACGCCTCCCCCTGCCGTACCGCCTTGCGAGGCGGGCAACCCTGAGGTATCGTCGCGGAGGGTTTCTCCGAATCCGGCAGGGCCGGAAGGTAGTCATATGGCCCCCCAAAGCCCTCCGTGTCTGGCCTTTGAAAAGGGCTATCGGACGAGTCCGGCGCCATCCGGTGTGTGGTCGGAGGAGCTGAACGATCTGCTAGGGCGAGCATCTATCTCAGAGGAGTACCGTGCATTGATGGGTACGGTGATTGAGAGGATTTCATCCGTGGAGAGCGGATTGCACGAGGCCGTCAGGAGTTTACTGACAGGCTTTGAGCTAGCGAAATAATGTACCCTTTTTGGACAGTTGCACATAAATAAGATGGGCCCTGTGTAGATAGTAGCCCCTAAGACTCTATGCGTTGTCAAAAGTGACGGCGCGCAGAGGATCATAATTCCAGGTCTAATATGCCGCCTTCATACGTAGGTGGCGAAGTGTCCGGTGGTCAGCCGGACTGATGAATTTGCCGAGCTAAAGCGGCAACTTGACGTGGCAGATGCCGACATCGTGCTTGTCAACAAGCGGCTTGACGAGGCACAAGGTATGTAATTCCTCCGGCGGCACCTGGTAAGAGGAGCTTTATGCCAATATCTTACAATGTGTGCGCTTGATGCAGATGGTGCCACTGCATGGAGAATCTTCGGGCGGAACTTGCCCGAGCCAAGGAGCAAGCCAAGAAAAGTGATGCGGCTGCCGGAAAGGCAATTGAAGGGCTGAAAGCCAAACAGGCTGCTCACTGCCGAAGCAAGAAGGAAATGGCCGAAATGGCCGTGAAGCTGAAGAGCGCTGCTGACCATTGCAAGCTCCTTGAAAAAGAAGACCGAGCAGAACAGACGGACCTGGAGAAGGCCGTTGCGGATGCCAAGGATGCTCGCTCTGCGATGAGAGCTATGAAGGAGGAGCTACGTCAGGCCGGAGATATCACGGCTGGAAAGCCCTTTATGCTGCGGAGGAAGTTCTGTGATCCTAAACATGCTCCGTTAGACCAGATGTGGAGTACGGTAGACACCTATCTGGATTTGGCAGCGAGTGCTGGATGCGGCCGAACACTTTCGAGATCAAGAAGACCGCGAAGCGGAAAAGCTCTTCTGGTCGCAGTTCCACAATCCAGAGCGTCCACTGTCATTAGCCGATAGGTTGTCCGGACTCGCCATGAAGTATGTCATGAGTCATCTGTGGCCGGAGAGGCCAGAGCCGAAAAGTTATTTCAACTTGGTGCAGCAGTTCCTTGGTGCGGTGCCGCATATTAATGCGATGAAGAGATCAGCGTGCATAGAGGGTGCGCGGATGGTTCTTGCCCGTGTCAAGACATACTGGGCGGAGATGGAGACCACTGCTGTTGCATCCCAAGACTCGGACGAAAGCCGAGTACCTGCCGAGCACTATTTTCAGGAAGTTCTGCAAGGCGCTCGTTTAATAGAGACGCAGTGCTCGAAGGATACTATGTTCGAATAGCATATATTATTGTAAAACAATGTTTTGATAAATTGTAGAAGCTTTTTATACTTGTGCCTGCAAGTATTATAATACCCCCTGTGCGGCCGTTTAAGATACATGTGTATATAATCTGAAAGATGGCAGTCGTCGGCTTCAGCCCCCACGCAAATAATATGGGGGTGTTCGCAGAAGGCGCATTTTCACACTTGATCCAACGTCTTGGTCCTACAAAGGAGGTGATAGCGCAGCGAACTAGGCAATCAGACTATGATGCTTTATCACTTTCACTTAGCCATAGGAGTTTGACAGTGAGGCTACTTATATAGCCCCTGGTGGCGCCTGCGCTCGCCCGAACTCGGGGCGCATATGTGCCTGGCTGGGAAACGGCCCTTCGTTAATGCAGAGGAATCCTAAAGATTCCGGTAAGTCATCAAGTGGTTGACCAGTCTCACGCTATATCATGACAGTCAGTTTTCGGCTTTCTCTACTGAGGTGCTTGCCTGGCCGAACAGGGGCACAATCGCAGTAGTTTTCCTGGTGCCGCCTTAGCCGATAGAGCGGAACGTAAGGCAGCAAAACACAGGAGCCAGGCAAACCCAACATTTGACCAAAGACATGATTCGGAGCTGATGCATATAAGGCCAAACTCGCGACGCCGAACACTCCCTAAGGTATTCGGTCTTTGTGAGGGCAGGCGGAACAACGCCCTTGGTAATTAGCCCCTGATGTCCAGGTACGCGCAAAATTCTGACGTGGCCACATGCCAAAACGCCAGCCTCCTCCTCGGTTATACAAGAAAACCAGGGGATGTATATCAACAAGAGACAGTAAAAAAGGTTTACGCAGGGTCTTAATCCGAAAAGAATCCTTGGCACGGGTCCCTGCTGCACGTCTGCGCCTGTGTCTCTGTTGTGCCGTATCCTGGACGGGCGTAGCACGGTGTTCATCTGTAAAAGAGAGGAACTTAGTTGAAAAAAGAGATCGTGCAGAAACATATGTTATACTAAATAAACAAAGTATGATTCAAAAATCAGTAAAATCGAGCTTTATTATCTCTTATTTTGTATGTGCGGAGCCCCTAGTACAGGGGTATGCGGCTATTAAGACTTTATCCATTGTATTTTTATGCCGGACTCGTCTAACCGTGTCCGTTGTCTTGACGACCCGTTTAGGTGCTTTGGCTGGTGAAGCCGCTTTATTGTGGGGCTATCAAGGCAGCCGCACAGTCTTCCGCGCGGGAGGAACACTCAATGTTTCCCTTTAATGAGATGATGCCTCGTGGACTAGGCATCTTAAGCGTAAGAGATGCATAATGCGGTATTGCATTAAAGCGGGTGAAATCTTCGCGTCCCAGCAGTGCTTGATAGCTACTTGAGAGTGGGGCGATATCGAAAGTTAGCTTTTCGCGATGGAAGTTATCGGGGGAGCCGAACTTTACTTCTAGCCGGAGAGAATCCATGCAATGGGCATCCGGGCCTGGCGTTACCCCTTGAAAGGAGGTTTTGCTATGGCGAATTTTTGTTGGGTCTATCCCCATGTTGCGGATTCTGTCCTGGTATAACAGGTTTAGACCACTGCCGCCATCCATCAGGACATTTGTAAAGTGGAGTCCGTCGATTATCGGATCTAGCATCAAGGCAGTCCGACCTGCGTTCTGGATACTTTGAGAGTAATCTCGATGGTCGAAGGTGATCGATTTTAACAACCAATGGCGAGACTCCTTTGGGATAGGCTGTATGGCGTGTATCTCTATAGGCGCCAATCTATTTTTCCCTTTCGTCACGTGAAGTAAGTTTACTGTTTTGACTTCTTGTGGGAAATTCTTTTGTTTCCCGATGCTCTGCTTGTGGGGTTCGTCGTCCTCACTTGGTGTGTCGAGCCCCTTGTGTTCGGCGTTGAGTTTGCCAGATTGCTTGAAGACCCAACAATCTCTGTGGGTATGGTTTGCAGGCCTCCCGGGGGTACTGTGGATTTGACATATCTTGTCCAAGATTTTGTTTAGGTTAGATAGCTCGTCCCTGTTATCCTTAAGGGGCAGCTTTTTCTGATTCTGCCAAGAGGTTTTGAATTCGGCGTTGACTGTCGTGCTCTTCGGGCCGCATTCCGATCCTTGTTGCGTCATGGTTTCCCATTTCCATCCCTGACTTCGGATGTACTTGGGTCGCTGGTGCTGCATCTTGCCAACCGGCTGTCCTCTCCCGCGCAAAAGCGGGTCATGAGGCTTGTTAATGCGGCCATTGTTCTTGGCTTTTCTTGGCCGAGGTGTCTGGCGAGCCATTCGTCTCGAACGCTGTGTTTGAAAGCTGCTAAAGCTTCGGCGTCCGGACAGTCGACTATCTGGTTCTTTTTTAGTAAGAAATCTGTTCCAGAATTTTCGGGCTGACTCTCCGGGCTGTTGAGTTATATGACTTAGATCGTCTGCATCCGGAGGGCGGACATAGGTCCCTTGAAAATTTGCCCGAAAAGCATCCTCGAGCTCTTCCCAACTTCCAATGGTGTTTTCCGGGAGGCCTTTGATCCAATGCCGGGCTGGCCCCTTGAGCTTGAGGGGTAAGTATTTTATGGCGTGGAGGCCATCTCCTCTGGCCATGTGTATGTGGAGGATATAATCCTCAATCCAGACCCTAGGGTCTGTTGTTCCGTCGTACGCCTCTATGTTTACGGGCTTGAATCCCGCTGGAAATTCATGGTCCAGCACCTCATCGGTGAAACATAGGGGGTGTGCGGCACCCTTGTATTTGGTTGTGCTGTGATGTTCGGGTATTTGTTGTGTTGCATTGCTTACTAGAGCTTGCTTTCTTGGCCCGTAGATAGATCTGGTTGGGCCATCTTTTTGATGCGGATCCTTGGGTGGATCGCGTGCCGGCTTGTGTGCGGCGCCGCTTGCCGCTCTAGGTTGGCCATGGGGTCATCTATCCGACCGGGTGGCTTCCTTATTTTTTGATCGTGGGGGCTCTAAGGCCTCCTCGTCAAATTCAGGCAGTAGCTTTCGCTTTGGGTAGCTTTTTGTGCGGTGACTGCCACCGTATTTGTCTGCGGTGTTGAGTACTTCGCTCCATCTAATTTTGAGTGTGTCTTCCGCAGTTTTGAGCTTCCGCTTCTACTTTTTCAGGCTACGTGCAGTGGCGACGAGCCTTTTGTGGAGGTTCTTCTGCTCCATGAGCTTATCCGGTGTAAGGCCGTCCAGACTGTTGTTTTCGCCGGGGATGGGTTGTTCGGTTTGTTTATCCAAGTTGCCCTGTTTGGACGGTTGCTCGAAGGCATGTTCATCGTCCACCAGCTCGTCCTGCTCTATGGCTGGGTCTGTATGGCTGCTGTCTCTGTTGAGGCGGGGCTTGGAGCGGCACTTACGTCGCCGCTTTGATTGCTTTTCGAGTGAACGATCCCTCGTTGTGTCCCTGAGTTCCTCGCTGTCGCTTCCTTTAGGTGTGTCCACCATGCATACATCATGAGATGAGGTGGCTGTCCAGTGCCCTATAGGCGCTGGTTCCTGTTCGTCTCCTACATCATCCTCCATACCGTCGATGTCTTCGGAGTCGAAGTCGAGCACGTCGTTTAAATTATCGACAGTGGCTACAAAGTGGGTGGTGGGTGGGCATATAATTTCTTCGCCGTCCGCATCCCAATCCTGCCGGTCATAGTCCGGCCAGGACTCTCCTGACAACGAGAGAGACCTGAGTGAATTAAGAATGTCGCCGAAGGGCGAGTGATCAAAGATATCCGCGGCGGTGAATTCCATGATCGGCGCCCAATCGGATTCGATTGGCGAGGGCGCGAAGGGTTCGGAGTCCGGAGAGGAGTCCAGCTTCTTGGAGTCACGGGCTTCACCGAGGATAGGGCTGGTGTTCGGCTCGATCGTCGTAGAGATTGCAGCCCCCGAGGCGGTGTCCAACCACCCATCCTCGATTGGCGTAGTCGGCTCCGAGCTAAGGGTAAGAGCGGACACGGGTGCGACATCCAGGGCATTGTTCGGCGGCAGAGCTAGATCATGCCCATCGTGACAGTGCGGCGTGCTCGGCTGTGGCTTGAATCCATCGAAGAACAAGTCTCCCTGGATGTCGGCAGTGTAGTCCAAACTTCCAAACTGACCTGATGGCCAGGGGCGTAGCTTTCAATCTGCTCTAGATGACCAAGCGAATTGGCCCGCAATGCAAAGCCGCCGAATATGAAGATCTGTTCGGGGAGAAAAGTCTCACCCTGGACCGCATCGCTGTTGATGATCGGAGAAGCCATCGGGCCTAAAAGTGACGACACAGAGGAAATCTCAATGAAAGCACCAATGTCGGTGTCAAAACCGGCAGATCTCGGGTAGGGGGTCCCGAACTGTGCGTCTAGGCGGATGGTAACAGGAGACAAGGGACATGATGTTTTTACCCTGGTTCGGGCCCTCTCGATGGAGGTAAAACCCTACTCCTGCTTGATTAATATTGATTGTATGGGTAGTACAAGAGTAGATCTACCACGAGATCAGAGAGGCTAAACCCTAGAAGCTAGCCTATGGTATGATTGTTGTTCTTTCTACAGACTAAAACCCTCCGGTTTATATAGACACCGAGGAGGGCTAGGGTTACACAGAGTCGGTTACAATGGTAGGAGATCTACATATCCATATCGCCAAGCTTGCCTTCCACGCCAAGGAAAGTCCTATCCGGACACGGGACGAAGTCTTCAATCTTGTATCTTCATAGTCCAGTAGTCCGGCCAAAGGTTATAGTCCGGCCATCCGGACACCCCCTAATCCAGGACTCCCTCACTCCCCCTAGTCCAATTCAGACTAAGCATTAGGGGGGGGGCGCATCCTCCCCTCTCTTTTTCCCCTAAAGCCCAATAAGGCCCATATACTCCCCGGCGAATTACCGTAACTCTCTGGTACTCCGAAAAATACCCGAATCACTCGGAACCTTTCCGAAGTCCGAATATAGTCGTCCAATATACCGATCTTTATATCTTGACCATTTCGAGACTCCTCGTCATGACCCCGATCTCATCCGGGATTCCGAACTACCTTCGGTACATCAAAACACACAAAATCTTATTACCGATCATCATAGAACTTTAAGCATGCGGACCCTACGGGTTCAAGAACTATGTAGACATGACCGAGACATGTCTCTGGTCAATAACCAATAGCGGAACGTGGATGCTTATATTGGTTCCTACATATTCTACAAAGATCTTTATCGGTCAAACCGCATAACAACATACCCTTTGTCATCGGTATGTTACTCGGTATCTCAATACCTAGCTCAGTCTCGTTACCGGCAAGTCTCTTTACTCGTTCCATAATGCATGATCCCGCAACTAACTCATTAGTCACATTGCTTGCAAGGCTTATTGTGATGTGTATTACCGAGAGGGCCCAGAGATACCTCCCCGACAATCGGAGTGACAAATTGTAAGTGCATCTAGTGCCACCCCTAGTTGGTTTTGGAGTATTAACGACAAACCTGGTTGAGGGACTAATGTGCTTGTGAGAATTGCAGGATAACACAGGTAGTAGTCCCTCATTGATTCGGTTTACCTACCGGAGATGACCCCTAAAAATGTATGAAGACATTGACGACAATGGTGGTATATGAAGATATTCACATTGAAGACTATGACAAGATAAGACATTGCGTGAAGACTATGGAGCGCGAAGACTTAGTTGTTTCGTTGTTTCCTTTCTTCTTTGTTGAGTCATAGGAACCACCGTACTATTAAGTGGGGTCCAAGTGAATACAGTCAGAGTGACTGAAGTGATGCTCAACCCAAATCCTATGTCTTCGAGGGAAGACAATGAGAGCAAATCTTATCTAGAGCTGGATGAGTCAGCTTACTTGTAGCCCAAGTAAAGTTGATGTGTGTGTTTGAAATCTGACCGTTGGAACACGTGTCAGTTCCTTAGTGACCCAGGGTCATTTCGGACAAATCAGGTCAGGTTGCCTAGTGGCTATAAATAGCCCGCCCCCTACACCATAAATTGGTTGGCTGCTCAGAGTTAGTGCACGGCTTTTGTCGTTTGAGAGCAACCCACCTCCGAAGCGTTTGAGAGAGAGAAATCCTTGCGAGGACAAAGCCCAAACACCCAGAGCCAAAGAGTGTTAGCTGAAGTCTTTCTTTCCGTGTGACCTGAAGACTTGTTACACTTGAGGACTGTGAATCCTCCAGCCGGTTAGGCGTCGTGTTCCGAGCATCCAAGAGTCATTGTGGATCGCCGGTGAACGAAGTCTGCGAAGGTTTGGAAGTCTACCTTGAAGACTTACCAGAGTAATTGGGCGAGGACTAGGTGTCCTTAGCTCAAGGGGAATAAGGTGAAGACGCGGTCTTCTGAGTTGAATCTCAGCCTCCCTAACCAGACGTACAGTTGTCACAGCAACTGGAACTAGTCCAACAAATCATGTGTCCTCAACAAGTGACTGGTTCTATCCTCTCCCTCTCTTTACTTAAAGTTTGTCTTCGTGAAGTCATTGCCTGTTTGCTTTACCTAATTGTCTTCACTGTTTGACTGCTATCGTTGTTTGGCTTCATACCATCTTCCATCCTGATCCTTGCTACCTAGCTGCTATTAGTCTTCGTGCTTTCACTTCATTGCATACTTGACTATGGCTTGCTCAGTGTAGTTTAACTTCCGTTGCATATCAATAGGATCATTTCTATCGTTTGTCTTTGAAACTTCCATGTTTTGAAGACTTTCATAAAAATCGCCTATTCACCCCCCTCTAGTCGATAACTAGCACTTTCAATTGGTATCAGAGCAAGGTACTCCCTTGTTCTGTGTGATTTGGTTTAACCACCTGGAGTTTTAGCTATGTCGACTGCAGGGATAATCAAAGTCTCCGCTGCTTGCCCCATCTTCGATGGAACTGAATATCCCTACTGGAAGAATAAGATGCGCATGCATCTTGAAGCCATTGATCTCGACCTCTGGTATGTCGTCAAGAATGGCGTTCCCAAGACTGGTGAAGGTGTCACCCCTGCTGATGTCAAGAAGTTCATTCAACTGGATTCAACTGCCAAGAACATCATCTGTGGTCATCTGACCAAAGGACAGTATGGCCGTGTGAGTGCTCTGGAAACGTCGAAGCTAGTCTGGGACTGGCTCTCTAGGGTCAACGAAGGCGTCTCAACCCAGAGAGATCAAAGGATCAGTGTTCTTCGCAACCTCTTCAACCGCTTCAAGTGAAACGACAATGAGAACGTCCGGCTCACATTTGATCGCCTCACTAACATCACAAATGAGCTTCGTGCTCTTGGCGCCACTGAGATTACCAAGCATGAAATCGTCAAGACACTACTGAGATCACTTGACAGCTCGTTCGACACCCTTGCCCTCATGATACAAGAACGCCCTGACTTCAAGACACTCGATCCGTCTGATATACTTGAGAGGCTCAACACACATGAGTTCCAGCTATTTGAGAAAAGAGGTATCTATGGTCCCAACTGTGGCCGAACTCGTGCTTTGAAGGCAAAAGCCGTTTCCTCATCTGAAGAAGAATCTGACTGCAGTTCTGATGATCCTGAAGACATTGGAAAGGAACTTGCTATGCTTGTGAAGAAGTTTCAGAAGTTCACTAAGAAGAAGGGATTCAGAAAGTCTTCACGATCCAACTCAAGAAATGATGAAGCTTCCACTCATGACTACAAGAAGAGAACATGTCACAAGTGCAAGAAACCTGGACACTACATCTTTGAGTGTCCATAGTGGGACAATGAGAAGAAGAAGAAGAGCGAGGAATATGATTCTGATGACAACAAGAAGAAGAAATCCTCAAAGCCTTATTCCATGTCCTCATCCAAGTCTTCATCCCATAAGAAGAGCTCATCTGGCAAGGCTCGTGCTTTTGTTGGCAAGGAGATGGATTCAGAGGAGGAGTCTGCTTCAGAGGAGGCAAAGGTGGAGTCTGAGGAGGAGTCCGACCCTGGCGTTGCAAGTCTGGCTCTAGCTACAGCCTAAGTTGCCAAGTTAATCTTCAACACTGAAGGCAATGGCTCCGTCACCAATGCTGAAGCTAATGACAAGGACGACTATGCTCCCTCCTACTGCTTCATGGCACATGGTGCCAAGGTAAAATCACGCGATGCTTACTTTCAAACATCAAGTTAAGATGACTCTGATTGTGAATCCAAACCCAGCTACAAAACACTTGCTAAAATTGCAACTAAATAACAGAAAGCTATGGAACATACTCAAAAACTGTTAGACAAAAGCGATGACCTGTTGGACGCGGAAATGACCTGTTCTCAGTCCTTAGTTGAAGACATAAAAAATCTTCATGCTAAGTACCAGGAACTTGAAAGTCGTCATGAAACGCTCTCATCCACTCATGGAAAGCTCTCCTATGATTATCTTCAAAGGAAGAAAGAGCTTGAGAAATTGAGAGCGGATCATGAAGATCTTCAAAAAGAGAATGAGTCACTTTGCGCTCAACATATCAGTTCCGCTCAGGAAGGATTTGAACCACCATGTCTAAAATGCCTTGAGCGTGACAACACTAGCTCTGTTGCTGAATGTTCTACTGCTGCTACTGTTGTAATATCTTCAACTGCTAATGTGGTAACTAACCCCTCTGCGGAGGATACCACTACTATTGCTGATGAAAATGCTAGGTTGAAGACATTGCTTGAAACACGGATGTACAAAATTCTCAAAGGGCATCAGACACTGTGCGATGTCCTCAAAAAGCAGATCTTGAACCGAAACCCTAGGAAAGAGGGTGTTGGGTTTGAGAGGAAAATGAATGTTGATGGCTCCTACTAGAAGCCTGAGCAGTACCCCAAAACCACATTGGTTGCTGCAAAGGGACCTTCAGCGGATCCATCCACCTTATCTGGCTTTACCTGTGCTAACCCTATTATCATTGATGAATCCTTTGATGCAAACTATAAACTATTTAAGAATCAGAATGGTGAAGTGTTTGCCTGGTATATTGGTTCTAACTGCAGGAATGGGCCACCTATAAAGAAGATCTGGGTTCCCAAAAGTTGTCTTGAGAATCTTCCTATGAATGTCATCATAACACCACCTAGGAAGAAGACAAATCCCATACCTAAGGCTTCATATGGTCCAAAGGCTTCATACAGACAGAGGACTCACCCGAGTCACCCTAACGCCAATGTTTTGCAGGGAAACCATACTCAGACTTATGAATATGAGTGTGTTTCTTCAAACCGCTATGTTCATAAAACTAAGAACTATTCTGCTTATTCATATGAGTACTATTGACCTCCTGCAAGGCTATTTGCTAGGGCTCCAAAGCCAAAGTTCTCAGATGCTGCACTTAGACTCATTGCTTCTAAGACACCCCTGAAGATGTGGGTGGTTAAGAAGAATTAACTTTCTTTTGCAGGGAAAGGTCTCTAGCCGGAAATCAAAGGTGTCTGATGCTATTGCTGGGGACCTAAAACATCTTGTAGGGCGCAAGATCAAATGCCCAAATGGTGTTACTATGTATTCTGTTCCTGAATCGTTTGCCAATCACCCTATCAGCCCTAATCTTGATCTGAGCTTTCATAATCCTCTTGCCCGTCAAATGTTTATGCTTCACAATACTCTTGGTGAAGCCTATCCACCTAACTGTACTGTAGGGTATGACACCTTGTGCTTCAGAATGGATTATGGACAGCGGATGCACTAATCATATGACTGGTGATCGAAGTCTTCTCATGGACTCAACTTTACATCCATCTGACAAAAGTCACATCACATTTGCTGACACTGGTAAAAGCAAGGTATTGGGTCTAGGTAGAGTTGAAATCTCAAAGGATCAACACATGGATAAAGTGATGCTTGTTGAATCCCTTGGTTTCAACTTAATGCCTGTCTCAATGCTTTGTGACTTGAACATGATTGTGATATTTGGAAAATATCGTTGTCTTGTACTCATGGAATCTGACAAGTCTCTAGTCTTTGAAGGGTACCGGAAAGATGATCTATACATGGTAGATTTCTCAGCAGGGCCACAACTTGCCGTATGTCTTCTTGCAAAAGCTTTAGAGTGCTGGATCTAGCATCAGAGGCTAGGGCATGCTGGCATGAGGAACTTACACACTCTCGCGAAGAAGAAGCATGTCATAGGCATCGAGGGCGTCAAGTTCAAGAAGGATCACTTGTGCAGTGCCTGCGAAGCTAGAAAGATGACTAGGGCCAAGCATCCCTCGAAGACAATCATGACAACATCTCAACCCTTCGAGCTGCTACACATGGACTTATTTGGCCCTACTCACTACTCTACTCTCACTACAACTGCTTGTCTCTATGGCCTCGTCATTGTTGATGATTATTCAAGATATACATGGGTTCACATAATTCTCTACAAGACTAAAGTGTAGGATGTCTTCAGACGCTTTGCCAACCGTGCCATGAACAACTATGGCGTCAAGATCAAGCATATCAGGAGTGACAACGACACTGAGTTCAAGAACACCGGCCTCGACCTTTACTTGGATACAATGGGAATCACTCATGAGTTCTCAACTCCGTAGACACCTCAACAGAATGGCATCGTCGAGCACAAGAACATAACTCTCATTGAGATGGCTCGGACGATGCTCGATGAATACAAGACTCCAAGAAAGTTCTGGCCTGAAGCTATTGATACTGCATGCCATGTCATCAACCGTGTTTATATTCACAAGCTTCTAAAGAAAACATCCTATGAACTCCTCACTGGAAAGAAGCCAAATGTCAGTTACTTCAGAGTATTTGGTGCTAGGTGCTGGATCAAGGATCCACATCACACTTCCAAATTTGCACCGAAAGCACATGAAGGTTTTATGCTCGGTTACGGAAAGAACTCGCACTCCTACAGAGTCTTCAAGCTCTTTCTCTATAAGGTGGTTGAAACCGTGGATGTGCGGTTCGATGAGACTAACGGCTCACAAAGAGAGCACCTGCCAAATGTGCTAGATGAAGTTCCACCCAGTGAATCCATGAAGCTAATGGGAACTGGTGAAATCATGCTATCTGAAGCACAACCTGAAGAGGAACTTATCATCTCTGCACGTAATCAACCTGGAGACAATGCTCAGCCTGAAGACAATCCTCCCAACGATGATAATGATCAACAAGAGCAAAATCTTCGTCCAGTCCATCCTCGTGTTGCAAATGAAGTACAGATTGAGAAGATAATTGACAGCATCAATGCGCCTGGTCCACTCACTCGTTCAAGAGCAACACAACTAGCAAATTTATGTGGGCACTTTGCTTTTGTCTCAATATCTGAACCCAAGAAAGTTGCTAAAGCCTTTATGGAACCTGAATGGATTCAAGCTATGGAAGAAGAGCTTCAACAGTTCAAGCTGAACAATGTGTGGGAACTTATCAAGCATCCTGACCCTCGCAAGCACAACATAATAGGCACAAAATGGATATATCGCAACAAGCAAGATGAGCATGGTCAAGTTGTTAGAAACAAGGCCCGTCTTGTTGCTCAAGGATATACTCAAGTTGAAGGGATTAACTTCGATGAAACATTTTCTCCTGTGGCTAGGCTTGAAGCTATTCGCATACTGCTAGCCTATGCTAACCATCACAACATCTTGCTATATCAAATGGATGTGAAGAGTGCATTCCTCAACGGCAAGATTGAAGAAGAAGTGTATGTTGCACAACCTCCTGGCTTTGAAGATCCAAGACATCCTGATATGGTGTACAAGCTAAACAAAGCACTGTATGGCCTCAAACAAGCCCCTCGCGCTTGGCATGATACGCTCAAAGACTTCCTGAAGAGCAAAGGCTTCAAACCTGGTTCCCTGGATCCCACACTCTTCACGAAGACATATGATGGTGAACTGTTTGTGTGCCAAATATATGTGGATGACATTATCTTCGGCTGCACCAACCAGAAATACAGTGATGAGTTTGAACACATGATGCAAGAGCAATATCAGATGTCCATGATGGGTGAGCTGAAGTTCTTCCTTGGTCTTCAAATTCGTCAGCAAAGAAATGGCATCTTCATATCTCAAGAGAAATACCTCAAAGATTGCCTGAAGAAGTTTGGGATGCAAGACTGCAAAGGTTACACGACGCCAATGCCAACAAAGAGTCATCTGGGTCCTGACGCCAATGGTAAAGAGTTTGATCAAAAGGTATGCCGCTCCATGATTGGTTCTTTACTTTATTTATGTGCATCTAGGCTAGATATTATGCTTAGTGTTTGCATGTGTGCTCGATTCCAAGCGGCACCAAAGGAATCGCATCACTTAGCCATGAAGCGAATTCTTCGATATTTGGCTTACACCCCAATGTTAGGATTATGGTATCCAAAGGGCTCAAAGTTTGATCTTGTTGGATTCTCGGATGCTGACTATGCTGGTGACAAGGTGGATTGCAAATCTACATCAGGCACATGTCATTTTCTAGGACGATCCCTTGTCTGTTGGTCTTCAAAGAAGCAGAACTGTGTATCACTATCCACTGCTGAATCTGAATACATTGCTGCTGGATCTTGCTGCGCTCAGCTTCTATGGATGAAGCAAACTCTCAAGGACTATGGCATCCATCTGAAACAAGTACCGCTCTACTGCGACAATGAAAGCACCATCAAGATTGCCAACAACCCAGTTCAGCACTCGAAGACAAAGCATATTGAAATTCGTCATCACTTTCTTAGAGATCATGTCATGAAGGAAGATATTGATATCATACATGTCAACACTGAAGAGCAACTGGCAGATATCTTCACAAAGCCCTTGGATGAAAAAGGTTTTGCAAGTTACAGTATGAGCTAAATATATTGGAATCCTTAAATGTCCTGTGATCAGGCACACATCCTAACACTTATGCATGTTGATGACTTAGATGTGCAACACACGAAGTAAAGTACATCTTCAATCAATGAAGACTTACATTCTGAGTGTGAATACATTAACGCGGAATTTGACTTTGGAGTGCCACGATAATTGTGCGCCGTGTCTGGGTCTAATACATCCTATACGTTGGGTAACACCACCACCAAATTCTTCTGTTTGAAGTGTTTTTCTCATGGCGTTACATTTGCTATGTCTTCACATTTGGTTTGTCTTCAATATCAACATGTTTTCATGTTTATCTTCACAATGTTGATTTGGTTGCATTCTGATATATATATATATATAAATATATATATATATATATATATATATATATATATATATATATATATATATATATATATATATATATATATATATATATATATATATATATATAGTCATGTTCTGTCCTCTACAGCATTCACTTATAGCTATGTCTTCTCGTTTGAATCCTTTGAACTAAGTGAATGTGATCGGACCCTAATCTCGCTATGCCTTCTACCTCATACTCTATCTATCCAAATCATATGCATTCTATTGAAACTATCGAGTGTCTTCTCTGCATCCTTGTCAGCAGAAGATACAGAGACAAACATTAACTCTGTTTTAAATGCTCTATCTTTATTGCCTGAAACCCGGAGAAGTCGGAACAACCATCCGACAGCCCAGGCGGGCGTGGGAACGTGGGACAACTCCAAGTATGTTGCATCTACGCCACGTGTCCCTCAGATGTGAATCGCCAGGGGCACCTGTGTAATTGCGCTATGCCGTTCTTTTCCCTATAAATACCCGTCCAATCGCTGTCAAAATTCTTCTTCCGCCTCTCCACCTCTACAAACCCTAGCGCCACCGCTAGCTCTCGACGACGCCGGCGACAAAGCGCTTAGCTGCCGCGGCCTCTCCGACGACGTCTTCACGCCGGCCGCGGACATCGTCTTCTGCGTCGCCACCGTAGGTGTCCTCCGTCGCCAAGTTAGGGCATGGAAGATCGAACTGCTCAGCCTCAACTTCTACTCTGTCTAGCAGTTCGTCGTGTGGTAAATAAAAACCCTCTTTTTACCGTCTTTTTGATCCTATAGATCCATCCGTTTTACCAAAAGTAGTTTCTGCCTCCACAAAGTTGGATCTATCCTATTTGCATCACATACCATGCCTAGTATATTCACTTATGCTTCACAAATAGTTAGATTCCTCACTTGTACTTATTCTTGGATTCGTACAAATCTGGAACCAACTCTCAACATATAAGTGAATGTCTTCGCGCTATGAGGTCAATGTCTTTAAACTGATTTATCTTCAAAATCTTCTGAGAATGCATATGACCTGTTCCCCTTCCCTCGCATCTCTAATGCTGTCACAGGTACATGTCCGTGGGAGAATCCCTTGGTTCTCATAGCCTGCATTCGTTTGCAGAATTCTTACATGTGGGGACCCCGACTCATAAGTCGTGATCACCGAATGCACGTGTACAGTGATCCCAGAGATCAATGCTCACTGAACACACAGAAGCTGAATAACAAGAGTCTTACATCCATACATACCGTCTTACACAAATTATGACCATTATGGTCAAGTCTTACATAGATAAAGCCTTAAGGGCTGAACATCAAATGAAACACAAGCAGCGGAAATCTTCGTCGATAAGTAGAACCCATGCCATCTGCCTTAACCCTATAGGCATTCTGACTGGGAAGCGTCCTAGTTCGCATGTTCGTCTCCAAAGAATTCTTCTTCGAACTCCTGTTCTTCCATGCCTGGCCAATTAAATAACCAGTGGCAAGCCAATGAGTACTTTGAATGTACTCGCAAGCAACCCATGTTTTGGTTCAAGGTACAATAATGCATGACATAGGTAAATTTTTGCGGAAAGCTAGTTTTAAGTGCAATGACATGTTCAACAACTTGTAAGACATGCATCAGGAGAATTCAAGTAACCATGAGGACAGGTTACAGATATCAACATAAATAGAGTGGGCACCAACCCAACTCACTCATGTCAAGTCCTTGACTTGACCCAAGTAGTTCTTCCCACTTATCCAAACACACACACACTGGTTTGTAAGCATGTGGACGTAGTTTAAGCAGCACCGCCCAACTGTCCTTGATCGTGGACACGGCTATTCGAATAGTTTTACACTCTGCAGAGGTTGCACACTTTACCCACAAGATCCCGGGAACTTCCGTGTCATCCACGTCCCGCGGTACCTCAAGTACCCGGGGTAAGCACCCGATCACTATCTTTCCCTAGATGACACTAACAAGGAGTCCACTCGTTGTTCCGTATTCTCACGATGCACATCATACAAGGCTCGCTCGAGATCGTAACATCTGAGAGGGGACACAACGGTGTATCCGGTGCCCTGTGAAAACAGTCATGGCCGCCCTACCTGGCACGACCCCGTCCCAAGAGAGAGCACCAACTCTCCCCCGTCACTAGTAATGCGGGCTCCAAGCTAGTATCGACCTAAGTAATCAATAATGCCCTTTCCCATATAAGGGTAGAGTGGTTGCGCATGTAAGGTTGGGACAGTCAACAAATCTTAAATCTAATCCATTTTTGAAAACAACACCCACACTTGCCTCGGTACGCCACTTTGTCATCAAGTGGCTACCCAACTCATCATCTCCCTCGGGCATAAGTGGCACCCGATGGGGTTTTCGAAAAGTCCTTTGAAAATACTTTGACTCCATCACTATGCATGCTTCCGTCCCTTTTTGCGTAGCATTACTTTTGCATCCTATCTACTCCCACCGGCATAACCCTCATAAGAAGGTAGGGTCACGCATAATGCAGGTACCAACAAGGAAGTAACGAAGGCGACCCACCAAAGTGGTTACCATCACATCATGATTCGGAGCAACACTAATAGAGTGCTATATGACATGCATAAAAAAGGGTGTCATAGACATGGTCAAAGGGCTGCTTGCCTGGCTCAGCAAAGTCTTCTGGGTCCTCAAAGTCTTCTGGTCCAACTCCTTCGTCAGCAACGCAATCTATTGTCGCAAAATAATAACGAGAAAATAAGGCAATAATAAAACAGAAAAACCAAAGTGCTCAGAAAAATGTCAACTCATTTTGTAAAATACTAGGTTGAAAACTAAGAAGGGGAAAATTCTTAGTTTTGGATTTGGAGTTGTGGAATAGGAGAAATGGATTTTTAGAGGGGAATTTTCATGCTCAAATTTGAATTTAAATTTGAACAGTGCAGAAAAGTTTGATGAACATATATGAAAGTTACACCATTAAATAGGTGGGATTTTTACAAGATTTTAGGAACTGGAATTGTTGCATTTGGATTATTATTTAATCCTGTGGAATTTTTGGAATAATGACAGAAAAAGAAAAAGAAAAAGGGCACTGTGCCTGCTGGGCCAGAACAGCCGCAGGGCAGCACGCCCAGCAGAGAGGCGGCCCGGTGCATCAGTGCACGCGCGCGCGCCAGGTTCAAACCTGACGGGCGGGGCCCAAGCGTCAGTGCGAGGGGCTAACGAACGGGCCCCACGGCCGTCGTCGTCAACCCTAGGCCAGAGGGGGCGGCGAGCTCACCGGCGACGACGCAGGGCACGGCGAGGTCGAGCGAGGGCACGGATGGACTCAGCGCCGTGTTGCCGTTCGGGTGGAGGTGGTGGGCGTCACCGGAGCTGCCGGGTTCGCCGGCGACGAGGTCTCGCGGCGGAGGAGCTTCGGGAGGCGGTGGTTCCGGCCGTTTCCGGTGGCTATAGAGAGGGGAAAAAAGGGGGGAATGATCAGTGGGAGGAGGCGGTTCCAGATCGGGGCAGAGGAGGAGCGGGGGAGGCCTGTACCTCGTGAACTCCGGCGAGCCGAAGCGGCGGAGCTCGAGCTCGATCTCGAGCTCGGGCGGCCCTGGAGAGGAACTGGGGGTGCAGGGAAAGGGTTTGGTGGTGCAGAGGGCGAGTGGCGAGGAGAGAAGGGCTCGGGGAGGCCCTTAAATAGGCGAATGGTGGTCCATCATGGGCTCGTGCGCAGACGGGCTCCTGCGCGTCGCTACGGGCCTCGGGAGGGTGCTGCGCCGTGTCTAGGGTGCTTGTGGGGGTTGACTACGCCCAGGGGAAAGAAGAGAGGGAGCGGGGAGAGGTCAGAGACGCGTGCGTGTGAGCTCGCCCATTGGAGCTCTCGAGCGGCCATGGTGCGCGTGCGAGCAGGGGCAGGGGAGAGAGAAGGAGAAGGGGCCAGGGGCGTGGCATGCTGCGGACGTCGAGGCACCTCGTCGGGCGCGCTGGGGAGGCCCGAGGTAGCCGAGGGTGCTTGGCAGGGGGCGGCTACAGTGCGGGGGCGCACTGTAGCGTGCTCCAGAGCATGCCTTTGGCTGCCATGGCATTGTTTAAAGGGCAGGGGCATGTCCACTAGTGTCTAGCAGGTCTAGGAGGGAGTAAAGAAGTGGGGTGATGCATTGGATGCCATGGATGGCCACTGGAGTGAGGAGGGAGGTGAGGAAGAGGGAGAAGTGGGCTGTCCAGAGAGAGAAAGAGGGGGTTTTCACCCCTCAATTATTGAGCTGGGGACTTGCCATTGTTTCTGGAGGATAAAGGGGTCTAGGAGGAGCTGTGGTAAAAAGCTTAGCTCAAGGAGAATAGTTTTAGTGGTCAAAATGGGAATTTTTGAAAAGTGGCAGAAGGTGTTTGTTGATGGTTTGGGCAAGGAAATGAACTCCAATTGCCATGATACTCCACAGGGTGAAATGACACATATAATTAGGGCCTTCCACCAATTTGGAGCTTAATTGGGCAAAGTTGCCAACGCAACTTTTGTAAACCCTAGAAATGAGCAGAAATAGACTTGTGTAGATCTAGTTGGGCAAATCACTTCTCCTTGATGCACCACTTGGTGTAGTGGCCTCATTTGGTCATGTGAACATGCTCACAAAAGTTGGGGTTAAGGAGAGAAAGTTGGTAGTACAAACTTGATCAAATTTGATTCTGGTCAGAGAGGGTTTTGGGGCATTTTGGTGAACCAAAATGACTTTAATTGACATGAGGTTTTGCAAGGTGATCACAATATGCATTTGTGACTTGCTGGATTTTCCTTGGATTTTTATGAAAATATTTCCTGTAGAAATATTTCAAATCCTTGATATGGGCAGAAATGGTTTTGGGAGGTTTTGTCCAATATTTTGATCATAACCATGTGTTGAAACTCACATATATGGAAAATATATGTCCATTGAGTCTCCCTAATTTTTTTCAAATATTTTTAAAGCTTTTAGATAATTTTAACCTATTTAAGACCATTTCTGGCCTTAAGAAAAATCCTTTAAATAAAATAGGAAAATAACTTTCAAAATTATATTTTTGTGGCTTCGAGGTATCCTATATTTAATAGGTT
Organism: Aegilops umbellulata; assembly: GCA_032464435.1. Classification (NCBI taxonomy): domain Eukaryota; kingdom Viridiplantae; phylum Streptophyta; class Magnoliopsida; order Poales; family Poaceae; genus Aegilops; species Aegilops umbellulata. Next base: position 124,640,348 of record CP136058.1, read on the forward strand.
TCAAATATATCTTTGGAAATATTTTTACTGCCCTTAATTAAGTATTTGCAGTGCAAACCTCAATCCAGGGGTTTTTGGAAAACTAATTTTTAAATATACTTTTTGGCCAAATTATTTTTGTAAGAAAATACTATATTGCTCTATACACATGGCATGATCATTGGGCAGAAGTTTGGGACATGGAGAAGAAGTATAGAAGGTGGATTAGTTGACTATAAAGAGCACTTGAAAAACCACACAGAGAAAACCAACTTCAAAATAAAAGCCAAATAATGCAAAAGTTTTTGTTGGTCCAAATTTTCATGCTTTATTAATGCAAATGATATGTTACAAAATGCAGGGTGTGACAGACCTACCCCCCTTACAAGAATCTCGTCCCCGAGATTCCTAAACTAGGCTTTAAAGAGATATGGAAACTCGGATCTGAGGTAGTCTTCACGCTCCCAGGTTGCTTCTGCTTCAGTGTGGTTGCTCCACTGGACCTTGAAGTACTTGATCGTGTGGCTTCGAGTGCATCGCTCAGCCTCATCCAAAATGCAGATGGGCCTCTCACGGTAGGTCAAATTGGGCTGAAGGTCAATGGCTTGGTGATTGACGTCCTTGTAAAGATCAGGCTTGCCTGGGACTTGGAGACACTTCCGGAGTTGTGGCACGTGGAATACGTTGTGCACATCGGATAGTTCAGGTGGCAGTTCCAACTGGTAAGCCACTTCTCCGCGTCGTGCGGTGATCTCGAAGGGGCCGATAAATCTTGGTGCGAGCTTTCCCTTAACGTGGAAACGTTTGGTTCCCTTAAGAGGAGTTACTCGCAGGTACACATGGTCTCCGACTTGGAAGTTTACCTGTCGGCGACGAGTGTCAGCATAGCTCTTCTGTCTGGACTTAGCGGTCCTCAGTTGCTCTCTGACTAGCTGAACTTGCTCTTCTGCTTCACGGAGGATATCAGGCCCAAAGACTAGCCCTTCTCCGGTCTCTGACCAATTGAGGGGTGCGCGACACTTGCTTCCGTACAATGCCTCAAATGGTGCCATCTGAAGGCTGGAGTGATAACTGTTGTTGTAGGAGAACTCGGCAAAAGGGAGGCAATCTTCCCACCTAGCTCCATATGCTAAGACACAGGCTCGGAGCATGTCTTCGAGTATCTAATTCACCCGTTCTGTCTGACCTCCGGTATGTGGGTGGAAAGCAGTGCTGAAGGACAACCTGGTCCCCATGGCCTCTTGGAACTTCTGCCAGAACCTTGAGGTAAACTGGGTTCCACGATCTGACACAATCTCCTTGGGAACACCATGAAGGCTTACGATTCTGCTGATGTATAGAGTTGCTAGCTGGTTGCCATCATAGGTAGTCTTTACCGGAATTAAATGGGCTACTTTAGTCAGATGATCGACTATGACCCATATGGAGTCATGTCCCTTGTTGGGTACGCAAATGCGATTTCCATACCACACAGTTCCTTGCTTATCCTCTGAGAATCCTGGGGCCTTGCCTGCCTTGATCTTCCTCTTAATGCCCTCAGTACTCTCGTGTCCCTTCTGAGCTTCCTTAATATCATCCATCAGGGTAGGCTTGACTTCAAGGTTGGCTAAGAATCCTGGTGCAACCAGTTCCAACCCGAAGCTTTCAAGTTCTTCATACAAGGCGGGTAGCCTCTTCTTAAGCATAACATTCAAGGTACAAGCCTTTCTGCTTAATGCATCTGCTACTACATTAGCCTTCCCAGGGTGGCATTGAACACTGAGGTCATAATCCTTGATCAACTCTAGCCATCTCCTTTGCCTCATGTTTAATTCCTTCTGAGTGAAAATATACTTCAGACTTTTGTGATCTGTGTATATCTCACACCGCTTCCCTAGGAGGTAATGTCGCCATGTCTTCAGGGCATGAACTACAGCCGCCAACTCGAGGACATGAGTAGCATAGTTCTCTTCATGAGGCCGAAGTTGCCTTGAAAGGTAAGCTACGACTCTGCCCTCTTGCATCAGAACACCTCCTAGTCCGGTTCTTGACGCATCACAATATATCACAAACTCCTTGTGTATATCTGGTGTGGCCAAAACTGGGGCGGTGGTCAATCTCTTCTTCAGCTCCTGGAAGCTTTCTTCACACTTCGGCGTCCATTCAAACTTCTTGTCCTTCTTCAAGAGCTGAGTCATGGGTCGGTCAATGCTTGAGAATCCTTCAACGAACTTGCGGTAATATCCCGCGAGTCCGAGGAAGCTTCTGACTTCCTTCACATTGCTTGGGGACTGCCATTCAGTCACGGCTTCAATCTTAGCGGGATCGACCGACAATCCTTCTTCAGTCAAAACATGACCCAAGAATCCAACCTCATGCAGCCAAAATTCACACTTGCTGAACTTGGCATACAGTTGGTGCTCTCGAAGCTTGTCTAGGACCATCCTCAAGTGTTGCTCGTGCTCTTCTTTCGTCTTTGAGAAGACAAGAATGTCATCAATGAAGACAACGACAAACTTGTCCAAATATTCCATGAAGACCTTATTCATGAGATACATGAAGTAAGCTGGGGCATTGGTCAATCCAAAGGACATGACCGTGCACTCATACAGGCCATATCTGGTTACAAATGCCGTCTTCGGAATATCTTGGGGTCTGATTTTCAGCTGGTAGTACCCAGATCTGAGGTCAATCTTGGAGAACACATTGGCCCCATTGAGTTGATCAAACAGATCTTCAATCTTGGGAAGTCGATACTTGTTCTTGATTGTAACTTCATTGAGGGAGCGGTAGTCAATGCATAAGCGGATGGTACCGTCCTTCTTTGCCACAAACAGAACAGGTGATCCCCAAGGGGAGTGAAACGCCCCGAGACCGATGTGCCAGATGTCTTCCAGTTATTCGCTGTTGTTGCCTTGTCATTGCTTGCGTGTCATGCATTGCATATCATGTCATCATCCTCATTGCATCATCATGTTTTCAAAACTTGCATCCGTCCCGGTCTCTTTGTTCTCTCCGTTGTCCGTTCTGAGCCCAGACACACTTGCACGCGCCCGCGGCATGTCCGAAATATTATTTTATAAGTGGCCGGAAAATGTTCTCAGAATGGGTTGAAAGTTGGCATGTGGTGTTGTTATGTTGTAGGTAGGCCGCCTGCCAAGTTTCATCGCATTCGGAGTCTGTTTGATGCCCCAACGGATAACTATAGCGGCAGTATAGCCGGTCTAACATCGGGCGTTTTCGGTCTCCGGAAACCGTGCCGGGCTGCATCTCTCCCCTCTTCTCTCAGACCAACCCGCTCTTCACAAACTGCCAGGCCCAACCTAACCCCTCTCGTCAGCCTGCGGCCCTCCTCGCGCGCGCCCGAAAGCTGTCTCGGACCCGACCCGGGCAGTCGTCACCGTTGGATCCGGATCATCCCCTAACGTCTACAAAACATCTCCGTTTTGTTAATTGGGCTCCCTAGCCTATTTATTTCGGACCATCCGATCGCAATCAGAGGATCCAAATCATCCCCTTTCGTATATATATTTAGACCCCTAGTCCATTTCTAGACCAAACCCTAGATCCTAGGCAGTTTGTCCCTGCCGCCGCCGCACAATCCCCCTCGGGATCCACCAGCGCCCAATCCAACCCGAGCCAGCCGCCTCTCCTTCCACTCTGCCTCCTCGTCCCCAACCAGCGTCGCCTCCGGCCTCCATCCGCCGCGCCCCTGCTTCGTGCGCCTGCGCCCGCGAGCGTCCGAGGCGCAGCCACCTCCTCGTCCAGGACCACCTCCCTGCGCCGGCGAGCGCCACCGTCGGAGCTGCTCCGTTCCTCGCACGAACCAGCAGGCCGTCCCTCTCCTACTCCGTTCTCCTTCCTCCCTCTGTGCCACTTCTCTGAATTTGTCTCCCCTGCCATGGCCTTGCAGCTCCTGCCGCCGCCCGGATCCGTGCCTCCCCTGCGCCTCAAGGTCCTCCGGCCGGAGTCCCAAGCCCACCTCTGCCCAGCGCCGTGGATCCCGCGCCAAGTCCCTGCCTCGCCGGACCCCGCTGCTGCCTTCCCGTCCAGCGCCGCCGCTGCTCTGCTTCCTGACGACGACCGCGCCCTACCTCGCCTCGATGTGCCTGCGTGGCCGCAGCCAGAGCCAGGCCCAGCCAAAGCCGGCCTCCTCTGCCTCCTCGTCTGGGCCGCGGCCCATGGTGATTTGCTCCCCAGCGCCCGCCTCTATTTTCCTCCTGTTGGCCCAGTTCCAGCAGATTTGGCCCGTGGCTATTTTTTTTCTGCTATCTGCGAAATTTTGCTATCACCAGGGAATTACAGATTTGCAGAAAAACCCCTAAGCATCATGCATATGATAACTCATTAACCGTGCATCATATGTAAAAACTTTAAATATATAAAATGCTTAAAATTGTGTCTAGTTTAATAATTGGCCACTTTCATCCATGTTTGAAATATTTAAAATTGCTGTTTGCATTAATTTGCATAAATGACATGCTAAAATGCTTTAATTCATAACTATACAACCGTAACTCCAATTTAAATAAATTTTATATGTAAATGGGGTAGAAAAATGCCTAGTTTAACTTGGTGCACTCATATTGCTTGTTTGATAGCAATAAAATATGATTTTAGGCAGAACAGTACCAAATCTAATATATGCTCATGAGGTTCTTTCCGGACTTGTTGTTTGTTGTTCCGGCCTCATTTAAATTTGCCTAGATAGGTAGTTTTCATATGTTTCACCTCTTGCCATGTTTAACAACATTTAATATTGTTGAGTACATAACCGAGAGAGAACTAAATAAGTCATGTGGTGTTTCGTCAATATGCAACTCGTTGCATATTGAGCTCCACTTAATTTGTAGTATTGTTTGTGCACTTTGCCATGCCATGCTTCATTAAACCGGACATGCATCATCCTTGGTTGTGCATCATGCCATGTTTATGTTGGTTGTGCATCATGCCATGTTTATGTGATGGTTGTTTACTATGTTGCTTGCTTCTTTCCGGGTTGCTTCTCTCGTTAGCTTCGGTTTCGTTCCGGAGTTGTGAGGATTCGTTCGACTTCGTCCGTTTGTCTTCTTCATGGACTCGTTCTTCTTCCTTGCGGGATTTCAGGCAAGATGACCATACCCTCGAAATCACTTCTATCTTTGCTTGCTAGTTGCTCGCTCTTTTGCTATGCCTATGCTGCGATACCTACCACTTGCTTATCATGCCTCCCATATTGTTAAACCAAGCCTCTAACCCACCTTGTCCTAGCAAACCGTTGTTTGGCTATGTTACCGCTTTGCTCAGCCCCTCTTATAGCATTGTTAGTTGCAGGTGAAGATGAAGTTTGTTCCTTGTTGGAACATGGAGATGTTGTTCCTTGTTGGAACATGTTTACTTGTTGGGATATCACAATATATCTTATTTAATTAACGCATCTATACACTTGGTAAAGGGTGGAAGGCTCAGCCTTATGCCTAGTGTTTTGTTCCACTCTTGCCGCCCTAGTTTCCGTCATATCGGTATTATGTTCCCGGATTTTGCGTCCCTAACGCGGTCGGGTGATTTATGGGACCCCCTTGACAGTTCGCTTTGAATAAGACTCCTCCAGCAAGGCCCAACATTGGTCTTACCATTTGCCTCACCACCACCTACTTTTCCCTTGGGAGTCGCTCTCTCGAGGGTCATCTTTATTTAGCCCCCCCGGGCCAATGCTTGTCTAAGTGTTGGTCCGAACTGAGCAGCCTGCGGGGCCACCTCGAGGAAACTCGAAGTCTGGTTTTACTCGTAGCTTGACTTATCCGGTGTTGCCCTGAGAACGAGATATGTGCAGCTCCTATCAGGATGTCGGCGCATCGGGAGGCTTTGCTGGACTTGTTTTATTACTGTCGAAATGTCTTGTAGCCGGGATTCCGAGACTGATCGGGTCTTCCCGGGGAGAAGGAATATCCTTCGTTGATCGCGAGAGCTTATCATGGGCTAAGTTGGGACACCCCTGCAGGGTTTGTACTTTCGAAAGCCGTGCCCGCGGTTATGTGGCAGATGGGAATTTGTTAATGTCCATTTGTAGAAAACCCGAAGTTTATCTTAATTAAAATACACCAACCGCGTGTGTAACCGTGATGGTCTCTTCTCGGCGGGGTCCGGGAAGTGAACACGGTTGTTGGAGGTATGCTTGACGTAAGTAGTTCAGGATCACTTTTTGATCATAGTTGTTCGACCGTGCTTTTGCCTTCTCTTCTCGCTCTCATTTGCGTATGTTAGCCACCATATATGCTAGTCGCTTGCAGCAGCTCCACCTCATACCTTTTACCCTACCTATAAGCTTAAATAGTCTTGATCTCGCGGGTGTGAGATTGCTGAGTCCCCATGACTCACCAGATACTTCCAAAACTAGTTTGCAGGTGCCGCTGAGACCATGCAGGTGACGCACCAAAGCTCAAGGAGGAGTTCGATGGAGATCTTGCCCTTTATGTTGTTTCGTTCTAGTCGGTCAGTAGTGGAGCCCAGTTGGGGCCGATCGTGGAACTTTGTCGCTTTTGGGGTTTCTTCTTTTATTTTTGGCTCCGTAGTCGGGCCCTGATTGTAACTGTATGATGTAATGTTTTATTCATGTATTTGTGTGAAGTGGCGATTGTAAGCCAACTATGTATCTCTTTCCCTTATGTATTACATGGGTTGTGTGAAGATTACCTCACTTGCGACATTGCTTTCAATGCGGTTATGCCTCTAAGTCGTGCTTCGACACGTGGGAGATATAGCCGCATCGAGGGCGTTACAAGTTGGTAATCAGAGCCTTCCCCGACCTTAGGAGCCCCCACTGATTGATCATTTTTAGCGTCCGAGTTGTGTCTAGAAAAATGTTTTGAGTCATTTAGGAATTATATATTGGAGAGTTTAGGAATTCTTTTTACTTCCCAGTCTCCTCATCGCTCTGGTAAGGCATCCTGACGTGGAGTTTTGACTCTTCTCTTCTCAAATTTCACTAAATTTTTTTTTTAGGATCACGTGGGTATCTTAGAATCGTTCCGATGGTTTTATGTTGACAACATTGTCTTGGTTGCCTCCCGTCAGCAGGGGTTTAGTGGAGGTGTCCCGGGGAGTTGAGCTCCGAGGTGTTGTCGGCATAATTTTATCGTTGCAGTTCTGGAATACCTGAGTTTAGTACGCCGACATCGAAAATCTCTTTTGTACAGTTGTTGGTGAGATAACCCTGATAGCCCAGTACTGAGGCGAGTGCGGGAGTATTGCCATAACTCGTATAACGGATGCTTTTCGAAGGCTGAGGTAGACGATTTCCGAAGGTTTCTTGGTTATGTGTTGAAGGATGGATACAACTGGATCTAGGTATTGTTAGTTTGGGTGATATATTTTGTGTCCCCTGTATCCCCAACACCTGATTGCATAACCAAGAAAGTTTCGGGAGTTTATAGGTGGGAATTCAAGTAGCTCCTAGAATATGTTTCCGACAGATGCGTGATATGGGATTGGGTAAATCACTATCATGTGTATTTGTTTCCGGCTTATTCTGCAAGTCAAATCCTTGTTTTGTTTTATTTGTGGTATTCGAGTTGCTTCGAAGTCAAATGTGGATTCCATACCTTTTCCAAGTGGTGTTCTCATGTTTCGATGTGAATACAAATCCTTCTTGATCATCAAGATTGTTTTGCCAATCCTTTTTAACCGGTGTGTCTCTCTTCAAGTGGATCCGATCACTTCAACATTCGCTAGATCAATTATCAGTTCTTCTCAACGGTGTTTGCTTCATCCGTTCCAAGTTGTCTTTGTTTTCCCGCCCTCCCACCCTTGTTTCTTCAAGGACGCAGATTTCTTAATCAAGTATCCATTTTATTCTTGTGAAGCCTCTCCATTCTTTCCTTCATTGTTCTTATCCGGTGATTATCATGAAGATGGTCAAGAGTTTCAAGTCCGTCATTCGTCATTCTTTTCTTCTCCGGTGGATTCAATTCAAGCTTTCAGTGTTGATCGTATTCTTTTCCTCGTTTCAAATGCTTTGTTATAACGGTGCACCTCTTAATCATTCACCTCTCGCTTTCCATTTGTTCCGGTGTGCTGAAGATATCTCAGTAGATACAAGCTTCCATTCTCAATTCACTCAAGTTCTTTTGAGGATGCTATCTCATTCAAGTCATTTAATTCAACCAGCGCAATCTATCTTTTAAATCGGTCATCGGTGTTTCTTTTGAGTGGGCCCTAACCCACAGGTCTTTTCCAGGATCTTACTTGACTCTTCTAATTTATCGGGAGTGATTCCCAAATTCTTTTCAAACGTTGACATAATAATGAATTTTTCATCAGTCATGTGCCTTCTCCAAGATCGCATTCAAATTCTTTTCATCGTTGGTTCAACCTTTCTAATTTTCATTCCGGAGTGCTTCAATAATTCATGGTGGTGTTTCTCATCGTCATTCTCAACATTTGAAGACCGAAGAAGAGTTTCTCTTTAATCTTGCTCCATTCTCTTCAAGGTTCATTGTTCTAGCTTGATGCCATCCTCTCATAATTGTTTTCGATTGTGAGAATAATTTTCACCCATCCGGAGCATTTCATGAGTTGTTTCCATTTCTTTCCTCCGAAGGCCATCATGTCATAATTCTTCATTCTCAGCTTTCAGCTCTCGTTCTCCAAATCTTACCGGTGCATCATTCAATATTCTCTAATCAGTTCATGATCTCTTCGTTCTCATGTATCTAAATCCTAGCAAGCATCTTCGTTCATTTGCTAATTCTTCCCGGTGTTTCCTTATCTTTTCTTCGTCCATTTTAAATTCTTACGGTGGTTCGTTCAAGATCCTTCTTCCTTTGTTATCATATAGATTCATCCTTTCTTTCCAATCCTACCGGCGGTTCGTTGAAGACATTCCCAAGTTGCGCTATATCTCTCTTAATCCTTCCTACGAGAATAAGTGGTATGCCAAATCCATTGCTTGTCATCAATTTGAATTGGTGAAGGATGAGCATAATGTAATTCTTATTCTTGTTTCATCGAGTAAATTCAATTCCTTATTCCGGAGATTCATCAAAATTCTTGTTTTCGTTGTTCATCTTTTCTTCCGGAGTTCCTAGTTTTCTCGGTTATATCATTCCAAAGCTCCATCTAAATCATTGCAAGGTTCACCTTGTGTTTTAAACTTCTCTTTCTTTCTATCATCCTTTTATTACCGGAGTTCTTCATGGAGTTTCTTCGCGGTGGTTCATCAAGGATTTCTGTCATCTCAAAGGGTTCGTCAAGGATTCCTTTCTTTCTTCAATTATTCTTCAAGATTTCTCTCGGAGTTAAGATCCGTCAAGCCATACTCTAAATAAACATGGTGTTTCAACACATGTTTTGTCTTGAGGAGTTCAAATATTCTTCTTCCTGCATTCCAAAGTGCAATTCTTTCGACCTTATCTTTTGAGGTGGTGTTATGTCATTTTGACAGTTTCATTCATGTTTCATGATTCACTTGTTGTCAAGAATAAGATATTTAAATCCATCATTTTCTCTTCGTACAAGGGATCTTTTCAACCAATCTATCTCTCCGTTGGAGTCATCTTGTGTCATATTTCACCTAAAGCCTTCCCTAAGGAATGTTGCTAATTATGGTGCTTATTAATGATCCATGTTTCTCCTTCTCTTCTCGGTGAAAGAGTTTTCATCTCCGTGTTGCTCTCAAGCAATCAATTGTTTTCCATAGTGGCATGTATTCACCTCTAAGTTTTGAGATGTCTCCATAAGCCCACGAGGATCATATCCTTTCATTGTTGGTTTTCCAACAACTCCGTTTTAACCTTCTTGGAAGGATTCTTTCCAAATTCAATGGTGGTTGAAGTTGTCATTATCTTTTCCGTTCTTTTCTCCCAACCATCTAACTTCCATTCTTTCGTTCCAGAGGCATTGTGATGCTACTCTCTTCGACTCATCATCTCGTTTTGCCAAGTTCAAACGCTATTCCTCCATTTCCAACCGGAGTGTTGTATCATCTCTTCAAATTCTTTTCATCTTATCAAGTTTTTCCTTCTTCTTTCAGTCGGAGTGCTGCCCAAATTATATCATTCTTATTTCTTCTCTATCTTGTTTTTAACCGGAGTGTCGTGTCTATCATTCCTCTTCTAACCAGAGTCTCATCCAAGTGCTTTCATTTGGCCAAGTTCATATTCGATCCCTTCCATTTTCCAACCGGAGCGTTATCGTAATTGATCATTATCGTTCTTTGTACATCTCATTTCAACCGGAGTGTTTGCATGTACTTCTCGTCCATTGTTCTCGTCATTCATAGCTTTGCAAACTCCAAGGTTCACATGGTGTTCCTTGTTTCTCTTTTCAAAAGGTGTGGTCATATTCTTTTGGTTCGTTAAGCCCTTGCTTCATGTCTTTCAACCCACAAGGTTCTTGTAATGTTCCTTGTTCCTCTTTGATAACGGAGTGTTTGCAATTCTCCTCTTCTCCATGGTATTCTTTCTTTCATTTTGCTCAACCTCTCAAGGTTCTTTGGTTTCACTCGTTTGTCAAAGAAGCAACTTAGTGTTACCTCTTCTCTTTCTCTTCCGTTTTCCCCTCCGGTGCCATCATAGATCTCGGGACGAGATCCTCTTGTAGTGGTGGAGTGTTGTAACGCCCCGAGACCGATGTGCCAGATGTCTTCCAGTTATTCGCTGTTGTTGCCTTGTCATTGCTTGCGTGTCATGCATTGCATATCATGTCATCATCCGCATTGCATCATCATGTTTTCAAAACTTGCATCCGTCCCGGTCTCTTTGTTCTCTCCGTTGTCCGTTCTGAGCCCAGACACACTTGCACGCGCCCGCGGCATGTCCGAAATATTATTTTATAAGTGGCCGGAAAATGTTCTCGGAATGGGTTGAAAGTTGTCATGTGGTGTTGTTATGTTGTAGGTAGGCCGCCTGCCAAGTTTCATCGCATTCGGAGTCCGTTTGATGCCCCAACGGATAACTATAGCGGCAGTATAGCCGGTCTAACGTCGGACGTTTTCGGTCTCCGGAAACCGTGCCGGGCTGCATCTCTCCCCTCTTCTCTCAGACCAACCCGCTCTTCACAAACTGCCAGGCCCAACCTAACCCCTCTCGTCAGCCAGCGGCCCTCCTCACGCGCGCGTTCGAAAGCTGTCTCGGACCCGACCCGGGCAGTCGTCACCGTTGGATCCGGATCATCCCCTAACGTCTACAAAACATCTCCGTTTTGTTAATTGGGCTCCCTAGCCTATTTATTTCGGACCGTCCGATCGCGATCGGAGGATCCAAATCATCCCCTTTCGTATATATATTTAGACCACTAGTCCATTTCTAGACCAAACCCTAGATCCTAGGCAGTTTGTCCCTGCCGCCGCCGCACAATCCCCCTCGGGATCCACCAGCGCCCAATCCAACCCGAGCCAGCCACCTCTCCTTCCACTCTGCCTCCTCGTCCCCAACCAGCGTCGCCTCCGGCCTCCATCCGCCGCGCCCCTGCTTCGTGCGCCTGCGCCCGCGAGCGTCCGAGGCGCAACCACCTCCTCGTCCAGGACCACCTCCCTGCGTCGGCGAGCGCCACCGCCGGAGCTGCTCCGTTCCTCGCACGAACCAGCAGGCCGTCCCTCTCCTACTCCGTTCTCCTTCCTCCCTCTGTGCCACTTCTCTGAATTTGTCTCCCCTGCCATGGCCTTGCAGCTCCTGCCGCCGCCCGGATCCGTGCCTCCCCTGCGCCTCAAGATCCTCCGGCCGGAGTCCCAAGCCCACCTCTGCCCAGCGCCGTGGATCCCGCGCCAAGTCCCTGCCTCGCCGGACCCCGCTGCTGCCTTCCCGTCCAGCGCCGCCGCTGCTCTGCTTCCTGACGACGACCGCGCCCTACCTCGCCTCGATGTGCCTGCGTGGCCGCAGCCAGAGCCAGGCCCAGCCAAAGCCGGCCTCCTCTGCCTCCTCGTCTGGGCCGCGGCCCATGGTGATTTGCTCCCCAGCGCCCGCCTCTATTTTCCTCCTGTTGGCCCAGTTCCAGCAGATTTGGCCCGTGGCTATTTTTTTTCTGCTATCTGCGAAATTTTGCTATCACCAGGGAATTACAGATTTGCAGAAAAACCCCTAAGCATCATGCATATGATAACTCATTAACCGTGCATCATATGTAAAAACTTTAAATATATAAAATGCTTAAAATTGTGTCTAGTTTAATAATTGGCCACTTTCATCCATGTTTGAAATATTTAAAATTGCTGTTTGCATTAATTTGCATAAATGACATGCTAAAATGCTTTAATTCATACCTATATAACCGTAACTCCGATTTAAATAAATTTTATATGTAAATGGGGTAGAAAAATGCCTAGTTTAACTTGGTGCACTCATATTGCTTGTTTGATAGCAATAAAATATGATTTTAGGCAGAACAGTACCAAATCTAATATATGCTCATGAGGTTCTTTCCGGACTTGTTGTTTGTTGTTCCGGCCTCATTTAAATTTGCCTAGATAGGTAGTTTTCATATGTTTCACCTCTTGCCATGTTTAACAACATTTAATATTGTTGAGTACATAACCGAGAGAGAACTAAATAAGTCATGTGGTGTTTCGTCAATATGCAACTCGTTGCATATTGAGCTCCACTTAATTTGTAGTATTGTTTGTGCACTTTGCCATGCCATGCTTCATTAAATCGGACATGCATCATCCTTGGTTGTGCATCATGCCATGTTTATGTTGGTTGTGCATCATGCCATGTTTATGTGATGGTTGTTTACTATGTTGCTTGCTTCTTTCCGGGTTGCTTCTCTCGTTAGCTTCGGTTTCGTTCCGGAGTTGTGAGGATTCGTTCGACTTCGTCCGTTTGTCTTCTTCATCGACTCGTCTTCTTCCTTGTAGGATTTCAGGCAAGATGACCATACCCTCGAAATCACTTCTATCTTTGCTTGCTAGTTGCTCGCTCTTTTGCTATGCCTATGCTGCGATACCTACCACTTGCTTATCATGCCTCCCATATTGTTAAACCAAGCCTCTAACCCACCTTGTCCTAGCAAACCGTTGTTTGGCTATGTTACCGCTTTGCTCAGCCCCTCTTATAGCGTTGTTAGTTGCAGGTGAAGATGAAGTTTGTTCCTTGTTGGAACATGGAGATGTTGTTCCTTGTTGGAACATGTTTACTTGTTGGGATATCACAATATATCTTATTTAATTAATGCATCTATACACTTGGTAAAGGGTGGAAGGCTCGGCCTTATGCCTGGTGTTTTGTTCCACTCTTGCCGCCCTAGTTTCCGTCATATCGGTATTATGTTCCCGGATTTTGCGTCCCTAACGCGGTCGGGTGATTTATGGGACCCCCTTGACAGTTCGCTTTGAATAAGACTCCTCCAGCAAGGCCCAACATTGGTCTTACCATTTGCCTCACCACCACCTACTTTTCCCTTGGGAGTCGCTCTCTCGAGGGTCATCTTTATTTAGCCCCCCCGGGCCAATGCTTGTCTAAGTGTTGGTCCGAACCGAGCAGCCTGCGGGGCCACCTCGAGGAAACTCGAAGTCTGGTTTTACTCGTAGCTTGACTTATCCGGTGTTGCCCTGAGAACGAGATATGTGCAGCTCCTATCAGGATGTCGGCGCATCGGGAGGCTTTGCTGGACTTGTTTTATTACTGTCGAAATGTCTTGTAGCCGGGATTCCGAGACTGATCGGGTCTTCCCGGGGAGAAGGAATATCCTTCGTTGATCGCGAGAGCTTATCATGGGCTAAGTTGGGACACCCCTGCAGGGTTTGAACTTTTGAAAGCCATGCCCGCGGTTATGTGGCAGATGGGAATTTGTTAATGTCCGGTTGTAGAAAACCCGAAGTTGATCTTTATTAAAATACACCAACCGCGTGTGTAATCGTGATGGTCTCTTCTCGGCGGGGTCCGGGAAGTGAACACGGTTGTTGGAGTTATGCTTGACGTAAGTAGTTCAGGATCACTTTTTGATCATAGTTGTTCGACCGTGCTTTTGCCTTCTCTTCTCGCTCTCATTTGCGTATGTTAGCCACCATATATGCTAGTCGCTTGCAGCAGCTCCACCTCATACCTTTTACCCTACCTATAAGCTTAAATAGTCTTGATCTCGCGGGTGTGAGATTGCTGAGTCCCCGTGACTCACCAGATACTTCCAAAACCAGTTTGCAGGTGCCGCTGAGACCGTGCAGGTGACGCACCCGAGCTCAAGGAGGAGTTCGATGGAGATCTTGCCCTTTATGTTGTTTCATTCTAGTCGGTTAGTAGTGGGGCCCAGTTGGGGCCGATCGTGGACCTTTGTCGCTTTTGGGGTTTCTTCTTTTATTTTTGGCTCTGTAGTCGGGCCCTGATTGTAACTGTATGATGTAATGTTTTAGTCATGTATTTGTGTGAAGTGGCGATTGTAAGCCAACTATGTATCTCTTTCCCTTATGTATTACATGGGTTGTGTGAAGATTACCTCACTTGCGACATTGCTTTCAATGCGGTTATGCCTCTAAGTCGTGCTTCGACACGTGGGAGATATAGCCGCATCGAGGGCGTTACAGGGAGGCACTAGGGCGGATAAATCCTTTCCTCAACTGCTCTTCCAGTTGCTTCTTCCACTCTGACAACTCTTCTGATCCCATTCTATAAGGCTTCTTATAGATGGGCCCTGCTCCGGGCATGAGCTCGATGATGAACTCAATGTCTCGGTCAGGAGGCATTCCCGGTAGCTCATCAGGAAAGACATCGGGGTATTCGCATACCACTGGCACTTGCTCCAATCCAACTTCAGTCAGACAATTGACTTGGGTGCCTCGAGCAGAGGAGGGGTTGGGAGCAAACTTTACTTCGACTCCTTGGTCATTGGTCATAGTGACTGACCGGTTGGCACAATCTAACAAGCCTTGGTGCTTGATGAGCCAATCCATTCCTAAGATCACATCCAAGCCTTGTGATCTTAAGATGATAAGGTCTGCTTGGAAGTCTACCCCATTAATGACAATCCCGACTCCCTTACATCCTATCTTGGCTCTCATCTCTGCTCCGGGGGTTTGTACCACCATAGGGTTATTCAGGGGTGTAGGGGTCATGCCACTTTTTAATGCAAACTTTTGGGTGACAAATGAATGCGTGGCTCCAGAATCAAACAAGACAGTTGCAGGTGTTGAGTTGACAAGGAACGTACCCAGCACGACGTCCGGGTCTTCCTGGGCTTCTTCTGAAGTGACATGATTCACACGACCCTTGCCGTTGTTGGGCGGGTTGCGGGGAGCTTGGTTCCTTAGTGGCATTCCACGGCCTTGCCCTGGGTTCTGCGCATTGGGGCGCGGGGCGTCGGCCTTCTTGTTGGGGCAATTCTTGGAGTAGTGCCCTGGCTGACCACATCCAAAGCAAGTGACTTGGTTGGGGTTGCTGTTCTTGCCTATGTTGTTATTGGGGTTGTTGTAAGCTGGCCTGGGGTTGGCATACTGCTGAGGTGGATAGTTGGTGCAGGGTGCAGGAGATCTTGGCTGCTGATAGGTCGGCTTGACCGGGGCAGACTGCCACGGGCGAGGCTTCTGGTTGCTGGAGCTACCCTTGCTGATCATCTTGCGCTTACGGGTATCATCCAAAGCACGTCGCTTGTCTTCAAGCATGAGTGCCTTGTTCACCAGATCAGGAAAGGTCGGGCAGTCACACACAACAAGCGAGTACTGCAGAGTCTGGTTAAGGCCTTCCATGAAGCGCTCCTTTTTGGCAGCATCAGTGCTGACATCTTCAGGGGCATACCTTGAGAGAACACTGAACTTCTGCATGTACTCCTTGATAGTGCTACTACCTTGCTTCAGGGCTCGGAACTCACGCTTCTTGATGGCCATGATTCCGGAAGGAATGTGGGCCTTGCGGAATTCTGCCTTGAAGTCATTCCAAGTGATGTTTCACTCAGCATGCATGGCCTTGAATCCATCCCACCAAGCTCTGGCAGTTCCCCTTAGACAGTGAGCAGCATATGCCACCCTTTTACGGTCCTCAGTGCATCCGACTAGTTCCAGCAGATCCTCAATGGTGCGGACCCAGTCGTCTGCATCCAGGGGTTCAGCAGTCTCGATGAAGGTGGGTGGTGCATGCTTCTTGAACTCCACCAATGTGGAACGTCCATTGCCGTTTCCCGCCGGCTGGCGGTTGACAGCTTGAGCAATCATCTGGAGGGCTGCAGTGTTGGCTTGGCGTTCCTCTCGGAAGGCTTGGAGAAGCTGAGCCATATCCATGCTTGGAGGTGGTGGTGGTGGTGGAGCTTGTCCTCGGGTTTGGTCCTGACTGTCTCCTTCTCCGGCTTCTTGCTGCTCGGTAGAGGTACCAGTACGAGTTACAACAGGCATCCTGTTGGAGCGATCAAGGTCTCATGATTGGGAAAGATGGGGAAAGCAATATAGATGGGATGCCTAGTAAGGGGGTTGGTATGACACTAATTGTTTTCATGCAAGGGCCAAATAGGCCAAACACATTCATTAAAATCCAAATGGGTGATGTAGTCGCTTACAAGTTCCCGTAGGAAAGCGCGACGTCCATCAAACACTTCAAAAGCAAACACAACACTACATGGGTTCATATGAACCATTACAAGGACTCGACTTCGCATAGGGGTACACGACCTATCTTACCGCGGGGGTTACTAACGGGCACATCCGGGTTGCGAATGATGCCTAAGTGGTGGAATGCTCGGTCGCGTAGTCTGGCTCTTCTGGGTCTTCCTCCTCATCATCGGTGGCCTGACTTTCCTCTTCACTTGAAGGGGTGGGGGAGTGGAGGAGCTCAACACGGCGTTGCTTTGCCGGTGGTGCGAAGAGCTTGCGGTATTCCTTTGCGCTCATGCGGTGCTGCTGTGGTGGTTCTCCATCCTTTGGGGGTCTTCCACCTCGGTATGCGATTGCGGGCTGACCAAGGGGAGCACCTTCCTTCTTGATCCTATCCGTCTTCTCTTGTGCTTGGCGAAGAAGTGCCTTGGTCCCGTGGAGTTCCTTTCGGAGTTCCATTGATTCCGAAGCCAAGTGTTGTGCCACACTATCGGCACAAAGGCTGAAGTAGGTCTGGAATCGGAGTGGAAGTCCTTCTTCTAGTGGTGGAGCTGGTGCACTACTCTCATCGTCACCTTCCTTCCGGTAAGGCAAGAAGCGGGTTGCCATCTCATCTGCCATCTCGGGAAGAAGGTCCCGAAGGCGGGTGAGTGCCTTGAGGGTTGCCGTCTCGACGGCAAGAACTAGTGTTGCCATCTGGGGTCCCTCGAAGAACCAGCTTTTTGGAGAGTCATTGGCCTTCACGATCACTTCCACATGATACTCCGTCTCGGTGACATTGATCCAGTGCTCATGGTAGGTGAAAATGGGGGCTCGGTGGAACTGGCACTTCTTGAGGCTATCCTCGAGAAGCACGGGAAATCCGTTGGTCAGGAAGTCTTCAGGTACGGCAGCCATCTACAAAGGTTGAATGGGAAACGTCAATAAGGTAAGTATATCTTGGGCGGGTAATCTTAGAAAAGGAGAGAGGTTCAGATGGTCTCAAGCTAACTAACGTCCATGCTAACTAAGGCTTCCTACAGTCAGGATGGCTCTGACACCAGCTCTGTGGGGACCCCAACTCATAAGTCGTGATCACCGAATGCACGTGTACAGTGATCCCAGAGATCAATGCTCACTGAACACACAAAAGCTGAATAACAATAGTCTTACATCCATACATACCGTCTTACACAAATTATGACCATTATGGTCAAGTCTTACATAGATAAAGCCTTAAGGGTTGAACATCAAATGAAACACAAGCAGCAGAAATCTTCGTCGATAAGTAGAACCCATGCCATCTGCCTTAACCCTACAGGCATTCTGACTGGGAAGCGTCCTAGTTCGCATGTTCGTCTCCAAAGAATTCTTCTTCGAACTCCTGTTCTTCCATGCCTGGCCAATTAAATAACCAGTGGCAAGCCAATGAGTACTTTGAATGTACTCGCAAGCAACCCATGTTTTGGTTCAAGGTACAATAATGCATGACATAGGTAAATTTTTGCGGAAAGCTAGTTTTAAGTGCAATGACATGTTCAACAACTTGTAATACATGCATCAGGAGAATTCAAGTAACCATGAGGACAGGTTACAGATATCAACATAAGTAGAGTGGGCACCAACCCAACTCACTCATGTCAAGTCCTTGACTTGACCCAAGTAGTTCTTCCCACTTATCCAAACACACACACACTGGTTTGTAAGCATGTGGACGTAGTTTAAGCAGCACCGCCCAACTGTCCTTGACTGTGGACACGGCTATTCGAATAGTTTTACACTCTGCAGAGGTTGCACACTTTACCCACAAGATCCGGGGAACTTCCGTGTCATCCACGTCCCACGGTACCTCAAGTACCCGGGGTAAGCACCCGATCACTATCTTTCCCTAGACGACACTAACAAGGAGTCCACTCGTTGTTCCGTATCCTCACGATGCACATCATACGAGGCTCGCTCGAGATCATAACATCTGAGAGGGGACACAACGGTGTATCCGGTGCCCTGTGAAAACAGTCATGGCCGCCCTACCTGGCACGACCCCGTCCCGAGAGAGAGCACCAACTCTCCCCCATCACTAGTAATGCGGGCTCCAAGCTAGTATCGGCCTAAGTAATCAATAATGCCCTTTCCCATATAAGGGTAGAGTGGTTGCGCATGTAAGGTTGGGACAGTCAACAAATCTTAAATCTAATCCATTTTTGAAAACAACACCCACACTTGCCTCGGTACGCCACTTTGTCATCAAGTGGCTACCCAACTCATCATCTCCCTCGGGCATAAGTGGCACCCGATGGGGTTTTCGAAAAGTCCTTTGAAAATACTTTGACTCCATCACTATGCATGCTTCCGTCCCTTTTTGCATAGCATTACTTTTGCATCCTATCTACTCCCACCGGCATAACCCTCATAAGAAGGTAGGGTCACGCATAATGCAGGTACCAATGAGGAAGTAACGAAGGCGACCCACCAAAGTGGTTACCATCACATCATGATTCGGAGCAACACTAATAGAGTGCTATATGACATGCATAAAAAAGGGTGTCATAGACATGGTCAAAGGGCTGCTTGCCTGGCTCAGCAAAGTCTTCTGGGTCCTCAAAGTCTTCTGGTCCAACTCCTCCGTCAGCAACGCAATCTATCGCCGCAAAATAATAACGAGAAAATAAGGCAATAATAAAACAGAAAAACCAAAGTGCTCAGAAAAATGTCAACTCATTTTGTAAAATACTAGGTTGAAAACTAAGAAGGGGAAAATTCTTAGTTTTGGATTTGGAGTTGTGGAATAGGAGAAATGGATTTTTAGAGGGGAATTTTAATGCTCAAATTTGAATTTAAATTTGAACGGTGCAGAAAAGTTTGATGAACATATATGAAAGTTACACCATTAAATAGGTGGGATTTTTACAAGATTTTAGGAACTGGAATTGTTGCATTTGGATTATTATTTAATCCTGTGGAATTTTTGGAATAATGACAGAAAAAGAAAAAGAAAAAGGGCACTGTGCCTGTTGGGCCAGAACAGCCGCAGGGCAGCAGGCCCAGCAGAGAGGCGGCCCAGCGCACCGGTGCACGCGCGCGCGCCAGGTTCAAACCTGATGGGCGGGGCCCAGGCGTCAGGGCGAGGGGCTGACGGATGGGCCCACGACCGTCGTCGTCAACCCTAGGCCAGAGGGGGCGGCGAGCTCACCGGCGACGACGCAGGGCACGTCGAGGTCGGGCGAGGGCACGGCTGGACTCAGCGCCGTGTCGTCGTTCGGGTGGAGGTGGTGGGCGTCACCGGAGCTGCCTGGTTCACCGGCGACGAGGTCTCGCGGCGGAGGAGCTTCGGGAGGCGGTGGTTCCGGCCGTTTCCGGTGGCTATAGAGAGGGGAAACAAGGGGGAAATGATCAGTGGGAGGAGGCGGTTCCAGATCGGGGCAGAGGAGGAGCGGGGGAGGCCTGTACCTCGCGAAATCCGGCGAGCCGAAGCGGTGGAGCTCGAGCTCGATCTCGAGCTCGGGCGGCCCTGGAGAGGAACTGGGGGTGCAGGGAAAGGGTTTGGTGGTGAAGAGGGCGAGTGGCGAGGAGAGAAGGGCTCGGGGAGGCCCTTAAATAGGCGAACGGCGGTCCACCGTGGGCTCGTGCGCCGGCGGGCTCGTGCTCGTGCTACGGGCCTCGGGAGGGTGCTGCGCCGTGTCAAGGGTGCTTGTGGGGGTCGACTACGCCCAGGGGAAAGAAGAGAGGGAGCGGGGAGAGGTCAGACACACGCGTGTGTGAGCTCGCCCATTGGAGCTCTCGGGCGGCCATGGTGCGTGTGCGAGCAGGGGCAGGGGAGAGAGAAGGAGGAGGGGGCCAGGGGCGTGGCGTGCTGCGGACGTCGAGGCACCTCGTCGGGCGCGCTGGGGAGGCCCGAGGTGGCCGGGGGTGCTTGGCAGGGGGCGGCTACAGTGCGGGGGCGCACTGTAGCGCGCTCCAGAGCATGCCTTTGGCTGCCATGGCATTGTTTAAAGGGCAGGGGCGTGTCCACTAGTGTCTAGCAGGTCTAGGAGGGAGTAAAGAAGTGGGGTGGTGCATTGGATGCCATGGATGGCCACTGGAGTGAGGAGGGAGGTGAGGAAGAGGGAGAAGTGGGCTGTCCAGAGAGAGAAATATGGGGTTTTCACCCCTCAATTATTGAGCTGGGGACTTGCCATTGTTTCTGGAGGAGAAAGGGGTCTAGGAGGAGCTGTGGTAAAAATCTTAGCTCAAGGAGAATAGTTTTAGTGGTCAAAATGGGAATTTTTGAAAAGTGGCAGAAGGTGTTTGTTGATGGTTTGGGCAAGAAAATGAACTCCAATTGCCATGATACTCCACAGGGTGAAATGACACATATAATTAGGGCCTTCCACCAATTTGGAGCTTAATTGGGCAAAGTTGCCAATGCAACTTTTGTAAACCCTAGAAATGAGCAGAAATAGACCTGTGTATATCTAGTTGGGCAAATCACTTCTCCTTGATGCACCACTTAGTGTAGTGGCCTCATTTGGTCATGTGAACATGCTCACAAAAGTTGGGGTTAAGGAGAGAAAGTTGGTAGTACAAACTTGATCAAATTTGATTCTGGTCAGAGAGGGTTTTGGGGCATTTTGGTGAACCAAAATGACTCTAATTGATATGAGGCTTTGCAAGATGATCACAATATGCATTTGTGACTTGCTGGATTTTCCTTGGATTTTTATGAAAATATTTCCTGTAGAAATATTTCAAATCCTTGATATGGGCAGAAATGGTTTTGGGAGGTTTTGTCCAATATTTTGATCATAACCATGTGTTGAAACTCACATATATGGAAAATATATGTCCATTGAGTCTCCCTAATTTTTCTCAAATATTTTTAAAGCTTTTAGATAATTTTAACCTATTTAAGACCATTTCTGGCCTTAAGAAAAATCCTTTAAATAAAATAGGAAAATAACTTTCAAAATTATATTTTTGTGGCTTCTGGGTATCCTATATTTAATAGGTTCCAAATATACCTTTGGAAATATTTTTACTGCCCTTAATTAAGTATTTGCAGTGCAAACCTCAATCCAGGGGTTTTTGGAAAACTAATTTTTAAAAATACTTTTTGGCCAAATTATTTTTGTAAGAAAATACTATATTGCTCTATACACATGGCATGATCATTGGGCAGAAGTTTGGGACAAGGAGAAGAATTATAGAAGGTGGAGTAGTTGACTATAAAGAGCACTTGAAAAACCACACAGAGAAAACCAACTTCAAAATAAAAGCCAAATAATGCAAAAGTTTTTGTTGGTCCAAATTTTCATGCTTTATTAATGCAAATGATATGTTACAAAATGCAGGGTGTGACATTACAACATCACATCAATTCTCCCGAAGCCAGTTCCTGTCTGTCCAGCAGACGGAAGCCTTTGACAGTGTTGAAGCCTTTCAGTCTAAACTTCATGGCAAGAGACAAATCAGCAAGGAAGGGTGGCAGACAGCGCCGTGGGGGTACATCAATGGATCTGCCCGAAGATCTCTATGAACTATACAAAACTGATCTCGAAGAAAGCTATGGTCAGCGCAAGACTCGAATCGAATGGATTCGAAGATATTGGGCCGAGCAATGGTTCAAGTACAGATTCGCCACCAAGGAGTATGCTGAGAAGAATGCTATCAAGCGTCCTTGGGGAGATATTCTCTATAAAAATCTTCAACCCAAGACCAGAAACGAAGCCATTGCTCAGGGATTCTATCCTTGCATGGTCAGAGGGCCCCAGCCTGCTGATGCCAACCCATCGTCATTGCTATGGTGTTGAGATGACAATCTGTTCAAGCGCAACTTTCAGTTTGCCAAGAACTCGGCCAAGGAAAACAAGAAGTCTTGGGGATTAGACTTCAACCTTTGCCCCTCTGCGCCACGTGCCGATGGCACACGTGAAGCTGAACCCAATCTTGTTGGGCCCTTCTACAATTTAGAAGGTCTCATCACTCATATAATGGTTCAAGGGGCAGACGTGGCTCAACCTACCGACGATGCTGAATCTGACGAAGCGCCTGCACCAGCGAAGCCGAAGAAGCAGAAGAAACCTAAGGCTTCGAAGCTTTCCACTCCACCAAAAGCTTCGCGCGTGAAGCCCTTGGCCACTGCTCCTCCTGCACCAAGTGTGCAGTCTGAAGATCTCTCTAGCATCTCCAATACCAAGAAGAAAAAGAAGAAGCCCACGCACTCCTCTAGTCCTACTCTGACTCCTGCTGCTGTTCTGAAGAACGAGAACGACGCCGTTGATCTGTCAAGTCACGACGATCTGGCTGATGACACTCTTGAACAATTGATAAAGAGCAAGCAAGAGGCGGAAATCTTCAACGACTTG
This sequence comes from Aegilops umbellulata, assembly GCA_032464435.1. NCBI lineage: Eukaryota > Viridiplantae > Streptophyta > Magnoliopsida > Poales > Poaceae > Aegilops > Aegilops umbellulata. Next base: position 124,663,109 of record CP136058.1, read on the forward strand.
CCCCTCTTTGACGTGGCTGTACTAAACAACTTCGTTGATGAGTGGTTTGACACCCCCAATCTCAGCTTCGACGATCTGCAACTTCCAATTGGCCTTAGCGTCTCCTTTCACGGCGCCATTGCTCCTGAGCTAGCTCTTGCTCAGAAGATTGGTGAGCTGAAGCACAAGATTGATTTTGAAAAGGTTCAGTTCAAGAAGCACATGGCCAAGCTCAGCGTAGCAGATGTCGAGAACTTCAAGGTCATGCTGCATGAGCTCAAGGAAGCGTTTCACAAGAAACGTGATGAAGCCAAAGGTTCTCGTGAGCGCATGAAGTCTCTCGCTGCCAAGTGCGTTCAAGCTTACAATGAAGCTGAGAAGCGCAAGGCTCTTGGGCGTCCTGGTATTGACCCCAGGATGGCTGCCAAGAAGAAGAAGCCATCCGTGGACCAAACTGAACTATCCAGGCGGGAAGAGCCTCGCATTGTCTTCCCAGCCAGCATGACAGGCGTGAAGCCTAAGGTCCCCACAGTGGCTTCAGAGCTTCAGAAGACCAGGGCAGCAGAAGCCAAGGCCAGAAAACGCAAAACCAAGATCACCACTGATGAAGCTCCACCCACCAAGAAGCGCAAGACCAATACAAGCAATCGGGCTGCTCCCACAGAGCCCCTTGTTGCCGAGCCAATTTCTGTTGCTCGTCCCGAATCTGCCCATCAAGAACGTCAACTGATAGTTCATGAGCCTGCTTCCACAGAGGCTCCTGAAGCTTAAGACATTCCAGCTGTTGACCTCACCGCAGCTGAAGACATTGGTCATCAAGACAATGTCGCAGATGATGAAGTCCTTCCTCAGATCGAGCATAATGTGGTATCATTGCCTGTTCTCACGAATAGCAAACTCATCAGCATTGGTCGTCCATTGACGCCAATTTCTCATGATGACTCATGGGCTGATCACCCTCAAGAATCCCCTCGTGATGAAGAAACACCTGTTACTCCCCCAACTCATGTCATCACTCCGGTGATTGACAATGAAGACTTGGAGGCCCAACCAACTCCATCCCCACAAGCGTCGCCAGCGTTTCGCAGGCTTCGCAAAGGACCAAGGCCACAAGTCAATTTGTCAAGTGTTCCAGAAGGAGACGAGCGCTAATCTGTTTCACGCCAAGTGTTTCCTGAAGCCTCTCCTACTGTGAACAACCCAGAGTCTGAAGCCAAACAGGCTGAAGATATTCCGGCTCCATCAGCCGATGACCAAGAACCAAGAGAAGAAGAAGCACGTGTTGCCACACCCCCTACCAACCAAGTTGTTCTCGATGAGAACGTGTCTGACCCTCCAGCTCCTGAAGTGGAGGTTACCAATACTGAGGCGGCCACCAACACCAACACTAAAGCAAATGATGTTGTCATGGCTGAAGCTAATGTGGCGCCTGAAGTCAATGTGGTGCCTGAAGTGATAACACCTGGAACCACTGCTGCACCCGATGCCAATCAGCAGCCTGAAGCCACTGCCACTGCTCCTGTTCCGCCTCCAAGGCCACATACTATCGAGCAAGCATACAACTATGGCCAGCTAATCACTGTCAAATGGCCTCTTCTAGTCCCTCCACCTGCTGCTGGTCCTCAATTTGATTACCATGTCGAGCACATGCCTCAGGTTCAGAAGCCAAAGCCAAGACTGCCCAGGTTTCCAGGGACTGCCACTTCACCAGGGTCCTTCAATGCTAATAGCTTCAAAGAGCACAACTCCTTCTTCGATAGCGCCAAGGACCCCTACTCAAGGGCAAGGATCTCATCTGATCGGTTCTGGAGCTATCAGCAGCGCAGCTACTACTCATGTGTTCTTTATGACCAAGGGCGCATCTTTCCTCATATGTGCCTTGACTGCAAAGCCATTGCTGGACTGCCATGCCTTGAAGAAGCCCTTGACTGCTTCCGTGATGCGGGTTTGCTTAACTTTGTGACTGACAAGGAGCATTGGAATGAAGAACTTCTGCTTCAATTTTATGCTACCCTCCACATTCGCGGATACAACAGGGATCCGAAGACTTGGGTCCTTGAGTGGATGACAGGCAATGTCCATCATGAAGCCAAAGCCCTTGACATCATTGAGCTTACCGGCCTGCCCACTCTAGGAGAATTATATGAACCTGGTTGTCAACTTCACCGCAATGCATTGGAGAGTATCTTCCATAAGCCAGAGCCCAACATGAGGCAAATGTTGAGCATGATGAAGCCTCTGCCACATGACGCTGAATACCCAAAGGAATTCTTTGTCGATGACCTAGAGTATCTGCCCCGCACCATTTATCACATCATCAGGCGAACTCTATGGCCTGTCAAAGGACATTCATCAGCAGCAAAACTTGAAGGAGCAATGAAGACTTTGGTCTTTTATATCTTCAATGGCATCAACTTCAATGCTCAAGACTTCTTTATCAGACAGTTGGCTGCGTCTGGCTCTGATCTTTTTGGCCTGAAGTTCTATGCTCCGTGGGTTATGCGCCTCATCAAGCTACACTCAGCTGTCAACTATCAGCCCTCTGCTCGCAACCATCTGATCTTTCTGCCAGAGGTTGATATGTTAGTTGAAGCCATATACCCAGAGCCTGCCAAGGAGCCTGTTTGTCTTCACAATGCTGATCACCAAAGCTTCTCGCAACCCATTGATGGAGTCCAAGCAGTCACTCGTGTCTATCCATTGGCTGGAAATACTCGCTTACCTCACCGAGCTCAGACTGAAGCCACTGAGAGTACAATCGCTCAAAGGCCTCGGAAGCGCTCTCATGTTCTAAATGACCGAGAACTTCTTGTGGCACTGCATCAAAAACAAGATAAGCATCACTTCTGGCTGAAGCGACAGATGAAAAGCCTCTTGGTGGACGTCAATCGCATTCACAATCTTGCCAACCAGATTGCCTTTGTCAGACATGAAACCTATCGGCGGTCATGGAAGGGTTTGACATTGCTCAGTGCTGAAGCAGATCTTCAAGATGATGGCTTCACTGAAAGATTCAAGTTTGACACCACTCCCCCAAGGAATGTTGTCCTACGTCGAACTCCATCTCTTGAAGATTCTGACTATTCCTCCTCCGCTGCCAGGGTGAATGCCAGAGTGATCGATGATCAAGATGATGCTACTTCACCACCTAAAGCTTCAGCGCATATCGACAATGCACCAAGTTCGTCTGCACCGCCAAACCCCAACGCCGACCCTGCATCTTCTCCTACTCCTTCTGGAAACGAGTAGAAGCTCTATGTCTTCAAACCTTTTTGGTCCTTACTAACAAAAAGGGGGAGAAGCATCTGAGTTGATAGTCTTCAAGCGGGTCCATATGGGCGGTTGCTTTATATTTTCCCTAGTGTTTACAACTCTCGCTTTTGATACATTTGGTTCTTTGAGTTGTAACACTTAAACTTGATGGTCGTCTGCTACCCATTTGCTATTCTGTGATGCGATGATAAATTCCGCATGTGCGATGATAACTTCCGCACTTAGTCATTTTGCAGACGTCCATTTTTCATTATGCATGTCATTATCTTTGTTATATCAAATCATGCATGATGAATTGTCTTCATAAGTTGAAGAGAATCTCCACAAGTACAACCTGCCATGTGCATTTGCATTCCAAAAGCAAATTACTTATATGCACATCTTCAGGGGGAGCCTGTTGCTACTTACGAAGACAATACCTTTATCCCTTACAATTTCACATACTTTATCCCTGTTGAAAACTTCAACTAGTTTGTCATCAATCACAAAAAGGGGGAGATTGTAAGTGCATCTAGTTCCACCCCTAGTTGGTTTTGGAGTATTGACGACAAACCTGGTTGAGGGACTAATGTGCTTGTGAGAATTGCAGGATAACACAGGTAGTATTCCCTCATTGATTCGGTTTACCTACCGGAGATGACCCCTAAAAATGTATGAAGACATTGACGACAATGGTGGTATATGAAGATATTCACATTGAAGACTATGACAAGAGAAGACATTACGTGAAGACTATGGAGCACGAAGACTTAGTTGTTTTGTTGTTTCCTTTTATTCTTTGTTGAGTCATAGGAACCACCGTACTGTTAAGTGGGGTCCCAGTGAACAAAGTCAGAGTGACTGAAGTGATGCTCAACCAAAATCCTATGTCTTCGAGCGAAGACAATGAGAGCAAATCTTATCCAGAGCTGGATGAGTCAGCTTTACTTGTAGCCCAAGTAAAGTTGCTGTGTGTGTTTGAAATCTGACCGTTGGAACACGTGTCAGTTCCTTAGTGACCCAGGGTCATTTCGGACAAATCAGGTCGGGTTGCCTAGTGGCTATAAATAGCCCACCCCCTACACCATAAATTGGCTGGCTGCTCAGAGTTAGTGCACGACTTCTGTCGTTTGAGAGCAACCCACCTCCGAAGCGTTTGAGAGAGAGAAATCCTTGCGAGGACAAAGCCCAAACACCCAGAGCCAAAGAGAGTTAGGCATCACTGAAGTCTTTCTGTCCGCGTGACCTGAAGACTTGTTACACTTGAGGACTGTGAATCCTCCAGCCGGTTAGGCGTCGCGTTTTGAGCATCCAAGAGTCATTGTGGATCGCCGGTGAACGAAGTCTGCGAAGGTTTGGAAGTCTACCTTGAAGACTTACCAGAGTAATTGGGCTAGGACTGGGTGTCCTTAGCTCAAGGGGAATAAGGTGAAGACGTGGTCTTCTGAGTTGAATCTCAGCCTCCCTAACCAGACGTACAATTGTCACAACAACTGGAACTGGTCCAACAAATCCTGTGTCCTCAACAAGTGACTGGTTCTATCATCTCCCTCTCTTTACTTAAAGTTTGTCTTCGTGAAGTCATTGCCTGTTTGCTTTACCTAATTGTCTTCACTGTTTGACTGCTATCGTTGTTTGGCTTCATACCATCTTCCATCCTGATCCTTGCTACCTAGCTGCTATTAGTCTTCGTGCTTTCACTTCATTGCATACTTGACTATGGCTTGCTTAGTGTAGTTTACCTTCCGCTGCATATCAATAGGATCATTTCTATCGTTTTTCTTTGAAACTTCCATGTTTTGAAGACTTTCATAAAAATCGCCTATTCACCCCTTCTAGTCGATTACTAGCACTTTCACAAATCCTAATCTCGATCTATGCCAACTCAACAAACACCATAGGAGACACCTGTAGAGCACCTTTATAATCACCCAGTTACGTTGTGACGTTTGGTAGCACACAAAGTGTTCCTCCGGTATTCATGAGTTGCATAATCTCATAGTCATAGGAACATGTATAAGTCATGAAGAAAGTAATAGCAATATACTAAACAATCAAATGCTAAGCTAACAGAATGGGTCAAGTCAATCACATCATTCTCTAATGATGTGATCCCGTTAATCAAATGACAACTCATATCTATGGCTAGGAAACTTAACCATCTTTGATTAACGAGCTAGTCAAGTAGAGGCATACTAGTGACACTATGTTTGTCTATGTATTCACACATGTATTATGTTTCCGTTTAATACAATTCTAGCATGAATAATAAACATTTATCATGAAATAAGGAAATAAATAATAACTTTATTATTGCCTCTAGGGCATATTTCCTTCAGTCTCCCACTTGCACTAGAGTCAATAATCTAGTTTACATCGCCATGTGATTTAACACGAATAGTTCACATCATCATGTGATTAACACAAATTGTTCACATCGTCATGTGACCAACACCCAAAGGGTTTACTAGAGTCAATAATCTAGTTCACATCGCTATGTGATTAATAACCAAAGAGTACTAAGGTGTGATCATGTTTTGCTTGTGAGGGAAGTTTAGTCATTGGGTCTGTCACATTCAGATCCGTATGTATTTTGCAAATTTCTATGTCAACAATGCTCTGAACGGAGCTACTCTAGCTAATTTCTCCCACTTTAAATATGTATCTAGATTGAGACTTAGAGTCATCTGGATCAGTGTCAAAGCTTGCATCAACGTAACTCTTTACGACGAACATTTTGTCACCTCCATAATCGAGAAACATATCCTTATTCCACTAATGATAATTTTGACCGCTGTCCAGTGATCTACTTCTAGATCACTATTGTACTCCCTTGCCAAACTCAATGTAGGGTATACAATAGATCTGGTACACAGCATGGCATACTTTACAGAATCTATGACCGAGGCATAGGAAATGACTTTCATTCTCTTTCTATCTTCTGCCGTGGTCGGGCTTCGAGTCCTACTCAATTTCACACCTTGTAACACAGGCAAGAACTCTTTCTTTGACTGTCCATTTTGAACTACTTCAAAATCTTGTCAAGGTATGTACTCATTGAAAAAAACTTATCAAGTGTCTTGATCTATCTCTATAGATCTTTATGCTCAAATATGTAAGCAGCTTCACCGAGGTCTTTCTTTGAAAAACTCCTTACAAATACTCCTTTATGCTTTCCAGAAAAATCTACATTATTTCCGATCAACAATATGTCATTCACATATATTCATCAGAAATGCTGTAGTGCTCCCACCCACTTTCTTGTAAATACAGGCTTCACCGCAAGTCTTTATGAAACTATATGCTTTGATCAACTCATCAAAGCGTATATTCCAACTCCGAGATGCTTGCGCCAGTCCATAGATGCATCGATGGAGCTTTGCACCTGTTGTTAACATCTTTTGGATTAATGAAACCTTCTGGTTGCATCATATACAACTCTTCTTTAAGTAATCCATTAAGGAATGCAGTTTTGACATCCATTTGCCAAATTTCAGAAAATATGGCAATTGCTAACTGTAGCGACCAGACCTCAGATGGTCAAGTCTCTATGCTTCAGTGTCATCCCTGGATCGGTAATGCTGACACACACAATACTCGAAGGATTTATAACAGAGTAGCAATCACACACTTATTACATCGAATGTCTCAAAAGAGAACTTATTACAATAATATGGCTTAAGGCCATCTAATACGATAACAGCGGAAGGCTTGGAAGATAAAGTGAGCCCATCAACTCCAACGGCATAGCTGAGCTGCACGGCAACGACCTAACGAACCTTACTCCTCGTCTGAAAAGTCTGCAACATAATACGTTGCAGCCCGAAAACGGGTTAGCACATGGAATATGCTGGCAATATAACACAGTAGAGCAAGAATAGAATAATGCTATCACTACATGCATATTTGGCTGGTGGAAAGCTCTATGGTTATAGTTTTTGCGAAAAGCCAATTTTTCACTACAACAAAGGAATAGATTTTATTTTAACTATCATGATGGTTGAAAAATATTGAGAAGGTTCCTCCAACTCAATCCCAATTAAAGTGATTAACAACCCAACAGTATTAATTAAACATGATGAGATACAAGTGATAACCCAAGTACTAGATACTCAAGAATTGTCCATAGCCGGGGACACGGCTAAGCATGATTAGATTGTACACTCTGCAGAGGTTTGCGCACTTTTCCCCACAGGACTCGATCGCCTCCGTTGGATTTCTCGCACTACATGGTGTTTGAGAAACGGATGACCGAGACACAGTCTTTTAGAAACATTAACTCTCTACTCCGGACAGACCATACCAAACCTACATCCCACTACCTGCGATCTGCCTCTTCAAGAGCTCACGTAACTTACTCAACTATGCTAGAGCCTATAATAGCTTGTGGCTGCACACATAAGTTTCTAGCATGAATCATCTCAGTTCCCTTTGAGCCTGGGTGGCGGTCCATAGGAAAATCACACGAAACCCCGGGATTTCCAAAAAATACAGGCAACACTGGGTACCCTAGGTGCCTCAATCCACCCAGATGTTAATTTAAGTTGCCACCTTAAGTGGAACCATTAGTTAACAAACTCACATCTGTCATGGATTTCACTCAAACCCGAACCACGTCTATGAGCATAGCATAACATAGTAATATAAGCAAGCGTAGAAGTAACTCCCAAGGGTTTGAATATAACAGGGCAATAGGTTCTACCTTAATAACTACTTCCCATCCCACATGTTAATGACATCCTAATCATGCAATGTTGGAGGATTGGAACTAATGCATAAAACTGGGTATGGAAAGAGTATGATCAATGTGTTACTTGCCTTGCTACCGATCCGCGAATCCTAGAGACTCGTAGTAACACGCTTCACACTCCGGGAATTCTATCGCAAGCAAACAATAGCATACATAAGTAGCAAGCACTGATGCACAAGCAAAACTCAAATAAGAGAGAGGTTGACCAGAAAGTTCAACTTAAGAACTCCGGTTCGCAAAAAGAATCAAATCAAACGGAGCAACGGAACTCAAACGGCGAAAGAAAGAAGCTTCGTTTACTAATCTGAACCTAGGTCAAATTTTATAGTAGCAAAAACTTGTTTGAGTTGGTTAAACAGAAAGAGGGTTTCGAGACGAAACTCCAGGCACTTGAATCGCCTGATTCCGATAAACGAGCGAAAAGATAAACATAAACTAAGATTGGATCAGAAATCGCGATCAGAAAAATCACGGAATAAATCCGAGAAAAAGTAAAACGACGAACAAATGAACGAACGAACGTTCGTTATCTGGATCTAAACGATGAACGCGTTCGTTAAAACGAGCGAACGCTCGCTGAATAAATAAACCGGAGAAAAACCGATCTATTAAAAAAAACAAAAACTAGGGTTTTCTAAAAAAATCTGAAACGATTTTTCTCAGAAAACCGGCGGCGGCGGCTACCTCGGCTCGGGCTCCGGCGAAGCTCCGGCGGGGCTCCGGGTGGCGGCGGGTGGTGCGGGGCGGCGGCTCCAAGCGGCAGCGGCAGGCGGCGCTGGCGGCGGCGCGGGCGGCGGCGTGGGGAGGCGGTGGTGGTGTGGGGCTCCTGGGGGGCTCCGCGCGGGGTTATAAAGGGGGGGCGGCCAACTTGTGGAAGGGGGCGGCCTCGGGAGGCGTGTCCTCCCCGGACACGGCGGCGGCGGCGATCGGGTCTCCGGTCCCGATCCGGCTTGCGGGAGGCAGGGGCGGCTGGGCCGGCTCGGCTGGGCCTTCGGCCCAGTAGGGCGCGCGAGGCTTTCTTTTTCTTTTTTTAAATTATATTCGCGCAGAAAAACAAACAAAATAAATACTAAACGGACTCCAAAAATCCCGAAATAAATTTTCCCCGACTTCTAAAATCAAGGCGGACAAGGTGAACATTTATTTGGGGCCTAAATGCAATTTTGAAAAACACACATTTTTCCTAAATTCAAATAAAATAGCGAAAAACTCTGAAATAAAATATTATTTGATTTTATTATTAAATCTTCAATATTTCTTTATTTTGGGAAAGTCATTTTTTTCCTCTTTCATATTTTTATAATAGAAATAATTGAAGATAAAATAGTCAAAACCAAATGATCCTATTCTCAAAATTTGAGAAAACTCAAATATGAAAATAACGAAATCCCCAACTCTCTCCGAGGGTGCTTGAGTCGCGTAGAATTTCTAGGATCAAACCAAAAGCAAATAAAAATATGATATGCAGTGATGATCTAATGTATAACATTCCAAATTGAAAATTTGGGATGCTACACTAACATGATTCGGACAGACTTTAAGCATAGATACGAGTGAGAAACTCTCATCGTATTCAACACCTTGAACTTGTCAAAAACCTTTTGCGACAATTCTATCTTTGTAGATAGTAACAGTACTATCAGCATCCGTCTTCCTTTTGACGATCCATTTATTCTCAATGGCTTGCCGATCATCTGGCAAGTCAACCAAAGTCCATACTTTGTTCTCATACATGGATCCCATCTCAGATTTCATGGCCTCAATCCATTTCGTGGAATCTGGGCTCATCTTCGCTTCCTCATAGTTCGTAGGTTCGTCATGGTCAAGTAACATGACCTCCAGAACAGGATTACCGTACCACTCTGGTACGGATCTTACTCTGGTTGACCTACGAGGTTCGGTAGTAACTTGATCTGAAGTTACATGATCATCATCATTAGCTTCCTTACTAATTGGTGTAGGAGTCACACGAACATATTTCTGTGATGAACTACTTTCCAATAAGGGAGCAGGTACAATTACCTCATCAAGTTCCACTTTTCTCCCACTCACTTCTTTCGAGAGAAACTCCTTCTCTAGAAATGATCCATTCTTTAGCAACGAATGTCTTGCCTTCGGGTCTGTGATAAAAGGTGTACCCAACTGTCTCCTTTGGGTATCTTATGAAGACACATTTCTCCGATTTGGGTTTGAGCTTATCAGGATGAAACTTTTTCACATAAGCATCACAACCCCAAACTTTAAGAAATGACAACTTTGGTTTCTTGCCAAACCACAGTTCATATGGTGTCGTCTCAACAGATTTAGATGGTGCCCTATTTAACGTGAATGCAGCTGTCTCTAATGCATAACCCCAAAATGACAGTGGTAAATCAGTAAGAGACATCATAGATTCCACCATATCTAATAAAGTACAGTTATGACGTTCAGAGACACCATTATGCTGTGGTGTTCCAGGTGGCATGAGTTTGTGAAACTATTTCACATTGTTTTAATCGAAGACCGAACACATAACTCAAATATTCATCTCTGCGATCAGATCGTAGAAACTTTATTTTCTTGTTACAATGATTTTCCACTTCACTCTAAAATTATTTGAACTTTTCAAGTGTTTCAGACTTATGTTTCATCAAGTAGATATACCCATATCTGCTCAAATCATCTGTGAAGGTCAGAAAATAACGATACCCGCCGCGAGCCTCAACACTCATCGGGTCGCATACATCAGTATGTATTATTTCCAATAAGTCATTTGCTCGCTCCATTGTTCCGGAGAACGGAGTCTTAGTCATCTTGCCCATAAGGCATGGTTCACAAGAATCAAGTGATTCATAATCAAGTGATTCCAAAATCCGATCAGCATGGAGTTTCTTCATGCGCTTTACACCAATATGACCTAAACGGCAATGCCACAAATATGTTGCACTATCATTATCAAATCTGCATCTTTTGGCTTCAATATTATAAATATGTGTATCACTACTATCGAGATCCAACGAACCATTTTCAGTTGATGTATGACCATAGAAGGTTTTATTCATGTAAACAGAACAACAATTATTCTCTAGCTTAAATGAATAACTGTATTGCAACAAACATGATCAAGTCATATTTATGCTCAATGCAAACACCAAATAACACTTATTTAGGTTCAACACTAATCCCGAAAGTATAGGGAGTGTGCAATGATGATCATATCAATCTTGGAACCACTTCCAACACACATCGTCACTTCACCATTAACTAGTCTCTGTTCATTCTGCAACTCCCGTTTCGAGTTACTAATCTTAGCAACTGAACTAGTATCAAATACTGTGGGGTTGCTATAAACACTAATAAAGTACACATCAATAACATGTATATCAAATATACCTTTGTTTACTTTGCCATCCTTCTTATCCGCCAAATACTTGGGGCAGTTCTGCTTCCAGTGACCAGTCCCTTTGCAGTAGAAACACTTAGTCTCAGGCTTAGGTCCAGACTTGGGCTTCTTCACTTGATCAGCAACTTGCTTGCCATTCTTTTTGAAGTTCCCCTTCTTCCCTTTGCCCTTTTCTTGAAACTAGTGGTCTTGTCAACCATCAACACTTGATGCTGTTCTTGATTTCTACCTTCGTCGATTTCAGCATCACGAAGAGCTTGGGAATCGTTTTCGTTATCCCTTGCATATTATAGTTCATCACGAAGTTCTAGTAACTTGGTGATAGTGACTAGAGAAATTGGTCAATCACTATCTTATCTGGAAGATTAACTCCCACTTGATTTAAGCAATTGTAGTACCCAGACAATTTGAGCACATGCTCACCGGTTGAGCTATTCTCCTCCATCTTGTAGGCAAAGTACTGTCATAGGTCTCATACCTCTTGACACGGGCATGAGTATGAAATACCAATTTCAACTATTGGAACATCTTATATGCTCCATGGAGTTCAAAACATTTTTGAAGTCCCGGTTCTAAGCCGTAAAGCATGGTGCACTAAACTATCAAGTAGTCATCATACCGAGCTTGCCAAACGTTCATAACGTTGGCATCTGCTCCTGCAATAGTTCTGTCACCTAGCGGTGCATCAAGGACATAATACTTCTGTGCACAAATGAGAATAATCCTCAGATCATGGACCAAGTCCGCATCTTTGCTACTAACATCTTTCAACTTAGTTTTCTCTAGGAACATATCAAAATAAACGGGGGGCTACATCGCGAGCTATTGATCTACAACATAGATATGCTAATACTACCAGGACTAAGTTCATGATAAATTAAAGTTCAGTTAATCATATTACTTAAGAACTCCCACTTAGATAGATCCCTCGAATCATCTAAGTGATCATGTGATCCATCTCAACTAAACCATGTCCGATCATCACGAGAGATGGAGTAGTTTTCAATGGTGAACATCACTATGTTGATAATATCTACTATATGATTCACGCTCAACCTTTCGGTCTCAGTGTTCCGAGGCCATATCTGCATATGCTAGGCTCGTCAAGTTTAACCCGAGTATTCTGCGTGTGCAAAACTGGCTTACACCCGTTGTATTTGAACGTAGAGCTTATCACACATGATCATCATGTGGTGTCTCGGTGCATACTCAGGGAGAACACTTATACCTTGAAATTTAGTGAGAGATCATCTTATAATGCTACCGTCAATCAAAGCAGAATAAGATGCATAAAGGATAAACATCACATGCAATCAGTATAAGTGATATGATATGGCCATCATCATCTTGTGCCTTTGATCTCCATCTCCAAAGCACCATCATGATCACCATCTTCACCGGTGCGACACCTTGATCTCCATCGTAGCATCGTTGTCGTCTCGCCAACTATTGCTTCTACGACTATTACTACCGCTTAGTGATAAAGTAAAGCAATTACAGGGCGATTGCATTGCATACAATAAAGCGACAACCATATGGCTCCTGCCAGTTGCCGATAACTCCGTTACAAAACATGATCATCTCATACAATAAAATATAGCATCATGCACTACAAAAAAAATACACTTCCGTGACGATACGTGTTTGTCACAGTAGGTCGCTTTTTTTGTCATGCATGTACATCCATGACAAATTTATGACAGAATCAAGATAGTCATACCTGTGCTGTCGTAGAAGTGTTCCATGACATTACCAAAATTATCATCACAGAAGTGTCCACTTCCATGACGATAAATCGTGCGTCACAGAAGTGCTTTCGTCAAGGGTGACCGACACGTGGCATCCACCGTAACGGAACGCTGTTAAGCTATCGGGTCGGGTTTTGGATCTGATAACCCGTTAACAGCACCGACCAATGGGAAATTTCCACGTGTAAAATTCTTATTGGCCCGACGAAACACGTGTCGGCTCGTCAGTGGGTCAGATAGGCGCCTATGATACGTCGACACGTGGCACGGCCCAACAGAGGCCCATTCCTGTGAAAAGGCCGGCCCGCTTGACTTGGTCAAAAGGTGGCGGGCCGGCCCATGGAAAGCCTGTTAACGGCCTATTCGCGTATAGCCCATTTACAACCCGCTAACCCAAGGCCCGTTACGCCCTATCCGAATTAGGCCCAGTAGCGTCATCTGGGCCATCCAATATGATTCCAGCCCGTTTTCACTTCTGGCCCATGTATGGCCCATGACGTCTTTCGGCCCATATGTGGCCCTATGTAACTCTTGGCCTACTAACGGCCCGTGGTGAAACTGGCCCGTAATGAACAGTGTATCACTTTACACCCATTAACGGCCCGTGGTGAAACTGGCCCGTAATGAACAGTGTATCACTTTATACCCATTAACGGCCTGTTATTCCGTTGGGCCATTTCCAACCCATGTTATCTTTCGGCCTTCTCAGAGCCCATTTACAATTGGGCTCATTTCCAGCATTCGTTTACTTACGGCCCGTTACTGTCATTTTCTGCTTATGGGCCAAATTCAGCTCGTGGTTACAGTCAGCCCGTTTGTGGTCCGTTAATACGTTGGGCCGATTTCATAGCGTCATCAAATACAACCTATTAACGATGGCCCGTTATGGTCGGCCCATGAACGGACGATTCCAACTCTAGCCCGTTTACGGCCATAATGCGGTCTCTTTGGCCCATGTTTGGCCAATCGATTATACGACCCGTATAAGGCCCATTGATAATACGGCCCGCAGAAGGCCCATTGTTTCTATGACCCGTAGAAGGCCCATTGTTTCTACGGCCCGTAGAAGGCCCACTGTTTCTATGGCCAGTAGGAGGCCTAGTGTCACTATAGTAAATATTAGCCCATGGTTATTGTGGCCTTGTTTTAAAAAATAGGTTATTGCAGCCACTAGCTAACCGCCGAAAAAGAACTGCAATGACTACAAGCAAACAAATAAACAAGACAACAAGGAAATAAATAAGCAAGCAACTAATGCTAGGCTATCACGGCTATTACACATATTACATCCACTGGGCATCAAAGTTCGCCACCAGTGCAAATATAGGGAATAAAGCAGCATATCATATACACTGGTTGTCAAAGTTGGCGACCAGCGCAAGTAAACGCCGCAGCAAAACAAATCCAGAACTGAAACCACTTCAGAAGAGCTCAAGAAACAATATTCTGGGTACCCATAATGCTGGCAAGATGCTTAGCAAGCTTATTAACTTTCTCTTGTTTGGCGCTTAAATCCTCCAGCGCTTGCTGTTGCACCAGAAAATATGCATCTGAATTCTGCAGGGACTTCCTCAGTCCTTCAGCTTCCTGTCGCAGCACATCTGATCGATGTCTTTCAACTTGAAGTTGAGACTCAAGAAGATGAACTGATTCAGGCTGCGAGTTCGAAGATCTTGTGCCAGCTGTAGTGGCCAGTAACTCGAACACTACATCAAGACAGGACTTTTGGGTTCCCTCACTGTCGTCAAGATAGTTTTTATCAGCTTTCTTGGAGACCAACAGGGATGTCTCATTATCTTGAACCTTATCTGCATTACTTCCTTTACCATTGGATAACGCGGTACTGTTCTCCAATATTTTGTCCGCATTCTAAAAGAGAAACAAGCAGACACATCACATGTTTACCATGTTGTATATGAAACTCATTTTGGTAAATGAGTTCAGCAGTAAAGTGGACAGGATAACAACATGAAACAAACATATATCTATGTACCATGGTCACTTTATGGTCTATATAATTCTAGTTTTTGTTGCCAAATCAAGATAGAGACACATTTCAAATAATCTTTGTTCAAGACAAAGCAGAATAGACAGAATATAAGTGTGGGTAACTATAGAGCAATAACAACACTTGTAATGTGCATGACATGAGAACATAACTGTTTATTCAATTGAAATTGAAATCAACATAGAGCAGGTTAAAACAGCAAACTAGTTAAAGAAACAGGTTTAAAACATACCTGTTGCGCCATTGGATTTTCAATTCCATCCTTCAAATTTGAAAATAGTTGGTATGAGTAAATACAGTCATGCAAGAGCAAAGGACTATGAACCATAGCTACAGAACCTGACCTGAGAACAAATCTTCTTCTCCTTTAAGCGTTGAGTTGGGATTCGGGGTGGTGGTCCTCGTGCTTTGGGCACTGCAGTTCCCTTACTAACTGCTCGTGTTTGGGTGCTCTGTGGTGGAGACGGTGCTGTGTCAACTGGAACTGGGTTACTATCTGCCGGGGTTGAGGTTAGAAGGGGTGTAGCTGGTTCTCTGTCCAACTGGGTAGGGGTACAATCTGCGAGAGTCTGGGTTATGTGTGGTGGATCTGGTCCTTGGGCAAGTACAACCGTGGTTCTATCTGCATCAGCTGGTAGCACTATCTTTTCTGAAGACCGTGTTGTTACTCCCTTAGATACTGCCATCACGCTCTCCAATTCAAATGGCTGATAAACAAGAAAAGTAATTGAAAGTATAGACATTGTATGATAGACAGGTGCAATGGATAGTGGGGAATAAAAGAGGGCATGAAATAATTCATATTTATGTTGTCTAACCAAACAGGATAGCATGACACAATTTCACATATATGATGGCTAACTAAACATGATAGCATGACACAATTTCACATTATGATGGCTAACTAAAAAAGATGGAAAGACATAGTTCAAAATATGAGACTATTTAAACAGGATGACATGACATAACTATATAATGTGTTTATTAAATAGGTTGGCATGCCATAATTCACATACACTCACGGATAGAATGCCATAATTCAAAATATAATGACTGTAAACACTAAACAGGATGAGATGATATAACTATATGATGTCTTTATTAAATGGGTTGCCATGCCATAATTCAGATAGATGATGTGTATGTACTATGTAAACATGATGGCATGATATAATTCAAATATATGATTTATATAGTAAGCAAGTAAGCAGATGGCAATCCATATATGATGTAAAAACTAAGCAATGCAAGACAAAATGCATGACATGGGTAATATAACCCTGCCAAGTTTGAGCATAGACCTCAGGGGAAAAATAGGACTGGTCATCAGTCTCTGAATCCTCCTCTGAGGAGCTCTCTGTAACCAGCAAGATGTCTGCTTCAGCAGGTAGCATTATCTGCTCTGAATACCTTGTTTTCACTCCAGATACTTCCATCACCGCTTCAAATGGCGGATGCACAGGAAGAGTAGTTTAATATACAAACGTTGTCGACAATTGAAACACGTAATACAAAAAAATGATAACATGATATAATTCACATACATGATGATTGGCTAAACAACATGGCATTGCATAATTCACACATATAATGCCTTTGCAACAGGATAGCATTGTATAATTCACATATATAATGTCTTGCAACAAGATGGCAATGCATAATTCACATATATGGTAAGTAGACACTGAACAAGTGGCATTCACACAAAGCATGTCTAAACTAATCAAATGACATAGCAATGCGAGACACCATATGCACGATATGAGCAACATAACCCTGCCAAGTTAGAGCATACACCTCGGGGGGGGGGGGGGATAGGACTGGTCATCTGTCTCTAAATCCTCCGCTGAGGAGCTATCCGTAACCAACGAGATATGCGCTTCGTCAGATAGCATAGTCTGCTCTGAAGACCTTGTTTTTACTCCAGAATTTGCCATCACCGTGTCAAATGGTTGATGCACACGAAGAGCAGTTGAATGTAATAACATTGTTGACAAATGTAATGTGTAACGGAAAAAAAGGATGGCCTGATATAATTTACATATAAGATGATCGGCTAAGCAGGATGGCATTGCAAAATTCACATATATGATGCTTGGCTAAACAAGATGGCGTTGCATAATTCACATAAACAATGAATAAACTAAACAGATGGCATTCGCACAAAGGATGTCTAAACTAAGCAGATGACATATTTGATGTATAAAGTAAGCAATGCAAGACACCATATGCATGATATAACCAACATCAGCATGCCAAGTTAGAGTGAAGACCTCAGTGGGTAAATAGGAGTTGTCTTCTCCTTCTGAATCCCCCTCAGAACAGATATCTTCCTCTCAATTACAATCCGAAATGCGTGGAGGGGGGCTGCCTTTGCGCCTACCATGGAGCGACGTCTGCATGAAATTTTATTGCGCCGCAAGGCTCGTCTCTTTTGCTCTACATGTTCAGTTCCATTGTTTACAATAACTGTCATGCATAGGAATAAAACATAGTGAGATTATGGAGTGCATGCAGAAATCCAGAGTGATGGTAGCAACCTGTGGATAGACCCAAAACCAATAATAGCAGGCAGATAATGGCTTCAGTTAAAAAATACAGATAATGGTTTCTTTACTGTTTGTTTCCCACCCAACATGAAACTCATAGTAGACACCGGAGATTAACCAGATAGTAGATAGATGCTATTGATAGCGGCCCCGATATGTACCCCACAACCATTTAAAAACTCAAGTTTGACCATTAGTTTGGAGCTGACTCAGAGTCTAATCGGTGAACATGACGATAACGTAGCATGTAATATTATGCGATGCATAACGTAAGCAGACACAAAAGAGTGAGACCTCTCTTGTGGACCCGTATAGTCCTCGAGGTCATCTGCTCAGTTGATGATGGTAGTGCAGTTTTCATGGCTGCCAGCGGCGGGGAAGAAGATCTGAGGCGGTGAAAGACAGTCTAGAGGCCGGATCCCTGCTGTGCTGGACCCTTCTGTCGTTGGAGCAGCTGAGCTGGGGTGGACGACGGCGCAGCAGGAGCGGGACAAACCATGCAAGGTTTTCTTTGACAACTATCTGTAAGAGAAGTAATTCTATAAGGGCTCGTTTGAATTGGAGGATTCCAATAATGCAGGGATAGGAAATAGACAGGAATAGGATACGAATGCACGTGCAAAACAAAGAATTTAAAAACACAGGATTTCTGCCAATCTGGGTGTTTGATTCACAACAATTGGAAGATCACAGGATGCAAAGAATCATGGTGAGATTAAGTCAAACCACAAGAAAATGTATGGTTATAATGCTATTATGCTACTATCTCTTAGTCTTGTGCTTCATGAATAGGAATTTGAAAAGGAGGACAAGTGAAAATTAAAATTCCTATGTTTTTTCTTTCAAGGAGACACCAAAGGAACAAATCCGTGTGCTCAGTGGACAATATATATAACATGTAGAGTAAAAGAGAGATGCAACAAGTGTATAACCTCTTTGGCGAAGCCATGTCGATCTCAGCGTGATTGGGTTGGCCGGTGAGGATGCTCCGGCTGACTTGGCTGTCGGAGGAGGGGAAGAAGATCTTAGGCGTCTAGAGATGGAGCCCGAGGTACTGCTCCGCTGTGATGGAGGGTTTCGTCGTTGGAAAAGCTCCGGTGAGTTGTACGACGCCGAGGCTGAAGCAGGACAAGAGAGACAACGAACAACGTCAACCTGAGTGGAATCCTAATAGCATCTCCAATACATGACGTAAAATACATAACCACAAAGTGCTAGATGTAAAATACATCAGCCGCTCATCTCTGAACTTAACTGTCGAAACTGAACTTAACTGTCGAAACTGAACTTAACTGTCAAAACTGAACTTAAATGTTGAAACTGAATTTTGCTGTCGAAACTGAATTTTGCTGTCGAAACTGAACGCACTAGCAAGGTGAGGCTACACGTCAGTCGACTGACTTTTTCATCTCTGGTCAGTCGATTTTGCAGCCGTTGGATACGAAATCAAGGGCCTGCGGTTCATCTTCAACCTCCACCCCTTGAGCCGGCCAAACAGCAGACCCCCGCCGCCCGCGGCCGGCGGTGCGCCGCCCCGCCCGCCTCGAAAACACTCCCCACCGCCGGTCCGCCGTCGCCCCGACCATCCCTCTAGGCCCCTCCCCCCCGTGCCGAGCTTTTTCTCCGGCGATCCCCACGCCACCGCCCCGCCAACGCCCCGCCATCGCCGGCGACCACCGCCCCCATCCTGATCCCTAAGATAGATAGTGGGGTAACTCTCCGGCAAGCCCCCCTCCCTGCCACGACTGGTTCTTCCTTCACCCCGGCGAGCCCCCCAACACCTGAAAATCGACTGACCCAAAAGTAGATTCAGTCGACTGAAGTGTAGCTAAATCGGAGCAGCATCGCAAGCAAGAGCAAGAGCGAGAGCAGCAGCACGAGCAAGAGCAGGCCAGGCAGGGGACCGAGAGCAAGAGCAGAGCAGCAGCGCGAGCGAGACTAAAGCAGCAGCAGGTAATACTGATGTGGACGTCGCCGCCGAGGGAGCGACGCCATGGAGGAAGTGGCCGGTGACGCCGCCATGGATGGAGCCGCGCCGTGTCGGCTCGGGACCGAGCGCCGGCAGCACCGTGAGATCGAATCAAGAAGTAAATGCGGCGATTAGTGTACAACCTCTTTGGTGGCGCCAATTAGGCCACAACTTCATCCGAGGAAACAGTGATGATGATGCTCTTTCGGTGGTGCAGGTGAAGACGGCGGTGTGGGAATGGAGGTGGCGCGAAAGACGAGGGGAACATCGGGGCAGCTCCTTGGAGGTGGAGGACGGGGTGGCTGAACTGGCGGGACGATGAGATCGACGACGGATCCTCATCCGGTACGGTGGATGAGGGACGTCGAGGTGTTGCTGTGGACGACGTCGTCGGGGAAGAGGCTCCGGCTGGGTGGCGGACGGAGCAGGGTGTGGGGTTTCGTCGCGGGTTTTCGCGGCCTCGGTGTAGGAATGGGTGGGCGGATGGGATGGCAGTGGGGAACCATGGCTTAGAGACGCGCTTGTCCGAAATGTGGGGTAAGTTATGAAAGTACCCCCACCGATTTGAGGCGGTTCTTTCGGTTTAGGGGTACCACGGGCATTTTGCATGTCGGGATTTCACAGGAGGTGGGAGTTTTCGCGCGTGTTGTAATTTCATAATAGCAAGGCACCGGTTGAGATGGAGGGAGTTGTCGGAGCACAACGAGACAAAGATATATCTTAAAATATTTCGGGCTAACAAGGCGCGGGTTGAAATTTCTAGACAAGCCTAACGTGTACTGTCCCAAATCAATGCGCCCTACAAATGTCATTCAAAACTTAGAATTCATGTTATGTTCAATTAAAATATTTCGCTACGTGTATAATGCATGCAACCTACTACTCAAATGAACGTTTTAGTGCATTCCAAACGTATATACTAGCGCTTCAATATGAACTAAATTTGAATTCGTTTCTCTATTTGAATAAGATGTACAGTAATGATTGTTGTGAAGTCAAAGCATTTAAATTCGTTTCACTGTTTTAATAAGATCTACAATCATCATTATTGTCAAGTTAAACCATTGTTTGTGTATTATCTTCATAGCACACCACATGATTAGTCTCGAGTTACATATGAACTATGTGTACTATATGAACTCAAACTAGATTTTTCTGAATCCACTTTATTTTGATTTCAAATCACATTACATTTCTTGCTCTAGGTAGATCTTCATAATCTAAACCATGTCTCATATGTATAATGTGTTTATCACATTATGTATGGTGCCCCGCCCCCTACGCCTACAAGTATTTTGATGTGAGTTGCAAACACCACACATTATCACAAATTCAAATAAAATATGAGAATGTTCGATATATAGTATTGTTTAGATTGTTCGATATTTAGTTGTAAGCTGCAAACGCCACACATTATCACAAATTCAAATGAAATGTGAGATTGTTTGATGTATAGTATGGTTTAGATTGTTCGGCATTTAACTGTGAGTTGCAAACGCCATGCATTATCACATTATGGTATAACATGTGCGCAGCACGTGTATCACCGCTATATTCATGCATGCAATGTTTAAAACACTACGATCTCCTATTCAAATATATGAATCCGCTTTCATATCAAATTATGATCTTTGTTAGTCTCTTACACCCACACAATCCTCTAACCTTTGTAGCTACCACAAACTTTCTCTCGTGCATGCACACGCCCTCCTCGCCCTCCCCCTCCCTCGGCATTCTATCCACCGGTCACATTCATTTTTTTCTTTAGGTCGTTCTCCCAGAGTCTCGACAACTCCTTTCCGACACACACCGATCGATAAACCTCTCCAGCGATGCCTGCCTACAACATACAAACACAACTTCAATCTCCTCCTTTGTGTGTCCTTGCCTCATGTCTCTCATACGGCCAGACACACGTGTAAACTCTCACCCCTCTTTTCATCGCTCTCACAACCGCACACTCCTCCCCCTATCTAGCTAGTAGTTGGGCCTCTCGCACCACCTCCTAGCTCCACTCTCTCTGTTTATCCGTCTCGCTGGGCCTTATTTGCCTCTAACAAATGGACGTACACCGACCGATCTCTCGCTATACATATAGCTAGCTAGGTCCTTATAACTCGTTTTTACCCACACGTCAATCTATCTACCTCATTAGTTGTGTCTCTCCCTTCCTCCGACAAACAACAATTGATCTACCGATCTAGTTAGGTTTGCTTACCAAACACATGGTTCCCCTTCATCATCCATGGATGCGTCCCGACAGATATATCACGCACAGGGACACACAGAAACACATCCCCACTCTTATTGATAACATTGCAGTTCCACCCTCAGTTTGTCTAGTAGGCCTCTCCCACCATCTTCGAGAAGCAACTCCATCACCCATCCAGCACTGTACCCCTCTCCCTCCCTCTCTCTCTCCTCTCTATCTCCCATCATATTTCCTGTCCTTCAGTTGTGTATGGATGTCGACTGATCTCCCTCAAGACATAGCTGGGTCTCTCCTTCTCAGCACATATACGAGTCGTTCTACCTCTATAGTTAGGCCTCTGCCTACCCCTCCCACCACCCCCTCCCCCCCACACACACCGATACATCGAGCGCTCTAGTCATGTCTCCCTGCCACACACAAACTTGACGTGTGCCCTCTAACGTTCCGGTAGGCCAGTCGCCCTATATCTTTGACTTGTACACACACACAATTTCGATGGCTATGACCCCTCCCTCTCGCACCCACCCACTTGATCCTCTCTTCGACTCTATCGATAGCTATGACCCCTCCCTCTCTTCTCGTGGATTGCCCGACCCTCTATGTATGATATGGATAGGCCTCCATTTCACACACATTGCATGCAAAATTTTGTTTGAGATGTCATTGACACATATTCCCATAAATAATTCACGAAATCAACCCCCACCCCACCCCCACCCCAAAACAAAAAACACTCATGAACGCGGTTTGTATCTCTCACACACACCCACGTAGGTGGGGGACGTGCACAAAGAGAAGAGGTGCATGCACGGCGCACGTACTCCCGTCTCTTTCCCAACCACACCCACGCGGGTACACGGTGGATCTCATTTCTGTACGAAAAAGGCAGCCCACGTGGTAATTTGGCATGTGTACTGGTTGTCCACTTGGTGGAGGGAGGATCGTCTACCACGGGTGAACAAACAAATTGCGACTTGACGTGTTATGTTAAAAAAAGAGGCAAACCATGTGGGGCCTACCTTAGAGGCAAGGCTCTCTACACTGGAGTACTTTTGATGTGTCCCGTCAACTCGCAGAATGAGGAGAAGCTTGCTTAGTACGCCGTCTCCCCCGCCCACGGGCGCGGTGGCTCGCAGGATGAGGTGAAGCTTGCTTACTACGCCTTACGCCTGCTCCCTCGCCCATGCACGCAGTGGCTCACATGATGAGGAGAAAAATTTACTACTCCCTCCGTTTACTCCTCGTCCCTACTACCTTGGTTATAGAGATTATACTATCATATTGTTTGGAATATATATGTCCTTTAGTAGATTTCAATATGAACTACTAGTACATACTCCAAACACTGATGTATATAGACGTATTTTAGAGTGTAAATTCACTCATTTTGCTCCGTATGTAGCACTCTCCCTTGCCCCTCGACCCTCGCCCACGTGGTGGACGTGCATCAATTCATTCGGTCTCATATAGCCAGAACGATATATACTGCACTACCATTATTGCTCGACTTCCCGAAGAGGCAAAGAGCCAATCGCAAGGTTAATATTTTGGAGATGCCAAGCGCAAGGTTATAGGAGAACGAGTAGTAGGTGCCGCGTCATTTATAAATAAAGTTTTTTTTCTTCAGTGGCACGTACGCAATATGGTAGGTTCATATGGAGAGAAAAGGAAACCGCTCCACTATATACATAGTCAGGACGGGCCAGCCTACACGGTTGCTTGCTGGGGTTGCTCTCTTCACACTCTCTCGCACAAAACGACTGTGGCCACATCTCTAACATCCCGGCGGATCATGTCCGCTTGGGGAAGGGGTGGATGCTTAGTGTAGATGCGGTGGCCGTCGCCGACGGCGAAAACCCACTGTTGGCACGTCCCGATCAGGGGTCCCCGCCGTTCTCTCTCACAAAGCCGGTGAGGTTGCCTCCGTCCCTTGCTCACTGCCGTGACGTGGGCAGTTGCCGCCTCCCGCCGCCCTCCTCAAGGTTGAGCTACGTCCCTCAGGTACAACTCCCTTTACAGCCGGCTTGCACCACTGCTCCAGCTGCCCACATCACTCCCTGTGGATATTTCTCTACTTCTTTGCCCTGCACATACCTCTACTGGCTTCTACGTACTGTATTTGTGATGAGTTTATGTCTCATCAACTAGTCCCAGTAATCTTATTCTAATCACGCTTGTTCAATTTCTTTGCCACGGGGATGCTCATCTCGATTTTGGTGAAACTGCACGAAATGACCCAATGGTCAAAAGGTTGCAAACTTCATTTATTAGGAAGCTCAAACGTTGCCAGCAAATTGAAGCCTGGTCAGGATTCACGGTTCAAGGTCTAGGGACTGCATGGATCGTTTTTTCTTTAGCTGCCTCTGTTCCAAAATAAGTGTCAACTTTAGTAGTAGTACAACTTTGTACCAAAGTTTGCACAAAGTTGAGAAACTTATTTTGGAACGGAGGGAGTACATATTTGCTATGATCTGTCAATCATTGAGATGTAATAGCATGCATGTTAGTCTCCTTTGTATTTGATGAAATGTTGCAACGGGTAACCTTGGACGCAAGATACATGTAACAGAAGCTGGAAGCTTCATAGCATTGTACAAATTTATCTCGCTGAAAAATTATAGTACGTACTATACTAGTACTTCCTCCGTTCCTAAATATAAGTCTTTGTAGAGATTTCACCATGAACCACATACGGATGTATATAGATGCATTTTAAGTGTAGATTCATTCATTTTGTTCCGTATGTAGTGGAATCTCTACAAAGACTTACTATCTACTAGTAATAGCTATCCTCTCCTTGAGCCACATCATCAAAATTGATGTAGCCGTTAGATGAAGTAAATCAGTCCATAATAGCCGTCTGATCTAGACGTTGAGAGGCTCCGCACTAAGCCACATGCAAGCATGCAGAAATACCGTGCCACATGCATGTGAGTGGGTTTTAAATCACATCAACATGTCTGCATGCAAGCATGCTGTAACGCCCTCGATGCGGCTATATCTCCTACGTGTCGAAGCACGACTTAGAGGCATGACCGCATTGAAAGCAATGTCGCAAGTGAGGTAATCTTCACACAACCCATGTAATACATAAGGGGAAGAGATACATAGTTGGCTTACAATCGCCACTTCACACAAATACATGAATAAAACATTACATCATACAGTTACAATCAGGGCCCGACTACGGAGCCAAAATAAAAGAAGAAACCCCAAAAGCGACAAAGGTCCACGATCGACCCCAACTGGGCTCCACTACTGATCGACTAGAACGAAACAACACAAAGAACAAGATCTTCATCGAGCTCCTCCTTGAACTCGGGTGCGTCACCTGCACGGTTTCATCGGCACCTGCAAACTGGTTTAGGAAGTATCTGGTGAGTCACGGGGACTCAGCAATCTCACACCCGCGAGTTCAAGACTATTTAAGCTTATAGGTAGGGTAAAAAGTTATGAGGTGGAGCTGCAGCAAGCGACTAGCATATATGGTGGCTAACATACGCAAATGAGAGCGAGAAGAGAAGGCAAAAGCACGGTCGAACAACTATGATCAAGAAGTGATCCTGAACTACTTACGGCAAACAGAACTGCAACAACCGTGTTCACTTCCCGGACCCCGCCGAGAAGAGACCATCATGGTTACACACGCGGTTGGTGTATTTTAATTAAGATCAACTTCGGGTTTTCTACAACCGGACATTAACAAATTCCCATCTGCCACATAACCGCGGGCACGGCTTTCGAAAGTTCAAAACCCTGCAGGGGTGTCCCAACTTAGCCCATTATAAGCTCTCGCGATCAACGAAGGATATTCCTTCTCCCCGAGAGGACCCGATCAGTCTCGGAATCCCGACTACAAGACATTTCGACAGTAATAAAACAAATCCAGCAAAGCCGCCCGATGCGCCGACATCCTGATAGGAGCTGCACATATCTCGTTCTCAGGGCAACACCGGATAAGTCAAGCTACGAGTAAAAGCAGACTTCGAGTTTCCTCGAGGTGGCCCCGCAGGCTGCTCGGTTCAGACCAACACTTAGACAAGCATTGGCCCGGGGGGGCTAAAATAAGATGACCCTCGAGAGAGCGACTCCCAAGGGAAAAGTAGGTGGTGGTGAGGCAAATGGTAAAACCAAGGTTGGGCCTCGCTGGAAAAGTCTTATTCAAAGCGAACTGTCAAGGGGGTCCCATAAATCACCCGACCACGTTAGGGACGCAAAATCCGGGAACATAACACCGATAGGACAGAAACTAGGGCGGAAAGAGTGGAACAAAACACCAGGCATAAGGCCGAGCCTTCCACCCTTTAACAAGTATATAGATGCATTAATTAAATAAGATATATTGTGATATCCCAACAAGTAAACATGTTCCAACAAGGAACAACATCTTCATGTTCCAACAAGGAACAAACTTCATCTTCACCTGCAACTAACAACGCTATAAGAGGGGCTGAGCAAAGCGGTAACATAGCCAAACAAAGGTTTGCTAGGACAAGGTGGGTTAGAGGCTTGGTTTAGCAATATGGGAGGCATGATAAGCAAGTGGTAGGTATCGCAGCATAGGCATAGCAAAAGAGCGAGCAACTAGCAAGCAAAGATAGAAGTGATTTCGAGGGTATGGTCATCTTGCCTGAGATCCCGCAAGGAAGAAGAACGAGTCCAAGAAGAAGACAAACGGACGTAGACGAACGGATCCTCACAAACGCGATGTTAACGGAATCAACCCGAAGAAGCAACACCGGAAAGAAGCACACAACATAGTAAACAACCAACACATGAATATGGCATGATGCACAACCAAGTATGATGCATGTCCGGTTTAAAGATGCATGGCATGGCAAAGTGCAACAAACAACACTACAAATTAAGTGGAGATCAATATGCAACGAGTTTATGTACCCAACAAGATTAAATGTTATTAAACATGGCAATGGGTGAAGCATATGAAAACTACCTATCTAGGCAAGTTTAAATGAGGCCGGAACAACAAACAACAATTCCGGAAACTCCTCATATGCATAATATGAATTTGGTACTGTTCTGACCTAAAGCATACTTTATTGTTGTTAAACAGGAAAATAAAGTGCAACATGTTAAACTATGCATTTTTCTACCCCATTTACATATATAAATTATTAAATTCCGAGCTACGGTTAAATAGTTATGAATTAAATCATTTTAACAAGGCATTTATATAAAGTTAATCAAACAGCAAGTTTAAACATTTTAACATGGATGAAAGTTGGATATTATTAAACTACACAAATTTCTGAGCATTTTACATATATAAATTATTTTAATATGATGCACGGTTCATGAGTTATTATATGCATGAAGATGAGGGTCTTTTCTGTAAAACGGTAAATTACTGGATAAATAGAGAAATTCGCCAGACGGGAAAAAAAACACATCGGGCCGTATCTAGTTGGCCCAATAGTGTACAGGAGAGGGCCTGGAAGGGGCTGCTCACATCGGGCCTTGGCCCAGGTCGGTGGAGGAGGCCCAAGAGGGGCCGGCTGGATCTGTGGAGGGAGTCGGGCCGGCTAGAGCTGGTCCACGCTGGTGCTGGAGCGGGTCTACACAGGCGGGGCAGCAGCGTGCGCTCGTTCTCTGCTCGGAGGAGGACGAGGCAGAAGGCAGGGGCGATGCAGAGGAGATGCAGACAGGCAGCGGCGCAGCTACACAGGGCTCCGGCGACGCGGAGGCTTGGCGTGGGACTTGGCGAGGCGGGGCGAGGCAGGCCGGCCTGTGGTCTGCTGGTGCAGGGCGACGACGTGGGGGCTCCGGGTCAACGCGGCCGCGGGCTTGGAGATCCATGGGGGGGCTCTTGTTCATGGAGCTCGGGAGGAGTCCTGTATGAAAGAACGTGGGAGAGAGATCAGGGGACGGGGAGAGCAAGGGAAGAACGAAGCAGAGAAGAAGGGAAGCGCTCATCTGCTGGCTCCGGCGAGCTGCTGGTCGCCGGCGACGGGGCTGTCGGGATGGCCGTCATGGAGCGGCTGCAGCGGGTACGGGGACGAGAAGGACCTGCTGGTTGGGTGGATCGATGGATTGGGCAGCGCTAAAAACAAGGGAGATGGTCGGGTCGCTGGATCGGGAGGGATCCCGAGGGAAACGGAGTGGCGGCGGCGCGAGGGAAGGGTGGACGGGACAGGCTAGACTAGGGTTGGACCTATATATATAGCAAGTGGTTTAGATTAGGGGTATCTCGTCCCTGCGATCAAAATCGGACGATCGCGAATAAAATAGTTAGGGAACCCAATTAACAAAACGGAGATGTTTTGCAGACGTTTGGGGATGATCCGGATCCAACAGTGACGACTGTCCGGGTCGGGTCCGGGGCAGCTTTCGGACGCGCGCGCGAGGAGGACTGCGGGCTGACGAGAGAGGTTAGGTTGGATCTAGCAGATTGTGAAGAGCGGGTGGGTCTGAGAGAACAGGTGAGAGATGCAGCCCGGCACGGTTTCCGGAGACCGAAAACGTCCGACGTTAGACCGGCTATAATGCCGCTATATTTATTCGTTGGGGCGTCAAACGGACTCCGAATGCGATGAAACTTGGCAGGCGGTCTACTGACACCAAAACAACACCGCACGCCAACTTTCATCCCATTCCGAGAACATTTTCCGGCCACTTATAAAATACTATTTCGGACATGCCGCGGGCGCGTGCAAGTGTGGTTGGTCTCAGAACGGACAACAGAGAGAACAAATGAGACCGGGACGGATGCATGTTTTGAAAACATGATGATGCAATGCGGATGATGACATGGCAAGATGAGACACGCCAACAAATGACAAAGCAACAACAGCGAATAACTGGAGGACAACTGGCACATCGGTCTCGGGGCGTCACAACACTCCACCACTACGAGAGGATCTCGTCCCGAGATCTAGGATGGCACCGGAGGGGAAAACGGAAGAGAAAGAGAAGAGGTAAAACTAAGTTGCTTCTTTGACAAACGAGTGAAACCATGAACCTTGAGAGGTTGAAAAGTTGAAAGAAAAAAACACAACGGAGTTGAACGAACTTGAAAACACTCCGTTATATAAGAGGAAACCTGGGATACGATGAGAACCAAGAGGTTAAGTGACAAGGTAGATATTGAAACCACTCCGGTAGAAAAGAGAAGAAAACCAGACAAAATGAAAAGTTATTGAAGAGATGATACAACACTCCGGTTGGAAATGGAAGGAATAGAATCTGAACTTGGCAAAATGAAGGCACTTCGATGAGACTTCGGTTAAAAGAGGAATGATAGTCACAACACTCCGGTTAAATGAATAACCAAGAAAAAGGAACATGATCTTGGCAAAACGAGACTATTGGACGAAGGGAGCAACTTCACAATGCCTCCGGGACGGATGAATAGAAGATAGATCATCGGAATAAGAGAACGGAGAAGACAATAACATCTTCTACCTCAAATGAATTTGATATAGCATCCTTAAAAGAAGGATAGAACGGAGTTGTTGGAAAACCAACAACGAAAAGAATAAGCTTGTAGAGGGCTTATGACAAACATCTCAAAATATGAGGTGACGACCTGCCACTCACGGGAAAAAATTTGGATTGATAAGAACAAGGAGACGAGAAAGCTTACTTCACCGGGAGGATAAAAGAAGAACTAGGGTCATTTTTAAGCACCATAATAGCAACATTCCCAATGGAAGGCTTTAGGTGAAATATATCCCAAGATAACTCCAATGAAGAGATTGATGGATTTAAAATACCTCATTCTTGGCAACATGTGAATCATGAAGCATGACGGAAAATTGTCAAGAATGACATAACACCACCTCAAATGATAAGGTAGAACGAATTGCACTTTGGAATGCAAGATTAAGAATGCTCGAACTCCTCAAACCAATGCATGTGTTGAACACCATGTTTATTTTAGAGTATAGCTTGGCGGATCTTGACTCCGAGAGAAATCTTGAAGAACAAATGAAGAATGAAAGGAATCCTTAACGAAGCACAGTGTAGAGCCTCCATGAAGAACTCCGGTAAAAAAAGGATGATAAAAAAAAGAGAAGTTGAGAACACAAGGTGAAGCCTTGCAATGATTTAGATGGAGCTTCACGATGATGTAACCAAGAAAACTTGGAACTCCGGAAAAGAAAGACGAGCAATTGAAACCAAGAATTTTGATGAACCTCCGGAATAAGGAATAGAATTTACTGAATGAAACAAGAATAAGAATTACATTACACTTATCCTTCATCAATTAAATTGATGACCCACAATGGATTTGGCATACTACTTATTCTCGTGGAAAGGATTAAGAGAGATATAGCGTAAACTTGAGAAGGTTTTCAATGAACCACCGGTAGGATTGTTAAGAATGAATGAATTTATATGATAACGACGGAAGAGAAACTCTTGAACGAACCATCGTAAGAATTTAAAATGGACGAAGAAAAGATAAAGAAACACCGAGAAGAATTAGCAACTTAACGAAGATGCTTGCTAGGATTTAGATACAAGTGAACGAAGAGATCATGAACTGATTAGGGAATATTGAATGATGCATCGGTATGATTTGGAGAACAAGAGCTGAGAGCTTGAATGAATGATTATGACAAGATGGCCTTCGGAGGAAAGAAATGGAAACAACTCATGAAATGCTCCGGATGGGTATGAAAAGAATTCTCATAGTCAAAAACAATTATGAAAGGATGGCATCAACTTGAACTACACAACTTTGGAAGAACGGGTAATGATTTAAGAGGAACTCTTCTTCGGTCTTCAAATGTTGAGAATGACGATGAGAAACACCACCATGAATTATTGAGGAACTCCGGAATGAGAATTGGAAAGGTTGAACCAATGATGAAAAGAATTTGAAAGATTTTGGAGAAAGACATATGACTGATGGTAAAACATTCTTACATCAAACTTCGAAACGAATTTGGGAATAACTTCGAAAAGGATTAGAAGAGCCAGGTAAGATCCTGGAAAAAGACCTGTGGGTTAGGGCCCACTCAAAAGAAACACCGTTGAAAAGATTACTTGAAAGGGAGATTGCACCGGTTGATTTAAATGACTAGAATGAGATAACAAACTTGAAATAGTAAGAATTGATGCGGAGTGAAAACACGAATCTTCAGAGATATCTTCAGCACTTCGGAACAAATGAATAGCGAGAGGTGAATTATTATGAGGTGCACCGGTATGAGAAGGTATTGAAATGAGGAAAAGATGTGATCACCATCGAAAGATTGCATTGAACACACCGGGGAAGATAAAAGAACAAAGAATTATAAACTTGAGGCTCCGGTAGCATCTTCATGAGAAACACCGGGTAAGAACAAGAAGGAGAAGAATGGAGAGGCTTCACATCAATAAGATGGATACTTGATCAAGAAATCTGCGTCCTTGAAGAAATAAGGGTGGGAGGGCGGGAAAACAAAGACAACTGGGAACGTATGAAGCAAACACCGTTGAGAAGAACTGATAATTGATCTTGCGAATGTTGAAGTGATCGGATCCACTTGAAGAGAGACACACCGGTTGAAAAAAAGAATTGGCATGACAACCTCGATGATCAAGAAGGATTAGTATTCACATAGCAATATGAGAACACCGTTTGGAAAAGGTATGGAACAACACTTGACATCGAAGCAACTTGAATACCACAAATAAAACAAAAACAAAGGATTGGCTTGCAGGATAAGCCGGAACAAACATATGATAGATCCCATATCGTATCATGTGTCTGTTGGAAAGATATTCTAGGAGCTACTTGAATTCCACTAATAAACTCACGAAACTTTCTGGTTATGCAATCAGGTGTTGGGGATACAGGGGACACAAAATATATCACCCAAACTAACAATACCTAGATCCAGCTGTATCCATCCTTCAACACATAACCAAGAGACCTTCGGAAATCGTCTACCTCAACCTTCGAAAAGCATCCGTTATA
The DNA here is from genome assembly GCA_032464435.1 of Aegilops umbellulata. NCBI lineage: Eukaryota > Viridiplantae > Streptophyta > Magnoliopsida > Poales > Poaceae > Aegilops > Aegilops umbellulata. Next base: position 124,694,886 of record CP136058.1, read on the forward strand.
CGAGTTATGGCAATACTCCCGCACTCGCCTCAGTACTGGGCTATCAGGGTTATCTCACCAACAACTGTACAAAAGAGATTTTCGATGTCGGCGTACTAAACTCAGGTATTCCAGAACTGCAACGATAAAATTATGACGACAACACCTCGGAGCTCAACTCCCCGGGACACCTCCACTAAAACCCCTGCTGACGGGAGGCAACCAAGACAATGTTGTCATCATAAAACCATCGGAACGATTCTAAGATACCCGCGTGATCCTAAATTTTTTTTAGTGAAATTTGAGAAGAAAAGAGTCAAAACTCTACGTCAGGATGCCTTACCAGAGCGATGAGGAGACTGAGAAGTAAAAAGAATTCCTAAACTCTCCGATATATAATTCCTAAATGACTCAAAACATTTTTTTAGACACAACTCGGCCACTAAAAATGATCAAACAGTGGGGGCTCCTAAGGTCGGGGAAGGCTCTGATTACCAACTTGTAACGCCCTCGATGCGGCTAGATCTCCTACGTGTCGAAGCACGACTTAGAGGCATAACCGCATTGAAAGCAATGTCGCAATTGAGGTAATCTTCACACAACCCGTGTAATACATAAGGGGAAGAGATACATAGTTGGCTTACAATCGCCACTTCACACAAATACATGAATAAAACGTTACATCATACAGTTACAATCAGGGCCCGACTACGGAGCCAAAATAAAAGAAGAAACCCCAAAAGCGACAAAGGTCCACGATCGACCCCAACTGGGCTCCACTACTGATCGACTAGAACGAAACAACACAAAGAACAAGATCTTCATCGAGCTCCTCCTTGAACTCGGGTGCGTCACCTGCACGGTTTCATCGGCACCTGCAAACTGGTTTAGGAAGTATCTGGTGAGTCACGGGGACTCAGCAATCTCACACCCGCGAGATCAAGACTATTTAAGCTTATTGGTAGGGTAAAAAGGTATGAGGTGGAGCTGCAGCAAGCGACTAGCATATATGGTGGCTAACATACGCAAATGAGAGCGAGAAGAGAAGGCAAAAGCACGGTCGAACAACTATGATCAAGAAGTGATCCTGAACTACTTACGACAAACATAACTCCAACAACCGTGTTCACTTCCCGGACCCCACCGAGAAGAGACCATCACGGTTACACACGCGGTTGGTGTATTTTAATTAAGATCAACTTCGGGTTTTCTACAACCGGACATTAACAAATTCCCATCTGCCACATAACCGCGGGCACGGCTTTCGAAAGTTCAAAACCCTGCAGGGGTGTCCCAACTTAGCCCATTATAAGCTCTCGCGATCAACGAAGGATATTCCTTCTCCCCGGGAAGACCCGATCAGTCTCGGAATCCCGGCTACAAGACATTTCGACAGTAATAAAACAAGTCCAGCAAAGCCGCCCGATGCGCCGACATCCTGATAGGAGCTGCACATATCTCGTTCTCAGGGCAACACTGGATAAGTCAAGCTACGAGTAAAACCAGACTTTGAGTTTCCTCGAGGTGGCCCCGCACGCTGCTCGGTTCGGACCAACACTTAGACAAGCATTGGCCCGGGGGGGGGGGGGGCTAAAATAAGATGACCCTCGAGAGAGCGACTCCCAAGGGAAAAGTAGGTGGTGGTGAGGCAAATGGTAAAACCAAGGTTGGGCCTCGCTGGAAAAGTCTTATTCAAAGCGAACTGTCAAGGGGGTCCCATAAATCACCCGACCGCGTTAGGGACGCAAAATCCGGGAACATAACACCGATATGACGGAAACTAGGTCGGAAAGAGTGGAATAAAACACCAGGCATAAGGCCGAGCCTTCCACCCTTTACCAAGTATATAGATGCATTAATTAAATAAGATATATTGTGATATCCCAACAAGTAAACATGTTCCAACATGGAACAACATCTTCATGTTCCAACAAGGAACAAACTTCATCTTCACCTGCAACTAACAACGCTATAAGAGGGGCTGAGCAAAGCGGTAACATAGCCAAACAACGGTTTGCTAGGACAAGGTGGGTTAGAGGCTTGGTTTAGCAATATGGGAGGCATGATAAGCAAGTGGTAGGTATCGCAGCATAGGCATAGCAAAAGAGCGAGCAACTAGCAAGCAAAGATAGAAGTGATTTCGAGGGTATGGTCATCTTGCTTGAGATCCCGCAAGGAAGAAGAACGAGTCCAAGAAGAAGACAAACGGACGTAAACGAACGGATCCTCACAAACGCGATGTCAACGGAATCAACCCGAAGAAGCAACACCGGAAAGAAGCACACAACATAGTAAACAACCAACACATGAATATGGCATGATGCACAACCAAGTATGATGCATGTCCGGTTTAAAGATGCATGGCATGGCAAAGTGCAACAAACAACACTACAAATTAAGTGGAGCTCAATATGGAACGAGTTGCATATTGACAAAACACCACAACACGATATTTAGTTCGATCTCGTTTATGTACCCAGCAAGATTAAATGTTATTAAACATGGCAATGGGTGAAGCATATGAAAACTACCTATCTAGGCAAGTTTAAATGAGGCCGGAACAACAAACAACAATTCCGGAAACTCCTCATATGCATAATATGAATTTGGTACTGTTCTGACCTAAAGCATATTTTATTGTTGTTAAACAGGAAAATAAAGTGCAACATGTTAAACTATGCATTTTTCTACCCCATTTACATATATAAATTATTAAATTCCGAGCTACGTTTAAATAGTTATGAATTAAATCATTTTGACAAGGCATTTATATAAAGTTAATCAAACAGCAAGTTTAAACATTTTAACATGGATGAAAGTTGGATATTATTAAACTACACAAATTTCTGAGCATTTTACATATATAAATTATTTTAATATGATGCACGGTTCATGAGTTATTATATGCATGAAGATGAGGGTCTTTTCTGTAAAACGGTAAATTACTGGATAAATAGAGAAATTCGCCAGACGGGAAAAAAACACATTGGGCCGTATCTAGTTGGCCCAATAATGTACAGGAGAGGGCCTGGAAGGGGCTGCTCACATCAGGCCTTGGCCCAGGTCGGTGGAGGAGGCCCAAGAGGGGCCGGCTGGATCTGTGGAGGGAGTCGGGCCGGCTGGAGCTGGTCCACGCTGGTGCTGGAGCGGGTCTACGCAGGTGGGGCGGCAGCGTGCGCTCGTTCTCTGCTCGGAGGAGGACGAGGCAGAAGGCAGGGGCGATGCAGAGGAGATGCAGACAGGCAGCGGCGCAGCTGCACTGGGCTCCGGCGACGTGGAGGCTTGGCGTGGGACTTGGCGAGGCGGGGCGAGGAAGGCCGACCTGTGGTCTGCTGGTGCAGGGCGACGACGTGGGGGCTCCGGGTCAACGCGGCCGCGGGCTTGGAGATCCATGGCGGGGCTCCTGTTCATGGAGCTCGGGAGGAGTCCTGTATGAAAGAACGAGGGAGAGAGATCAGGGGACGGGGAGAGCAAGGGAAGAACGAAGCAGAGAAGAAGGGAAGCTCTCATCTGCTGGCTCCGGCGAGCTGCTGGTCGCCGGCGACGGGGCTGTCGGGATGGCCGTCGTGGAGCGGCTGCAGCGGGTACGGGGACGAGAAAGACCTGCTGGTTGGGTGGATCGATGGATTGGGCAGCACTGAAAACAAGGGAGATGGTCGGGTCGCTGGATCGGGAGGGACCCCGAGGGAAACGGAGTGGCGGCGGCGCGAGGGAAGGGTGGACGGGACAGGCTAGACTAGGGTTGGACCTATATATATAGCAAGTGGTTTAGATTAGGGGTATCTCGTCCCTGCGATCAAAATCGGACGATCGCGAATAAAATAGTTAGGGAACCCAATTAACAAAACGGAGATGTTTTGCAGACGTTTGGGGATGATCCGGATCCAACAGTGACGACTGTCCAGGTTGGGTCCGGGGCAGCTTTCGGACGCGCGCGCGAGGAGGACTGCGGGCTGACGAGAGAGGTTAGGTTGGATCTAGCAGATTGTGAAGAGCGGGTGGGTCTGAGAGAAGAGGTGAGAGATGCAGCCCGACACGGTTTCCGGAGACCGAAAACATCCGACGTTAGACCGGCTAGAATGCCGCTATATTTATTCATTGGGGCATCAAACGGACTCCGAATGCGATGAAACTTGGCAGGCGGTCTACTGACACCAAAACAACACTGCACGCCAAATTTCATCCCATTCCGAGAACATTTTCCGGCCACTTATAAAATACTATTTCGGACATGCCGCGGGCGCGTGCAAGTGTGGTTGGTCTCAGAACGGACAACAGAGAGAACAAATGAGACCGGGATGGATGCAAGTTTTGAAAACATGATGATGCAATGCGGATGATGACATGGCAAGATGCGACACGCCAACAAATGACAAAGCAACAACAGCGAATAACTGGAGGACAACTGGCACATCGGTCTCGGGGCGTCACACATGCACCGGTAGCATGCATGTAAGTGAGCTTTTAAGTCCCATTAACATGTCAAAAAGAAAAATATAATCCCATTATGCAGTAGGAGTTGGCTGATCTTTTTTCCTTACGTGGGATGATCTAAATGATGATGGGAGTTTATTTAGTTTGGCTACCAGATTTGTCATGCAGTTATAGAGTTTTTTTTGTTCTATGAAATCGATAATTTTGCGCAGAGAGATATACCGCTATTCCACGCCAATGCGCGGGGACTCATCTAGTAGTAATATTTAGGAACGGAGGGAGTACTATGTAAAGAGTTAGGTGTCGCACGGTGATAGTGTGAGGTGGGCCATGTAATCACTGAGCCTGCGTGTTTTCACTACTCTTGCACGCCTTCGCTGTAAGAATGGAGAAAATTGTAATCTAGGAGTAGTAGTATACCTCCTTTCACCGAAAGCGTGGGACATCCAGTAGTCCTACGACCTCAGTAATAAAGAACAATGAGCCGTCAAATCACATAGACCCAGCAGTATGTTGGACGGACGAAGCAACCATCACTCTTGCGCTAGTGAGAGGCCGCGTCCGCTCTGCCCAGGCATGAATGCGGCACCGATTCTTTGGAGCGGCGCTGACCGTTTTGGGCGGGAAGCGCGCGCGGGCAATGGAGGGGCTTTGGGTGGGCCAGGCTGGTCAGGAGCGGGCGTGGCAACTGTCCGCATGTCCCTACCGGACACGCCCGTAAATGAGAGGATGCACCGACTCTCATGGCTAAAATCGTACACTACACAACATCTCTTTGTAGGAGTAGGTCGATTTGTCGCTCTCTCTAACACACACATGGTGTTAAACGCACACACACACACACATGCACACACGCATGCACCTTGGTCCCGTTGCACCTTCTAACGTGACTTATTACACCTAGACGAAGGGAGTAGTAAGTATACGGGATACGATGGCACACTGACTTAAGTCGAATACAAGTGCCCAAAATTTGTGTGCATGTTATAATAAGGATTCAGGAATGTATAAAAGGTTATTTCCCTCTCGTTGAACATAACGGGTGGGTTGTGTAGCTGGTTAGCCTGTTCGCTCATCAAACTTGAGGTCTCGGGTTCGATAACTACACTTGAGCATAAATTGTGCCAGGAGGATTCTTTGACTGGTCAAAATGTTTTCTAGGATTTGCACGCTTCACACTCTCTCTCCAGTATATATATACACACTGGAGCCTCGGCGCTTGTATTTGCTCTCTTCACACTCTTTCGCCCTCTCCCGCTGGAGCCTCAGCGCTTGTAGTTGCTCTCTTCACACTCTCTCGCCCTCTCCAGATCTAAACAAGACTTCGTTGGCCTCTCTCTCCCCTGACTACTGCTCAAAGAGCCGGCAGGATCCGTCCGCCGGGAAGGGAAGGAGGCTTAACATTGTCGCTGTCGGCGCGGGAGGGCCTCCGACCCCTTCTTCTTCGCCGCCGTCCCGTCGCCTGCCGAACCACGCCCCAAGAACGTTAAGGTATAATTTACTTACTCCACATGCATTGCTCTAGCTGCATGTATACCACGAATCTAGGACGTGTTCCAAAGAGGAAAGGAGTGGGAAAAGTTGTATATAGCATGAATCTAGGACGTTGTTCAAAGAGGAAATGAAGGGGGAAAGTTGTATAGCATTAATCTACGACATGGTTCAACGAGGAAAGGAATGGGGGAAAGTAGTGGGGAAAGTTGTATCGCATAAATCTAGGACGTGGTTCAAAAAGGAAAGGAAGGGGCGAAAGTACTAGTTCAAAAAGGAAAGGAAGGGACAAGGCTGTAGAGTTTGAGCAGGACTAGATTTGTTGCGCTCACATAGGGAAAGGCGTCTGATAACAAAACTGGGACCAACACGGACTGACACGGAGTTTTTTTTAGTCCCTACACCAAAATGTCCCTATAAAAAAACACCCTCTAATAATGCCGCTGCAAAATTGATGCAATGCCACAGTTAAAAGCAAATTACATGTTTAATGAATTTTATTGTTAATATAATCTCTATGTTAATATTAATCAATGCCATCGTTTGAGAAATGCTACTGTCTTGCTTTCTTTTCCATTTAGATAAGGTAGATGCTTCTTTTTGTTGGCTTCTGTGTCATCCACCGTTATTGACCACTAATCGTTTCCTTTGCACCTCTGTGTAAACAGGGTTATCTGCTTCACCTCGTTGCCATTGTGACCTTTTGTTGCACTGCACAAAACACTTTTGTTTTAAGAGTGTTTTGTGTAGTTCAACCAAAATGTCACACCGACAACGTTGCTTGATTGCTTGATCTTAGTGGAACTGCACAAGAGGAGATCTTACTTCCTATCCGTTAAGGCGAATTTGGTTCAGATCTTCTTCTTGTGAGTTGTTTGAATTCTGCATCATGAGAGGTCAGTACTACCCTTCTTTCACATGATCATCTTCCTCTGAAGAAGAATATGGAGTACGTGAAGTGACTAGTTCCGATTATGCCAGGATGAAGAAGCCCTGTCTATCTTATCATCAGAAGGAGGAGTTGAAGGATGGTTACATTACTCCCCACAAGACCAAACTAACTTCAGCTCAGAAGGACTGACAAAATCTCCATTTTTTTGTTGTGATGCGCGACTACAATGTTGTTCTAGGATTCTTTCTGGTGAGTTCCATTTTTCTAAAAGTGTGCTCTACATGGACCATGTATGTGCCTGTTGAAACTATCAATTCATAGTACAGTTTGCTCTATACTAATCACTTTTTTGTATTTGTGCAAACAGGGGTGCTCAGCTTGATTTCAATGGGAATTGCACAAAATGTTCATGAATACATCGAATCATTCATTTCCACCACAAGAAAGGAGGTGCCGATAAGTTCAAGGCGTTGCAACATATAAGGGCGAAATCATACAAGCTACGCGTGAATTTTGTTGATTTTGGTGGAACTACACAAAAAGAACAGCCGGTTTATTTAGCACGAGGTGCCATGTCAATGTCCGAACTGATGGCAAACCCTGCCCATTCCACAATCATAGACATTCGATATTTTGGAATGGGACAACCTTGTCAAATTTTGCTCATTGATTTTAGCAAGACATGCGTTTGATATTTTCGAATGGGACGCCCTTTGCTGTCAGCAGCGTCGATCAATTATTTTATTTATTCTTTAGTTGTGAAGTAAATATTGCCTCTGACATGTGAGTCGCTGAGATGCATAATCATTGATTGTTTTGAATGTTCTCTATGAATTGCCAGGCCTGTGTGTTTGGTTGCAATGTACAGAAATGCTAAAAAGCTGCTCAAACTCTTTGTACTCCTTCTGTTGCTTTTTACTTCGCACATTGTGAAAGTGCATACTTTTTTGAACAAGATTGGTCAAAGTAGAGATACTTTGACTGCAGACAAAACTTGTATGCAGACTAGAAAGGACCGGAGGGAGTACATGTGAAACTGCTGCAAACGAGGTGATCACCCTGGGAATAATGCTAGTACGTATTTTTTGCATGTTCATCCAATGCCAGTGATACAGGAATTCGAACTAATCGAAATAAATTAATTCATACACGGTCGGATTTCATATAAACATGCCAGATTTCATTACATTTCATACATTCTTCAACTAAAAAGGGGTGCGCTGGAGGTATAATTAATTAACCGAAGCTACCCACCTGTGTCCCGCTGAGCCAAACAGAAGCTTCAGTGACTTAACTGCAGGTGCAGTTGCATAACTGACATGTGGCCTGTTGGGCCCACGTGTCAGTCAGCCAACTGCACCAGCAGTTAAGTAGAAGCAACGTTCTTCTACAGCAGAACTCCCCGACTCCACGTCGCTGCCAAGAAGCTAACCGACAGTCAATGGACAACCCGCCTAGCTTGGCTTCAATAGGAGGGTAGCAGCGGTGGCCTTACTTGGACCCGAGCGACGGTGACCTACCGTGTTCTACTCTTCCTCTTTTTTTGTGTGGCGCGGCCTCGTTGGCAGCGGGGCGGGGCGTCGGCGGAGCTGGCGATGTCCTCTGTCTCGTTGCCGGCGGGCGGCGCCTCAGCAGAGCGGTGGAAATCCTCCCCGCATTGCCGACAGGGTGGGGCCTCGGCTGAGCCAGCGATGTCCTCTGCATCGTTGTTGGCGGGGCAGGGCCTCGGCGGAGCCGGCGGTGTCCTTTGCCTTGTTGTTGGCGCCGCGGGGCCTCGGCGGAGCAGGGCCTCGTCGACGCCAGCGGAGCGGGGACTCGTCGGAGCCCACATTGTCCTCTGCCTCGTCCTCGGTCTCACCAAACAGCGCCTCACCCGCTTCATCGCCCTCTTTGCTAGCCTCTTTGTAGGCGGCCGCAGCCTCCGCCACCCGCATGCGGTACCGCCAGCGCTCGAGGCGGTTCTTGCGGGCGGAGTGGTACGAGTCGAGCAGCGCCTCCTGCTCCGCCCACTCCGCGGTGATCTGCTCCTCCGCGAGCAGGTGCTCCTGGAGGAGATGGTGGTTGTAGGCGGCGTCGGCCTGCGCCTCCCGAAAGTACTCCTAACGCATCTGCCTCACACTGTCCATATATTGGGCACGTGCCTCGCCGATGGTCATGGTGCAATGCACCGGCGAGGATGGCGCGGAGGAGGGGGTTGGCGCCGGATCGTCGACTACCATGTTCTCCATTGGGACATCGTCGTCCTCCGGCTGCCTGCCGGCCAGCCAGTCGGCAGCAATGGCTGCCATCTCCTTATGGTCCGTCGTCCGCCCATCCCGAAGTGCGCTGGAGCGCGAGGAGGCCATAGTGGGCAGTAGTGGTGTGGACAGGAGAAAGGGAACGAATGCGGATGACTGCGGCTATGGCCGGCGCATCAGTTTATATAGCAATGGTGAGCGGGCGAAGGGACGGACGTGTGGCGCCGGAGTAGCCGCCTCGGCAACCGCGTATCATTAATGTGGGTGGCAGATGAACAAACGGACGACACTTGTGTCGTTTGAAGGCGGAGCAATCGCCTGCACCGGGAAGCGGGGCGGGCGGCGCTGACTGTTTCGGGCGGAAAGCGCACGCGGGCGAGGAGATGACTTTACTTGGAGAGGATGACAATGGAGACCCACCAGGTCCATAGCCTCACGTACGCAAGTGCCTCCTTATTGTATATATATATATATGTATAAAACTATACTCCCTCCGTCTAGGTGAATAAGTCGTATTAGAAGGTGCATCACGACCTAGGTGCAAGCAGATTGGTGGAAAAGAAGAATATTTCTCTCTTCTAAACACAACATTTAATCACAACAGTTAAGAGGATGCCTTATTAGCTACCCATGCAGGCCATCGTAATTCATAGCATGCAAAGCGCTTTTATTTCTTGCCTAATAACCGCATGGACGTGCTGCATGCATTGGTCCTTGCCCGAGCAAAAAAAGGGAGGAAATGGGTTTCCACGGGAGACAACGAGGCAGAGGTGGAAGCGCTCACTGGAGTAATTTATTTTGCTTCCCCCTGCTTTCCTGACATCACGGTCCCACACCATTGTCAACCTATGTATAGTCAATAAACGAGAGAATTGCACAAGAAGCGGCCGACAGCTGGGACCAAGCAACTCGAGCAGTATTTGTGTTTTTGAGGTGTGAGCACTGCAGAGTTTTTTGATGTTTAGCCCAGATATTAATTTTTCTCCTCTGAACAACAACGAAAACATCGCTGCAGGTATTAACTGGGCGGGCTGTGGCCCGTCTAGCCGAGGCCAGATATCCAGCCCAGATATTATTATTTTTCAAGCTGAAAATGGCTAGCCCAGCTATATTTTTTTTAGGAATACCCAGGCAAGGTCAAGTTGTTATTCTCCGCCCCGCTGGGCTGCAAATCTTTCCTAGGAGGGATGCATTAGGCTTAACAAGAAAATGGGCTTTAAGAAATAATAAATGGGATGTAATTATAAAAACTGGGCAGTAACTATAAAAAAATGCACCAAACACGTGATCACTTTATAAAATATTGTTTTCGGATATTGAAAATTTTAATTTCATTAATTGTTGCGAGCGCAATGTTTCGTTGGATTTTTACGTAATATAAATTTATATTGAAATTGTATTTAATCTGACTAGAAATTTCGGGATAAAAATATTTCGGATCCCATCAAAATGTGGGAAATTTTATTGAATTCCGTTTTGAACGGTTTGTTGAAATGGGTTGTACTTTTAACAAACTGTAAATGGGCTGTAGTAAATTCCATTAGAATTCAAAAATGGGCTACACATTCTTACAAATCTCAAATGGGCTATAAGTTCTCTGCCACACACTTCTGGCCTTACTAAGTTGACGCGTCCCCTAAAAAACAGAGTTGACGCGTATGCAAGGCTTTGTAAACTTATAGTCAACACACGGTTCTAGCAGCAGTGGCCGTTGGATGTCCATCCAACGGATGCCGTGTTTCTTCTTCAATCTCGGATATTCTAGCTTCACCCGCCCAAAAAATGATTCCTCCCCCTGACATCTGGGGCGCACCGTTTCGAAAGCTGACTTGTGGGCCTACTAAGTTGATGTACCAAGGGCTTTGTCAACTTAGTCAATATAAACGATTCTAGCTGCAGTGACCGTACAATGTCCATCCAACGGCCATAGTGCTTCTTCAACCTCTGGTCTTCTTGCTCCAGCCGCCCAATGCAGCACCGGTCGTGCCGCCTGCTCCTGCCTCCCGTGGCCGGCTGTGCTGCCGTGGAGGCCTCACCGCCCCCTACTATTCCCACCGCTGGCCAGGCCTTGCGGCGACGGCAGCCTCACACCGCAGCCGAACGAGTGAACCCTCATACTCCTCTCCGCGTGGGCATCCACTGCCACGTCTTCACCGGCTCCGCGTCGTCCCCTTCCTAGGCCTCGTCGTCGTCCACCGCCCTGGTGCTCTCGGCGCGGCGTGGTCAACGTGGTAAAGGAACGACTTCCATCGGACGTGGACTGTACGTGGAGAGGCTGACAGCTGGGTCCATGGTGGCAGCAAGGAAGTGCCTCCTTATTACGTGGAAAATAATGATTCCTCCACCTGACAGCAGGGACCCACCGGACGGGCCATCGTATTTCGCAAAAAGACGTTTCCCGCCTGACTGCTGGGACCCACCAGCTACACCTTCGCATGCAAGGAAGTGCGTCCGGGCAAAAAAACAATTCGCCCCCCTGACTGCTGGGACCCACCAGCTACATCTTCGCATGCAAGGAAGTGCGTCCGGGCAAAAAAAACCAAAACGATTCGCCCCCCTGACTGCTGGGACCCACCAGCCCCCCCGACAGTTGGGACCCACCAGCTACATCTTCGCACGCAAGGAAGTGCATCCTGGCAAAAAAAACGATTCGCCCCCTGACTGCTGGGACCCACCAGCTACATCTTCGCAGGCAAGGAAGTGCCTGACAGTCGGGACCCACCTGGTCGAAGCGTACGTAGCGTTGTCATTCTGGTCGCGAAAGTGTACGTACATATATACTGGTCGATGTAGAGGCGCGCACGTGTTGTAGTAGAGGCGCGCACGTAGCATGTACACGTACGTACAGCGGCCAGGGTGGAAGGAAGAAAATACGGCCACGTATGTGTACATACAGGCGGGGTCTCGAACGCCTACTCGCGCATACGTACGGCGAGGGCTCGTGTACATGGCTGGGTCGGAACGGAGAAACAACATCGTCGTCGTGTTCATGGGGAGGCAACAGCATGCGTGGTCATGTTCATCGGGAGGGCTTGGATGGAACAGGCGATGGAAACGAGGCCTGGCGTACCGCAGAACAGAGGAAACGGCCTTGTGTTCGACCGGCCACATTCGAAACGGGATCCTGTTCATCGAGAGGGGTGTGGCGTACCGCACAACGGAGGAAACGGACCTCCTACGGTCGAAACAGGGGTCCTATTGATCGCGAGGGGTGTGGCGTACCGCACAACGGAGGAAACGGACATCCTATGGTCGAAATAGGGGTCCTGTTGATCGGGAGGGGTGTGGCGTACCGCACAACGGAGGAAACGGACCTCCTACAGTCGAAACGGGGGTCCTGTTGATCGGGAGGGGTGTGGCGTACCGCAAAACGGAGGAAACGGACTTGTGTTGGAGCGCTACGGTCGAAACGGGGGTCCTGTTCATCGGGAGGGGTGTGGTGTACCGCAAAACGGGACTCCACGGGATACTATTCATCTCCACCGTCGACCCCCTCCAGCCTCCACAAGCTACTGTTCATCCACCGTCGACCTCCTCCAGCCTCCACAGGCTCCTGTTCATCCAGCCTCCACCGCGCGCTACTCCACCGGCTACGGTTCAACCACCCCTCCACCGTCTACTGTTCATCTAGCCCTCCACACCATGGGGTCCTGTTCAACCACCCCTCCACGGGCACCCCTCCATCGTCTACTATTCATCCTGCCCTCCACACCACGGGGTCCTGTTCATTCACCCCTCCACGGGCACCCCTCCACCGTCTACTGTTCATCCAGCCCTCCACCACACCACGGGGTCCTGTTCATCCAGAGGCAACGCCACCGCTCACTGTTCATCCAAACCCCCCCGCAACGCTCACTCTTCATCCCATCGATCGGCTTCAGTTAGCAGCAGTAGCCAAGGAATCGCTCGATCGGGTTCAGTTAATAGCCATCGATCGATCGCTTGGGTTCAGTAACGCGTAGCCTGCAGTGCAATCGCTCGGGTTCAGTTAGAGCCCAACGCCTCGCTTGGGTTCAGTAAGAGCCAACGCCTCGCACACACGCGCGTACGTGTACGAGAGAAACGCGCATCGCTCGGCCCCCGACCTCCCACCGTAACCGGGAACTCCCCGAAATTTTCCTCCCCCTCGCTTCTACCACGATTTTTTCATCATGGACGGCCCAAAGAATGTCATGCAGCTGCGTCTCCGGCCCACCCAAGACGAAAAGCCCATTTTCTGTCATGATTTTTTGTCATAGAAGTAGGAGCACACCACATCTATGATGATACCGGGTTTTGTCACAATTATCGTCATAGAAGTGTCATATGTATGACAGAAAAAAATTTCGTTCGGCCCAAAATGTCACGGATGTGTCTTTTTTTTGTAGTGATGTCTTGACCATATCACATCACAACATGTCCTGCAAAAACAAGTTAGGCGTCCTCTACTTTGTGGTTGCAAGTTTTACGTGGCTGCTACGGGCTGAGCAAGAACCGTTCTTACCTACGCATCAAAACCACAACGATAGTTCGTCAAGTTAGTGTTGTTTTAACCTTCTCAAGGACCAAGCGTAGCCACACTCGGTTCAACTAAAGTTGAAGAAACTGACACCCCCCAGCCACCTGTGTGCAAAGCACGTCGGTAGAACCAGTCTCGCGTAAGCGTACGCGTGATGTCGGTCCGGGCTGCTTCATCAACAATACCGTCGAACCAAAGTATGACATGCTGGTAAGCAGTATGACTTGTATTGCCCACAACTCACTTATGTTCTACTCGTGCAAATAACATCTACGCATAAACCTGGCTCGGATGCCACTGTTGGGGAACATAGCAATTTCAAAAAAATTCCTACGCACACGCAAGATCATGGTGATGCATAGCAACGAGAGGGGAGAGTGTCGTCTATGTACCCTCGTAGACCGCAAGCGGAAGCGTTATAACAACGCGGTTGCTGTAGTCGTACATCTTCACGATCGACCGATCCTCAACACCGAACGTACATCACCTCCGCGTTCAGTACACGTTCATCTCGGTGACGTACCACGAACTCACGATCCAGTAGAGCTTCCAGGAAGAGTTTCATCAGCACGCCGGTGTGGTGACGGTGATGATGATGCTACCAACGCAGGGCTTCGCCTAAGCACCGTTACAATATGACCGAGGTGGATTATGGTGGAGGGGGGCACCGCACACGGCTAAGAGATCAATGATCAATTGTTGTGTCTCCAAGGGGTGCCCCCTCCCGTATATAAAGGAGTGGAGGAGGGAGAGGGCCGGCCCTCTCTATGGCACGCCCTAGGGGAGTCCTACTCCCACCGGAAGTAGGATTCCCCCTTTCCTAGTAGAACTAGGAGCCCTTCCAAGTAGTAGGAGTAGGAGAAAAGGAAAGGGAAAAGAGAAGAGAAGGAAGGAGGGGGCGCCGCCCCTCCCCCTAGTCAAATTCGGACTAAGCCTTGGGGGGGCGCGCTGCCTCCCCTCTCTCTTTCCCCTAAAGCCCAATAAGGCCCATATACTCCCCGGCGAATTACCGTAACTCTCCGGTACTCCGAAAAATACCCGAGTCACTCGGAACCTTTCTGAAGTCCGAATATAGTCGTGCAATATATCGATCTTTACGTCTTGACCATTTCGAGACTCCTCGTCATGTTCCCGATCTCATCCGGGACTCCAAACTACCTTCGGTACATCAAAGCACATAAACTCATATTACTGATCGTCATAGAACTTTAAGCGTGCGGACCCTACGGGTTCGAGAACTATGTAGACATGACCGAGACACGTCTCTGTTCAATAACCAATAACGGAACCTGGATGCTCATATTGGCTCCTACATATTCTACAAAGATCTTTATCGGTCAAATCGCATAACAACATACGTTGTCACTTTGTCATCGGTATGTTACTTGCCCGAGATTCGATCATCGGTATCTCAATACCTAGCTCAATCTCGTTAATGGCAAGTCTCTTTACTCGTTCCATAATGCATCATCCCGCAACTAACTCATTAGTCACATTGCTTGCAAGGCTTATTGTGATGTGTATTACCGAGAGGGCCCAAAGATACCTCTCCGACAATCGGAGTGACAAATCCTAATCTCGATCTATGCCAACTCAACAAACACCATCGGAGACGCCTGTAGAGCACCTTTATAATCACCCAGTTACGTTGTGATGTTTGGTAGCAAACAAATTGTTCCTCCGGCATTCGGGAGTTGCATAATCTCATAGCCATAGAAACATGTATAAGTCATGAAGAAAGCAATATCAATATACTAAACGATCAAATGCTAAGCTAACGGAATGGGTCAAGTCAATCACATCATTCTCTAATGATGTGATCCCGTTAATCAAATGACAACTCATGTCTATGGCTAGGAAACTTAACCATCTTTGATTAACGAGCTAGTCAAGTAGAGGCATACTAGTGACACTTTGTTTGTCTATGTATTCACACATGTATTATGTTTCCGGTTAATACAATTCTAGCATGAATAATAAACATTTATAATGAAATAAGGAAATAAATAATAACTTTATTATTGCCTCTAGGGCATATTTCCTTCACCCCCTGCCTCGTGGGCACCTCGTGTGCTCTCCGGACTCCGTTTTCTTGCACGATACTTCTTTTGGTTGGTAAATATTCATTATATAATCTTCCGAAGGTTTTGACTACCGTACCATGCAAATATCCTCTATTTTTGTTTCGAGTTGTTTTTCTGATAGATGTAGATCACCATGACGTCTCCAAGTGCCCCCAAGGACAAGTTCTTCGAGAAGGTCATCAACCCCTAACTCGCGGAAGTGCTGCAACATCCTCAAACCATTGAGATGCGTGAGGGGTTGCTGCACATCCGCGATGTTGAGGGACCAAGGAGGACCGGAAGCGTGGAGACAAGGCTTGCAGCAATGGAGCAACAAGTTTTCAAGTGCCAGGAGATGGTGGAACGTGGACTCGACGCCAATCACATAATGATCACAGAGTTCACCAACAACCACAAGCTGGACTCCAAGAACATTGGGGAGGCCATCTTCAAGCTTCACGAGAAAATCGAGCACCTCCAAGCCCAGATCTATGACCTGCAAAACCAAAATTGTGAGTATGAATATAGATTCAAGAGGATGAGTTTGGCTATAGATTTGATGATCCCTGCGACTCGATCATCCTTCTATGATGGTGAGCCTATGCCTTGGAAAATGGACGACAAGCCTACATCATCAACAACTCCATCATCACCACCTCCGAGGAAAGAGATATAATCACATGGGTATGGGCAGTCCCCTTGGCAACTGCCAAGCTTGGGGGAGGTGCCCCGGTATCGTATCACCATCACACTCCCATCTTTACCGTTTTTCTTAGTTTGATCCTTTTAGTAATATCTTGATCTAGTAGAATAAAGTTTTAGTATCATTTAGTTTTGAGTTTTGCTTTATGATCCCTCTATGTAATCGAGTCCGTGAGCTATATATAATAAAGATTAGTTTTGAGTCAAGGGCTTGTTTATGTTGCTATGATCGTGAGGGAATAAAAGAAAAAGAAAGAATAAAAAGAAATAAAGAGATCATATTGATCTTATGGAGAGTAATGACTTCACATATAAAGAGTATGATGAATAAAAGTTGTTGAGAGTTGACAAACAGAGTTTTGGTCATCGTGGCAATTAATAGGAAGTAATAAAGAAAGAGAGGTTTTCACATATAAATATACTATCTTGGACATATTTTATGATTGTGAGCACTCATTAAAATATGACATGCTAAAAAGTTGATGTTGGACAAGGAAGACAACGTAATGGGTTATGTTTTCTTATATCTGAAATAAAGTATATTGTCATGGATCATCCAACATGTTGAGCTTGCCTTTCCCCCTCATGCTAGACAAATTCTTTGCACCAAGTAGAGATACTACTTGTGCTTCCAAATATCCTTAAACCCAGTTTTTCCATGAGAGTCCACCATACCTACCTATGGATTGAGTAAGATCCTTCAAGTAAGTTGTCATTGTTGCATGCAATAAAAAATTGCTATCTAAATATGTATGATTTATTAGTGTGGATAAAATAAGCTTTATACGATCTTGTGATGTGGAAGAAATAAAAGCGACAGACTGCATAATAAAGGTCCATATCACAAGTGGCAATATAAAGTGACATTCTTTTGCATTAAGATTTTGTGCATCCAACCATAAAAGCACATGACAACCTTTGCTTCCTTCTGCGAAGGGCCTATCTTTTATTCTTGTCTTATACCCTATACAAGAGTCATGGTGATCTTCACCTTTCCTTTTTACATTTTATCCTTTGGCAAGCACATTGTGTTGGAAAGATCCTGATATATATATATATATATATATATATATATATATATATATATATATATATATATATATATATATATATATATATATACATATATATCCAATTGGATGTAAGTTATCATGAATATTATTGTTGACATTACCCTTGAGGTAAAAGGTTGGGAGGCAACACTATAAGCCCCTATCTTTCTCTGTGTCCGATTAAAACTCCATACCCATAAGTATTGCGTGAGTGTGAGCAATTGTGAAAGACTAAATGATAGTTGAGTATGTGGACTTGCTGAAAAGCTCTTATATCGACTCTTTCCGCTGTTATGATAAATTGCAATTGCTTCAATGACTGAGATTATAGCTTGTTAGTTTTCAATGAAGTTTCTGATTCATACTTTACATTGTGAATAGATTGTTACTTGAGCATAAGAAATCATATGACAAAATTCATATATGTTGTTGTTATAAGAATTATCATGATGCCCTCATGTCCGTATTTTATTTTATCGACACCTCTATCTCTAAACATGTGGACATATTTTTCGTTATCGGTTTCCGCTTGAGGACAAGCGAGGTCTAAGCTTGGGGGAGTTGATACGTCCATTTTCCATCATGCTTTTATATCAATATTTATTGCATTATGGGCTGTTATTACACATTATGTCACAATACTTATGCCTATTCTCTCTTATTTTACAAGGTTTACACGAAGAGGGAGAATGCTGGCAGCTGGAATTCTAGGCTGGAAAAGGAGCAAATATTAGAGACCTATTATGCACAACTCCCAAAGTCCTGAAACTTCACGGAGGCACGTTTTGGAATTAACAAAAGATATTGGCAAAAGAATTAACCAGAGGGGCCCCACACCCTAGCCACGAGGATGGGGGCGCGCCCTACCCCCCGGGGCGCGCCCCCTTTCTCGTGGGCCCCCTGGCAGGCCTCTGGTGCCCATCTTCTGCTATATGAAGTCTTTCGTCCAAGAAAAAATAAGGAGGAAGCTTTCGGGACGAAACACCGTCACCACGAGGCAGAACCTTGGCGGAACCAATCTAGGGCTCCGGCAGAGCTGTTCTGCCGGGGAAACTTCCCTCTGGGAGGGGGAAATCATCGCCATCGTCATCACCAATGATCCTCTCATCGGGAGGGGGTCAATATCCATCAACATCTTCACTAGCACCATCTCCTCTCAAACCCTAGTTCATCTCTTGTATCCAATCTTTGTCCCAAAGCCTTAGATTGGTACCTGTGGGTTGCTAGTAGTGTTGATTACTCCTTGTAGTTGACGCTAGTAGGTTTATTTGGTGGAAGATCATATGTTCAGATCCTATATACATATTAATACTCCTCCGATTATGAACATGAATATGATTATGTGAACGTCGACTACATAACACTTCACCATTATTTGGGCCTAGAGGAAGGCATTGGGAAGTAATAAGTAGATGATGGGTTGCTAGAGTGACAGAAGCTTAAACCCTAGTTTATGCGTTGCTTCGTAAGGGGCTGATTTGGATCCATATGTTTCATGCTATGGTTAGGTTTACCTTAATACTTCTTTTGTTGTTGTGAATGCTTGCAATAGGGGTTAATCATAAGTGGGATGCTTGTCCAAGGAAGGGCAGTACCAAAGCACCGGTCCACCCACATATCAAATTATCAAAGTAACGAACGCGAATCATATGAGCATGATGAAAACTATATTGACGATAATTCCCATGTGTCCTCGGGAGCGTTTTCCTTCATATAAGAGTTTGTCCAGGCTTGTCCTTTGCTACTAAAAGGATTGGGCCATCTAGCTGCACCTTATTTACTTTCATTACTTGTTACCCATTACAAATTACCTTATCACAAAACTATCTGTTATCGATAATTTCAGTGCTTGTAGAGAATACCTTACTGAAAACTGCTTGTCATTTCCTTCTACTCCTCGTTGAGTTCGACACTCTTACTTATCGAAAGGACTAAGATAGATCCCCTACACTTGTGGGTCATCATGGCTGATTTGCCCCGACGAGCTGGTGTGGGGCGCGACCACGAAGGACGCAGGAACCGGCAGGCGCGCCGGAGATGGATGTCGCTGGTCGATGCGATGGCTCGACGACCCGCACCGATGCGACTTAGCGACGCCGGCTAGAAATCATACGACAGAGATGAGTAGAGGAGGTTCCGGTGGTGAGTTGGCAGATGGGCGGAGATAGAATCCGGCAGAGCAAGGCGGCTTGACCGCGGCGGCTCAGTGCGGCCGCAGGGTGAGAAGGCCAATGGAGAGGCGGCTTGAGGCGAACAGATGGGGCCCCGACGGCTCGGCATGGTGAAAATCCGGGTCATGCCCGTTGACCATTTCTGTTTCCAGGTCATAGCCAAGCCAACTTGTACTAGCCCTTCACAGTTGCTGTATTGGAATAATACTTGATGTCCAGTTCGCTTTGACTTGGTCTTGGCTGATCGATGTTGTGTAGTCCAATTGAAACATAAGCCACGGGGTATGTGTTGAATCTGCGGAGAAAATTCATGTTGCCTATGTGACAGAAAGCGATCGGATGAATCGCTTGTGACTGCTGTTGTTTGACTCGTGCATCCGTAATAGAGACCTGCTAGATCGTTGTTGATGACGACAAAAAATCTGTCAGCTGATAACCCACAAGTATAGGGGATCAATTGTAGCCTCTTTCGATAAGTAAGAGTGCCGAACCCAACGAGGAGCTAAAGGTAGAACAAATATTCCCTCAAGTTCTATCGACCACCGATAGAACTCTACACACGCTTGACGTTCGCTTTACCTAGAACAAGTATGAAACTAGAAGTACTTTGTAGGAGTTTTTGGATAGGCTTGCAAGAAAGTAAAGAGCACGAAAATAAAATCTAGTGGCTGTTGTAAGTAAAGAAGCAATAAAGTAAATATAGCGAGTGTGGAAAAGTGGTGGTAGGAGTTGCGAAATTGTCCCTTAAGCAATTGACTACTTTACTTGACCGATAGCAAGTTTTATGTGGGAGAGGCCACTTCTAACATGTCATCCCTTACTTGGAATTCTATGCACTTATGATTGGAACTATTAGCAAGCATCCGCAACTACTAACATTCATTAAGGTAAAACCCAACCATAGCTTTAAGATATACTGGTCCCCCTTCAATCCCGTATGCATCAATTTCTATGCTAGGCTGAAGCTTCTATCACCCTTGCCCTCCAATACATAGTCCTATCAACATACAACTAACCCTATGGTGTGATCCACGCGCGCGCTCATATGATGGGCACCAAAGGACAGAAACATAACCACAAGTAAATTAAATCAATCATAGCAATTCATCAACCACCGATAGGACAACGAAAATCTACTCAGACATCATTGGATGGCAACACATCATTGGATAATAATATGAAGCATAAAGCACCATGTTCAAGTAGAGGGTACAGCGGGTTGCGGGAGAGTGGACCGCTATAGATAGAGGGGGCAAGGTGATGGAGATGTTGGTGAAGATGGCGGAGGTGTTGGTGAAGATCGCGGTGATGATGATGGCCCCCGGCGGTGTTCCGGCGCCACCGGAAGCGAGGGGGAGAGAGCCCCCCTTCTTCCTCTTCTTCCTTGACCTTCTCCCTAGATGGGAGAAGGGTTTCCCCTCTGGTCCATGTTCTCCATGGCGTGGGAGGGGCGAGAGCCCCTCCGAGATTGGATATGTCTCTCTGTCTCTCTCTGTTCCTGCGTTCTGTTCTACTGCCTTTTCACCGTTTCTGGTACATATGGAGATCCGTAACTCCGATTGGACTGAAACCTTCGCCGTATTTTCCCCCCTGAAAATTAGCTTTCTTGCGGCCAAAGAAGGGCATCAACTGCCTTACGGGTGGCCCACGAGGGTGGGGGGCGCGCCCTCCTGGTACGGGTGTGGACCCTGCCTCGTGGCCACCTCGGACACCGTGTGTCGGTGTACTAGAGTAGGGGTACCCTAGTACCCCGAACTTGCGCATGGGCAGTTGCAGTGCCCCGCGGCAAGGCTTGCCAGGTGACCGCCAAGGACCTCCATAGTTGCTCTGGAGCCATTCAAGAACAAAGTATTCAAGCCAAGGAGACAAGGCCCCGGCAAGAGGAGCTTGCCGGGAAGGCCACTCAAGACAAAAAGGCCCCGGCAAGAGGAGCTTGCCGGGAAGGCCACTCAAGGCATGAGGCCCCGGTAAGAGGAGCTTGCCGGGAAGGCCACTCAAGACATAAAGACCCCGGCAAGAGGAGCCTGCCGGGAAGGCCAACCAAGGCATGTCAAGGAACTTGCCGCGACGCGCCACGCGTCCCGGCAAGGCCCGGCGAGCGACAAGCTTCCGGACGCGACAAGACAACGACCGCGGCAAGGCGTTGCCGCGGCAAGCGACCACCCTGTACCTGCGCTCCAGCACACCCACCAACGTGTCACTCTGGGACCCTTCCAGGGGTACGTGGCGGGAGGCTGTGCAGCTAGGGGTACGCGGTGGCAAGCGGCGCTGACAAGATTGCCATCGTGGCGAACGGTGGCGCCCCTGACGGTCCCTTTTCTGCACTGTTTGGGCGACGTAGATGGGCATTTAATGCCCTTGTCCCCTGCCGTCAGGGTTAGGTATGATACACTGTACAAGTAGCTGTACCAACCGCAGCAACTTTCCATTTTTACCCTTGCCTACGTTGCCACCTGTCGGTGACCCCTTGAGCATATAAAAGGGAGCCCATGCGCAATGTAGAAGGGGAGGACGAACAGAAGCACGCTCGGTCCCGTTAGCTGCTTGAGTGTACTGTAGCACTCAGCGCTCCCGAGCAAGAACACAATACAATCCACAAAGAGGCAGTAGGGTTTTACGCATCCGTGCGGCCCGAAGCTGGTTAAAAACCGCTCGTGTGCCTCGCCTCGATCCACTCTTCGTGCGGCCTCCGCCCCCCGCCGAACCGAAAAGGGGCTCCGTCCCCATAGGTGCTCGTGGAGCCAGTTTCCCCGACATCTTTGGCGCGCCAGGTAGGGGGCGTCGAGGTTGTGTGAACCTGATCCGACGTTCACGCGAGCTAGATCTCCATCATCTTCATCGACATGCCACCGAAGAAGAAGGCTTCGAAGGCAGCTGATACGCCCGCGACAGATCCACCACTGCCGGAACAAACAGTTGGTGGGGAAGACGCCGGCGGAAGAACGGGCGTCGACGAGGGAGCCCACGGTGCCGCCAGGTCCAAGGACAAGGCTGCGCTGCCCGTCGGCGGCGTAGCCGGCTCCCACGACGACAGGGTGTCCGTAGATGCACCGCGCCCATCTCAAGAGGTACGGGACCGGCAGCGTCATCGTACTCATGGTACCATACGCTTGCTAGACCCAAATCGAGCCGGCGGATCTCGGGATGCTCAAGGCCAGCATGCACGCCAACATGCTGGCGCGAGCGAGGCACGGTTGCCTGGACGGGATATTGCTCCTTCTAACGCAGTAAGAAGTTCGAGCATATCCCGCTCCTCGCACCGTTCGCCACCGCTGCCCGCCACTCCAGCAGAAGCTTTGGCGCGAGCACAACTGCTCTTAGATTTCCCTCCAGCGCCGGACAAGATCGACGACTGGAGGGCCACCATTCAGAGTCTCATCGGCTTCGCCAACGGCGACACTCCACGGCAACCGACTGCATCGCAGCCACGGCAAGCCAGCCAGGTGCGAGCCGATGGCGACAAGACCGGTGTGGGTGCAACCACCGTGCACTCTCCGCCCCGAAGGCCAAGATCGCCGACTCGCCGGTCCATCGCGACAGCGACTCCACTGCGTCATCAGACCCGCGAGCTCGTCGCGACCAGCGTCAAGTTCTTCACGAACAACAGCAAGAAGACGCTCGTACTCGCATCGAGCGCCGAAGAGAAGCGCGTCGTCAATCAGACCGGCGCGCTGGGCCCACTGTCGACATGCATGCGCCAGGGGAACCAGGCGACCTACCCTACGCGGTAGGTTGCCCTGCGTTTACCCCCGAGCTGCGGCAAGTCCAGTGGCCCAGTACGAAGAATTTCAAGCCAGACGTACCAGAGAAGTACGACGACAGGTTGCATCCGTCGGAGTTCCTCAGCATATACACCATCGCGGTGCAAGCTGCCGGGGGGCGAGACGACAAGATCCTTGCCAACTACTTCCCGCTGGTGCTCAGGCCCAACTTCAGGTCCTGGCTCATGCACTTGCCGGAGAACTCCATATCCTCCTGGGCAGACCTGTGCCATCAGTTTGTCAGTGCCTTTACAGGCGGCCACAAACCTCATGGCCAGGAGAGTGATCTTCATCTGCTCACCCAGAAGGAAGGAGAGCCTCTGTGCAAGTACATCCAGAGATTCAGCCAAGTGCAACGCAACATCCCAGATGTCCACCCTGCCGCGGTCATCAGCGCGTTCCATCAGAACGTGCGTAACCGCAGGATGCGGGAGGAGATGGCGATGTGCAAGATCAGAGACGTCAGTGAGCTATATGCACTGGCCGACAGGTGCGCACGTGCTGAGGAAGGGAGGAGACTCCCCGGAGAGAACACAGGAGCAGAAGGATCTGAATGCGAAGATGCCGCCCCGGCAAGCAAGAGCCGACGGTGGAACAACAGAAAGAAGAAAGGCAAAGAGGTGCTAGCTGTTGAGCAGTCCGGCAGAGAAGGTGGCGCCAAGACAACCAAGGCTGGTAGCTCCGGCAAGGAGGTTGCCGGATGCGCCAACTGCCAGGCTGTGGCTGCCGCCGACAAGCAGGACGGCACCAACAAGCAGTACTGCAAGATCCACCGCACTAAGGGCCATGACCTCCAGAGTTGCAAGAAGGTCGAGCAGCTCGTCGAGCTGCAAAAGGCCGAGTACGAGCGACGCGACAAGGAGAAGGCCCAAGGAGGTACCGGAGGATCTGGCATGAAGCGCCCCGCCCGGGGGGGGACGCCGCGGCAAGGACAAGCAGCGGCAAGGAGACAGACCTCCCCGCGGCTGTGACAAGGATGAAGACGACGACGAAGACATGGAAGATGACGAGACCAGTGAGCAGGAGTTTCAGAAAGCCACAGAGGTCTTGTGAGTTAACGGTGGTGCTTCTCTGCATACTTCACACCGCCAACTCAAGCAGTGGGTGCGGGAAGTCACTGCGGCAGAACCACCCGTCGAATCGCGCAAGCTTCTGAAATGGTCCAGCACGCCTATCGTCTTTGATATTGAGGACCACCCTGATAGCACAACTGCGGTCGGGTGCCTGCCGATGTTGGTTTCGCCAACTATCCGCAACCTCAAGGTCACTAAGATGCTAGTTGACGGCGGGGCCGGCTTGAACCTGATCTCCTCCGCTGTGCTCCAGAAACTCCAAGTCCCCGATAGCGAGCTCGAAGAGACCGGCACATTCCAAGGAATCAACCCGGGAAGGAGCAAGCCGAAGGGGAAGATTACGCTGCCGGTGACATTTGGCAACGAGTTGAACTTCAGGACTGAGAGGATCACTTTTGACGTTGCCGATTTTCCATTGCCCTACAATGGAATCCTCGGCCGTCCAGCGCTCGCCAAGTTCATGGCGGCCTCTCACTATGCTTACAACATGCTCAAGATGCCAGGCCCGATAAGTGTCATCTCTGTCCCTGGCGACAAGAAGGATGCTCTTATCTGTGCCGACAAGATTTACCGGGACGCAGCAGCCCCAACTGATCGCGAGACACTTGCCGCTGAAGCTCCCGAGGGGAAGAAGAAGACCAAGTCCGGCAAGAGCTCTGATGCCCAGTCCGGCAAGCGCACCTCTTCGGAGTGCTGCGCTACCGTCGAGGACGCACCATCGAGCTCCACCGGCAAGTGCAAGAAGACGATGGCAGCTCCACCAGCGACCAAGAAGGTGTCCGCCAAGGAGGACGGCACTGGTGGTACCTTCACCATCAGTGCCACTCTCGACCCTAAATAGGAAAGCGCGCTCGTTGCTTTCCTGCGGGCGAACGTCGATGTGTTTGCATGGCAACCATCTGACATCCCCGGTGTTCCCAGCAAAGTAATCGAGCACCACCTTGCCGTCTGTCCTCATGCGCGGCCCGTCAAGCAAAAACTCAGGAAGCAAGCAGTGGAGCGCCAAGAGTTCATTGTAGAAGAAATCAAGAAGTTGGAAGCAGCAGGCCTCGTCAGAGGAGTGCTCCATCCTACGTGGTTGGCCAATCCTGTAGTCCTGCACAAGGCAAACGGGAAATGGAGGCTTTGTATCGATTTCAAAGATGTTAACAAAGCCTGTCCCAAAGATCCATTTCCCTTGTCGCGCATTGACCAGATTGTTGACTCCACGGCCGGATGTGATTTGCTTTCATTTCTTGATGCCTACTCAGGATACCATCAGATCTTCATGGCAGAAGAGGATGAGGAGAAAACCGCATTCATCACTCCATGTGGCACGTACTGTTTCATACGGATGCCTTTTGGTTTGAAGAATGCTGGTTCAACATTTGCAAGGGTAGTCCATACCGCTTTTGAACCACAGATACATAGAAATGTGGAAGCCTACATGGATGATATAGTGGTCAAGAGCAGGGACAAGTCAACTTTGATTCAAGATTTAGTAGAGACTTTTGCAAATCTGCGCAAGATCAGCCTCAAGCTCAACCCCGAGAAGTGCGTGTTTGGAGTCCCTTCCGGCAAGCTTCTCGGGTTCTTCGTGTCTCAGCGAGGAATTGAGGCCAATCCCGACAAGATCAAGGCCATTGAGCAGATCGAAGCATCGAAGCACGTAAAGGATGTACGAAAACTTGCCGGTTGCGTGGCAGCTCTCAGCAGGTTTATCTCTAAGTCAGCTGAGCGCGCCCTGCCGTTTTTCAAAATATTGAAAAAGGCAGGTCCAATGAAATGGACTCCGGAAGCGGAGGCTGCGCTGCAGGACTTGAAGAGGTACCTGTCCTCCACTCCAATACTTGTCGCACCTAAGCCACAAGAGAAGTTGCTGCTGTATCTGGCGGCAACCAATCAAGTGGTTAGTGCTGCGTTAGTAGCGGAGAGGGAGGCAGATGATGAGCTAGCAACCGCGGCAAGCGCATCCAGCGACAAGCAGGGGGCTTCCCCGACAAGCTCTGGTCCCGACAAAGATGGATCTGCACAGGTGTGCGAGGAGATACAGAAGAAGAGGATGGTGCAGCGCCCAGTTTACTTTGTCAGCTCCCTTTTGCAGGGGGCTAGGTCAAGGTACTCTGGTGTGCAGAAATTGCTTTTCGGCCTTCTCATGGCCTCGAGAAAGCTGCGCCATTACTTCCAAGCACATGAGATCACAGTTGTTACTCGCTTTCCGTTGAAGAGGATACTACAGAATCCAGAAGCGACAGGCAGGATTGTTGAGTGGGCACTGGAACTGTCAAGCTTTGGCCTCAAGTTTGAGAGCACCTCAACTATCCAAAGCAGAGCATTGGCAGAGTTCACAGCGGAGTGGATGCCAACACCAGATGAAGAAATTCCAGAGACGAGCATCCCCGTCAAGGAGGCAAGCAAAGAGTGGCTGATGTACTTTGATGGTGCCTTCTCGCTGCAAGGCGCCGGTGCTGGCGTGCTCCTTGTCGCACCCACCGGAGAGCACCTCAAATACGTAGTCCAGATGCACTTTCCCAAGGAGCAAGCAACAAACAATACTGCAGAGTATGAAGGTTTGCTTGCCAGTCTCAGGATCGCGGCAGACCTTGGGATCAAGAAGCTCATTGTCAGGGGTGACTCGTAGCTTGTCGTCCGCCAAGTTAACAAGAATTACCAGAGTCCGTTGATGGAAGCTTACGTTGATGAAGTGAGGAAGCTAGAAGAGCACTTTGTCGGCCTACAGATGGAACACGTTCCAAGAGCTCAGAACGACATCGCCGATGGCCAGTCAAAGTGCGCCGCACTTAAGTTACCTGTGGAACCAGGGATCTTTGTGCTCAAGCTGACTCAACCATCCGTAACACCATCAACTGGACAGAGCAAGAAGAGGAAGTTGATTTCTGGTGACTATCTTCCGGCAGAGCTTCCCGAAGCCGCCGCCAAGAAGGTCCCCAAGATCGACGCCAAGAGTGCTGAGGAGCAGTCTGCTCCGGCAAACCCCAGGGTTTGTTCCGTCGAAGCAGATGCTCCCGACAAGTTTTGCTCCGGCAAGCTTGCCGGGGAACATCAAGCTCCGGCTGAGCCGCAGGTTCTCGCTGTAGAAGCGGATGTTCCCGCAGCAGCAGATATGCCTTTAGTCCTTGTTGTTGAGCCCCAAGCTCCAGCATGGGCACAGCAGATCGTCCGTTTCCTTCAGACAGGAGAACTTCCCGAAGAGCAAGAAGTAGCGGAAAGAGTAGCCCGGCAGTCAAGTATGTACCAGTTTGTTGATAGCACACTGTACAGAAGAAGACTCAACGGTGTGAAATAGAAGTGTATTCCCTGGGAAGGCGGACAAAAGCTGTTGGCAGAGATACATGGAGGCATATGTGGTCACCACATTGGCGCAAGAGCACTTGCCGGCAAAGCATTCCGGCAAGGTTTCTTCTGGCCTACAGCCCTCCAGGATGCAACTGCACGAGTAACCAAGTGTGAAGCGTGCCAGTTCCATTCCAAGCAGATACACCAGCCAGCTCAAGCTCTCTAGACGATCCCTTTATCCTGGCCATTTTCGGTCTGGGGGCTCGACATCCTGGGCCCCTTCCCCCGAGCTATCGGGGGCTTTGAGTTCTTGTACGTTGCTATCGACAAGTTCACAAAGTGGCCGGAAGTGGAAGCAGTGAGGAAGGTGACAGCACAGTCAGCAATCAAGTTCTTCAGGTCAATTATTTGCTGCTTCGGGATCCCTAACAGGATCATCACCGACAACGCTACACAATTCACGAGCCGCACCTTCATGCAGTACGTCCAAGATCTTGGCGCCAAGGTCTACTTCGCTTCTGTTGCTCATCCCAGAAGCAACGGTCAAGCGGAGAGGGCAAATGCTGAAGTGCTGCGTGGACTCAAGACCAGGACTTTCGACAGGCTCCACAAGTGCGTAAGAAACTGGATCGAGGAGCTGCCGGTGGTTCTTTGGTCGATCAGGACGACGCCAAATCGAGCCACTGGCCAGACACCTTTCGCTCTAGTCTATGGAGCAGAGGCAGTTATCCCCACGGAACTCGTATAAGGGTCACCTCGAGTGCTCGCTTATGATCAGCTCGAGCAAGAGCAGCTGCGTGAAGATGACGCGTTGCTCCTTGAGGAAGATCGTCTTCAGGCTGCTGTGCGAGCTGCTTGCTACCAGCAAGCTTTGCGCCGCTACCATAGCCGCGAAGTTAACGCCAGAAGTCTCGAGGAAGGCGACCTTGTTCTTCGGCGCGTTCAGTCCGCCAAGAATTCAAACAAGTTGACGCCGAAGTGGGTAGGCCCTTACCGGGTGAAACGAGTCACTAGGCCTGGCGCTGTCCACCTTGAGACCGAAGATGGCATTCCGGTGAGCAACTCCTGGAATATTGAGCATCTTCGTAAGTTTTACCCGTAAGGCGCGGTTGTCGGACCCTGTTCCGGCAACCACCCTTTTGTACAAGTCTTGCCGCTGTTGCATGTAATCCTTTGTATAAAGCCAGGCGCAGACCCTGTGCGTAAAGAAAGCTCATGTGCTCCGCACATCTTGTCAATTTCATGCTTTTTTCTGCATGAGTTATCTGACACTTTGTGCAGCACCAAACCCCGGTAAGTAATAATGAGCCATAAGGCTCCATACCTTTATTTTCTGTTCTTTCTTTTCTTAAGGAAAGGAAGGTTCCCCTCGCCCACAAGTTTGCCGGGGGGGAGGAGGAGATAAGGGTGAGGACCAGGCGTCGTTCAAGCAAGTTACGCCTTGCCGGAGAGCGAACAACAGAAAAGCTAAGTTACCAAAGTTTGAGCAATCAGATTTTTAAATTTTTAAGTTATCTTCCTTGAACGACCATGCTTTGTGTGGAAAACCTGTGCGCGAAGGAACTAGCTCGTGGCTAGTTGCGCCCTTACTTTGTTTCGAGCTTGCTCAACAACTTAAGTGAGCTGCAACTAGAGTTGCGCCCTTACTTTGTTTCGAGTCCGCTCAACAACTTAAGTGAGCTGCAACTAGTTGCGACAAGGTTTCTTGTCGGTAACGGCACCGCCAGTAGGCTGCTGATGTCCCGCACTCAGCGCTCGCGGCAAAGGTGCCTGCGCCGGCAAGTTCCCTAAAAGCGTAGGGCAAAAGCATACAAAGGAAGGAGTCAAGTAAAGGAAATAACGTTGCAATCACTGCCCAAAATAAAGTTATATATTACAAGGTAACTTGTCGCGGCTCTAATAGACTGTTCTCATAACCTGATCAACAGCGACAAGGAAAGAAGGAAATAGGTGGCCTAGTCCATGCGGTCGCCCTCAACCCTCTTGATCCCGCTCACCCAGTCCACAATGGGTGCGACGAGGGCCTCGAGCTCCTCCAGATCAGCTTCCGACGGCAGGGACCTGAGGACGTTGGTGAGGCGGAGGCCCGGGTTGCGGAAGGCCACCTTCATCAGCACCTTTTTGAGAGCTCCCACGCAGATCTCGTGCGACTCGTCGGCCAGCTGCTTTGGGATCCTCTCCCGGAGTTGCTGGAGGGCCGTCGCCACGCCTTTAAAGAACAAGGTGAGCTTGGCGCTGGATGGGAGGCTCTCGTCAGTGGGATACCCGAGATCCTCCACCCCCAGCAGCGCCAACTCCTTGTCGATGTCTGCGGCAGCATTCACAAGACCCTCCGTCCACTGCTCCATAGTCTCTCTGAAGCTGTTCTGGGTGGTAGCGACGCTCTCCAGCAACGCCTTGTCGGCCTTGATCTCCTTCTTCAAGGCCGCCTCCTGCTCCCTAGCGTCGTCCAGCGTCTTGGTCAGAGCATCCAACTTCAGCTCAAGATCGGCGTTGGAGTCCTTGGCGGCGCTAAGCTCCTTGACCTTCTCGGCGAGGCGACCCTGCAGCTCACCAAAGGTGTAGGCGTCCTTCTCGCGCTCCTGCTTGAGTGCGGCAAGCTCTTCACCGCTCGCCTTGAGATCGGCCTCCAACTGCGCCACCTTCATCTCCAGCTCCTTCTTGGCGGCCTCGGCAGCTGCAGCAGCATCCTTCGCTTCCTTGAGAGCCCCGCCAAACGTTTGCTCGTGCGCAGCATGATCCTCCTCGTGGTTGTCAAGGTTGACCTTCTGCTGCGCCAACTCGCCCTCCTGCGCAGATAGCTTCTCAGCGGCAAGCCGCTGTTGCTCTTCAGCTTCTGCCTTCTCGAGGAGGAAGGCCTTCTGCGCCTCGACGAGCTGCGCCCGCTCCTCCGCCAGCGACCGGAGAGCTGCCTGGTTGAGGCCTCGGAGCTCCTCCGCGCGCTTCTCCATATCTGCTCCCGCCTTCGCGACAAGCGCCTCGCGGGACTCCAGCTTGGCTTGCCGAGCGCGGTAGAGCGACACCAGCTTCCGGAGCAGCCGCTCCTTCTCGGACTCGCCGCTGCTACTGCTCGGCGCATCAACTAGCGTCAGCCCAGCGGAGGCGAGCACCTCTCCATCCAAGATCTCTCCTTCAACCGGCGCCCTGGAGCTCGGCTCCCAGGGGAGCTTGATGAAGACACCACCGCCGGCAGAGGCGGGGGGATCGGCGGTCAGTGCAGCGCCTGTCGCTCCTGCGGCCCCAGGGTCGTCAGTGCGATCGCCAGACCCCTCGTCGGATGCTGCAGCGGCAGCCTTGGCGGCCTCTTCACCGGCAGGATCATCAGTGCCGGCCGTCTCATCGGTGGCAGCGGCGTCATCAACAGTGACATCGGTCTCCATCGGGTCCGCCGTGGATGGGTCTGGCGGCCGGAAAAGGAGGAAAAAGTCAAGCAGAAAGAAGATCAAACAAAGAAGAATCCAAGGGAAGTTTCAAAAGCAAGGGGATTACCTGTACTGGGATCTGCGGTTGTGGTCTCCGCTCCCGGGGGATCGCTGGCACCGTCCGTTGCCGGAGACTGCTCCCTTGCCGGAGAGCTCCCCCTTGCCGAAGAGCTCTCCCTTGTCGGAGGATCCTCCCTTGCCGGAGATCTCTCCCTTGGCGGTGTAGTCGTAGCAGGTGGCGTGTTAGGGGCGGTCTCCGGACGTTCCTGGTGGGGCTGCTCTGCTCCTACACAGATCAACAATCGTATATCAGCAAACAGAGAGTATCCATGCGCGCCTAACAGCAGGAAGTAAACCATATACTTACGCTGGGGGCTGCGCTGGGGGTTGCTCTGAAGATCAGTTGTCGGGTCCGGCAAGGATGACTCGGGCGCACCCCCTGCTGTCACGGTGGGCTCGTCGTCGATGATAACCAACGGAACCTTGGCTCTCTTTGCCGCTCTCTGGGCCAGGGTCCTGAGAAGGAATAAGTTCAGAGAAAAGCAAATAAGATACAAGATGGAACAACAAGAATTGAAGAAGTACAAGTACAACAAGGGTCTTACTCGTCTCCTTCTTCCTCGTCGGAGCTGAGCGCAGAGAAGTCAAAACCTGGCTCGCCTCTGGCGCGAGGGCGTGGAGGAGTAGGTTCCCTTGGCTGCTTGGCAGGAGAAACAACGGCAGTCCTGGAAGACCCCGCTCCAGTTGCCGCGGCAGCGTGAGGTGCTCCCGTGGCAGCAGAACTTGCCACGGTGGAGCACGTCGCACGGCGCGACGGCTGGTGACCCGTTTGCTGCTCCATTACGTCTCCAGCCTTGCGGAGACGCTTTCTTGGTGGAGCCGGGGGCTCTGCTTGCGACGAGCTGCCCAAAGGTGGAGCGGAAGAGGAGTCAATCTCCGGCAGGCCGCCCGTATCCTCGGCGGGCTCACCCGACTCGGCACCATGCCCGGCAGGCTCTCCCTCGCCGGCAAGCCCCGCTCGCTCGGCGAGGCTCGCCGCCTCCGCCTCCTCCGCCGTGAACCCGAATTCGCCCGCGGCTGCAGCCGCCGTCGCCTCTTCCAGCCTAGTGGCGATGCGCTTCAGCTCCTCGTCGGTGGTGTCGCGAACGAGGCCCTTCTGCTTGTCGGGGCGGATCGGCACCTCCTCCAAGCTATCAAAGAATGCCTGCACGACATCGTCTGCCAGCTCTTGCCACGTTGGGTCAATTCCGTGCGATTCGCACAACGGCATCATTGCACGGATGCGGCTGAGCGAGGAGTTGTTGCACAACGGAACGACGCCCTGCGGCAGCCTGAACCATTCGGGATGCTCAGGGTCGTGCTTGAACAGCTCCTTGAGCATCGAGTCAAGTTCCAGGACAGTAAAGTTAAAGTTGAGGCCCGGACGCAGCCTCATGATATCTGCCGCGTTCTTGAACTCCCAAGCGGGTCTCCTCCTCTCTTGCAAGGGGGCGATGCGGCGGCGAAGGAAGTCTGCGCCGACGGCGCCTACAGTGAGCCCGACAAGCCTGAGGCGGAGGATCCGGGCGGTGGCAATCTTCAGTCTGTCATCGTCCGAGGCCACGTTGCTCCAATCACTGCGGCGTACCACTTCAGTTTGGCGCAGGGCAGTAAACGGCTGCGGGTTCTCCTCAACAATCCAGCACCAGTCCGCTCTCCACTCCTCCCACTTGCTGCGGAACTCTCCCTCCAGATAAGCGTCCTTCTTGCCGGCCTTCGAGACCCAGGCGATTCCACCGGATAAGGTCTCTCCTTTCTCAACTCGGGGCGTAAAGAAGTGGCGGAAAAGGGCTACATTGGGGTAGACTCCGACAAAGTTTTCGCAAAGATGTGCGAAAACTGCCATGGTCAGGACATCATTGGGGGTGAAGTCAAGGAGGCGGAGCCCGTAGGTGTTCATGATGTCGCAGAAAAATTTAGAAAAAGGCGGGCAGAGCCCGCAGTAGAAGAACAACGCGAAGAAGGGATATCCATTAGGAGCCAGTCTCGAAGCAGCGGCTGGGAATACCTTCGTACGCGGATGCGCTCGCGTCTCCGTCAACCAGAAAAGGTAGTAGTACTCCTTCAGCTCATCCGCGGCAAGCCTGGGGGGGAAGACTACCTGCTCCTTTCGCATCGCCGCGAGCCGCTGCGCCTCGGCCGACCTCGCCTTCTCGGCTTTCGGAGCCATGGTGGGAATGGTGAGGGAGGACGACAGCGTTGGTGGTGCAGGTGGTGATGGGGGCGGAGCGCTGCTCTCCTTCGGCTTTGGGAAGAGGGGGAGCGGCGGAGATTTTCGAGGAAGGAACAGCAACGGGCAGATGGGCGAACTGCCCCTGTTTCCCCTGCTTATAAGGAGGGAGGGGGCGGACGTTCCGCATTTCCAAATAAAGAACCGCCCACGACCTCTCCCACGACGCTGCAATTGACGCGTGCCGTTCGGGGAGGGCGCGGTGGATGCGGAGTCATGTACGGCGTGACCCAGGCCGCGCGTGCCCGTGCCCTGTTTTGGGCCTGGCCCAACAGCGCTCGGCACCGTGTATGGCCCTGGCTCAGGGGCTCCTGTCGGTGTACTAGAGTAGGGGTACCCTAGTACCCCGAACTTGTGCACGGGCAGTTGCAGCGCCCCGCGGCAAGGCTTGCTAGGTGACCGCCAAGGACCTCCGTAGTTCCTCTGGATCCATTCAAGAACAAAGTATTCAAGCCAAGGAGACAAGGCCCCAGCAAGAGGAGCTTGCCGGGAAGGCCACTCAAGGCATAAAGGCCCCGGCAAGAGGAGCTTGCCGGGAAGGCCACTCAAGGCATGAGGCCCTGGCAAGAGGAGCATGCCGGCAAGGCCACTCAAGACATAAAGACCCCGGCAAGAGGAGCTTGCCGGGAAGGCCAACCAAGGCATGTCAAGGAACTTGCCGCGACGCGCCACGCGTCCCGGCAAGGCCCGGCGAGCGACAAGCTTCCGGACGCGACAAGACAACGACCGCGGCAAGGCGTTGCCGCGGCAAGCGACCACCCTGTACCTGCACTCCAGCACACCCACCAACGTGTCACTCTGGGACCCTTCTAGGGGTACGTGGCGGGAGGCTGTGCAGCCAGGGGTACGCGGTGGCAAGCGGCGCTGACAAGATTGCCATCGTGGAGAACGGTGGCGCCCCTGATGGTCCCTTTTCTGCACTGTTTGGGTGACGTAGATGGGCATTTAATGCCCTTGTCCCCTGCCGTTAGGGTTAGGTATGATACACTGTACAAGTAGCTGTACCCACCGCAGCAACTTTCCATTTTTACCCTTGCCTACGTTGCCACCTGTCGGTGACCCCTTGAGCATATAAAAGGGAGCCCATGCGCAACGTAGAAGGGGAGGACGAACAGAAGCACGCTCGGTCTCGTTAGCTGCTTGAGTGTACTGTAGCACTCAGCGCTCCCGAGCAAGAACACAATACAATCCACAAAGCAGCAGTAGGGTTTTACGCATCCGTGCGGCCCGAAGCTGGGTAAAAACCGCTCGTGTGCCTCGCCTCGATCCGCTCTTCGTGCGGCCTCCGCCCCCCGCCGAACCGAAAAGGGGCTCCGTCCCCATAGGTGCTCATGGAGCTAGTTTCCCCGACACCGTTTCGTGTTGATCTTTCTCCCAGATTTTCCAACTATTCCAAAAATAAGCTCCATCCATTTTTATCCCGTTTGGACTTCGTTTGATATGGATATTCTGCGAAACCAAAAACATGCAACAGACAGGAACTGGCACTGGGCACTGGATCAATATGTTAGTCCCAAAAATAGTATAAAACGTTGCCAAAAGTATATGAAAGTTGTAGAATATTGGCATGGAACAGTCAAAAATTATAGATACGATGGAGACGTATCAACATCCCCAAGCTTAATTCCTTCTCATCCTCGAGTTGGTAAATGATAAAAAAGATAATTTTTGATGTGGAATGCTACCTAGCATAATCTTGATCATCTGTCTAATCATGGCATGAATATTAAGACACGAGTGGTTCAAAGCAATAGTCTATCATTTGACATTAAGACAATAATACTTCAAGCATAACAACCAAGCAATTATGTCTTATTGAAATAACATGGCCAAAGAATCCCTACAAAATCATATAGTCTGGCTATGCTCCATCTTCACCACACAAAATATTCACATCATGCACAACCCCGATGACAAGCCAAGCAATTGTTTCATACTTTTGACGTTTCTCAAACCTTTTCAACTTTCACGCAATACGTGAGCGTGAGCCATGGACATAACACTATAGGTGGAATAGAATATGATGGTGGAGGTTGTGTGGAGAAGACAAAAAGGAGAAAGTCTCAAATCGACGCGGCTAATCAACAGGCTATGGAGATGCCCATCAATTGATGTCAATGTGAGGAGTAGGGATTGCCAAGCAACGGATGCACTAGAGCTATAAGTATATGAAAGCTCACACTGAAACTAAGTGGGTGTGCATCCAACTTGCTTGCTCATGAAGACCTAGGGCATTTGAGGAAGCCCATCGTTGGAATATACAAGCCAAGTTCTATAATGAAAATTCCCACTAATATATGAAAATGATAACTCAAGAGACTCTCTATATATGAAGAACATGGTGCTACTTTGAAGCACAAGTGTGGTAAAAGGATAGTAACATTGCCCCTTCTCTCTTTTTTCTCTCATTTTTTTTGTTTTCTTTTTTTTGGCCTTTCTCTCCTTTTTTTATTTATTTATTCGCCCAGAGTCTCATCTCGATGGGGGAATCATAGTCTCCATCATCCTTTCCTCACTGGGGCAATGCTCTAATAATGATGATCATCACACTTTTATTTACTTACAACTCAATATTACAACTTGATATCTAGAACAAAGATATGACTCTATATGAATGCCTCCGGCGGTGTACCGGGATGTGCAATGATCTAGCGAAGCAATGACATCAAAAAACGGACAAGCCATGAAAACATCATGCTAGCTATCTTACGATCATGCAAAGCAATATGAAAATAAATGCTCAAGTCATGTATATGATGATGATGGAAGTTGCATGGCAATATATCTCGGAATGGCTATGGAAATGCCATGATAGGTAGGTATGGTGGCTGTTTTGAGGAAGATATAAGGAGGTTTATGTGTGATAGAGTGTATCGTATCACGGGGTTTGGATGCACCAGCGAAGTTTGCACCAACTCTCGAGGTGAGAAAGGGCAATGCACGGTACCGAAGAGGCTAGCAATGATGGAAGGGTGAGAGTGCGTATAATCCATGGACTCAACATTAGTCATAAAGAACTCACATACTTATTGCAAAAATCTATTAGTCATCGAAACAAAGTACTACGCGCATGCTCCTATGGGGATAGTGTCGGTGTCAAAACCGGCGGATCTCGGGTAGGGGGTCCCGAACTGTGCGCCAAGGTCGGATGGTAACAGGAAACAAGGGACACTTTATTTTACCCAGGTTCGGGCCCTCTCGATGGAGGTAAAACCCTACTCCTGCTAGATTAATATTGATGATATGGGTAGTACAAGAGTGGATCTACCACGAGAACAAGGAGGCTAAACCCTAGAAGCTAGCCTATGGTATGATTGTGTATGATGATGGTTGTCCTACGGACTACTACCCTCCGGTTTATATAGACACCGGATAGGGTTAGGGTTACACAGAGTCGGTTACAATGGTAGGAGATCTTGAATATTCGCACGCCTAGCTTGCCTTCCACGCCAAGAAAAGATCCTTCCGGACACGGGACGAAGTCTTCAATCTTGTATCTTCATAGTCCTGGAGTCCGGCTGAAGGTATAGTCCGGCTATCCGGACACCCCCTAATCCAGGACTCCCTCAGTAGCCCCCGAACCAGGCTTCAATGACGACGAGTCCGGCGCGCAAATTTGTCTTCGGCATTGCAAGGCGGGTTCCTCCTTCAAATCCTGTGTACCTGTATGAATAATGTCCGATTTTTGTAATGTAGCGCTCCGCGGCTTCAGTGCCCAATAATGGCCGCCTTCCACGTGTTGAACGAATGCGAAAAGCCTGGGGTGTTTTTACATCCACACCCTTAGTCACATAAACGAGCCGCCTATTTAACGTGATGGGGATTTAGATCCAAACCACATCTTCTCCCCTCCGCGAGTTATCATCGGAGCGTCTCCAGCAAAGGTCCATCCCAACATGGCCAGCCGTCGCAGCTCCTCCCCTCGCCCCTCCAGTCCTAAATCCGGAGACTGCGAGAGCTGCACCATCCCACACAGCGAGTTAGTGTCGCTGCAGGCCAAGGGATTCCTTCCCCAGGCATGTATGGTCCCGGTCCGAGCTGGACTCGCCACCTATAATGGCGGAAAGCAAGCGGAGAGCATCCCCAATCCTTGTAAAGGAGAGCGGGTGTGCCTCGTCCCTTATTTATTAAGGGGACTGGGATTTCCAGTTCATCCATTCCTCCGCGGGCTTCTGGAGTTCTACGGCCTCCAGCTGCACAATCTCATGCCCGGCTCCGTACTACATATTGCGGGCTTCGTTGCCCTTTGTGAGCTATTTTTAGGCGTCGAGGCTCATTTTGCGCTGTGGAAGAGGTTGTTCTGCTTGGTGCCCCGTTCTCAAAAGGGGTCCATATATCAAGTGGGCGGAGCCGAGGTATGGCGCATCGCCGGGACCGGATACCCATCCGGAACCCCAAAAGAGGCGTCCGAGGACTGGCCTTCGGAATGGTTTTACATAGATGATGTCCCGCTGCCGGACCCTATCCGGTTCGGTCTCCCCGAGTTTAACAGCGCTCCATTGAAGAAACGGTTGAGCTGGCGTCCGCGGAGCTCTTGGAGAGAAAACGACAGAGACGTCCTTTATCTGATGGGCCGGATAAGACTGTTGGCTCATTCCGGACTAACCATGATTGGAGTCATGGCCACATGCATTATGCGGGGGGTGCAACCGCTTCAATATAGGGGCCACCCCATGTGGGATTTCAACGGGGAGGATGACGCCACCTGTTACGGCCGTAAGGGGCCAGCCACAGTTGCCGCTCTAGTAAAGATTTTAACATCTTTGTACAAGGGAGAAAAGGAGGACTTCCTCCGCGTCAACCAGCGGGCCGGATTCACTATGTACGAACCTCCAAGTTGGGTAAGTGAACAATCGCACTTGCCTGTTTATTTAACGCTCCCATGACTAGATACGTAATCTGACGATTTCAATGCAGGAGCTGCGACAGGAGGTAAAGGATATCAACAGCTGCCCTCCACAGCCTGAGGACCCAGAACGGTCCCTCGATCCGGACTCCGAAGAGGATCCGGACATATCGGTGGAGCTCATCGACGGGGTGTTCCACCAGTTAAGCAAGGACGATACCTTGGTAGCCATTACGGCTGATTACCCCGGGTTAATCCCGGCTTCCCAGGTGATAGAAACCGGAGTGTTTATTCCCTTAAGAGAGATTCCACTCTCACATATTCCGGCGTTTCAAATGACAACCGTATTTTGCAGGGGAGATTTCCGAGGCGGGAGGCCGAACCTGCGGCGGCCAGCCAACTAGGGGCCGTAGGGCCCCGTGGGGCGAAAAGAAATGTAGTCCGGACTGAGATTCCGGCACAAAGGTATAGCGCGCCTTCTGTATCCCTGGTGCTATTCTGTCAAGGCATATTAACATTCGTGCTTTTTCCAGGACGAAGAGGCCTTGCCGGACTTTGTCCGGAGAGGTTGCCAATCACGCCTCCACCAGCCAGGCTCCAACGTCTGGTCCGGAAGCGGGGACGAGCACCAGGCACGTACCGGACGCTCCTCCAACAGAGGATGCAGACCGGCTGTCTGCCACTAATTCAGAAGTGGAGAGTGCCATGAACCACAGGCGTCGCCGGACAGTTCTGCGCGACGCTTGTTTCTCCCGAGAGGCTTTAGATGCCTTTAATTCGGGAGATGCGTACCTTCGTGCCGCTCAAGATGGTTTAGCCAAAGCCACTGAGCAGTATGTGAAAGACATACGGGTAAGAAAATTTTGGTTAAATATATATATATATATATATATATATATACCAGTAGCCCCCGAGACTTGAAACAGTTAAAGTAACTGATTTAAGGATCATATAACATGCAGGTTCTTACTGAGAAGAACACCGTGCTGTCCCAGGAGCTGGAAAAGTGCAAGGCCCAACTAGAGGCCGCACTAGCCGCAACAGGGGAGCCCAAATGGACCTCCTCAGGTAAGATACACTTCGAAAGATTAGTATTGTGCGGCATGGGTGCAAATCTGACAATTCATGTTGCAGATGACGCCGGACTTGATCCGGAGAAGCAACAACTCTTACGCCGGTTAAAGGCCGGTGAGAGTATGTTGACAAGGGTGAGGCGAGAGAAGAATGATCTTCAGGATGCCAACACCAAGCTGGATGTTGAACTGAAGGACGTTCGTGGCCAGCTGTCGGACTCCATGAAGGAGAATCAGCGGCTTCGACGCGGCATGTTTAGTAAGTGCTTGAACGAACTTTGAAAAATGAGTTCGGCGAGGAAGTCGAATAACAGATTATTGTCTGTAGGTATGCTCACAGGTCGTCCTGTAGAGGAGATTCCCGGCTCTACGGGTGACCTACTTCCCAAACTCCTGCAACTGCACGAGCGAATCCGGCAGGCGATGCGAGGCGTTGCCCAAGCCTTATGGCCTTCCCACTCTACGCCCGAGGGCCTTGGAGAGCTTGCAGAGA
Organism: Aegilops umbellulata; assembly: GCA_032464435.1. NCBI lineage: Eukaryota > Viridiplantae > Streptophyta > Magnoliopsida > Poales > Poaceae > Aegilops > Aegilops umbellulata. The sequence continues at coordinate 124,734,618 of CP136058.1, forward strand.
AGCTGAAGGGAGCTCGGCGGCGCTTCCGGTTGTGGAAGATATCAGCCTGCTGACAAGGCGCTAGGGAGGCCTGGGCCATGGTGAAGACCAGCTTTACGAAGTCTGACCCCAATCACATGGCCGAGGTCGGACCGGTGCGGCCAGACGGGAAGGAGATCCCTGTGAGCTTAGTGTATGGCCAGGTAGAATTGGCCGCAAAGTATTCTCAGCAGGACTGTAAATTAGACAGCCTGTTAGATGGTATAGAGGAGGAATACAATCAGTCACGATGACTATGTAATTTATAATTGACATGTGAAATGCCTTCTAGCCGGATTGTAGATCGTTTGTCGTTGCCGACATTTTCGCTTCAACCTCGGGACCTGACGGTCCGGAGTGTGTCCGAATACCATAATGGTTATATAAGAACCGAGGTATGCATGGAGACCAGGCGTAGGGGTCATTAGTGCTTTATCAGACAAGTGCCCAACTAGTTATGTTATATTACATGGTTAGTAAGAAACATCTTCCAGAGAGAATAGTTCCATTAAGGGTTCCTTTCACTGGGGTGGCGTGCCCTGAAGTGCACGTCCGGACTGCATATGCGGGAAAGCATCTGGGGGCATGTATAAGTAAAAAAGGTTAATCTTTAGTTCACCGACCGAATATTCCCTTAAGAACGCTAGCTTTCGGCTTCACCTAGTCTGAGGTACACATCCGGCTTATCCGGCAGTAGCAATCGCAGAGGTGCTCCCTTTACCGCCTAGCCGAACAATCGGGAACGTAGGGGTAAGCACAGGAGCCAGGCAACCTAGATTGGCCTAAACTTAAGTCATATCGATGCATATAATGGTGAAGAAAAGGTGCATGCGGAAGTCTGACGCATGCGTTGGGTGTGAAACCCATATAAACAAGCTTCTGTTAAAGAAGCCCCCAGGTTGAAGGAGCACTGGTAGCGCGTCATATGATGAGCCTTTAAGGGCTATAAAAGGAAAGAGTGGGAGGAGACAAAAATAAAGACAGAAAGATATATGTAAAAATGGATAGAGGAAGGAGACAAACTCAGAGTTCGGCGCTAGGCATAGAATCTTCGGAGACGTGTTGCGTTCCATGGGTTCGGCTCAAGTCGATTGTCCGATGCATCTCGCAGGCGGTACGCTCCACCAGTGAGGACTTGGTCAATTATGAAGGGACCTTCCCATTTGGGCTTGAGTTTGTCCTTTTTCTTATCCGGCAGGCGTAGAACTAGTTCACCAAGGTTGTAATTTTTGGCCCGTACTTCTCTGCTTTGATATCTTCGAGCCTGCTGCTGATAAAATGCGGAACGGGCTTTAGCCACGTCGCGCTCCTCCCCTAGGGCGTCCAGGTTGTCCTGCCGATCAAGCTCGGCTTCTCTTTCTTCGTACATGCGCACTCGAGGTGAGTCATGAATTATGTCGCAGGGCAGAACTGCCTCAATGCCGTACACCATAAAAAATGGTGTGAATCCGGTGGTACGATTCGGCGTGGTTCGCAGCCCCCAGAGTACGGAGTCGAGCTTCTCTACCCAGTGCGTATTAGATTCCTTTAGGGACCGCACTAGTCTCGGTTTGATACCGCTCATGATGAGACCATTTGCACGTTCGACCTGACCGTTAGTTTGTGGGTGATAGACAGAAGCATAATCGAGCTTAATGCCCATGTTTTTGCACCACAGCTTTACTTCATCAGAGGTGAAGTTTGTGCCGTTGTCGATGATAATGCTGTGGGGGACACCGTAACGGTGTACGACCCCGGATATGAAGTCTATCAGGGGTCCGGATTCGGCCGTCTTAACAGGCTTGGCTTCTATCCATTTGGTGAATTTATCCACCATGACCAGTAGGTATTTTTTCTTATGGGTTCCGCCTTTAAGGGGTCCCACCATATCAAGCCCCCAGACCACAAAAGGCCAAGTGATGGGGATAGTTCAGAGGGCGTTGGGTGGCATATGACTTTGGTTGGCAAAAAGCTGGCAACCGATGCATCGTTTGACTAGGTCATGGGCGTCTGCTCGGGCCGTCGGCCAATAAAAGCTTGTACGAAAAGCCTTGCTTACGAGGGACCGAGCTGCAGCGTGGTGGCCACCCAGTCTGGCATGAATTTCAGCCAACAGACTCCGCCCTTCCTCTTCGGAGATACATCTTTGAAGGACTCCTGTAGTGTTTTTCTTATATAGTTCTCCCTCGTGGACTTTATAGGCTTTAGATCGCCGCACTATGCAGCGTGCCTCATTTTGGTCCTCAGGGAGTTCCTGCCTAGTGAGGTAGGCTAGGAATGGTTCTGTCCACGGGGCGATGACCGCCATAATTATGTGGGCTGAAGGTGTGATTTCGGTGGCGGGGCCTCCGATTATGTCAGATTGCTCGGCGTCTGGTTGTGCGGTTGTGTCCGGACTGTTATCCGGGGGTTCCCCCTCCCATGCTACAGATGGTTTGAATAATCTTTCTAAGAAGATGTTGGGGGGGACGGCATCTCGTTTTGCTCCGATGCGCGCCAGGACGTCCGCTGCCTGATTATTTTCTCGGGCTATATGGTGAAACTCTAGTCCCTCGAACCGAACTGACATTTTTAGTACGGCGTTGCGATAGGCTGCCATTTTTGGGTCTTTGGCGTCGAAGTGTTTATCTGGGATATCGCGAGGTTTGAATCCCCGCGTACTTCCAGGCGTTGAATGCCCATGGATACTGCCATCCGGAGACCATGTAGAAGGGCCTCGTATTCAGCTGCATTGTTGGAGTCCGTGTACATAATTTGGAGTACATATTGGACTGTGTCTCCTGTAGGGGACGTCAAAACGACGCCAGCCCCCAGTTCGGCCAACATTTTGGAGCCGTCGAAATGCATGATCCAGTTCGAGTATGTGCCGTACTCTTTAGGGAGTTCGGCCTCTGTCCATTCGGCGACGAAGTCGGCTAGGACTTGTGATTTGATGGCTCGCCGTGGTTTGTAGGTTATGTCTAACGGTAGGAGCTCTATGGCCCATTTTGCTATCCGGCCTGTTGCGTCGTGGTTGTTGATAATATCGTTGAGTGGTACTTCCGAGGCTACTGTTATAGAACACTCTTGAAAGTAGTGTCGTAGCTTCCGGGATGCCATGAACACCGCGTATGTAATCTTTTGGTAATGCGGGTACCGTGATTTGCATGGTGTGAGGACAGTGGACACATAGTAAACCGGCCTTTGAAGGGGGAGTTTGTGCCCGTCCGTTACCCGTTCGACGACGAGTACTGCGCTAACAACTTGATGGGTTGCGGTGATGTACAATAGCATGGGTTCGCCAGTATTTGTCGCGGCCAGGACGGGATTTGTTGCCAAGATGGCCTTTATTTCCTCGAGTCCGGCCGTTGCAGCGTCTGTCCACTCGAAGTGTTTGGTGCGCCTAAGGAGGCGGTAAAGGGGCAATGCCTTTTCTCCCAAACAGGAGATAAAGCGGCTTAAAGCCGCCACGCATCCGGTGAGTTTCTGTATTTGTTTGAGGTCTTTTGGGATGTCCAATTGTGACAAAGCTTGGATTTTAGCTGGATTTGCTTCAATTCCTCTACCGGATACAATGAAGCCCAGGATCTTTCCGGCTGGAACGCCGAAAACACATTTTTCCGGGTTGAGCTTAATGTCGTATTTTCGGAGGTTGTCGAATGTAAGCCTCAAGTCGTCTACTAGAGATTCGACATGTCTTGATTTAACGACCACATCATCTACGTAAGCCTCCACTGTTTTGCCGATCTGGTTTGCCAGACATGTTTGAATCATGCGCTGATATGCTGCGCCGGCGTTTTTTAGCCCAAAGGGCATTGTGTTAAAGCAGAATGGGCCGTATGGTGTGATGAATGCCGTTGCGGCTTGGTCTGACTCTGCCATCTTTATTTGATGGTAACCAGAGTATGCGTCGAGGAAGCACAGCGAATCGTGTCCTGCAGTGGCATCGATGATTTGATCTATTCGAGGGGGGGGGGGAACGGATCCTTTGGGCAAGCCTTATTAAGGTCTTTGAAGTCGACACACAGGCGCCAGGATTTGTCCTTCTTTGGTACCATCACTAGGTTTGCTAGCCAGTCCGGATGTTTTATGTCTCTAATGAATCTGGCCTCCAATAACTTGGCTAGCTCCTCTCCCATGGCCTGTCTCTTTGGTTCAGAAAAACGCCGAAGGGCTTGTTTGACAGGTTTGAATCCTTTCTGGATGTTTAAGCTATGTTCGGCCAGCCTGCGTGGGATTCCTGGCATATCTGAGGGGTGCCAAGCGAAGATGTCCCAGTTCTCTCGTAGGAACTCTCGCAGTGCGGCGTCTGTGTCAGGGTTCAGTCATGCCCCGATGGAGGCTGTTTTACTGGGTCCGTTGGGTGGACCTGGAATTTGACTATTTCGTCCGCTGGTTTGAAGGATGTGGATTTGGATCTCTTATCGAGTATCACATCATCCCTATTGACCGTCGATCGCAGCGCAGTCAGTTCTTATGCCGCTAAGGTTTCGGATAGGGCCTCGAGGGCCAATGCGGCTGTCTTGTTTTCGGCGCGGAGTGCTATGTCCGGATCACTAGCGAGAGTGATAATTCCGTTTGGCCCCGGCATCTTGAGCTTCATGTACCCGTAATGGGGTATAGCTTGGAAAACTATGAATGCCTCTCGTCCTAATATAGCGTGATATCCGCTTTTGAACTGGGCCACCTGAAACGTGATTTGTTTGGACCTGTAATTATCCGGCGTGCCGAATACCACATCTAGTGTGATTTTTCCAGTGCAGCATGCTTCCTGACTGGGAATTATTCCTCTAAATGTTGTGCTGCTTCGCTCCATGCGGTTCCAGTCTATTTCCATCTTTTGAAGGGTTTCCTCATAAATGAGGTTCAATCCGCTGCCTCCATCCATGAGTACCTTTGCAAGACGACAGCCGTCCACTATGGGACTGAGGACCAATGCGGCTGGTGCTCTGGTTGTTCGAAATTTAGGTTCGTCACTCGCGTTGAAGGTGATAGCAGTATTACTCCATGGGTTTATTGTCGCCACGTGATAGACTTCGGTGAGGCTGCGGAGTATTCTTTTTCGCATGTTATTCGATGCGAAAGTCTCAAAGACTGTGAGAACGGAACTGAAATTCTCGGGCTGGTTTCCTTCAACCTCCGGAATTAGGAGGTCCTCGCCAATTTTGGCCACCTGCCGGATTATCCAACATGCCCTGAGGCTGTGAGTTGGGGTGGCGTCCTCTGCACTATGAATCTTGCAGGGTCCATCTAGCCACTTTTCCAGTACGGTTCCATACCCTCTGGAGGGTTTTGATTTTTTGGTATTTAGTCCGGGTGCCTTACTGTGGTGCACCCTCTTAGTTCGGACGGGATTGCTATTCAAGGCCGGATTATCCCAAAATTTTATTTCGGTTTTCCAAGCGCTTTCCATCACACAGTACTTTTGTACTATGGACGCCAAGTCAGCAAAGCGTGTAATATTACAATGACTTACGGCGTTAAGTATTCCCTCGTCCGTGCAGTTACTGCAAAAGATTGAGATTGCGTCTCCCTCGCGGCAGTCCTTTATCCTGTTCATAACCAGGAGGAATCTGGCCCAGTAATGATGTACTGTTTCTTCGGGCATTTTCCTGATTTGGGAAAGATCGCTTATGATCGGGCGGGCAGGTGTCGTTGAATTTGAGACCTCACCCAATTTACTGTTCGGAGGCCGAAGAACGTCCGAATTCTGAGATCCAGAGCCTTGGATGTTATCCGATAAGTCTAGCCCGTTGCCTGATTTTATGCTCAGGTCTTGGATTGTATCCTCACCTCCGCGGATATCCGGCATGGAGGGTTCGGGGATCCGGACGTAGCTATCCCTTAAGATAGATGAAGGGTCGCCGCATTGTGTCTCCACCACTGCAACGTGGTGGGTGACCTGGGGAGAGTTAATTTCTCTCAGATCGGGTTTAAGCCCAACCTGGTCGTAATTTGTGGCGACGCCCAGTGCGGCGATACGATCCAAGAGCTCATTAACCGAAGAGAGCTCCATTGGATCCAATTGCTCGGCGAGTTCTGAGCCGATGTGGAGGTTGCTTTTGATGACCCGGGAGGTCACCGTCGGCGCAACAGCCGAACAGGCGATTGCGAGAAAACCACCTAGCCGGAGAGTTTGGCCGACAGCCAAGGCTCCTTTCGTAATGGCGCCGTCTTTCAAGACGGGAAGAGGCATCCTTCCTGATGGCGACGGAACAGAGGAACTCTCAATGAAAGCACCAATGTCGGTGTCAAAACCAGTGGATCTCGGGTAGGGGGTCCCGAACTGTGCATCAAGGTCGGATGGTAACAGGAAACAAGGGACACTTTATTTTACCCAGGTTCGGGCCCTCTCGATGGAGGTAAAACCCTACTCCTGCTAGATTAATATTGATGATATGGGTAGTACAAGAGTGGATCTACCACGAGATCAAGGAGGCTAAACCCTAGAAGCTAGCCTACGGTATGATTGTGTATGATGATGGTTGTCCTACGGACTACTACCCTCCGGTTTATATAGACACCGGATAGGGTTAGGGTTACACAGAGTCGGTTACAATGGTAGGTGATCTTGAATATCCGCACGCCTAGCTTGCCTTCCACGCCAAGAAAAGATCCTTCCGGACACGGGACGAAGTCTTCAATCTTGTATCTTCATAGTCCTGGAGTCCGGCTGAAGGTATAGTCCGGCTATCTGAACACCCCCTAATCCAGGACTCCCTCAGATAGATTGGTAGGAACAGACCATCGCTCGTCCCCGACCGCCACTCATAAGGAAGACAATCAACAAATACCTCATGCTCCGACTTCGTTACATAACGGTTCACCATACGTGCATGCTACGGGAATCACAAACCTCAACACAAGTATTTCTACAATCCACAACTACCCACTAGCATGACTCTAATATAACCATCTTTATATCGCAAAACTATTGCAAGGAATCAAACACATCATATTCAGTGATCTACAAGTTTTATGTAGGATTTTATGACTAACCATGTGAATGACCAGTTCCTGTCATCTCTCTAAATAGATATAAGTGAAGCAAGAGAGTTTAATTCTTTGTACAAAAGATATGACCATGCTCTAACAAATATAAGTGAAGCAAAAGAGCATTCTACAAATGGCGGTTGTCTATGTACAGAGAAACAGGCAATCCAAGCTTCAAATGATATAAGTGAAGCACATGAAGCATTCTATAAAGCCATACTCAAAAGATATAAGCGAAGTGCAAAGAGCATTGTACAAATCAACCAAGGACCATCTCATACCAGCATGGTGCATAAAATAAAAGTGAAAACTAAATGCAAAAGACACTCCAAGGTTTGCACATATCACATGAATGAAACGAATCCGAAAACATACCGATATTTGTTGAAGAAAGAGGGGATGCCTTCCGGGGCATCCCCAAGCTTAGACGCTTGAGTCTCCTTGAATATTTACTTGGGGTGCCTCGGGCATCCCCAAGCTTGAGCTCTTGCCTCTCTTCCTTCTTCTCACATCAAAACCTTCTCGATCATCGAACACTTCATCCACACAAAACTTCAATAGAAAACTCGGTAAGATCCGTTATTATAATAAAGCAAATCACTACTCTAAGTACTGTTGCAAACCAATTCATATTTTGTTTTTTCATTTTGTCTACTGTAATATAGCTTCATCCACACAAAAAGGTCTTGATAACCCACAAGTATAGGGGATGAATTGTAGCCTCTTTCGATAAGTAAGAGTGTCGAACCCAACAAGGAGCTAAAGGTAGAACAAATATTCCCTCAAGTTCTGTCGACCACCGATACAACTCTACGCACGCTTGACGTTCGCTTTACGTAGAACAAGTATGAAACTAGAAGTACTTTGTAGGAATTTTTGGATAGGCTTGCAAGAAAGTAAAGAGCAGAAAATAAAATCTAGGCGCTGTTGTAAGTAAAGAAGCAATAAAGTAAATATAGCGAGTGTGAAAAAGTGGTGGTAGGAGTTGCAAAATTGTCCCTTAAGCAATTGGCTACTTTACTAGACCGATAACAAGTTTTATGTGGGAGAGGCCACTTCTAACATGTCATCCCTTACTTGGAATTCTATGCACTTATGATTGGAACTATTAGCAAGCATCCGCAACTACTAACGTTCATTAAGGTAAAACCCAACCATAGCATTAAGATATATTGGTCCCCCTTCAATCCCGTATGCATCAATTCTATGCTAGGCTGAAGCTTCTGTCACCCTTGCCCTCCAATACATAGTCCTATCAACATACAACTAACCCTATGGTGTGATCCACGTGCGCGCTCATATGATGGGCACCAAAGGACAGAAACATAACCACAAGCAAATTAAATCAATCATAGCAATTCATCAACCACCGATAGGACAACGAAAATCTACTGAGACATCATAGGATGGCAACACATCATTGGATAATAATATGAAGCATAAACCACCATGTTCAAGTAGAGGGTACAGCGGGTTGCGGGAGAGTGGACCGCTGTAGATAGAGGGGGGAAGGTGATGGAGATGTTGGTGAAGATGGCGGAGGTGTTGGTGAAGATCGCGCTGATGATGATGGCCCCCTGCGGCGTTCTGGCGCCACCAGAAGCGAGGGGGAGAGAGCCCCCTCCTTCTTATTCTTCCTTGACCTTCTCCCTAGATGGGAGAAGGGTTTCCCCTCTGGTCCATGGTCTCCATGGCGTGGGAGGGGCGAGAGCCCCTTCGAGATTGGATCTGTCTCTCTATCTCTCTGTGTTTCTGTGTTCTGTTTTGCTGCCTTTTCACCGTTTCGGGTATATATGGAGATCCGTAACTCCGATTGGACTGAAACCTTCGCCGTGCTTATTTTCCCGAAAATTAGCTTTCTTGCAGCCGAAGAAGGGCATCAACCGCCTTATGGGTGGCCCACGAGGGTGGCGGGGCGCCCTCCTGGTACGGGCGTGGGCCCCTGCCTCGTGGCCACCTCGGACACCGTTTCGCGTTGATCTTTCTCCCAGATTTTCCAAATATTCCAAAAATAAGCTCCGTCCTTTTTTATCCCGTTTGGACTCCGTTTGGTATGGATATTCTACGAAACCAAAAACATGCAACAGCCAGGAAGTGGCACTGGGCACTGGATCAATATGTTAGTCCCAAAAATAGTATAAAAAGTTGCCAAAAGTATATGAAAGTTGTAGAATATTGGCATGAAACAATAAAAAATTATAGATACGACGGAGACGTATCATCAGCCTCGGCAATGTGCGAGATAGAGGGGGCAGAATCGACTGCAACCCTAATTTCTCCTAAACTTTAAAGCTCATAGACTGTAAATCTGGACGGATGAACTCGAAGCTGATGCAGATCCTTCCAAGCTGGCTCCTTTTCACCCGGAAAGTTACAAACTTCTAAATCCCTGGGAGAGATCCCTCCAAGAACTCAACACCACTGTGCGATTTGCCCCATGGTGGGTGCCAACTGTCGTGGGTTTGTCACGACAGATGTCCTAGTGTGAGGACTTTGTCATGAGGCCATCGCAAGTAGGTAGTAGCTTCAACGGGGTTGGCCGGGGTCCAGAGATGCGATTTTTACCCAGGTTCGGCCCCTCGCAGTGGATGTAAAATGTACATCCTGCTTGATTGATATTGATGATGATGACGATCTCGGTTACAAGGGCGGTGTTGCGCTACCTCTATCTCAAGAGAATCTACTCTGATCTTGTCTAAGATTTGTCTGTCTGTATAAAAAACTTGTCCCCCTTGGGGTGCCCTGCCCCTCCTTATATAAGTTGAAGGGGCGGACTACATGTAGAGTCCTAGTAGGATTAGGACTTAGCCTATTTCTGGCTTCTTATCGCGGGCTTCTTAACCCTGGGCTTCTTAACACCTGTGCTTCTTATCTCCAGGCGGCTAATCTTTAGTGCTATCTCCAAGACTCATCTCCAGAATTCTAAGTAGATGCCGGGTTAGGATCCGGCTTACACAATCTGTTGGGTTAGGATCCGGGTTACACAATCTGCCGGGTTAGGATCTGGGTCACACAATCTGCCGGGTTACACAATCTGCCAGGTTAATTGCATAGATGACTTAACATTATGAGCCGGGTTTAACGGCGGGTAATTGCCCCGACAGTGTCTGTCTGAGGTAGATGACTGCGCCCCAGGAGATTGAAAACGAAGTGAAGACATAACATTTATTTCGTTCTTCTTCTTCTCTTTATTGAGTCATGGGACCACCGTACTATGAAGAGGGGTGTAGCGTTCGAAACTTTGATTCTCTAATGCTAAACCCAAACCCTATGAAAGTTGTGAGACAAATCTCTTTGTGTTCTGAGCAAATACTTGCTAGCAAGAGACTGAGATCTTCTTCGCTGCCAGAGATTTGACTCTGACCGAGGAGTTAGCATTACTTGTTCCTCAAGTAATGTCACCGTTGCTCCAAAATCCGACCGTTGCAAATGTGTTGGTTGGCCATTGGCTGGACTACGTGTCCAAAATGGTCATTTCCCTTTAGGGAAGGCTGCGGCTATAAATAGCCACCCCGCACCGGCTTTGTTTTGGTGGCTGCTCCATTTGATTCTGAGAAGATTGTTGAGCAACCCCCTCTCTGAGCGAATTGAGTTTAAAATCCACCTAGAGAAAACCCCTAGAGCCGAAGAATTAGATAGTGGTACAACATCACTCAATTCTAAGTCCAGTACGCTCCGCCTATTACTCTTAAGGGCTGCAAACTCTCTACACGGTTAGGTGTCAATTTCTTCAGACACCAAGAGTGCTTGTGGTTCTCGATGAAGAAGTTTGTAAAGGTTCGGAGATCGCCTTCAACTATCTACTATGACTGATAGACATCGGTTGACGAACCAATTGTCAAGGAGAATAGGGTGAAGAGAGTTTATCTTCCATGTTAAGTCACAGCCCCTCCAACCAGACGTAGTCCTTGTGCAGAAGGACGTACTGGTCGAACAAATACCTTGTCGCCATCGATTATCACTGGTTACCTCTGCTACCCGTGTTTACATTCGATATGTTTTCCTTCATGTGATTTGTCATGATGCATGACTTAGTTTCTTTTCAGTACTTAGTTTTAACTCGCTGTAGTTTGTTTTTCATTTTCTCCATTGCTGGGTTCCGAGAGTTTTGAGATTTCTGAAGAAGTTTTAAAACTCACATTAACCCCCCTCTGGTAGACATACTTTGTTTCTACAATTGGTATCAGAGCAAGGTACACCTTGACTCTGCTCATTTTGGTCTAACAACCTTGGAGTTTAAGTATGTCTTCAGTGAGCTACAAGTCGCATCTCAAGATTCCCATATTTGATGGGACGGACTACCCCTTCTGGAAGCAGAAGACTAAGATCCGTCTCCAAGCAATAGATGATGATATGTGGAATTTGGTGCAGTTCGGGTTCACGGTTGCAATACCTCAAGCCCCCATTGACGAGGAGAAGAAACTCATTCAGATGGATGCTCAAGCCAAAGATGAAATTGGTGGCCATCCCTCTCGCACGCAATTTCTTCGCTATAGCCAGTGTGAAACTGTGAAGGATTTGTGGGATGTCCTCGAGAAGATAAATGAAGGTGTTTCAACTCAGAAAGAAGCTTGAATTGATACTCTTCGAGCTAAATTCAGTCGATTCAAGCGCATTGGAAATGAAAGCTATCAGCAAAGTTTCGATCGTTTGATTGACATAGCAAATGACCTTCAAGGTCTCGGCACCAAAGACATCACTGACCATGAAGTTATGAAGAAACTGCTCCGATCTCTTGACAGTTCATTCAACACACATGTTCTGATGATTCATGAACGAGATGATTTCAAAACCCTCGAGTCTGTTGATATCATTGAAAGACTGAACACCCATGAGGAACAAGAGAAGAGAAAAGTCTATGGCTCTAGTCAGCACAAAAATCATGCTCTCAAGGCAGTAGCTGATTCTTCCTCCAATGGAAATGCCGAAGAAGATTCAGATGACCTAGAAAGGCTTAGCAAAGATCTCGCACTGATCACGAAAACATTCCGGCGCTTTCACAAGAAGAGACAGTTCCAGAAGAAAGGTTCAAGCAACTCCGCGGGTTCAAAATCTTCATTCAAACCCATTGGAGAATATACCCGATTCAAGTGCAAAAAATCCTGGACACTTCATTTCAGACTGTCCTGGAAGCAGAAATTTGTGCTAGGGGAAGATATGATTCTGGCAAATATCGAGGCAAAAGAAAGAGCAAGAACTACGACTCCGATGATGAGAAGAAAACAAAGAAGTTCTTCAAGAAGGACAACTCCTCATAAAATCTTCGTCAAGATCTTCCTCAAGGAATCCTTCCAAGTCCTCCTCCAACCGCAAGAATAACTCTCGCAAGGCCAAGGCGTACATCGGCAATGAAATGGATTCTGATGAAGAAGAATCATCGGACTCCGAAGAAGCTGATGAATCCGATGAGGATTATGACTCTGGCATGGCTGGCATTGCATATGCTTCCTCCCCTGCAACAAACTTCTCTGGGAATCCGTCAAGCGATGATGAATCTCCTGCCTACTGCTTCATGGCCAAAGCATCGAAAGAAAAGGACTATGTCTCCGGGTGCACAGAATGGATAATGGATAGTGGATGCACTAGTCATATGACCGGAGACAAGTCGTTGTTTGTCGACCCCAACTTAACTGCTTCACCTCTAAAGTATATAACTTTTGGCGACAACAACAAAGGAAAGGTATTTGGGCTAGGTAAAATTGCCATATCCAAAGATAAGTCCATTGATGATGTTTTACTTGTTCAGTCTCTTAGATTCAATGTGATGTCAGTTGGCAAGCTATGTGATCTAGAGACGCAAGTTCTATTTTCCATATCCAACTGCATTGTGCTTATGGCCACTGAAAGTGCTTGTTATCGACTAGAGGGGGGTGAATAGGCGATATTTATGAAAGTCTTCAAAACATGAAAGTTTCAAAGACAAACAGTAGAAATGAACCTATTGATATACAGCGGAAGATAAACTACACAAGGCAAGCCATAGTCAAGTATGCAATAATGTGAGAGTACGACGGCTAATGGCAGCTAGGTAGTAAGGATCAAGATGGAAGATGGTATGAAGCCAAACAACAATAGTAGTCAAGCAATATAGTCAAACAGGTATGACAAGCAAGCAATGACTTCATGAAGACAAACTGTAAGTAAAGGGAAGAGAGGATAGAACCAGTCACTCGTTGAAGACACAGGATTTGTTTGACCAGTTCCAGTTGCTGTGACAACTGTACATCTGGTTAGGGAGGCTGAGATTCAACTCAGAAGACCACGTCTTCACCTTATTCCCCTTGAGCTAGGGACACACAGTCCTCGCCCAATCACTCTGGTAAGTCTTCAAGGTAGACTTCCAAACCTTTACAGACTTCGTTCACCGGCGATCCACAATGACTCTTGGACGCTCAGAACGTGACGCCTAACCGGCTGGAGGATTCACAGTCCTCAAGTGTAATAAGTCTTCAGGTCACACAGACAGAAAGACTTCAGTGATGCCTAACACTCTTTGGCTCTAGGTGTTTGGGCTTTGTCCTCGCAAGGATTTCTCTCTCAAAGGCTAGAGGTGGGTTGCTCTCAAACGACAAAAGCCGTGCACTAACTCTGAGCAGCCACCAATTTATGGTGTAGGGGGTCGGCTATTTATAGCCACTAGGCAACCCGACCTGATATGTCTGAAATGACCCTGGGTCACTAAGGAACTGACACGTGTTCCAACGGTCAGATTTCAAACACACGCAGCAACTTTACTTGGGCTACAAGCAAAGCTGACTCATCCAGCTCTAGATAAGATTTGCTCTCATTGTCTTCGCTCGAAGACATAGGATTTGGGTTGAGCATCACTTCAGTCACTCTGACTGTATTCACTTGGACCCCACTTAACAGTACGGTGGTTCCTATGACTCAACAAAGAAGAAAAGGAAACAACAAAACAACTAAGTCTTCGCGCTCCATAGTCTTCACTGGATGTCTTCTCATGTCATAGTCTTCAATATAAATATCTTCATATACCACCATTGTCTTCAATGTCTTCACACATTTTTAGGGGTCATCTCCGGTAGGTAAACTGAATCAATGAGGGACACCACCTGTGTTATCCTGCAATTCTCACAAACACATAAGTCCCTCAACCAAATTTGTCGTCAATACTCCAAAACCAACTAGGGGTGGCACTAGATGCACTTACAATCTCCCCCTTTTTGGTGATTGATGACAAACTGGTTGAAGTTTTCAACGGCGATAAAGTATGTGAAATTGTAAAGGGTAGAGGATTGTCTTCATAAGTTTCAAAGGCTCCCCCTGAAGATGTGCATATAAGTAATTTGCTTTTGGAATGCAAATGCACATGGCAGGTTGTACTTGTGGAGATCCTCTTCAACTTATGACGACAATTCATCATGCATGATAAGATATAACAAAGATTATGACATGCATAATGAAAAATGGACGTCTGCAGAATGAACTAAGTGCGGAAGTTATCATCGCACATGCGGAATTTATCATCGCATCACAGAATATCAAATAAGTAGCAGACGACCATCAAGTTTAAGTGTTACAACTCAAAGAACCAAATGTATCAAAAATGCGAGAGTTGTAAACACTAGGCAAAATATAAAGCAACCGCCCATATGAACCCGCTTGAAGACTATCAAGCTCATACGCTTCTCCCCCTTTTGTCAGTAATGATCAAAAAGGTTTGAAGACATAGAGCATCTACTCGCTCTCATGAGGAGTAGTTGAAGCAGCAGGGTTGGTGTTGTCGTTTGGCGGTGCAGACGAGCTTGGAGCAGTGTTGATTCTTGCAGAAGGGGTCGGTGAAGTAGCATCATCTTCTTCATCAATCACTTTGGCATTTACAGTTGCAGCAGAAGAGGAATATTCAGAGTCTTCAAGAGATGGAGTGCGACGTAGGACAGCATTCCGTGGAGGAGTGGAGTCAAACTTGAATTTTTCTGTGAAGCCATCAGCTTGAAGATCCGCTTCAGCATTGAGCAGGGTCAAACTCTTCCATGATCGCCGACACGTTTCATGCGTGACAAAGGCATTCTTGGTGGCAAGATTGCGAATGCGATTGACATCCACCAAGAGGCTTTGCATTTGGCGCTTAAGCCAGTCATGATGCTTATCATGTTTCTGATGAAGGGCAACCAGAAGCTCTCGGTCATTGAGAATGCGGGAGCGCTTCTTAGGCCTTTGGGCAATTGTGCTCTCAGTGGCTTCTGTTTGCGCACGATGAGGCATGCGAGTAATCCCAGTCAGAGGGTAGACTCGAGCGACAGCTTGAACTCCTTCATTATTTTGAGTGAAGCTTTGATGGTCAGCATTCTGAAGACTAAGAGGCTCCTTTGCAGTCTCTGGGTATATGGCTTCAACAGACAAATCAACATCTGGCATAAATATGATATGATTGCGTGCAGAGGGTTGATAGTTGAAGGCAGAGTGAAGCTTAATCAGTCGCATGATCCAAGGAGCATAGAACTTCAGACCCAAGATGTCATATCCAGATGCAGCAAGTTGGCGAATGAAGAAGTCTTGGGCATTGAAGCGTTTGCCATGAAGAATATGGAAAACCAAAGTCTTCATTGCGCCTTCCAGCTTGGTATTAGGAAAGTGTCCTTTGATAGGCCAAAGAGTTCGCCTGACTATATGATAAATGGTGCAGGGTAGATACTCAAGGTCTTCAACAAAGAACGCCTGCGGGTATTCAACATCTGGAGGCAATGGCTTCATCATGCTGAGCATCTGACTCATATTGGGTTCAGGCTTGTGGAAGATGCTCTCCATAGCATCATTGTGAAGCTGACAGTCGGGCTCATAAAGATCATCTGCAGAGGGCAGGCCTGTAAGCTCAATGACATCAATGGCTTTGGCTTCATGATGAACATTTCCTGTCATCCACTCAAGAACCCATGTCTTTGTATCTTTATAGTAGCCACGGATATGGAGAGTGGCATAGTATTGGAGCAATATTCCAGTGCTCCTTATCAGTGACAAACTGCAGCAGGCCGGACTCTCTAAAGCAGTCCAGAGCCTCTTCCAGACAGGGCAGACCAGTGATGGCTTCAGCATCAAGACGCATATGTGGGAAAATGCGACCTTGATTGTACAGAATGCATGAGTAATAGCTTCACTGCTGATAGCTCCAGAACCGATCAGAAGATATCCTTGCGCTTGAGTAAGGGTTCTTTGCACTGTCAAAGAAGGTATTGTGTGCCTTGAAGCCATTAATATTGAAAGATCCTGGTGCTGATGCAGTACCTAGAAACCTTGGCAACCTAGGCTGTGGCTTCTGAACCCGTGGCCTGTGCTCAACATGGTACTTGTCGTGGAATTGTCACGTCAGATGTCCTAGTAAGAGGACTTAGTCGTAGAGCCATCGCAACGGGTTAGCTTGAAGGGGTTAAAGTGGACACAAGGACACGGTTTTTATACTAGTTCGGCCCCTTCGATGAAGGTAAAAGCCTACGTCTAGTTGTGATGGGATTGATGGGTTTCGAGGGTTTAGGGAGCGATATGATTCGCCTAAACCTCGAGTTCTTCTTCTCTGTCCTCAAACCGCCGTCGGGTCGTCCCCTTATATACACGGGTGACGCCCGTCGGTCTGCAAAGTCTCGACCTCCGGCTTATAAACGTGCCCGTGTCGGTCTCTCTATTCCTATCTTACAGTACAAGTTGGCCCCAGGCCGGTTTACACCATAAACCCTTAAACCGTTTATAGATCTTAGGCCTTTCTACTCCTCCTTGGGCTTTAACATCTCGGGTCTTGTTGACGGTGGTAACCCGGGCCCTGCAGGCCGGTTTACCCCAGATAGCAACATCCCCAACATTAGGCCCCAGATTGATTTGAACAGGTTCATGTCAATCCTTAATAAGAATTTCTGTCTTCAAATGTCTTCCAATGACTTGTTAAACCGTCATTTCTCCGTCTCCTCTGCTGTGGTAAACCGATGTGATGTCAACGCAGGCTACCGTCTCCTTTCGCTAACCCGCAAGAATCAAGGCGACGGCTGGGCTTCCGAAATCTCCGGCCCCTGGATTCGCGCGCCTGATACACGCGCCGCGCCTTATAAATAGGACTTGAAGGCCATCTTCTTTTCCTCCCCTTCTTCGTCTTCCTCGCGACCCAGACCTCAGAGCTCCGCCGCCGCCGTCAACTGCTGCATCAACTCCGGCCGCTGCATCAACCTGATCGGTTCAGAGCACCGCGGCGACCTTCCGCATCTGTTTGGACCCCGGTAAGGCCCCTGTTCTTGTTGCTTTAGATCTGTTCTAGGGTTCATCGTCCTGCTACTGTTTCTTGCTCATCCCCATAGCAGCCTTTATGAACAGACGACGATACCTGTACCTGGATTTGTAGTTTCTCTTAGCAGTCGCCATAAATCTGCATTCATTTCCTTAGATCTCACTCTTGTTCCTGCTTGTCGAACTTATGTTGTTCTGCTGTGAGCCCGACTTCATATTACCTGTTTTTATTTCTTTTTCACCCTAGCTGTAGATCCATTGCTTTGAACGAATCCGTACGGGATCTGTTTCTGCTTTCATACTCACAACTGCTTAGATCTGGTCGGTTTAACTCTTAGCAAAGTGAACAAAACAACCCACACATCCATTAGTCCCCTTGATGAACCTCTGGTTGATATCATTGTGGATAACCTGACTCTCTAAGATCATCTTCGGTTTATAATCACACTTGTTCTCAACCCGGAAAACATTTATCTTGTAGATCTCATGGCCAAACAGGTGTACGAATGCAACTGGGTTCCCTCTTGCATCACTGAGACCCATTTAAACAACTTAGTCCTGACTGGTGCTTTGAGTAGCAAAAATACCATCCATTGGAGGGTTCCAGGAGACGAATGTCCTCCTACCCCGCAGGAGGGAGAAGTGGTGGTGTTTGCGGATCACCTGGCCCGGGGGTTTAACCCGCCCGGTTCGAAATTTTATCGGGACGTTTTGGCTAATTTTAGGTTGCGCCCACAAGATGTTGGTCCAAATTCAGTCACAAACATCTGCCATTTTCAAGTACTTTGCGAGGCGTACTTTCAAGAGGAACCCACTGTAGAGCTGTTCCGGGACTTTTTCCATCTGAACCGACGTACTGAATTCACCGATGGTCCTAATATGGAACTGGGCGGTATGGCGATCCAGAAGAGGAAAGAGGTGACTTATCCTCACGCCAAGTTGCATAGTCATCCGCAAGAATGGAACTGCACTTGGTTCTATTGCAAAGATACTTCCCCTGCTGAAGAAAATCCACTGCCCGGTTTCCGTCCAGAGAGACTTAGCAACACTCACCCCTTCCCCCCACGGCTAACTGCCAAAGAGAGGAGTAAGTATGCCCCTCAGTTGTCCAAGCTCAGAGCCTTTATGGCTAATGGTTTAACGGGGGTTGATCTTGCTCGTTGCTGGATTTCATGGAGCATCCTGCCCCTTAGCATCCGCTCCGGTTTGATGTGCCAATACACGGGTCGGGTTGATGATCCTTTGAGGCACTGTAACATTCAGCTGACGGAGGACGAAGTCGCTGAAGCTGTGAAGAAGATGCTGAACGAACCGGAACATGTCTGTGCTCGAGCCGGCCTGCTTCCATTTTGTGCCACAAACAAGCCACCTGCTGTAAGCAACTCCTCTGTTCATAGAATCTTTGATCTCCTTATATACATGCTGTTAACTTCCAGTCCTTTTCGAAACAGGGAGATGATCCATTTTGGAGCAAGAAGTTACAAGAGCCGACCGAAAAGGTAACCCGACCCAAGACGAGGGTGAAGAAGCCTGCTCAGAGGAAAAGGAACACCGCTTCCTCCACTCCGGATTTAGAGGAGGACGATGTGGGTAATCCGGACCTCGGGGTAGACCTCGATTCAGTTGGTTTGCTTTTTATACGTCTTATTGATGATGATATTTGTCAGGACGACGCTGAAGTGAGCCATGCCGAAGGCCCAGAGGTAACTATTCTTTCTTCTGATGCCGTTCTTTTGCCTTTGAAAAAACCTCGCCAAGCAAACCGGAGAATTAAATTTTCTCACCCTCTTGCTTACTTGGATCCCGAATTTCTTGTGAAGACCCAGCAACATGAAGCTCGATGCACCACCCGACATAGCGGCCAGGTAGTCACCTCCGCCGGTTTACCGAACAGCCCGGTTCGGAAACGCCGCTCAGAGGTCTCCGATTTACGCGCTAGCTTTCCTCCTAAAGCAGGTTTAACCCGTCAGCCTCTAAATCCATCTGACTCCGATTATCAGGTCACTTCCCATTCCTCTTCCGGTGAATCTTCAGCCACTCAACTGCCCCCGTTGAAGACAGTTATTGGGTAAGTTGGACCGATCACAACATATCTCTGTATGGGTCTCTTAATCCATTTTATACCGTTTTTTCAATCTTTGGGCTTTTTTCAGGGCTAAGCCTAGACCGAGCAAGAAGGCTCGTCTGGATAACCCGGCTGAAGGAACTGCCACTCCTGAACCGGAGAAAACTCCTGGTGCTGACGCTCTGGGCCGTGAAGATACTCAGAACTATTTATCTCCGCAAGATGACATCTGCGCTGAAGAAAGGACTACCGAACCTGCTAGCCGTACCGATCCGCCTGCCAGCCCTGTTCGGGTTGAAGAATCCATTCCCCCTTCTGCAACTGCTGATAAACCGACAGTGCCACTGCAGAGCAGCGACTCCAAGGATGATGATGTCGTGATCACCGGTATTGGCCGCTCTGAACCGGGGAACACTGCTACTTTGGCCAAGCATACAGCCAAGGACGAAACCTCGGCCATAAAGGGCAAATGGGACCTTGACTTGTCTGCGTACGCCTCTTTAAGCGCCCCGGATCTTTATTCTGGGTATCTGAGCCGGCTGTACACCAGTCGGGATTATGAGGCTGCCATGATCAAGATGATGAAGGAGAAACTTGAGGTAACCCCCTTGTGCTTCATTCTGTTGCAACTTAGCTTATCAATATTTCCAAACCGAGATGGTAAACCGGACCAGGCTGCTTTTGACAATTCAGGTCTGGTTCAGAAAACATCATTAGATAACTATTAGCCCCCAAGTGCCAAGCTTAAATACTTGTATTACTCTTGGGACTTTTTTTTTGTAATGGAAAACTTGTGTTAAAATCAAATATGCATTAGCCCCCAAGTATCGAGCACATAACTTGCTTGTGTGGTTGATACTTCCAAACCGTGCAATATTTTCTGAACACTGTTGATGACCTGCTGCAGGGGGATTTGAAGACCAAAGAGAACCAAGTCTCGGACCTTCAGGGAGCTTTAAAAGCCCAGCAGATTGAAACTGAAAAAACAAAGGAGGAATTGACCAAAGCCTTAACTGTTATGGAGCAGCTGAAAGCCAGCCGCAAAAAGGAGCAAGCCGATTGGGCTACTGAAAGAGCTCTTTTGATGAAGAGGGCTGAAAATGCCGAAGCTGCTCTTAAACCGGTGGTTGACGAGTTATCCACCGTGAAGCGACAAATACACTCCATGACCTCTGCCGTCTTTGGTAAACTTTTCGACGCCCTTCTTCCAATTTGTACCTTGCTTGCCACACCCTATGTACGGTTTGTAATTCACCTTGGAACACTGCAGGCTCACGTATCGGACACTTGGGTTCTGACGTGCGGATGAAACTCAAGGCTGCTTATACTCTGATTGAGCAGTTATACACCGGAGCACAAAGGGCTATCACCACTGCATCGCATAACAATCCTGCACCGTCTCTGATTCAAGACACATTAAAGAGGCTGTCCATGCTTCCGGCCCGGATTGAAGAGTTGAAAAGATCAGCTGCTCGAACTGGAGCTATCACTGCCTTGATCCGGGCCAAAGCGTGGGTACCAGATTTCGATCCTGTCGAAGCGGCCCAAGGATACCCCAGCTTGAAGGAAGACGGTTCAGACTTTGGTGAAGATGATTTGAGGGCGATAAACCGGGCGGTGCGCCCCCTAGCCTGTCAACTGGCTGAGGAGGCAGATCTGTCACGTTACCAAGCCCAATATGACAACCAGAACAAACGAGTATCTGCCCCGGTCCCTGAAGCGGGAAACCTTGTTCCTCCAATCCGTAAGCATACTTACGCCCCAGACATTGAACCGTCCTCGCTGATTCACGAAGAAGCCGTCTTCCAAGCGCTAATGGGAATCGACTGGACCACTGCTGATTTCCAGCCAATGGGTAATCAAGATGGAGCTGAAGCGGCGCGAGATGACCCCCAGCCTTCGAACCGAGGCGTCGAACAGGCGTAATCAACGCTCCGGTTTACTTGGTGACGTCTTAATCCGTCAACGAACAATATATTCAGGCACTACGTTGCCTTGTAATAAGATAGTTTAATACTTCTGCCTTTGAACGTGCCTTCGCGCACGGGTACTGTTGCTCTTTCCAGCGACATTTCCAACTTATGTTTCCCGTCTTTACTGAGTGCACAATATGATTTTTCGACCACCTGAACCGTGCTACGCCTCTGCCAAACCGGGCAATTTGCCTCCGGGTTTAAAACGGACCAGGCTATGCCAGCTGAATCGGTTTAAGGATACTTGACGTTCCGAAGAACCAAAAAAACACCACAATAAAGGCAGAAAACAAAACCAAATATGAAAAGGCAACGCGATAGTAAAACGCATGCGAATAGTGGTTACTATGAACCGTTCAGAAGGCGTGACCATCGTCAAGACAGAACCGAGCCCCCAAGAGGTGTAGCTACGGTTTAAGTCGACTAGGTTCCTTACTGAATCATGGCAAATATGCCGGCCAAATGGCATTGCATTGGTTCGTCAACCAAGCCCCCAAGTGACTCAATGGCTAAAAAGCCGACCAGAAGGCATTACCATCATCAAGACATGACCGAGTTCCCATAAGGCGTAATCTACGGTTCAAGTCGATTAGGTCCCCAACTGATTCTGTGGCAAATATGCCAGCCAGAAAGCATTACCGTCGTCAAGGCCTGACCAAGCCCCCCGGAGGTGTAGCTACGGTTCAGGCCGACTAGGTCCCCAACTGACTTTATAGGGATAGCTATGTTCTCTTTGGTTCGAATACGACCTATGTTTGAACAGCTGTGTTCTCTTTGGTTCGAATACGACCTATGTTTGAACAGAAATCCCCATGTTTGAATAGCTGTGTTCTCTTTGGTTCGAATACGACCTATGTTTGAACAGGAAGCCTCATGTTTGAATAGCTGTGTTCTCTTTGGTTCGAATACGACCTATGTTTGAACAGGAAGCCTCATGCTTGAACCGGGATATTGAACCGGATATTAAGAGTTTCACAACCCTGTAGGAGACATCTTCCCTTGAACCAGCTTTTAAACCGGAATTTGAACTTCTGTGAAGCGACCTCCAGGGGTAGGTACACATGATGTGAAGAACAGTAGAGACCCCGCTTTACTTGAGGCTCTGGTTTATTGTATTCAATCATAATATATACATGGTCATGATATGTACATAAACAGAGCCCAGGGCTCATGTATAATAAGGTCGAAGATGAGCTATGTTCCACGGCCTGCTGGTCTCCTCCTCTGACGTGCGTGAATCCTTGTGCTCTCTAATATCAATCAAGTAATATGACCCATTATTCAGATTCTTGCTGACCACAAAAGGTCCCTCCCAAGGCGGGGATAATTTATGCTGATCAGATTGATCCTGGATGAGCCGAAGCACCAAATCCCCCTCCTGAAAGGTTCTGGTCCTAACCCGACGGCTGTGGTAACGGCGGAGATCTTGCTGGTAAATCGCTGAACGGGCAGCTGCCAAGTCACGCTCCTCATCCAACAAGTCAAGAGCGTCCTGCCGTGCCTGCTCATTGTCCGCTTCAACATATGCTGCCACTCGAGGCGAGTCATGTCGTATATCACTTGGGAGAACCGCTTCTGCTCCATAGACCATAAAAAACGGCGTAAACCCCGTGGATCTGTTAGGCGTGGTGTTGATGCTCCATAACACAGACGGTAGTTCCTCCACCCAACAACCCGGCGTCCTTTGCAAAGGGACCAGAAGCCGGGGTTTGATACCTCTCAAGATCTCTTGGTTCGCTCGTTCCGCCTGACCATTAGACTGTGGGTGCGCTACCGAAGAAACATCAAGCCGTATATGCTCCCGTGCACAGAACTCTTTCATGGCCCCCTTGGATAGATTGGTACCGTTATCTGTGATGATGCTGTGTGGAAAGCCAAACCGGAAGATCACCTTCTTTATAAATTGAACCGCCGTGGCAGCATCACACTTACTGACAGGTTCTGCCTCCACCCACTTGGTAAATTTGTTAACCGCCACCAGTAGGTGGGTCTTCTTATCTTTGGAACGCTTAAAAGGCCCAACCATATCAAGCCCCCAAGTCGCAAACGGCCAAGTGATTGGAATCATCCTCAATTCTTGAGCCGGTACGTGTGCTCGTCTAGAAAATTTCTGGCACCCATCACATAACCTGACTAGGTCTTCCGCATCAGCATGAGCAGTTAACCAGTAGAAACCGTGGCGGAACGCTTTAGCCACCAATGATTTTGAACCGGCGTGGTGGCCGCAATCCCCTTCATGTATTTCTCGTAATATCTCGCACCCCTCCTTAGGGGATATGCACCGTTGCAGCGCTCCTGATACGCTGCGATGATGTAACTCTCCTTGGAAAATGGTCATAGACTTGGACCGTCGTACTATCTGTCGAGCCAAGCTTTCATCTTCTGGCAATTCACCCCGGTTCATATATGCCAGGTAAGGGAGCGTCCAATCCAGGGTGGCGTGAAGAGCCGCCACTCACTGAGCCTCCGGATCAGGAACAGCCAACTCCAGCTCACCGGGCAGCTGTACCGATGGGTGGTATAATACATCCAAGAAAACATTGGGTGGGACCGGTTTACGCTGAGAGCCCAAGCGACTTAAAGCGTCTGCTGCCTCATTTTTTCTGCGGTCCACATGATCCACTTGATAGCCTTTGAAATGCCCAGCCACCATATCTACTTCACGTCGGTATGCAGCCATAAGCGGATCCTTAGAGTCCCAGGTGCCAGATACTTGCTGAGCCACCAGATCCGAATCACCAAAGCACCTAACTCTGCTCAGATTCATCTCTTTAGCCACCCGAAGACCATGAAGCAAAGCTTCATACTCCGCCGCATTATTTGTACAGGGGAACATTAAACGGAGGACATAACAAAACTTATCTCCTCGTGGGGAAGTTAAAACGACTCCAGCCCCCGAGCCTTCCAATTGTCTAGATCCGTCAAAATGAACGGTCCAATAGGTGTTATCTGGCTTCTCCTCAGGCGCTTGTAACTCCGTCCAATCATTTATGAAATCGACAAGTGCCTGTGACTTTATGGCTGTTCGGGGTACGTACCTTAAATCGTGCGGCCCAAGCTCGATAGCCCACTTGGCAATCCGACCAGTCGCCTCCCGGTTCTGTATAATGTCACCCAAAGGAGCAGAACTGACCACCGTGATTGGGTGTCCTTGGAAATATTGTCTCAGCTTCCGGCTTGCCATAAAAACTCCATATACCAGCTTCTGCCAATGCGGATACCTTTGCTTGGACTCGATAAGTACTTCACTGATATAGTAAACCGGTCGCTGAACCGGATGTTCCTTTCCAGCCTCTTTTCGTTCTACCACCATCGCCACACTGACTGCTCTGGCATTCGCTGCAACATATAACAGAAGTGGCTCTTTATCCACAGGGGCTGCCAACACTGGCGGATTGACTAGTTGTCGCTTCAAGTCCTCAAACGCTTTATCAGCCTCCGGACTCCAGACAAACTGATCCGTCTTCTTGAGCATTTGATACAAAGGGATCGCCTTCTCACCAAGGCGACTGATAAACCGGCTTAACGCTGCAATCCGCCCGGCCATGCGCTGAACATCATTGATGCATTTCGGTTTGGCCAGGGAGGTGATGGCTGTGATCTTTTCTGGATTGGCCTCAATCCCTCTATGGGACACTAAAAATCCCAACAGCTTGCCTGCAGGTACACCGAAAACACATTTAGCCGGGTTGAGCATCATTCGGTACACTCTCAAGTTATCGAAAGTCTCCTTCAAATCGTCAACCAGGGTCTCCTTCTTTCGTGACTTGACCACAATATCATCCACATAAGCATGCACATTACGACCAATCTGCTCGTGGAGGCAATTTTGCACACATCGTTGATAAGTAGCCTGCCCACTCTTAAGCCCAAAGGGCATAGACACATAGCAGAAGGCTCCAAAGGGAGTAATGAACGCTGTCTTCTCCTGGTCCTTAACTGCCATCTTGATCTGATGATAGCCCGAATAGGCATCCAAAAAACTTAAACGCTCGCAACCTGCCGTAGCATCAATGATCTGATCAATCCGGGGGAGAGCAAAAGGATCTGTTGGGCAAGCTTTATTCAAGTCTGTGTAGTCCACACACATGCGCCAGGTACCGTTTTTCTTAAGAACTAGCACCGGATTAGCGAGCCATTCGGGATGAAAAACCTCAATGATAAACCCAGCTGCTAGGAGCCTGGCCACTTCCTCACCAATCGCTTTACGTCTTTCTTCGTTAAACCGCCGTAAGAACTGCTTTACCGGCTTGTACTTAGGATCCACATTAAGGGTGTGCTCAGCGAGTTGCCTCGGTACACCAGGCATGTCAGATGGCTTCCATGCAAAGATGTCCCGATTCTCACGGATGAACTCGATGAGCGCGCTTTCCTATTTTGGATCCAAGTTTGCACTGATGCTGAACTGCTTGGATGAATCGCCAGGTACAAAGTCAACAAGCTTAGTTTCGGCCGCTGACTTGAACTTCAAGGCCAGATCGTGGTCCGTAGTTGGCTTTTTTAATGAAGTCATATCTTCCGGATCAACACTGTCTTTGTACTGCTTTAGCTCCTCCGTAGCACAAACCGATTCAGCATAAGTCGCATCTCCTTCCTCGCATTCCAAAGCGATTCGGCGGCTCCCGTGAACCGTTATAGTACCCTTGTACCCTGGCATCTTAAGTTGCAGATATACGTAGCAGGGCCGTGCCATAAATTTTGCATAAGCTGGCCGCCCGAACAAAGCGTGGTACGGACTTTGGATTTTAACCACCTCGAACGTCAGCGTCTCTGATCTGGAATCGTGGCTATCGCCAAATACCACTTCAAGGGCTATCTTACCAACCGGGTATGCAGACTTGCCAGGCACCACCCCATGGAACACGGTGTTGGTCGGTCTGAGATCCTTATCTACCAGTCCCATACGACGGAAGGTCTCATAATACAAGATGTTAATGCTGCTCCCTCCGTCCATGAGCACCTTGGTGAGCTTATAACCTCCCACCTGTGGCGCTACCACCAGTGCTAACTGACCCGGATTATACACCCTGGGAGGATGATCTTCTCGGCTCCATGTGATAGGCTGCTCCGACCAACGCAGATAGTGAGGCGTGGCCGGTTCGACAGCACTGACTGCCCGCCTCTGAAGCTTCCTATCTCGTTTATCCAAGCTCGTAGTAAAGACATGATACTGTCCACCACTCAACTGCTTCGGGTTGCTCTGATAACCGCTTTGATTCCCTTGATTATTCTGATTGTTTTGGCTGACCTGTCCGCCCGGGTTACCCTGGAACCCTGGACCGGAATTCCCGCCACCGTACCCTGATCCGGAACCGGAACCGCCACCGGAGCTGTGATCATATTGGAAAGTGTTTGAGCTTTTGAACTCCTTCATGATATAACAATCCTTCCAAAGATGGGCTGCTGGTTCCTCCTTTGTTCCGTGCTTCGGACAGGGCTGGTTTAAGAAAAAGTTCAAACGCTCCGGATTAGGACCGGGATGCTCGCGAAAACTCGGCTGTTTCCCCTTACGCCGCTGGCCTTTAACCTGTGCACTTGTGCTGGCCACCAAGTCCATGCTCCCGTCCGGTTTACGCTTTCCTCCGCCTCCATTACCTGTCGGCCGATGCTGCTGGCCTTTGGTGTTGCCATTCTTCTTTCCCTTCCCTGCTTTGTCATCACCAGAGTCAGGATCCTTGGTACTGTCAGAATCCGCATACTTTACTAAAGCGGTCATGAGCGTTCCTATATCTGTACAGTCACGCTTCATCCGGCCCAGCTTTAGCTTCAAAGGGCCAAACCGACAGTTGCTCTCCAACAGCACCACGGCGGTGTCTGCGTTGATGCGATCTGACGAGTGCAAAACTTCTGATACCCGCCGTACCCAATGGGTAGTTGATTCCCCTTCTTGCTGAACGCAGGCTGCTAGGTCAACTATTGACATTGGCTGCTTGCACGTGTCCTTGAAGTTCTTGATAAACCGGGCGCGTAATTGGGCCCATGAACTAATTGAATTAGGCGGTAAGCTTTTTAGCCAAGTCCGGGCCGTTCCTTCTAACATCATAGTGAAATACTTGGCACATGCCGTCTCGTCCACCTCCAGCATCTCCATAGCCATTTCATAACTCTCCACCCATGTCTCCGGAGGCTGATCTGCCGTGTAGTTTGGTACCTTGCGGGGGCCTTTGAAGTCTTTGGGCAGGCGTATATTGCGTAAAGCGGGAACAAGGCACGGTACTCCCAAAGAGCTGGAAACCAACCCCGGTTCAACCGTAGCCGCCGGGAAGATAGGTGTAAGCTGACGAGCCTGATGCTGCGCTGCTAATCCGGCCTCCCGTGCACGGGTACGATCCACATTCTCGTGAGCATTGTCGACGCCCGCCGGATTGTTGCCGCGGAGCGCTTCACGCCTGTCGTTAGAAGAGACGGCCGGCTCCTCCACGCGCCTACTATAGCTCCTGCTGGGGCGAGGGGTGGAGTGAATCCGATCACGGCTTTGCGAATACGCTTCTTGCTGGGCCAATGCGGTCCTAAGGAGCTCCTTGACCCGGCGTGTCTCTTCATCCTGTGGTGAATCTCCTTCGATCGGAATGGCTTCCAACCGAGCCGCCGCCGCGACGAGGTTATCCATCGGGTTGGAATAATGACCTGACGGCGTTGGCATGGCCGGTGGCGTATCAGTGTTATGACGAGGCAAGTTTATAATCCGGTGCTGAACCGGGGTGCCGGCCGTCGCTTCCGCACGGTTTACCCCCGGGGTGTTGAAGAGATTTCGAGCGTCGAGGGCGGCGGGCAACCGAGACCGGGATTTTCTCTTCAGGACCTCCTGAGATGCCTTCTGGTCCATCATGAGCCTGTAAGCCTGTGCTTCTAAAGCGGCGCGCTCCGCCGTCATCCTGATCTCTTCTGCTGCCAGCTCCGCTTTAGCCCGAGTGATCTGCTCTCTCACTTTGGCAATCTCAGCGTTGTGAACCTCCTGATCCACCGGGTTAGCCTCCGCCATGAGCGCTGCTAGTGCGTCAAACAGGTCTGACAAAACTTGGGCTGGTGAACCGGCAGGGCCTCCTGCCCGCGCAGCCGTTGCTGCTGCCGATCCGGAGATCGCTGCTGCTGCAGTTGATGATCGTGGCGTCGCCTGTGTCCCAGCCATGAAGATCCCAACCCGATAGGGCAGATCAGAGGGGTTCGGAATACTGTTGCCATCGGAGCCGCCCCCAACCCAACCATCTTGTAGCTGGTAAAGAGATTCAGTCTCCCCGGTTGACGTTCCATCGCCAGAGTAGATGGCGGTTTCGTCACCAGATTCGGATCCTTCCTCGTAGCTTCCCCCGTGGATGACTCCCACGAAGGCGTGCTTCCTGGTCGGTTTAGCCAGGGTCGATCTCGTGCACTGAGCTGTCTCAATGAGGTCGGCGCAGTCGCCTAACTCGGGGCCCGGTTCTCCGATCTTGCCGATGAAAACATGGATGCCGCCAAAGGGGACCCGGTACCCGTACTCGATCGAACCGGCGTCGGGGCCCCAGCCTGTGCTGTCGATGTAGAGTTTTCCGCGGCGGCTCTTGGTCATCCGTCCCACAGCGTAACCCTCGAGTCCTTCAAAGCGGCCCTCCAAGAACCTGAAACCATCTCGCGATAGCCCCACGGTGGGCGCCAACTGTCGTGGAATTGTCACGTCAGATGTCCTAGTAAGAGGACTTAGTCGTAGAGCCATCGCAACGGGTTAGCTTGAAGGGGTTAAAGTGGACACAAGGACACGGTTTTTATACTAGTTCGGCCCCTTCGATGAAGGTAAAAGCCTACGTCTAGTTGTGATGGGATTGATGGGTTTCGAGGGTTTAGGGAGCGATATGATTCGCCTAAACCTCGAGTTCTTCTTCTCTGTCCTCAAACCGCCGTCGGGTCGTCCCCTTATATACACGGGTGACGCCCGTCGGTCTGCAAAGTCTCGACCTCCGGCTTATAAACGTGCCCGTGTCGGTCTCTCTATTCCTATCTTACAGTACAAGTTGGCCCCAGGCCGGTTTACACCATAAACCCTTAAACCGTTTATAGATCTTAGGCCTTTCTACTCCTCCTTGGGCTTTAACATCTCGGGTCTTGTTGACGGTGGTAACCCGGGCCCTGCAGGCCGGTTTACCCCAGATAGCAACATCCCCAACAGTACTCAAATTGAGGATCAGCAGCGGCAGGTGGAGGAGTCAGAACAGGCCATTTGACAGAAATGAGCTGACCATAGTTGAAAGCTTGCTCGATAGTGTGTGCCCTTGGTGGCGGAACAGGAGCAGAGGCGTCAACATTGGCTTCAGGTGCAGAGGCAGCATTGGCTTCTGGCACATTTGTTGGTGCAGGCTCCACATTTGCGTCAGCCATGACAACGTCATTGGCTTCATTGGTGTTGGTGGTGGCAGCCTGAAGGTTTTCAACCTCCACTTGACGAGCTGGAGGGTCGAGCACTGGCAGGTTCACTTCAGGAACCACTTCTTCTTCAACGGGGGGAGTAGGGACACGTTCATCTTCTTGTCTTTCATCGGCTGATGCAGCCGGAATGTCTTCAGCACCTTTGGCTTCAGACTCAGAGACATTCACAGTGGGAGTGGCATCTGGAAACATTTGACGTGCAACAGATTGTTGAGGCACTTCTCCTTCTGGAACGCTCGAGGTGGTGACTTGAGGCCTTGGTCCTTTGCGAAGCCTGCGTAACGCTGGCGACGCCTTTGGCGATGGAGTTGGCTGGGCCTCAAAGTCGTCATCTTCATTTCAAACAGACGGGGTGGCTTCATGTTGGGGAGAACTTGGGGTGTCTTGTTGTTGTGGGTGATCAGCCCTCGAAGCATCCTGTGTAGTTGGCGTCAGAGGATGACCAATGCTGATGAGTTCACTGTTCGTGAGAACAGGCGATGATACCAGGTTTTGTTCGATCTGAGGAAGGACTTCATCATCTTCAACATTGTCGTGGTGACCAATGTCTTCAGCTTCATGAGCCCCTGTGTAAGCAGGCTCATGAACTATCATCCTTTGTTCTTGATGATCAGATGTAGGAGGGATCATTGAGATTGGTTCAACAACTAAGGGCTCTGAGGGAGCAGCCCTATCCTTTTTGGTTCTGCGCTTCTTTTTAGTGGGAGCAGCATCAGAGGCTTCAAGAGTTTTCCTCTTTCTGGCTTCGGCCTCAAAAGTTCTCGTCTTCTTTAGCTCAGAAGCGGTTGATCTGACCTTTGGCTTCGAGTCGGTCATGCTAGTTGGGAAGACAATGCGCGGCTCTTCCTGCCTTGAAGGAGCAGTTTGGTCACTCGAAGGCTTCTTCTTCTTGGCAGCCATTCTTGGGTCGATGCCAGGACGACCAAGAGCCTTGCGCTTCTCAGCCTCATTGTAGGCTTGCACACACTTGACAGCCAGGTTCTTCATGCGCTCTCGAGAACCTTTGGCTTCTTCACGCTTCTTGAGGAAGGATTCCTTGAGCTCGTGCAGCATAATCTTGAAGTTCTTGACGTCTTGCACGCTGAGTTAGGCCACATGCTTCTTGAACTGAGCTTTCTCATAGTTGATATTGTGCTTCAGCTCAACGATGCGCTGAGCGAGAGATAGCTCTGAAGCAATGGATCCATTGAAGGAGACGCTGAGCCCAATGGGAAGTTGTAGATCGTCAAAGCTGAGATTTGGTGAGTCAAACCACTCATCAATGAATTTGTGAATGATTGCCACATCAAAGAGAGGCAAATCATTGAAGATCTCTGCTTCTTCCTTGCTCTTGATCAGTTGCTCAAGGGCATCATCTGCAAGATCTTCATCACTAGACAGATCAATGTGCTCTTCACGCAGAATAGCAGCAGGGGTCAGTGCCTGATCAGTATGCTTGACAAGTTTCTTCTTATTCTCTGTCTTCTTGGAGATGCGTGACAAATCTTCAGACTGCACACTGTCTTCAGGAGGTGCAGTTGCCAGAGGCTTCGCACTTGAAGCTTTTGGTGGAGCAGCTGATCTTGAAGCTTTTGCCTTCTTGGGCTTCTGTGGCTTTGGAGTAGGAGCAGGGGCTTCATCAGAGTCAGCGGCATCATCTGAGTGATCCACTTTGGCACATTGAACTCTGATGTGAGCGATGAGGCCATCAAGGTCGTAGAAAGGACCGATGACATTGGGTTCTGCATCGCGTGAGCCGTCAGCACGAGGAGCAGGAGGACCAGGGTTGAAGTCTAACCCCAAAGAATCTTTGTTCTTCTTTGCTGAGGCCTTGGCAAACTGGAAGTTGCGCTTGAACAGATTATCGTCACGACACCAGAGCAATGATGATGGGTCGGCATTTTCAGGCTGAGGTCCACGGACCATGCAAGGATAGAAGCCTTGCGCAATGGCATCAGCTCTGGATCTGGGCAGAAGACCTCTATATAGAATATCTCCCCATGGTCGTTTGATGGCATTTTTCTCTGCATATTCCTGGGTGACGAAGTTGTACTTGAACCACTGTTCATCCCAATATCGTCGAATCCATTGGATTCGGGTCTTGCGCTAATTGTAATCCTCTTCAGGATCTGTCTTGTAAAGCTCAGAGAGGTCATCAGGCAAATCTCTTGATGTTCCTCCTCGACGCTGTCTGCCACCTTTTCTGACTGATTTTTCTGCAGCCATGAACTTCAAACTGAATGGTTTCAATACGTTCAAATGCTTCAAAGGCTTCCTCTTGCTGGACAGACAGGAACTGGCTTCGCAAGAGTTAATATGATGCTGTAAGAATTCTGCAAATGAATGCAGACTATGAGAACCAAGGGATTCTCCCACGGACATGTACCTGTGACAGCATTAGAGATGCGAGGGAAGGGGAAGAGGTCATATGCATTCTCAGAAGATTTTGAAGATAAATCAGTTTGAAGACATTGACCTCATGATGCGAAGACATTCACTTATGTGTTGAGAGTTGGTTCCAGATTTGTACGAATTCGTGAATAAGTACAAGTGAGGAATCTAACTTGTTATGAAGCTTAAGTGAATATTCTAGGCAGTATGAGATGCAGACAGAATGGATCTAACTTGTATAGGCAGAAACCTATTTTGGTAGACAAGATAAATCTATGAGGATCAAAAAGGCGGTAAAAAGGGAGTTTTATTTACCACATGAAGAACTGCTAGATGGAAAGAGTAGGAGACCGAGCAGTTCAATCCACCGTGCCCTAACTTGGCGACGGAGGACACCTACGGCGGCGGCGGAGAGGACGATGTCCGCGGCCGGCGTGAGGACGGCGTTGGAGAAGTCGCAGCAGCTAAGCGCTTCGTCACCGGCGTCGTCGAGAGCTAGCGGTGGCGCTAGGGTTTTGACGAGGTGGAGAGGTGGAAGAAGTTTCTTTTACCGCAGGGGACATGTCTTTATAAGGAAGTGGGCGGCACAGCGCAATTACGCAGGTGCCCCTGGCGGTTCACATCTGATGGACACATGGCAAGCATGCAACATACTTAGAGTTGTCCCACGTTCCCACGCCCGCCAGGTTTGTCGGATAGACGTTCCGGCTTCTCCGGATTTCAGGCAATAAGGATGACACATTTAAAATAGATTTAATGTTTGTCTCTGTATCTTCTGCTGACAAGGACGCAGAGAAGAAATTCGACGGTTTTAATAGAATGCATATGATTTGGACAGATAGAGTTTGAGATAGAAAGCATAGACAGATTAGGGTCCGATCACATTCACTTAGTTCAAAAGATTCAACAAGGAAACATAGCTATAAGTGAATGCTGTAGAGGACAGAACACTAGTGTGTGTATATATATATATATATATATATATATATATATATATATATATATATATATATATATATATATATATATATATATCAAACAGCAGTCGAATCAACGTAGTGAAGATAATCATGAAGATAAATTCAAACTGAAGTCAAACCAAATGTGAAGACATATCAAATGCAACGCCATGAGTGAAACACTTCAAACAGAAAAGTTTGGTGGTGGCGTTACCCACCGTATAGGAAGTATTAGACCCAGACACGGCGCACAATTATCATGGCGCTCCGAAGTCAAATTCCACATTAATGTATTCACACTCAGAATGTAAGTCTTCATTGATTGAAGATATACTTTTATTCGTGTGTTGCACATCTATGTCATCAACATGCATAAGTGTTAGGATGTGTGCCTGATCACAGTACATTTGAGGATTCCAAGATATTTAGCTCACACCGTAACTTGCAAAACCTATTCTCGTCCAAGGGCTTTGTGAAGATATCTGCCAATTGCTCTTCAGTGTTGACGTGAATGATATCAATATCTTTCTTCATGACATGATCTCTGAGAAAGTGATGACGAATTTCAATGTGCTTTGTCTTCGAGTGCTGGACTGGATTATTGGCAATCTTGATGGCGCTTTCATTGTCGCAGAAAAGAGGCACTTGTTTCAGATTGATGCCATAGTCCTTGAGAGTTTGCTTCATCCATAGAAGCTGAGCACAGCAAGATCCAGCAGCAATGTATTCAGATTCAGCAGTTGAGAGTGACACACAGTTCTGCTTCTTTGAAGACCAACAGACAAGTGATCGTCCCAGAAAGTGACATGTGCCTGATGTAGACTTGCGATCCACCTTGTCACCAGCATAATCAGTATCAGAAAATCCAACCAGATCAAACTCTGAGCCCTTTGGATACCATAATCCTAGTGTTGGGGTGTGAGCCAAATATCGAAGAATTCGCTTCACAGCTAGGTGATGCGATTCCTTTGGTGCTGCTTGGAATCGAGCACACATGCAAAAACTAAGCATAGTATCTGGCCTAGATGCACATAGGTAAAGTAAAGAACCAATCATGGAGCGGTATACCTGTTGATCGAACTCTTTACCATTTTCGTCGGGACCCAGATGATGTTTGGCTGGCATTGGCATCGTGTAACCCTTACAATCTTGCATTCCAAACTTCTTCAGGAAATCTTTGAGGTATTTCTCTTGATATATGAAGATGCCATTCCTTTGCTGACGAATTTGAAGACCAAGGAAGAACTTCAGCTCACCCATCATGGACATCTGATATTGCTCTTGCATCATGTATCCAAACTCATCACTATACTTCTGGTTGGTGCAGCCGAAGATGATGTCATCCACATAGATTTGGCACACAAGCAGTTCACCATCATATGTCTTCGTGAAGAGTGTAGGATCGAGGGATCCAGGTTTGAAGCCTTTGCTCTTCAGGAAGTCTTTGATTGTATCATACCAAGCGCGAGGAGCTTGTTTGAGGCCATATAGTGCTTTGTTTAGTTTGTACACCATATCAGGATGTTTTGGATCTTCAAAGCCAGGTCGTTGTGCAACGTATACTTCTTCTTCAATCTTGCCGTTGAGAAACGCACTCTTCACTTCCATTTGATACAGCAAGATATTGTTGTGGTTAGCATAGGCTAGCAATATGCGAATAGCTTCAGGTCTAGCCACAGGAGCAAATGTTTCATCGAAGTCAATCCCCTCAACTTGAGTATATCCTTGTGCAACGAGACGTGCTTTGTTTCTGACGACTTGGCCATGCTCATCTTGCTTGTTTCGATATATCCATTTTGTTCCAATGATGTTATGCTTGCGAGGGTCAGGACGCTTGACAAGTTCCCAAACATTGTTCAGCTTGAATTGTTGAAGCTCTTCTTGCATTGCTTGAATCCATTCAGGTTCCATAAAGGCTTCAGCAAATTTCTTGGGTTCTGATATTGACACAAAAGAAAAGTGCCCACAGAAATTTGCTAACTGCGTTGCTCTTGACCGAGTAAGTGGACACCAGGTGCATTGACGCTATCAATTATCTTCTCAATTTGCACTTCACTTGCAACACGAGGATGAGCTGGGCGAAGAATTTGTTGCTGATCATTGTCATCATTGGGAGGATTGTCTTCAGGCTGAGCATTGTCTTCAGATTGGTTTGGTGCAGAAATGATCAGTTCCTCTTCAGGCTGTGCTTCAGCAGGCATGATTTCACCAGTTCCCATTAGCTTGATAGACTCGCAGGGTGGAGCTTCTTCAAGATAAATTGGTAGGAGTTCTCATTGTGAACCATTGGTTTCATCAAACTGCACATCTACAGTTTCGACGATTTTATAGAGATAGAGGTTGAAGACTCTGTAAGAGTGCGAATCCTTTCCGTAACCGAGCATGAAGCCTTCGTGAGCTTTTGGTGCAAATTTTGACTTATGATGGGGATCCTTGATCCAGCACCGTGCTCCAAATACTCTGAAGTAGCTTACATTTGGCTTCTTGCCAGTGAGGAGCTCATAGGATGTTTTGTTCAGAAGCTTACGGATGTAAACACGGTTGATGATGTGGCATGTTGTATCAATAGCTTCAGGCCAGAACTTTCTTGGTGTTTTGTATTCGTCCAGCATCGTCCGAGCCATCTCAATGAGAGTTCTGTTCTTGCGCTCTACGACGCCATTTTGCTGAGGTGTGTAAGGAGCAGAGAACTCATGAGTGATTCCCATTGTATCCAGATAAAGATCAAGTCCGGTGTTCTTGAACTTAGTGCCGTTGTCACTTCTGATATGCTTGATCTTGACGCCATAATTGTTCATGGCTCGATTGGCAAAGCGTCTGAAAACATCTTGCACTTCAGTCTTGTAGAGAATTATGTGCACCCATGTATATCTTGAGTAATCATCGACAATAACGAAGCCATAGAGACAGGCAATTGTAGTGAGGGTAGAGTAGTGAGTAGGGCCAAATAAGTCCATGTGTAGCAGCTCGAAGGGTTGAGACGTAGTCATGATTGTCTTCGAGGGATGCTTGGCCCTAGTCATCTTTCCAGCTTCGCAGGCACCGCACAAATGATTTCTTGAACTTGACGTCTTCAACTGCCAATGACATGCTTCTTCTTGATGAACGTGTGTAAGTTCCTCATCCCAGCATGCCCCAGCCTCCGATGCCATAGCCAGCATTCTGAAGCTTTTGTAAGAAGACATCTTGCAAGCTGTGGACCTGCTGAGAAATCTACCATGTACAAATCATCTTTCCTGTACCCTTCAAAGACTAGAGATTTGTCAGATTCCATTAGTACAAGGCAACGATACTTTCCAAATATTACAACCATGTTCAGGTCGCAAAGCATTGAGACAGACATTAAGTTGAAGCCAAGGGATTCAACAAGCATCACTTTATCCATGTGCTGATCCCTTGAGATTGCAACTCTACCTAGACCCAATACCTTGCTTTTACCAGTGTCAGCAAATGTGATGTGACTCTTATTAGATGGTACGTAAGGTTGAGTCCATGAGAAGACTTTGATCACCAGTCATATGATTAGTGCATCCGCTGTCCATAATCCATTCTGAAGCACGAGGTGTCATACTCTGCATTACAGTTAGGAGGATAGGCTTCACCAAGAGTATTGTGAAGCATAAACATTTGACGGGCAAGAGGATTATGGAAGCTCAGATCAAGATTAGGACTGATAGGATGAATGGAAAGCGATTCAGGAACAAAATACATAGTGACCATTTGGGCATTTGATCTTGCGCCCCACAAGATATTTTAGGTGCCCAGCAATAGCATCAGACGCCTTTGATTTTCGGCTGGAGACCTTTCCCTGCAAAAGAAAGTTAATTCTTCATAACCACCCACATCTTCAGGGGTGGCTTAGAAGCAATGAGTCTAAGTGCAACATCTGAGAACTTCGGCTTTGGGGCCCTAGCAAATAGCCTTGCAGGAGATGAATGATACTCATATGAATAAGAAGAAAAGTTCTTAGTTCTATGAACATAGCGGTTTGAAGATACACGCTCATATTCATAAGTCTGAGTACGGTTTTCCTGCAAAACATTGGCGTTAGGGTGACTCAGGTGAGTCCTCTGTCTGTATGAAGCCTTTGGACCATATGAAGCCTTAGGTCTGGGATTTGTCTTCTTCCCAGGTGGTGTCATGATGACATTGACTGGAAGGTTCTCAAGACAGCTTTTGGGAACCCAGATCTTCTTCATAGGTGGCCCATTCCTGCAGTTAGTACCAATATATCTGGCAAACACTTCACCATTCTGATTCTTGAACAGTTTATAGTTTAGCATCAAAGGATTCATCAATGACAACAGGATTAGCACAGGTAAAGCCAGATAAGGTGGATGGATCCACTAAAGGTCCCTTTGTAGTAACCCATGTGGTTTTGGGATACTGCTCAGGCTTCTAGTAGGAACCATCAACATTCATTTTCCTCTCGAACCCAACACCCTCTTTCCTAGGGTTTCGGTTCAGAATCTGCTTTTTGAGGACATCGCAAAGTGTCTGATGCCCTTTCAGACTTTTATACATCCCTGTTTCAAGCAATGTCTTCAACCTAGCATTTTCATCAGCAATAGTAGTGGTATCCTCCGCAGAGGGGTTAGTTACTACATCAACAGTTGAAGACGATGCAAAGTAACAGTAGTGGAACATCTAGCAACAAAGGTAGCGTTATCACGCTCAAGGCATTTTCGACATGGTGGTTCAAATCCATCTTGAGCGGGACTGATCTGTTGAGCGCGAAGTGACTCATTCTCTTTTTGAAGATCTTCATGAGCCGCTCTCAACTTCTCAAGCTCTTGCTTCCTTTGAAGATAATCATAGGAGAGCTTTTCATTAGTGGTTGTGAGCGTATCATGACGACTTTCAAGTTCTTGGTACTTAGCATGAAGATTTTTTATGTCTTCAACTAAGGACTGTGAACGAATCATTTATGCGTCCAACAGGTCATCACTTTTGTCTAACAGTTTTTTAGTATGTTCCATAGCCTTTTGTTGTTCAGTTGCAATTTTAGCAAGTGTTTTGTAGCTAGGCTTGGATTCACAATCAGACTCATCTTCACTAGATGTTTGAAAGTAAGCATCGCATGATTTTACCTTGGCACCACGTGCCATGAAGTAGTAGGTAGGAGTAGGGTCGTCCATGTCATCATCTTCAGCGTTGGTGTGGACGTCATTGTCTTCGGTGTTGAAGATGGACTTGGCAACATAAGCAGTGGCTAAAGCCAGACTTGCAACACCAGGGTCGGACTCCTCCTCAGACTCCACCTCCGCCTCCTCAGAAGCAGACTCCTCCTATGAATCCATTTCCTTCCCAACAAAAGCACGAGCCTTGCCTGATGAGCTCTTCTTATGAGATGAAGACTTTGATGAGGACTTGGAAGAAGACTTTGAAGATTTCTTCTTCTTCTTGTCATCAGAATCATATTCCTTGCTCTTCTTCTTCTTCTTCTTCTTCTTCTTCTTCTTCTTCTTCTTCTTCTTCTTCTTCTTCTTCTTCTTCTTCTTCTTCTTCTTCTTCTTCTTCTTCTTCTTCTTCTTCTTCTTCTTCTTCTTCTTCTTCTTCTTCTTCTTCTTCTTCTTCTTCTTCTTCTTCTTCTTCTTCTTCTTCTTCTTCTTCTTTCTTCTTCTTCTTCTTCTTCTTCTTCTTCTTCTTCTTCTTCTTCTTCTTCTTCTTCTTCTTCTTCTTCTTCTTCTTCTTCTTCTTCTTCTTCTTCTTCTCTTCTTCTTCTTCTTCTTCTTCTTCTTCTTCTTCTTCTTCTTCTCTTCTTCTTCTTCTTCTTCTTCTTCTTCTTCTTCTTCTTCTTCTTCTTCTTCTTCTTCTTCTTCTTCTTCTTCTTCTTCTTCTTCTTCTTCTTCTTCTTCTTCTTCTTCTTCTTCTTCTTCTTCTTCTTCTTCTTCTTCTTCTTCTTCTTCTTCTTCTTCTTCTTCTTCTTCTTCTTCTTCTTCTTCTTCTTCTTCTTCTTCTTCTTCTTCTTCTTCTTCTCTTCTTCTTCTTCTTCTTCTTCTTCTTCTTCTTCTTCTTCTTCTTCTTCTTCTTCTTCTTCTTCTTCTTCTTCTTCTTCTTCTTCTTCTTCTTCTTCTTCTTCTCTTCTTCTTCTTCTTCTTCTTCTTCTTCTTCTTCTTCCTTTTCTTCTTCTTCTTCTTCTTCTTCTTCTTCTTCTTCTTCTTCTTCTTCTTCTTCTTCTTCTTCTTCTTCTTCTTCTTCTTCTTCTTCTTCTTCTTCTTCTTCTTCTTCTTCTTCTTCTTCTTCTTCTTCTTCTTCTTCTTCTTCTTCTTCTTCTTCTTCTTCTTCTTCTTCTTCTTCTTCTTCTTCTCTTCTTCTTCTTCTTCTTCTTCTTCTTCTTCTTCTTCTTCTTCTTCTTCTTCTTCTTCTTCTTCTTCTTCTCGTTGTCCCACAGTGGACACTTAGAGATGTAGTGTCCAGGTTTCTTGCACTTGTGACATGTTCTCTTCTTGTAGTCATGAGTAGAAGCTTCATCATTTCTTGAGATGGATCGTGAAGACTTTCTGAAGCCTTTCTTTTTAGTGAACTTCTGGAACTTCTTCACAAGCATAGCAAGTTCCTTTCCAATGTCTTCAGGATCATCAGAACTGCAGTCAGATTCTTCTTCAGATGAGGAAACAACTTTTACCTTCAAAGCGCGAGTTCGGCAATAGTTGGGACCATAGATATCTCTTTTCTCAGGTAGCTGGAACTCATGTGTGTTGAGCCTCTCAAGTATATCAGACGGATCGAGTGTCTTGAAGTCAGGACGTTCTTGTATCATGAGGGCAAGGGTGTCAAAGGAGCTGTCAAGTGATCTCAGTAGCGTCTTGACGATTTCATGCTTGGTAATCTCAGTGGCGCCGAGAGCACGAAGCTCATTTGTGATGTCAGTGAGGCGATCAAACGTGAGCTGGACATTCTCATTGTCATTTCTCTTGAAGCGGTTGAAGAGGTTGCGAAGAACACTGATCCTTTGATCTCTCTGGGTTGAGACGCCTTCGTTGACCTTGGATAGCCAGTCCCAGACTAGCTTTGACGTCTCCAGAGCACTCACACGGCCATACCGTCCTTTGGTCAGATGACCACAGATGATGTTCTTGGCAGTAGATCCAGTTGAATGAACCTCTTGACATCAGCAGGGGTGACACCTTCACCAGTCTTAGGAACGCCGTTCTTGATGACATACCAGAGGTCGACATCAATGGCTTCAAGATGCATGCGCATCTTATTCTTCCAGTAGGGATATTCAGTTCCATCGAACACGGGGCAAGCAGCGGAGACTTTGATTATCCCTGCAGTCCACATAGCTAAAACTCCAGGTGGTTAAACCGAATCACACAGAACAAGGGAGTACCTTGCTCTGATACCAATTGAAAGTTCTTGTTATCGACTAGAGGCGGGGTGAATAGGCGATATTTATGAAAGTCTTCAAAACATGAAAGTTTCGAAGACAAATAGTAGAAATGAACCTATTGATATACAGCGGAAGATAAACTACACAAGGCAAGCCATAGTCAAGTATGCAATAATGTGAGAGTACGACGACTAATGGCAGCTAGGTAGTAAGGACCAGGATGGAAGATGGTATAAAGCCAAACAACAATAGTAGTCAAGCAATGAAGTCAAACAGGTATGACAAGCAGGCAATGACTTCACGAAGACAAACTGTAAGTAAAGGGAAGAGAGGATAGAACCAGTCACTCGTTGAAGACACAGGATTTGTTTGACCAGTTCCAGTTGCTGTGACAACTGTACATCTGGTTAGGGAGGCTGAGATTCAACTCAGAAGACCGCGTCTTCACCTTATTCCCCTTGAGCTAAGGACACACAGTCCTCGCCCAATCACTCTGGTAAGTCTTCAAGGTAGACTTCCAAACCTTCACAAACTTCGTTCACCGGCGATCCACAATGACTCTTGGACTCTCAGAACGTGACGCCTAACCGGCTGGAGGATTCACAGTCCTCAAGTGTAATAAGTCTTCAGGTCACACAGACAGAAAGACTTCAGTGATGCCTAACACTCTTTGGCTCTGGGTGTTTGGGCTTTGTCCTCGCAAGGATTTCTCTCTCAAAGGCTTCGAGGTGGGTTGCTCTCAAACGACAAAAGCCGTGC
Organism: Aegilops umbellulata; assembly: GCA_032464435.1. Classification (NCBI taxonomy): domain Eukaryota; kingdom Viridiplantae; phylum Streptophyta; class Magnoliopsida; order Poales; family Poaceae; genus Aegilops; species Aegilops umbellulata. The sequence continues at coordinate 124,775,673 of CP136058.1, forward strand.
ACTAACTCTGAGCAGCCACCAATTTATGGTGTAGGGGGTGGGCTATTTATAGCCACTAGGCAACCCGACCTGATATGTCCGAAATGACCCTGGGTCACTAAGGAACTGACACGTGTTCCAACGGTCAGATTTCAAACACACGCAGCAACTTTACTTGGGCTACAAGCAAAGCTGACTCATCCAGCTCTAGATAAGATTTGCTCTCATTGTCTTCGCTCGAAGACATAGGATTTGGGTTGAGCATCACTTCAGTCACTCTGACTGTATTCACTTGGACCCCACTTAACAGTATGGTGGTTCCTATGACTCAACAAAGAAGAAAAGGAAACAACAAAACAACTAAGTCTTCGCGCTCCATAGTCTTCACTGGATGTCTTCTCATGTCATAGTCTTCAATATAAATATCTTCATATACCACCATTGTCTTCAATGTCTTCACACATTTTCAGGGGTCATCTCCGGTAGGTAAGCCGAATCAATGAGGGACACCACCTGTGTTATCCTGCAATTCTCACAAACACATTAGTCCCTCAACCAAATTTGCATCAATACTCCAAAACCAACTAGGGGTGGCACTAGATGCACTTACAGCCACTGACAATTCCTTTGTCTTTGAGGATAGAGAAAAGGTGATCTATATATGGTGGATTTTTCTAAGGGTCCCTCAGTCCAAACTTGTTTGCTTGCAAAAGCAGCCCAAGGATGGTTGTGGCACCGAAGACTTGGTCATGCAGGTATGCGAAATTGGCAGACTCTGGTGAAGAAAAATCATCTCTGCGAAATTCCCGATGTAAAATTCGACAAGGATCGTCTTTGTGCTGCATGTGAGGCTGGTAAATTAGCCAAAATGCATCATTCATCAAAGACTGTTATGACCACAACAAGACCTCTGGAAATTCTTCATATGGATTTATTCGGTCCTTGAAACTATGCAAGTTTCGGTGGCAGTCATTATGTTCTGGTTATTGTTGATGATTTCTCTCGATATACTTGGGTATTCTTTCTCAAAGACAAAACCCGCACCCAAGACATCTTCAAAAGATTCGCTAACAAGGCCCAGAATGAATATGATGTGCGAATTAAGCATGTTAGAAGCGATAATAGAACTGAGTTTAAAAAACACTCATATCAAGGATTTTCTCAACGAAAATGGTATTACTCGTGAGTTCTCTGCCGCATACATTCTACAACGGAATGGAGTTGTTGAGCAAAAGAATAGAACTCTCATTGAAATGGTGATAACTATGCTCAGAGAGTTCAAAACTCCTATTCTCTTTTGGGCTGTAGCTATTAACACTTCTTGTCATGTTATCAATCATGTTTTTCTTCACAAATTCCTTAAGAAAACTTCAAATGTGCTTATCACTGGCAAGAAACCAAATGTTTCTTATCTACGTGTTTTTGGTGCACCTTGTTATATTCTTGATATGAATCATTCCTCCAAGTTTGCACCTAAGGCACATGAAGGTTTTCTTCTTGTTATGGCTCGAACTCGCATATTTATCATGTTTATAACTCTCATCACGGGAAAGTTATGGAAACGGTAAACGTGCAATTTGATGAATCTAATGGCTCCCAAAAGGAGCACCCGCCAAATGTGATAGATGAACCTATCAAGTATGAGGAAGCCATGAATGATTCAAATTGGATGAATGCTATGCAAGAGGAGTTGGTGCAATTCGAACTGAATGGTGTTTGGGAATTGGTTGACAAGCCTAATCCTAAGAAGCATAATATCATTGGCACCAAATGGATATTACGGAACAAGCAAGATGAAAAGGGCATTGTTGTGAGAAACAAAGCATGTCTTGTCACTCAAGGATATACACAGGTAGAAGATATTGATTTTGGTGAAACATATGCTCCTGCTGCTCGCCTTGAGGCAATTCGTATTCTTCTCGCTTATGAAAATTACAATGATATCTTGCTTTATCAAATGGATGTGAAAAGTGCATTCCTCAATGGTGAAATTGATGAGGAAGTTTATGTTAGACAGCCACCTGGCTTTGAACACCTTGAGTTTCCTAACAAAGTTTTCAGGTTGAAAAAGGCTCTATATGGGCTGAAGCAAGCCCCACGAGCATGGTATAACACCTTGAAGAAGTTTTTGCTTGATAAAGGGTTCAAGACTGTCGGTGGGAACGACACCTATGGGATCACAAGAATCCCTACTGCGGTTAGCGGGGCGCGGGGTCGTGAGAAGAGCGGATCAAACAGATAGCACACGGTTTGTTTATCCAGGTTCGGGCCGCGAGGATGCGTAAAACCCTACTCATGCTTTGGTGGATTGTATATCTGTGTTCTTGAGCTAGCTATGGGGCGTGAGGAGCTCCAAAAAGCCCAATCCTTCTCCTGATCGCCACGGGCCTCCTTTTATAGAAAAAGGGGTCGCCACAGTGGCACACAGGAGGTGGAAAGGGTACAGTGATGCAAGGTTATCCCTCGCATTACATGACAAGGCGCATTTAATGCGTCTTGCTTAGGTGTTCTTGCTTTATTTATCGGGGACGGGGGAGAGACCTGTCTCATCCGTCGCTGCTCCTTCTTGTGTCGACACGCGCCCTGGCCAGCGATGCCTGTGGTGCCATGTAGGTAGGCAGGCAGCTGAGGTGGCGCAATGGTGGGTCTTCACGAAGATCTGCATGCCGCCACGCAGGTGCCTGCCCAGCTGGTTGGGTTGGCACCTGCATGCGCACGGCGGTGGAGGTTTAGTCGGCGTGGGCCTGGTGGTGGTCCTGCGGATGTCCTTGGGAAGGGCCTTGCCGGGATCCCGGCAAGGGTCTTGCCGAGGCGCCTGCCTTCGTCCCCGGCAAGGCGCTTGCCGGGGGTCTTGTGGTCTCCCTTGGCTGGGATCCCGCCAAGGGCCATCATCTTCTATAGTGTGTATCTGATCTTGTATGTCTTCACAAAGATCTGCATGCCACTATGGGGATGTCTCCCGAATCCTTGCCCCATGGGGGCAGTGGACTCACAGGTGATTCGCTCCGTGTGCGTGGGGCGAGCTGCAGCGGCAAGGGTCTTGCCGGGGCTGCTAGAACTGTCTCCCGGCAAGGATCTTGCCGGGGGAGTCCGCTTCATCCCCTTTGATCTTCGTGGTCTTGGCCTTGGCGTCGCTCTAGTTCCCTTGAGCTTCGGTCTTACCGTGGCTCACCTCCCTTGCCATGCCTGGTATGGTGGTGCCCGTGGCTCAGACTGCTCGTGCACAGTTATAGGGGTACAAAAAGTGTACCCCTCTTTTTGTACACTGACAAAGCCAGGATCCACTGGTCCCACAGTTTTCACTCGTGTTGTTTATTGTGATCTATTCATATGTCAAATCTATGTGGATGATATTATCTATGACTGTACTAACAATGATTGCAACTTAGAGTTTGGGAAAATGATGTCCAGAAATATCAAATGTCTATGATGGGTGAACTTAAGTTCTTTCTCGGACTGCAAATACGTCAATAGGCAAATGTATTTTTCATATTTTTGGAGAAGTATCTTAAGGAATGTCGGAAGAAGTTTAAAATGCAAGGTTCCAGAATGAAGGGCTACAAAACACCTATGCCCATGAATGGTAAGCTGGATGCAGATGTGTATGGTAAGAATTACGATCAGAAGGCTTGTCGTTCGATGATTGGTTCTCTTCTTTACCTATGTGCATCTAGATCTGGCATTATGTTGAGTTATTGCATGTGTGCCCGCTATCAAGCTGCACCAAAAGAATCGCATCACCAAGTGGTTAAGCGTATTCTGAGATATTTGGCTCACTCCCCACCTTAGGTTTATGGTATCCTAAGGGAGCACAGTTTGATATCGTTGGATATTCAGACTCAGTTTATGCAAGTGACTTGGTTGACAGGAAATCTACTTTGGTTACATGCCATTTCCTCGGTAGATCATTGGTCTGTTGGTCATCAAGGAAGCAGAATTTTGTATCTCTCTCGATGGCTGAAGCCGAATATATTGTTGTTGGCGCTTGTTGCACTCAGTTATTGTTGATGAAGCAAACACCGAAGGACTATGGCATCAAGGTCAAGAAGATTCCTTTATATTGTGACAATGAAAGTGTCATCAAAATTGCACATAATCCAGTGCAGCATTCTCACACCAAGCACATTGCAATCAGACATCATTTCATTCGCGATCATGTTGCTCGAGAGAATATTGTCATCAATCATAGCAAGACCGAAGACAGTCTCGTTGATATCTTCACCAATCCTCTCGACGAGAAAAGATTTTGTGCATTATGGTGTGAGCTAAATATCCCGGACTTCATAAACGTGTAGTAAGCTGGACTCGGCACCCGTTCTAACACTTCCACATCTTAGAAGGAATGGGTGCACAACACTCGAAGAGTTTGAAAATTTCGACAAAGTGAAAATTTCTTTCTGAGAGTGAATACATTAACGAAGAGCTAGACTAATCGGGTGCCACGATAACTGTGCGACGCTCGGGTTCATACAGCTCTTATACGGTGGGTCACGGCACCACAATTTTTCTTTGTTGAGATTCTATTCGTTTGATGGATTTTGTGTTTGTTCGAATGAAGTTCTCTCATAGCTATTCTTTTGGGTGTTTATGTTTTGTTGACTGAGTGAAATGCCTAGGACCCTATTTTCCCTCTATTCTATCTCTTCCAATATATGTTGTTCCATTATGAATGCTCAATTTCATCTGGTACCGAAACTTTATCTGGTGTCCTTGACCACGATGAAGATTAGGTCCGAACTTTAATCTGTTTTGGCGAAAGCTATCCAAAATTTGGGGTTTCTGCCCAAGTCAGGACGACGATCTCTTTATGATGGTTGCCACATGCAATCCATCAACTGCCACCCATCTTGTCCGTTGAATCACAATAGTCTCTTGATAGTGGCCCTTCGATCGGATTCACTCCGTGCGGTTATTTTCCGTCGTATATATATATATATATATATATATATATATATATATATATATATATATATATATATATATATATATATATATATATATATATATATATATATATATATATATATACCGCCGCTCCCTCATTCACTTCTTTTCCTCCTCGCCGCCGTCTCCTCCAAAACCCTCGCCACAGTGCTCTACCTTGAGCTCGACGCCAATGATGCCTTCGCCACTTCGCTACCGGAAAGCGGTCGCCGGAGTCCTTCCTTGCCGCCGCGAGATATCTTCTTCCTCGTGCTGTCGTAGCTGCTGCACAACACCAAGCTAGGGTACTTGCAGTTCAAACTCAGGCCTCCGTCCTTCTTGTTTGAGTTCGTCCGTGGTTATTATTCTCTGATTTTACCGCATATCTTAGATCCTTACTGCTTAGGTAACTAGCGCGGATGTGGTTTGTAGTTGTCCCTCGCATCCGAAAAAACTTCAGATCTAGGGTTTGTACTATGTCTCACATGAATGGAATGGTTAGCATGCTGACTAGTATTTTCTTCTATAGTGTGTATCTGATCTTGTATGTCTTCACAAAGATCTGCATGCCACTACGGGGATGTCTCCCGAATCCTTGCCCCATGGGGGCAGTGGACTCAAAGGTGATTCGCTCCATGGGCGTGGGGCGAGCTGCTGTGGCAAGGGTCTTGCCGGGGCTGCTAGAACTGTATCCCGACAAGGATCTTGCCAGGGGAGTCCGCTTCATCCCCTTTGATCTTCGTGGTCTTGGCCTTGGCGTCGCTCTAGTTCCCTTGAGCTTCGGTCTTACCATGGCTCACCTCCCTTGCCGTGCCTGGTATGGTGGTGCCCGTGGCTCAGACTGCCCGTGCACAGTTATAGGGGTACAAAAAGTGTACCCCTCTTTTTGTACACCGACAGGAGCCCCCGGGTCTGGGCCACACATAAGCGCAACGCGTTGTTGGGCCAGGCCCAGAAATGGTGCGCGGGCAGGCAGGGCGGTTTTTACTGTGGTAAGATTCTTCGCGCGCTGTGCTTCCCACGACTCCCGCACGTGGCGCGGCTTGGGGAGGCGCGTGTGACTGGGGCGGCATGCGTGGGGTTGCTCTCTGCACGCATGCGTCATGTCGTAGTAAAGGGTGGCTCGCGCCTTCCCCATAAGCGGAGGAAGGCGCGGAGGCGCGGCCGATTTACTGAATGGGGCCGGGGCGCGGTCCTTAAGGCGTCCACTCCCCATGATCACGGGGTGGGGAGAGGTCGCTTCACCCATCCCCTCGATTCTGCGTGTCCGCCACATGTCTTCCATGCGCTTGGTGTGGCAAACGGTGGAGGCGGGAAACCGGGCCACCGCGGGCTGGGGCAGCGGGTCGGTCCCGGGTCCCTGCGCCTTCCGCGTCTTGATTGGCCGAGCGGGGCGGCCGAGCCCCAACCCCGTTCCTTTATAAAGAGCGGGAGGGGTGGGGGATGGCATCCCGCATTCTTTCATCTTCTTCTTCCTTCAGCTTCTGCTCCTCCCTTCCATACGTTATGGAGAGAGGGAACCCAGTCCTTCAATGGTGGCGGCGAGGGCCGCCGCTCGGCAACGCGTCCCTCCTCCTCCTGCGCCTATAGTGGCAGAGCCAGCCGCGAGGGGAAGGGGGAGGTGGCGAGGCCATGGGCGAGGCCGGGGCGCTCGGGGAAGAGGAGGACGGGGTGGCGCGCCGGCCTCACCTCCGCTAGCGACTCCTCCCCCAATGGAGGGCCATGTTGGGGATGACCCTTGTGAGTTCTTCGTCAGGCTGAGCCGGCCGCTACGCCGCCGCCTTCGTCTCCCGACTCCGTTCGCGCGGGAGATGGAGCTGGATCCGCCAGAGTCATTGCGGCTGTACATGAGGGGCTGCGGGATCAGTGGCACGCGGGTCCGCGTCCCCCGCTCCTCACGTGATGTACCTTCATCGGGGATGGAAGACGTTCGCTCGTATCCACAGCTTGATGGAGGGGCTCACTCTCCATTTTAAGCTGATGGAGGGTGGCCTTCTCTCCGTCAAGGTCTTCGGGCTCTTTGGGACCCGTTCAAGGTGCTGCGTGGAGAGCTCTTCTGATAGCAAAGACTCCTCCTCTGGCGGGAGTGACGAGGAGGACAGCGGCAGCACGACGAGGGTGGTAGGCGGCAGGATGACGGGTCCGACTAGGTGTCGGGTGCCGCTCCGTGCGGCACCGGCGACCCCATCATCCGCGTCGCCGGCTCCTAGAACCTCTCGGGGTCATCTCCTTGGGCGGCTGGCGTTGGGAGGCTGCGGAAGAGGAAGAGGGTGGGCGGCAAGTCCGTCAAGTCGGAGTACGCGGGCACCGGCGTCTTCGACACGTGCTGACGTCCTTCCGCCTCGTCTTCGAGCTCTGCTTCCGGCGCCGCTATCACCATCCAGCCTCCGGACGGCCACTGAGATATTCTCTTGGTGTCTTCTGCCACCCGTAGCTCGCCTAGGCGCTCCTTTTGTCCTTTTCGCCTCCTTGACCTGCCTCCTGAGGAGAGGGACAAGAAAGGGATTACGGGCACCTTATCTCTTTTTAGATTGTAAGCCTTCGGGCCTTTGTTGAATTTAAATCTTGTAATCCCATCATTCATGTTTTTCATTCCCTATGGACTGTACCTGAGTGGGATGTTTTTAATGAAAAAGGGATGTTTGCCGGGTCATTTGTTTGTGGGTGAAACCCATGACAAAGGATAAATCCTTGATATCTTTAAGATAAACATTTCCTTGCCCGGCAACAGGCCTCGCCATCTCCCCACTTCGCTCGACCTTCCTCACACCTTTGGCGGAGGCAAGGAGGAGGTGGGTTCAGGCTCCTTGTTTCATCCTTTCGCTGCTGCGACTACGACCAAACTTGGTCCTAGGGACGAGCCCTAGGGCCTAGAATTAGGGGAGCACTATAGCTTAAGGAAGAACGAGGTTTCACATACCTCAGTCCATAATGGAATGTATGATAAGGGATGAAGAACTTATCTGAAGTTGCAGCCCTCGACAACCCTGGTTTGCCGCGGGTGAATCCTTGCTCTCGTAGCCCCCTGGCAATACTGGCTTGCCGGGGTCTAGGTGCTGGTCTGTTCCTCTTTTCTTTTCTCCCCCCGGTGGTTTGGTAAGGATATCCGTGTGTCCTGCGAACCAAAGAAGACAAAAGGAAGACAAAGAGACGCAAACTCGACCTCTAAGCTAGGGGTTAGCCGCCGCTAAGCACTATCAACCCTAACCAAGGACGAGACTTGACCTAGCATGCATGCTATAACTTAGGGCGCCAGCGCTTCATTTGTTTATGCTCAGGGTCTGCGCCTAGCTCTGTACAAAGGGTTACATGCATCATCGGCAAGGCTTGTACAAAAGGTGGCTTGCCAGGAGGCCCAACAAGCCGCGCCTTACGGGTAAAACTTGCGAAGATGCTCAATGTTCCAGGAGTTACTCACTGGAACGGCATCTTCGGTCTCCAGGCGGACTGCGCCAGGCCTGGTGACTCATATTTCCCGATAAGGGCCCTCCCACTTCGGCGTCAACTTGTTGGTATTCTTGGCCGATTGAACGCGCCGAAGAACAAGGTTGCCTTCCTCAAATCTTCGGGCACGGACCTTGCGGCTATGGTAGCGACGCAAGGCTTGCTGGTAGCGTGCTGCTCTGACAGCCGCCCGAAGACGATCTTCCTCAAGGAGCGTTGCGTCATCTTGCTGCAGTCGCTCTTGCTCGAGCTCATCATAAGCGAGCACTCGAGGTGACCCGTATATGAGTTCAGTGGGGAGAACTGCTTCTGCCCCGTATACCAGGGCAAAGGGTGTCTGGCCGGTGGCTCGATTTGGCGTCGTTCTGATCGACCCAAGAACCGTCGGCAACTCAATCCAGCGCCTTCCGCTCTTGTGCAGCCTGTCAAAGGTTCTGGTCCTTAAGCCTCATAGTACTTCAGTGTTTGCTCTCTCAGCTTGACCATTGCTTCGTGGGTGAGCAACGGAAGCAAAACAGACTTTGCTGCCGAGGTCTTGGGTATATTGCATGAAGGTGTGGCTTGTGAACTGTGTGCCGTTGTCGGTGATGACCCTGTTGGGTACACCAAAATGGCACACTAGTGCCTTGAAGAATTTGACGGCTGACTGAGCTGTGACCTTCCTCACTGCCTCCACCTCTGGCCACTTTGTGAACTTGTCGATCACGGCGTACAAGTACTCAAAGCCCCCGACAGCGCGGGGGAATGGGCCCAGTATGTTGAGCCCCCAGACCGAGAAGGGCCAGGAGAGAGGAATGGTTTGAAGGGCTTGAGCTGGCTGATGAAGCTTTTTTGAATGGAACTGACACGCTTCACACCTGGTGACTATTGTCGTCGCATCCTGGAGGGCAGTGGGCCAGAAGAAGCCTTGCCGAAACGCCTTGCCGGCAAGGGCTCTTGACCCTATGTGGGATCCACATATGCCTCCATGTATCTCTGCCAACAGCTCCAGTCCTTCCTCTCGAGGGATACACTTCAATTTCACGCCATTCGATCTCTTTCTGTACAGGACGTCATCGACGAACTGGTACATAGCAGATCGACGGGCTACTTTCTCCGCTTCTTCCTGCTCCTCAGGAAGTTCCCCAGTTTGGAGGAATCGGACGGTATGCTGTGCCCACGCTGGAGCCTGGGGCTCGACGGCGAGGACTAAAGGCATTTCCTCCGTTATAGGAGCGGCTGTCTCGACGGCAAGAGCTCGACGCTCCGCCGGGGCCAGCCGTCCCGTGGCGGGCTCAGTGTCCCCGGCAACCTCTTTGTCGGCGGCTACGGGGAGCTCGGCGGGAAAGTACTTGCCGGGCCCTGATTTCCTCCTCTTGTTTTGCTCTATTGATGGATCAACGGATGGCTGAGTTAGCTGAAGCACCAAGGTACCTGGTTCCACAGGTAGCTTGAGGGCAGCGCGTTTTGACAGGTAATCGGCGATGTCATTCTCCGCTCGGGGAATGTATTCTGCCTGTATACCGTCAAAACGCTCCTCCAGCTTCCTCACTTCATCGACGTAGGCCTTCATCAACGGGCTCTGGTAATCCTTGTTGACTTGCTTGACGACAAGTTGCGAGTCGCCTCTGGCGACGAGTTTCTTGATCCCGAGGCCCGCCGCGATCCTAAGACCGGCAAGCAGCCCTTCGTACTCAGCCGTATTGTTTGTTGACACCTCCCTGGGGAAGTGCATCTGGATCACGTACTTGAGGTGCTCTCCGGTGGGCGCGACAAGCAGTACGCCAGCCCCGGCGCCCTGTAAGGAGAAGGCCCCATCAAAGTACATGATCCAGTTGCAACTTGCCTCCTTGCCGGGGTGGGTGGTCTCTTGGGCTTCTTCGTCAGGCGTCGCGGTCCACTCTACAATGAACTCCGCCAGGACTCGGCTTTGAATCGTCGAGGTACTCTCAAACTTGAGGCCAAAGCTGGACAGTTCCAGTGCCCACTCTATGATCCTTCCCGTTGCGTTTGGATTGTGCAATATCCGTTGTAGAGGGAGGCGAGTGACGACAGTGATTTCGTGCGCCTGGAAGTAGTGACGCAACTTCCTCAAGGCCATAAGAAGGCCGAAGAGCAGTTTCTGCACACTGGAGTACCTTGATCTAGCCCCCCGGAGGAGGGAACTTAACAAAGTAGATCGGGCGCTGCATCATTTTCTTCTTCGGCAGCACTCCATCTAGCTGTGTCATCTCCGCATTGGTGGCATTGGGCTCCGTCGCTGCTATTACCTCGTCACCAATTTCTCTCTGCGCCACTAGTGCGGCGCTGACCACCTAGTTCGTCGCCGCCAGGTACAGCAGCAACGGTTCCTGTGGCCTAGGCACAACCAGTATCGACGCGGAGGAGAGGTACCTCTTCAAATCTTGCAATGCTGCTTCGGCTTCCGGCGTCCACTCCGTTTGGCCCGCCTTTTTAAATATCTTGAAAAAGGGGAAGGGCGCGCTCGGCGGACTTGGAAATGAACCTGCTCATGGCAGCAACGCAGCCGGCAAGCCGACGCACATACTTGACTCGCTTGGGTGCTTCAATCTATTCTATAGCCCTGATCTTGTCCGGATTGGCCTCTATCCCACGCTGTGACACAAAGAACCCGAGAAGCTTGCCGGACGGGACGCCGAAGACGCACTTCTCAGGGTTCAGCTTGAGATTGATCTTGCGTAGGTTTGCAAATGTTTCTTGTAAATCCGATATGAGGGTTGCCCTGTTCTTGGTTTTGACCACTATATCATCCATGTAAGCTTCCATATTTCTATGGAGCTGGGGTTCAAAACCAATCTGGACCGCCCTTGCAAACGTTGAACCATCACTCTTCAACCCGAAAGGCATTCGTATAAAACAATACGTACCACATGGGGTGATGAATGTTGTTTTCTCTTCGTCCTCTCTTGTCATGAAGATCTGGTGGTAGCCGGAGTAGGCATCAAGGAATGACAATAGATCACACCCAGCTGTGGAGTCAACAATCTGGTCGATGTGCAGCAACGGGAAGGGGTCTTTGGGACAAGCCTTATTGATATTTGTGTAATCAATAAACAGCCTCCACTTCCCATTTGCCTTGCGCACTACCACCGGATTGGCCAACCACGTTGGATGGAGCACTCCCCTTACCAAACCCGCTGCTTCCAGTTTCCGGATCTCCTCGGTGATGAACTCTTGTCGTTCCAAAGCTTGCTTTCTGACCTTCTGCTTGACGGGCCGCGCATGAGGATAGACAGCAAGGTGGTGCTCAATCACCTCCCTGGGAATGCCGGGGATGTCAGATGCTTGCCATGCAAACACATCGACATTCGCCCGCAGGAAGGTGACGAGTGCATCTTCCTATTTGTCATCAAGGGTGGAGCTTATGATAAAAGCTCCTCCCGTGCTGTCCTCCTTGACAGAAACCTTCTTGGTTACCGGCGGTGTGATCCTGGACTTCTTGTTTCCGCCGATGGAGCTCTCTACCACGTCCTCGACGGGAGCGCTACACTTCGAAGAGGTGCGCTTGCCGGAGTGGGTGCCCGAGGTCTCGCCGGTCTTCTTCTCCTTCTTCTTCCCTCCCGGGGTTCTAGTGGCAGGAGCAAGTGCCCTAGGGGCGGCAGCTGCTGCAACTTCTTGTTGGTAGAGTTGGTCGGCGCAAATCAGCGCATCTTTCTTATCGGAGGGGATGGTGATGATCGTCACAGGTCCTGGCATCTTCAGGGTGTTGTAGGCGTAATGTGACGCCGCCATGAACTTGGCCAGCGCTGGGCGGCCAAGGATCCCGTTGTAAGGCAAGGGGATCTGGGCAACGTCGAACACAATCCTTTCTGTCCTGTAGTTCAGATCACTCCCAAAAGTCACGGGCAACGTGACCTTTCCCTTTGGTTGGCTTCTTCCCGGGTTGACCCCCTGAAATGTGCTCGTCTCTTCGAGGTCTTCATCAGGAATCTGCAATTTCTCGATCACGGCAGGCGAGATTAAGTTCAGACCGGCCCCGCCATCGACTAGCATCTTTGTCACCTTGAGGTTGCGTATTGTTGGTGAAACCAACAAGGGCAAGCACCCGACTGCAGTAGTGCGATCAGGGTGATCCTCAGTGTCAAAAATGATAGGTGTGCTGGACCACTTCAGCGGCCTTTGGGCACCAAACGACGGCTCTGCCGCTGTAATCTCACGCGCCCACTGTTTAAGCTGGCGGTGAGAGGTATGCAGCGGGGCGCCGCCATCGACGCACATGGCCTCTGTAGCTTTCTGAAATCCTTGGTCACCAGACTCATCGTCCTCTTCGTGATCATCGTCCTCTGGCTTTTTGTCACGGCCCCGGGCGGGCCTCTCCTACTGTTTATCTTTGCCGCGATGGCCTGCCTGGCTATCGCGCTTCTTGCCGGACCCCTCAGCACCGTCCTGGCCTTTCTCCTTGTCCCGCCTTTCATATTCAGCCCTTTGCTTCTCAGCAAGGATCTCAACCTATCGGCAGTTCTGGAGATCATGGCCTTTGGTGTGATGGATCTTGCAGTATTGCTTGTCGGAGTTTCCTGGCTTCTCGGCAGCCGCCAAGGCCCGGCAGGCGACACATCCGGCAATTTCCTTGCCGGGGTCATCTGCCTTGGTTTTCTTGGTGGATCCGGTGTCGTCAGATCCCTCGACGGCAAGCACGGCTTTACCTTTGCGCTTCCTATTGCGGCGCCGGCCTTTCTTTGTCGGGGCGGCAGTATCCTCATCTGAGGAGTCGGTTTCCACGCCGGCATCTTCGCCGAGGTACTTCCTTCCCTCATTAGCTCGGGCACATCTGTTAGCAAGAACATAGAGTTCTGCCACATCTTTCACCTTGTTCATCGCCAGTTCTTCGCGCATCTTGCAGTTACGCACGTTTTGATGGAACGCGCTGATGATGGCGGCAGGGTGAACATCAGGGATATTGTACTGCACCCGGCTGAACCTCTGTATATACTTGCGCAGACTCTCGCCTCCCTTCTGGGGAATGACGTGCAGGTCGTTCGCTTGGCCATGGGCTTGGTGACCTCCAGTAAAGGCGCCCACAAACTCATGGCACAAATCCAACCAGGAGGAAATAGAGTCTACCGGCAAGTGCATCAACCACGACATGGCGTTAGGTTTAAGAGCCAACGGAAAGTAATTCGCAAGCACCTTATCGTCGCGGGCTCCAGCAGCCTGCATCACGATGGTGTAGATGCCGAGGAACTCTGACGGGTGAGTCTTGCCGTTGTACTTTTCGCCAACGTCAGGTTTGAAGGTGTGGTGAGTGGGCCACTGGAACTGCCGCAGCTCACGGGTAAAAGCCGGACAGCCTACCTCGTAAGGTAGGCCTCCAGGGCTCTCCGGGGCCGGGTGGTTCGCAGCAGGCCCTGTTCGCCTGTCTGACTGGTGGCACGCTCCGCGCCGGCGCTCGATAGTGGTTCGAGCATCTTCATGGGCTCGTTCCCGAAGAACTTGACGCTGGCACAGTGGGTCCGTGGGTCAGACGATGTTATGGAGATTTCGTCGCCCGTGACGTCGCGACGAGCTGGCGTCCACGGTACCGGGCGAGGAAGAGGTGAATGCACCGTGGTCGCGGCGCCACCGGCTTTTCTGCCACTGGTGCACGGGACTCCATCGGAACGTCGACCTGGGGGCCCCACCGGACTTGGTTCGTCTTTGTTGGCCACCGCAACAAGGCTCCGGATAGTGGCTCTCCATTCCTCGAGTTTCCCCATAGTGGGAGGAAAGTCGAGGAGCAACTGCGCGCGCGCCAGGGCCTCTACTGGCATTGGTGGCAGCTAAACCTGGACGGATCGCGACGCGCTTCGACTTCTGACCATGTCAGAAGGAGCTCTATCACAACCCCGCGGTCGCATGTCATCTTCACCAGTGCCTCGGCGAGCGGGTAGGTCTTCTACGTCCCGGGAGTGGCGCTCAGGGCTCTTCCCGCGGCGACACCCGTGGTCTTCGGCGTGATTACGCCGTTCGTTGCGCGCTGCCTGGGAGGAGCGCGCTATCTGCGCCGGTGTGGGAGTCTTGGAGGCCCTTGCGTCACCTTCGGGTGGGGCGGCGATGACCTTGAAAGGCCCCGCCCCACCCGCGGAGGGCCTAGCTCCGCCTTTGGATTTGGCGATGTGTGGCCCGTTACCAGGCGCACAAACATCAACGCCTCCCAAACTCCGGCTGCTGGGATGCTGTTGGTGTTCGCGAGCAGCGCCCGGGGTCCTTTCTGCGACCGGTCGGCTACTCGCCCGCGTCGGGACAGGCTGTCCAGCTTATGACTGGCCAATGGCCACCATCGTCTTCTTCTTGGGCGCCATGACGATGAAGAAGCGTCGAACTAACTGCTAAAGCCGATTCTCACAACTGCGCCCCCTACCTGGCGCGCCAAAGATGTCGGTGGGAACGACACCTATGGGATCACAAGAATCCCTACTACGGTTAGAGGGGCGCGGGGTCGTGAGAAGAGCGGATCAAACAGATAGCACACGGTTCGTTTATCCAGGTTCGGGCCGCGAGGATGCGTAAAACCCTACTACTGCTTTGGTGGATTGTATATTTGTGTTCTTGAGCTAGCTATGGGGCGTGAGGAGCTCCAAAAAGCCCAATCCTTCTCCTGGTCGCCTCGGGCCTCCTTTTATAGAAAAAGGGGTCGCCACAGTGGCACACAGGAGGTGGAAAGGGTACAGTGATGCAAGGTTATCCCTCGCATTACATGACAAGGCGCATTTAATGCATCTTGCTTAGGTGTTCTTGCTTTATCGGGGACGGGGGAGAGACCTGTCTCATCCGTCGCCGCTCCTTCTTATGTCGACACGCGCCCTAGCCAGTGATGCATGTGGTGCCATGTAGGTAGGCAGGCAGCTGAGGTGGCGCAGTGGTGGGTCTTCACGAAGATCTGCATGCCGCCACGCAGGTGCCGGCCCAGCTGGTTGGGTTGGCAGCTGCATGCGCACGGCGGTGGAGGTTTAGTCGGTGTGGGCCTGGTGGTGGTCCTACGGATGTCCTTGGGAAGGGCCTTGCCGGGATCCCGGAAAGGGTCTTGCCGAGGCGCCTGCCTTCGTCCCCGGCAAGGCGCTTGCCGGGGGTCTTGTGGTCTCCCTTGGCTGGGATCCCGCCAAGGGCCATCATCTTCTATAGTGTGTATCTGATCTTGTATGTCTTCACAAAGATCTGCATGCCACTATGGGGATGTCTCCCGAATCCTTGCCCCATGGGGGTAGTGGACTCACAGGTGATTCGCTCCGTGGGCGTGGGGCGAGATGCAGCGGCAAGGGTCTTGCCGGGGCTGCTAGAACTGTCTCCCGGCAAGGATCTTGCCGGGGGAGTCCGCTTCATCCCCTTTGATCTTCGTGGTCTTGGCCTTGGCGTCGCTCTAGTTCCCTTGAGCTTCGGTCTTACCGTGGCTCACCTCCCTTGCCATGCCTGGTATGGTGGTGCCCGTGGCTCAGACTGCTCGTGCACAGTTATAGGGGTACAAAAAGTGTACCCCTCTTTTTGTACACTGACAAAGCCAGGATCCACTGGTCCCACAGTTTTCACTCGTGTTGTTTATTGTGATCTATTCATATGTCAAATCTATGTGGATGATATTATCTATGACTGTACTAACAATGATTGCAACTTAGAGTTTGGGAAAATGATGTCCGAGAAATATCAAATGTCTATGATGGGTGAACTTAAGTTCTTTCTCGGACTGCAAATACGTCAATAGGCAAATGTATTTTTCATATTTTTGGAGAAGTATCTTAAGGAATGTCGGAAGAAGTTTAAAATGCAAGGTTCCAGAATGAAGGGCTACAAAACACCTATGACCATGAATGGTAAGCTGGATGCAGATGTGTATGGTAAGAATTACGATCAGAAGGCTTGTCGTTCGATGATTGGTTCTCTTCTTTACCTATGTGCATCTAGATCTGGCATTATGTTGAGTTATTGCATGTGTGCCCGCTATCAAGCTGCACCAAAAGAATCGCATCACCAAGTGGTTAAGCGTATTCTGAGATATTTGGCTCACTCCCCACCTTAGGTTTATGGTATCCTAAGGGAGCACAGTTTGATATCGTTGGATATTCAGACTCAGTTTATGCAAGTGACTTGGTTGACAGGAAATCTACTTTGGTTACATGCCATTTCCTCGGTAGATCATTGGTCTGTTGGTCATCAAGGAAGCAGAATTTTGTATCTCTCTCGATGGCTGAAGCCGAATATATTGTTGTTGGCGCTTGTTGCACTCAGTTATTGTTGATGAAGCAAACACCGAAGGATTATGGCATCAAGGTCAAGAAGATTCCTTTATATTGTGACAATGAAAGTGTCATCAAAATTGCACATAATCCAGTGTAGCATTCTCACACCAAGCACATTGCAATCAGACATCATTTCATTCGCGATCATGTTGCTCGAGAGAATATTGTCATCAATCATAGCAAGACTGAAGACAGTCTCGTTGATATCTTCACCAATCCTCTCGACGAGAAAAGATTTTGTGCATTATGGTGTGAGCTAAATATCCCGGACTTCATAAACGTGTAGTAAGCTGGACTCGGCACCCGTTCTAACACTTCCACATCTTAGAAGGAATGGGTGCACAACACTCGAAGAGTTTGAAAATTTCGACAAAGTGAAAATTTCTTTCTGAGAGTGAATACATTAACGAAGAGCTAGACTAATCGGGTGCCACGATAACTGTGCGACGCTCGGGTTCATACAGCTCTTATACGGTGGGTCACGGCACCACAATTTTTCTTTGTTGAGATTCTATTCGTTTGATGGATTTTGTGTTTGTTCGAATGAAGTTCTCTCATAGCTATTCTTTTGGGTGTTTATGTTTTGTTGACTGAGTGAAATGCCTAGGACCCTATTTTCCCTCTATTCTATCTCTTCCAATATATGTTGTTCCATTATGAATGCTCAATTTCATCTGGTACCGAAACTTTATCTGGTGTCCTTGACCACGATGAAGATTAGGTCCGAACTTTAATCTGTTTTGGCGAAAGCTATCCAAAATTTGGGGTTTCTGCCCAAGTCAGGACGACGATCTCTTTATGATGGTTGCCACATGCAATCCATCAACTGCCACCCATCTTGTCCGTTGAATCACAATAGTCTCTTGATAGTGGCCCTTCGATCGGATTCACTCCGTGCGGTTATTTTCCGTCGTATATATATATATATATACCGCCGCTCCCTCATTCACTTCTTTTCCTCCTCGCCGCCGTCTCCTCCAAAACCCTCGCCACAGTGCTCTACCTTGAGCTCGACGCCAATGATGCCTTCGCCGCTTCGCTACCGGAAAGCGGTCGCCGGAGTCCTTCCTTGCCGCCGCGAGACATCTTCTTCCTCGTGCTGTCGTAGCTGCTGCACAACACCAAGCTAGGGTACTTGCAGTTCAAACTCAGGCCTCCGTCCTTCTCGTTTGAGTTCGTCCGTGGTTATTATTCTCTGATTTTACCGCATATCTTAGATCCTTACTGCTTAGGTAACTAGCGCGGATGTGGTTTGTAGTTGTCCCTCGCATCCAAAAAAACTTCAGATCTAGGGTTTGTACTATGTCTCGCATGAATGGAATGGTTAGCATGCTGACTAGTATTTTCTTCGGACCTACTAGTTTGTTCTATACATTTCACAGGTGTATGCAATCAGTTGAGGTTTCTGCTCGACCAATGAGCATGGCCGATGAAGATGAGGTAATCTTGGGTACAACAAACGAGTCAAAAGCACCAAATTCAAAGGGCTCAACGGTAGGCCCAACAACCAGAAAAAGGAAGAGACACGAGGAAAATACAGTTGAGCAAGAAGAAGATGCACCAAAGAAAAACAAAGGTGGCAGGCAACCATACACAAATTCAGCTCAGTACATCTCTCAAGACAATTACGAAACTGTGCCAGGAGAGTCAAAACGAGAAAGAGACAAGCGTCTGCAAAGGATTAGATGCCACTGGGTGTGCAAGTGGTTCCACTATGAAATGATTCATCCTCGGTCTGCGAAGAACTTTGCCTTTCATCCTCCATGGGGTGACTGCCATGAAATTGGCCTCATTCGGGCAGGTGATCCCCAGGAGAAACCACCGCCACCACCAAATACTGACAAGTCATCCCTCCGTACTCTCGAATCTTATCCTGATGAACTGGCTAAGCGCCAGAAGGATGCTGAAAAGAGAGCCAAGAAAGCAGAAAAAGAAAGAGCTCGAGAAGAACAAAATCATCGCCTTATCAAATCTGACGTAGAAAAGAAAGAGGCCAAAGAAAAATCAGAAGGACGCTCCAAGCGCAAACATGATCCTAGCACTGCTGCACTGAAGAAGAAGAGTGCGCCGAAGAAAAGGCGGGATGAACCAACTGAAAGAAATGTCGAAAGCAATTCTTCCGATCAAGATGATCCACCACCAACGAGAGAGGAAGCTAATGCTACTTTTAGTGAGCAAGTAAACATCACAACTTCTACAGTTCTTCCTGACCTTCGGGCTCGTGTAGTTCCAATAGCACCTCCGAAGAAGATCATTTTGAAAAGGAAGACTCCACCTACCACTGTTACAATGAAGGATTTTGTGGATACAACTCCTCATCCTGAAGCAATAAACATGCATGATTTGGTAGTTGAGGCTCGAGTATGTACTACCAGGCCAGGTCAACCCATTACAAAGCCTAAAGTGAAGAAAATCAAAGCTCCTACCACTGAGCAAACTGCACCTCAAGATGTTGCACCGAAAGAAAAGGCTGCTCAGTTTGCTCCTACTTTGACACAACCCTTGGCTTCTTTGGCTCCATATAAGCAAATTCCAGTGTCAACTTCTCCTGTTGCACAAGCTGATGTTCATGCTCCACATTATTACAATCATGTATTCATCATGGAGTAGATTGACAAGTTCATAGAGAATCCATTTGATGGTGAAGTGGCATCTTTGCCAATCCCTGCTGAAGTTATTTCACAAGTCTCCGATTTGTTAGAGATATGAGAAAAGATTATGTTGAAATCAACAACCTTACTACTGAACTCAATGAGCTTTATGGTCGAATGAAAACATCATCTTCCAAGTTTTCCATTAAACAACTTGAAGAATTTTACATGGATATCAATCGGACCTTGAATATCCTCTGCAACAGAAGATTGGCTCTTCACTCAGATCTAGATAATATTGTTTGCAAGATCTGTCTTGAGAATCAAGCACAAGCCACTGGATATAATGATCTTGTCAAGTGTCACATTGATCAAACTGCTCAACACACAGAAGAAGCGCAAGAAAATTGCTAAGAAGAATGCTCCCCCTCCGACGACTGAAAAGTATCCTGATCATTCAGAGGCTCGGACTACGAAAGAAAATTCCCCTGAGCAAGCAATTCCCTCGCCAAGGCCAACTGAACCAATGCCTGTGGCCTCCCCTGTTCGAGCTGATATTCCAACATAGCAAGTTGTGTCTGAAGAGGGTGAAATCCCTCACTCCGAACATCGAGCTTCGTCCGCTCGAGAAACACCGAATGATTCAGCTCCTCCAACTGATCCGCAACAATAGATTCCCGAGGATCAACTGCAACCACCTCCAGTGGCTACCAAAAAGGAATCTGCTCCGTTACCCCGTGGTTCTGCAACTCCAACTGTTGTGCCATCTGCTCCATCATCACTACATTTGTCAATCGACACAGCGAAAAGAAGTTCAGATGTTGGTCCGTTTGCAGTCAAATCTGTTTCTGCTCGTCATACAAACTCCGTATTTTATGGAGATGAGGTGATTCCAATCAAAGATGAACTTAAATATCCATATCCTCGTGAACAACTACCTTTGTTCTCGACATGTGTTGGCGTCAAAGGGCCACTTTTTATTCGGAACACTCATCCCTGATTATTTCAAGAAATTTCGTACAAAGGGTCATGTACTTCTGAATCTCCTCATTTCTGGACTAAGTAACATATTATCTATTATTCTTGGATCCTCATGAGTTCCCGGACTTCTTAGCTATGAAGAATATTGGATGTTTTGATCAAAATATTGCAAGATATAGAATATTTTAGCCTCACAAATGTGTTTGCATTCGAGCATCCGTGGAACAGAGAAATCATACTTCAGTTCTATGCAACCTTGTACATCTCTGGTTATGAATCTGATAGCTCCAAGTGGATCATGGAATGGATGATCGAAGGGAGATGCATGAAATGCACTTCAACGGATTTTGTCTCCCATTTTCATTTCCCTTGGTTGGAGCATGGCACGACTGAAATTAGAGTACACAACATTGATGCCATTTCAGATGAAATCTTTCGTTGCACCATGGACAAAGAAAAGATTCATGACTATAGTGGTCCTCCCTTGCCTGAGCACTTGATGTTCGAAAATCAAGCTCTATATCATTTGGGCACCTACACCATTTGCCCTCTGACCGGGATGAATACTGACAATGTCATCTATGATGCTCTTCGAAATGTCATCTGTGCAATCTCCGAGAAATATACCTTTGATGTCGAGGACATGTTTCTGCGCATCTTAATGGACTCTGCTTAGCATCCTAAGTGCCTCAAAGTCTATGCGCCATGGATTCCGAATGTGGTTGATCAAGCTATGCACACCGAATATTTGGCAAAAGCTAGTCATAAAAGCTTCATTCCTCCAGTGCGGGATACACTACGAGTGATGGAAGATATTTCTTTGGGTAAATTACCCGTGTCAAGCCCATATTATCACAACACATTCGATGGGCCACGGCTGCCTTAACATGATTGACAGCCCTCTCATCAACCTCCTTCGCACCTTGAAGTGAGTTTGCACACTCAACGGATGCTGTTGCAGCATATGGCTAAGGATCGCCGAGAGAAAGAACATCTTGCTACCGAGCTGAATGCCATCAACAACCGAAAAAAAGTAGTGCATATGATTACGGCTGAGAATAAGAAGCGCCTCTGGAAATTGCTTCGAAAGTTATTCTCCAAGAAACAACTCTTTGATGCCGATCTCAAAGAACTATATGATTATATTGACCAAGGGCTTTCTGTTGAAGACTTTCACGATTGCATTACTCCACCTCTGCCAGCTCATGAGCCAACAACTAATCTACTTCGTTTCAAGCTGCAAAAATTGCTCGACGAATCAAAAGCTACCTCACCAACAGAGACACCGGCTGATGGACATGTGCTATCTCGTGTTACGCAAGTGGCTGATCCTGATGTGCCTTCATCCTCTCAGCCTCATTCTACCATTCATGAAGGAAAATCTGCTGCTGCACACAATGGAGATCTTCCAGTCACTTCTGAATCAGAAACCTCCTCCGATAGTTCCTCTAGAGATGCCACCGAGTGAATCAAGTTCACTGCTTTTGCACTCATGCTCTTCGCCACCCTTTTGGCACTAGTTGAGAAAGGGGGAGAATTACATCATGTTTTGACATATTTGTTCTTTGTGGTTATTTGGTTTGGTTTTGTGAGAGATTTGAATCTTATGCTTTAAAGACTATTTGTGCCATGATGTAAAACTTTTGTGATGTAATGTTAATAACCCCACCTGCTGCATTATTTCTTTCGAAGCATTTGTTTGCAGGTGGAATTATCATCAAAAGTTATGAATGATTGCACTACGATCTCGATGGATTATATATCATTAGTGCGAATCACTAGCTCGAATGATTGAAATTTCCTCCATATACTTCAATGAATTGCAAAGAATTTTAACTCATATTTGTAACCCTACATACATCTAGGGGGAGTCTATTTCATCATCAAGTCAAGTAACACAAATTCACTCTAGTTTGATTTACTTTTCACTTATCTGTCTTCACTTCGATGATTATCTGTTTTGTCAACAAACGTCCAAAAAGGGGGAGATTGTTGGTGCAATGATATGCCCCTTATGTTTTTGGAGTTTGTTGACATAAATAGTATGGGACTTATGTGTTTGCTAGTGCACATAGAGTAACAGGTCCCTGAGATCACGAGGAGTTTGATGTAAACGACGAAGATAATCTCCCTACATTGCAGTGAAGGTCATCACCGAAGATTATGATAATAAGAGTGACCCCTCAAAGATTGTTGAAGTGAAGCAATTGGTTCGGTGTCTGTCTGAGGAAGATGATTGCGTCCGAGGAGATTGAATACAGAGTGAAGAGTAGCATTTAGTTCGTTCTTCTTCTTCTCTTTATTGAGTCATAGGACCACCGTACTATTAAGAGGGGTGTCTCAAAACTTTGATTCTCTGATGCTAAACCCAAATCCTATGGAAGTTGCGAGAGAAATCACTTTGTGTTCCGAGCAAATACTTGCCAGCAAGAGACTGAGATCTTCTTCGTTGTGAGTGATTTGACTCTGACCGAGTATTTAGCATTACTTGTTCCTCAAGTAATGTTACCGTTGCTCCAAAATCCAGCCGTTGCAAACATGTCGGTTGGCCATTGGCTCGACTGCGTGTCCAAAATGGTCATTTCCCTTCAGTGAAGGTTGCGGCTATAAAGAGCCACCCCACGCCGGTTTTGTCCGGTGGCTGCTCCGTTTGATTTTGAGAAGATTGTTGAGAAACCCCGTCTCTGAGAGATTTGAGTTTAAAATCCACCGAGGGAAAACCCTAGAGCCAAAGAATTAGATAGTGGTTCAGCATCACTCGAATCTAAGTCCATACGCTCCGCCTATTACTCTAGAGAGCTGCAAACACTCTAGACGGTTAGGTGTCAATTTCTTTAGAGACCAAGAGTGATTGTGGTTCTTGAACAAGAAGTCTGTAAAGGTTCAAAGATCGCCTTCAAGTATGTACCACCAGTGATCGACATCGGTTGACGAACCAATTGTCGAGGAGAATAGGGTGAGGAGAGTTTATCTTCTGTGTTAAGTCACAACCCCTCCAACCAGATGTAGTCCTTGTGCAGAAGAACGAACTGGTCGAACAAATACCCTGTCGCCATCGAGCATCATTGGTTATCTCTGCTACCCATGTTTACAATCGATATGTTTTCCTTCATGTGATACGTCTCGATGCATGACTTAGTTTCTTTTCAGTACTTAGTTTTAGATCGTTGTAGTTTGTTTTTCATTCGCTCCGCTGCTGGGTTCCCAGAGTTTTGAGATTTCCGAAGAAGTTTTAAAACTCCCATTCACCCCCCTCTAGTAGATAAACTTCATTCCTACAGGATTTTGTGTGGAGGCTATATATACCCCTCCACCCCCTCTTACTAAGTAAGAGAGCCATCAGAACGTGCCTACACTTTATCCATACATTTCCTGAGAGAGAACCACCTACTCATGTGTTGAGATCAAGGGATTCCATTCCTACCATTTGAACCTTGATTTCTAGCCTTCCCCAAGTTGCTTTCCACTCAAATCCTTCTTCCACCATAGCCAAATCTATGAGAGAGAGTTGAGTGTTGGGGAGACTATCATTTGAAGCACAAGAGCAAGGATTTCATCATCAACACACCGTATATTACCTTTTGGAGAGTGGTATCTCCTAGATTGGTTAGGTGTCGCTTGGGAGCCTCTGACAAGATGTGAAGTTCAACCAAGAAGTTTGTAAGGGCAAGGAGATCGCCTACTTCGTGAAGATCTACCCAAGTGAGGCCAGTCCTTCATGGACGATGGCCATGGTGGGATAGACAAGGTTGCTTCTTCATGGACCCTTCGTGGGTGGAGCCCTCCGTGGACTCGTGCAGCCGTTACCCTTCGTGGGTTGAAGTCTCCATCAACGTGGACGTACGATAGCACCACCTATCGAAACCACACCAAAAATCTTCGTGTGTCCATTGTGTCTGCCTTCTCCAAACCCTTCCCTTTACCTTAATGTGCAATGTTTTACTTTTGCTAATACACTCTTAGAATTGCATGTATAGGTTGTTTGCTTGACTTGTCATAATTGCTAAAATCGGCCCACAACTAAAATTGGGAAAAGGGTAGATTTTTATTTCGTCAAGTAGTATAATCACCCTCCTCTAGACATACTTTCGATCCTACATATGTGAAGAAGAAAATCATCTATCTAGTCTGCTGGATCCGTTGTTCCGACGTATTGATCAATGTTGATGGGTTTAGACCCTTCTGGGAATTGATACTCCATCACTTCATATGTAAAACATAGACAACGTGCGGGCCCCCAAACGAGCCGCGTTTGGTTGGGCGTAAGTCATTCCTCTAGCTTGGGTCTGCTCCCAAGCTTTTTCATGCATGTCTAGCCAAGCGCCGTAGCCCTCCAAGCTAGCTGGCGCGTGCCTCTATGATCCATAAATAGATCGTGCGGGCGGGGGGGGGGGGGGGTCTTTGTTGGCTTGTAGCTTATCGCATAGGTTGAAGATCCCTGGGTGCTCAACCGCATTCTTGTTGTGAGAGCGAGTTTTTGCAGGGGGCTCATTGAGTGCCCCTGTTGGTCATTCTCACCCTCTAGGGGTTGGCCTGGTTGGCCTATTTGGCCATTCACGAGCGGTGCATTATCCGCTGCCTCGTCATCAAAGTCAGGCAACAACCACCTTTGCGCGAATGATTTGGGGGTTGCACCTTGGGTCTCAAGGTATGCTTCGAGCGCTAGGATCCTCATCTATTTGTCGTTGAGTTCATTCTCATGAGTGTACCGCTCTTACTGCTTCTTTTTCATGCTCCACGCGGTTGCGATTAGCTGTCACTGACACCGTGCTTGTTCAGATGGGTTGATTGGTGCGACGAAGTTGTCGGGTCCGAGACTTACATCGTCTTCGGACTTCCGCATGTAGTCTTTGTTCGACCTGTCGTCGAAAGTGCCCATGTCGTCGAGATTCTCCTGTGCGGGTGTTCCAGCAGGCCCATTATGTTGGGAGGGTGAGGCTTGAATGTCCTAGCCCAGGTTATCACCGGCCTCGAGGGCAACACGATTATCGGCGGCGCCCGAAGTGTTGGCGTGCTCTTGCTTCCATTATGCCCCTTAGACCGCTTTTTACGGTGGCGACTCTTAGGGTTTTCGCCTGGTTTTTCCTTGGACTTGACCTTTGGAGTGTCGACCATGTAGACGTAGCAGCCCTGTCATGGTTTTGTGACGGCATATGTCCTAGTGTGAGGACTTAGTCGTGAGGCCATAGCTGCTAAATGGTGTCTTGAACGGGGTTGATCGAAATCGAGAAGACATGAGTTTTACCCAGGTTCGGCCCCTCACGGTGAAGGTAAAATCCTACATCCTGCTTGATTTATATTGATCATCATGGTGTCGATTACAAGGGCACTATTTTGCTGCCTCTATCTCGAGAGCCATCAAAACATCTGTTCTAGACCTGTCTGTCTAAAATCTTGTCTACATTTTCTAACTTCTCCCTCTTGGGTTGCCCTGCCCCTCCTTATATAAGTTGAAGGGGTGGCTTACATGTAGATTCCTATTAGTATTAGGACTTAATCTATTCTGGCTTCTTATCGCGGGCTTCTTACCACACGTGACTTATCGTGGCCTTCTCATCTTGGGCTTCTTATCACGGGATTCCCATCTTGGGCTTCTTATCTCCGGGACTCATCTTTCGAGCGACTTAAGCCCAGAGATGACTTAACGTTAGGGCGGCTTAAGTACAGAGATTACTTAATGTCAGGGCAGCTTAAGTCCAGAGATGACCTAAGTCTCAGGGTGGCTTGAGCCTTGAGATGACTTAAGTCTCAGGGCGGCTTAAGCCCAGAAATGACTTAAGTCTCAGGGTTGCTTAAGCCCAGAGATGACTTATGTCTCAGGGCGACTTAAGTCCAGAGATGACTTAAGTATAGAGATGACTTAACCTCAAAGATGACTTATCCTCATGAAGCAAGTCTTGGTCGTGGGGAATAACCCCAACAAGCCCAATTCCCTATACGGGGTAACATAGTAGGTGTTTCCGCTCCAGAATGAACACCGACGTCTTCGTCCATGTCGATGGCTTCATCAGAGCCGTAGTCAGGCACATCAGTCAAGTCCTCGACCTTGGCGACTAGGTGGGTGGTGCGTTGGATAACAATTTCCTGACTATCGGCTTTACACCTGATCTGATCATAGACGGCGGATGAGATCGTCAGGTTTTGGATTCAATCCAGCACCTCATTTACGTACGAGAGCTCTTTGGCATCCAAGACCTGGCTGTAGGTCGGGCTAATATAGAAGAGGTTGCTTGGGCCACCTGATGTGGTCGTCCTCCTGCTCGCCCGGGGTTGATCCCTGGGCGGCGAGAGTGGTTACTGCCTTGACTGTTGGAGATATGGGTGGTTCTACCGGGTCCGAAGACATACTCGGCTCAAGGGAGGCCACTGGGGACCAACCTTCACTACAAAAAAAAGACACATCCGTGACATTTTGGGCTGAACGAATTTTTTTTCTGTCATACATATGACACTTCTGTGACGATAATTGTGACAAAACCCGGTATCATCATAGACGTGGTGGGCTCCTACTTCTATGACAAAAAATCATGACAGAAAATGGACTTTTCGTCCTGGGCGGGACGGAGACGCAGCTGCATGACATTCTTTGGGCCGTCCATGACGGAAAAAACCATGGTAGAAGCGAGGGGGAGGAAAATTTCGAGGAGTTCCCGGTTACGGTGGGAGGTCGGGGGCCGAGCGATGCGCGTTTCTCTCGTACACGTACGCGCGTGTGTGCGAGGCATTGGCTCTAACTGAACCCGAGCGAGGCGTTGGGCTCTAACTGAACCCGAGCGATTGCACTGCAGGCTACGCATTACTGAACCCGAGCGATCGATTGATGGCTGTTAACTGAACCTGATCGAGTGATTCCTTCGCTACTGCTGCTAACTAAAGCCGATCGATGGGATGAACAGTGAGTGTTGCGGGGGGGGGGGGTTGGATGAACAGTGAGCGGTGGCGTTGCCTCTGGATGAACAGGACCCCGTGGTGTGGTGGAGGGCTAGATGAACAGTAGACGGTGGAGGGGTACCCGTGGAGGGGTGGATGAACAGGACCCCGGGTTGTGGAGGGCTGGATGAACAGTAGATAGTGGAGGGGTGGTTGAACAGGACCCCGTGGTGTGGAGGGCTGGATGAACAGTAGACGGTGGAGGGCTGCCCGTGGAGGGGTGGTTGAAAAGGACCCCGTGGTGTGGAGGGATGGATGAATAGTAGACGGTGGAGGGGTGGTCGAACAGTAGCCGGTGGAGTAGCGCGCGGTGGAGGCTGGATGAACAGGAGCCCGTGGAGGATGGAGGAGGTCGACGGTGGATGAACAGTAGCTCGTGGAGGCTGGAGGGGGTCGACGGTGGAGATGATCAGTATCCCGTGGAGTCCCGTTTTGCGGTACGCCACACCCCTCCCGATGAACAGGACCCCCGTTTCGACCGTAGCGCTCCAACACAAGTCCGTTTCCTCCGTTTTGCGGTATGCCACACCCCTCTCGATCAACAGGACCCCCGTTTCGACCGTAGGAGATCCGTTTCCTCCGTTTTGCGGTATGCCAGACCGCTCCCGATCAACAGGACCCCGTTCCGAACGTAGGAGGTCTGTTTCCTCCGTTGTGCGGTACGCCAGGCCTCGTTTCCATCGCCTGTTCCGTCCAAGGCCTCCCGTTGAACACGACCACGCATTTCGTTCTGACCCAGCCGGTTGGCTCCCACGCGTTGCGTTGCCTCCCCATAACACGACGCATTCCGTTGCCTCCCCATGAACACGACGCATTCGGTTGCCTCCCCATGAACACGACGATGACGCTGTTTCTCCGTTCCGACCCAGCCATGTACACGAGCCCTGGCCGTACGTATGCGCGAGTAGGCGTTTGAGACCCCGCCTGTATGTACACATACGTGGTCGTATTTTCTTTCTTGCACCCTGGCCGTTGTACGTACTAGCTGGTCCCAGCAGTCAGGGGAAAACGTTTTTTCGCGAAATACGGTGGCCCGTCCGGTGGGTCCCCGCTGTCAGGTGGAGGAATAATTATTTTGCACGTAATAAGGAGGCACTTCCTTGCTGCGGCCGTGGACCCAGCTGTCAGCCTCTCCACGTACAGTCCACGTCCAATGGAAGCAGTTCCTTGACCATGTTGACCACGCTGCACCGAGAGCACCAGTGCGGTGGACGACGGCGAGGCCTAGGAAGGGGACGACGCGGAGCCGGGGAAGACGCAGCAGTGGATGCGCACGCGTAGAGGAGTACGAGGGCACTGGTCCGCTGCGATGTGAGGCTGCCATCGCCGCAGAGTAACAGGGGGTGTGGGTGAGTAGAGGGATGGCCTGGCCAGCGGTGGGAGTAGTAGGGGGCGGTGAGGCCTCCGCCGCATCGCAGCCGGCCATGGGAGGCAGGAGCACGAGGGACGACCGGCGCTGGTTTGGGCGGCTGGAGCAAGAAGACCAGAGGTTGAAGAAGCACTACGGCCGTTGGATGGACATCGTACGGTCACTGGAGCTAGAATCGTGCATATTGACTAAGTTGACAAAGCCCTCCCTCCCCGTCAACTTAGTAGGCCCACAAGTCAGCCTGCCACTATACTGGGTCCCAGCTAACAGGGGGAGTATTCATTTTTTTGTGCGTAATAAGGAGGCACTTCCTTGCGTGCAAAGATATAGCTGGTGGGTTCGAGCTGTCAGCGGCAGTAACGTTTTTTTCGCGAAATACAGAGGCCCTTTCGATGGGTCCCTGATGTCAGGTGGAGGAATCATTATTTTACGCGTAATAAAGAGGCATTTCCTTGCGTGCGGCCGTGGACCCAGCTGTCGGCCTCTCCACGTACAGTCCACTTTAGATGCATGTCGGTCGTTGACCATGTTGACCAGGCCGCGCCGAGAGCACCAGGGCGGTGGACAACGCCGAGGCCTAGGAAGGGAACGACACGGAGGCAGGGAAGACTCAGCAGTTGTTTCGGAGAATAACAGCAGGTGTGGGTGAGTAGAGGGATGGCTAGGCCAGCGATGGGAGTATGGTGGGGCGGTGAGGCCTGCGCGGCAGCACAGCCGGCCGCGGGGAGGAGGGAGCAGGCAGTCCCGCTGGCGCTTGTTTGAGCGGCTGGAGCAGGAAGAGGAGAGATTGAACAAGCACGACGGCCGTTGGATGGACATCCAACAGTCACTGCTTGTGCGTCAACCTTTTTCTTAGGAAAGCCTCAAATCTATGGAAAACAGCATACAACCCATCTGCCATTAGTTCTAATAATTTACAGCCCATTTGCTAATTCTTAAGGTTTTTTTGGAGCCCATATTCTTTTTGTTAGCATTACAGCCCATATTGTGGCAACGGTTAAAAAATTATACAAAATTTTGCATATTTCGGTGCGGTCCGAACTGTTTTTAATCCCGAAATTTTGACTCACATTCAGACTGATTTTAAAAATAAATGTGTATCAATATAAAATCCAACAAATTCTGCACGCATAAAAATTAATGTAATTTAAAATCTTGAAATGGAAAAAAAGATATTTAAAACTAATTGCCGGTTTGATGTGTTTTAAAAATGTACAACACATTTCTCATTATTGATGGGCCATTTTCTTGGCCAGCCGAATGAAATCTCTCCTCGTCTTGAAAGATTTGCAGCCCAACAGGCCTGACAAAGCGACTTACTTGGCAAATCACAAAAAAACTGGGTTGTGGCCGTGGACCCAGCTGTCAGCCTCTCCACATACAGTACTCTTCCGATGGAAGTTGTTCCTTGACCACGTTGACCACGCCGCGCGGAGAGCACCACGGCGGTGGACGGCGGCGAGGCCTAGGAAGGGGACGACGCGTCAGTGGAAGCCCGCGCGGAGAGGACTACGAGGGTTCACTGGTTCGGCTATGGTGTGAGGCTGCCGTGAGGCCAGCGATGGGAATAGTAGGGGGCGGTGAGGCCTCTGCGGCAGCACAGCCGACCACGGGAGGCAGGAGCATGCGGCACGACCGACGCTGCTTTGGGCGGCTGGAGCAAGAAGACCAGAGGTTGAAGAAGCACTACGGCCGTTGGATTGACATCGTACGGTCACTGGAGCTAGAACCGTTCATATTGACTAAGTTGACAAAGCCCTTCGTCCCCGTCAACTTAGTAGGCCCACAAGTCAGCCTCCCAATAACGTGGGTCCCAGCTAGCCGGGGGAGTATTCATTTTTTTGTGCGTAATAAGGAGGCACTTCCGGTGGGTCCGAGCTGACAGCGGGTGGTACGTTTTTTTTTGCGAAATACGGTGGCCCGTCCGGTGGGTCCCTGCAGTCAGGGGGAAACGTTTTTTTCGCAAAATACTGGTGGCCCGTCCGGTGGGTCCCCGCTGTCAGGTGGAGGAATAATTATTTTCCGAGTAATAAGGAGGCACTTCCTTGCGGCTGCCCCGCACAGTCCCGTTGTTAACCTGATCCGTTACTAAAACTAGTATAAATAACAACTGCTTGTTCCTCAAAAAAAACTGCGCGACTTGCTGGGTCCCTGGTGTCAGCTGCTCGTAGTGTAATTCTCTCGTTTATTGACTACATTGACAATGGCATGAGCCCCAGATGTCCAGCCTTTCCTATGAAAATCTACAGCCCATTTGATGTGCGAGTTTGAAATAAGTTCGTGGGTGCTGGTGGGGGCTAATCACTTGGCTTCTGTAATGCACAGTGAGCTCAAGCAGCCGGCGAGAGTGATGTTATTTCCCTTGGTTTGGATTTGTTACAATATTTCACTCTAAATTAGATGAATGGCAAGCCATTTGCCTTGTTTCAAAGAAAATATGACAGTCACAGCCGAGTTGAAAAGGGCAGGAACATCTAACTCCAGCTTACAAACTGTACAAAAGCACGAGGGTTAATTGTTCATTAGGTTTACAAAAATAACCAGATTGAAAAGGGCAACAACATCTAACTCTAGCACTGTTTTCGGCAGTCACAGTCAAATGGATTGGTCAGGTCCATAGAATGAACATCCTGGGTCGTAAAATTTACTGGATTATGACCATAATATGTTGTAAATAGAAGCCCGGCACGTTCAGAAGCTCTTTTGCCCACCTGAAACTCCTTTTTTTGCTCTTCGACATACCCATCCGCCAAAACCATGCTGCTGATAAACTTAAGCCTGATGGACAATAGTAACCTCGCATTCAGCAGGAAGAATGTGACAAATCTTGTGTTTGCATGGTTGGCTACATATCGTTCTAGCGTTATTGTCTTCAATCGAATCTCATGAGAAATGAGAAAATCCCGATGCTAACGAATCCACTGATTGGTTATAACTTTCTTACCCCGTCCTGTTGCCTAAATAGACATGAAGATTGAAAACAGTTAAGGTCTAAAAGAAGAGTGTGGAAAGAGCAACAGCTGAACGGTTAATTCTAGTACACTATATGCGGGCTTCCAATGTGCGTGAAATTATCACCTTTATATACAACTTCTCCAGACATGGAAAGCATTGCAGCAAGCCAATAATCTTGTTCAGATCAAAACTATTCATTTGGATATATAAGATCTTGACAGAATCCAGCACCATTGATAGGCCATCCATGGAGAAACTCTTCATTGAGCATAGAACATAATATTAGTACAAAATGTGTACTCCAAGATGATATATAAATTATGCACAGAAATTTAAAATGCAGCTTATGGTTACAAGTGTAGATGATAATATAAAGTAACTGAAGATCTGTGGAGCCAAACACCATATTGAAATGAGCACAGAGATCATGTATTACACCCAAGGTCTCCAGTTTAGGCGCAGAGAGGACGGTTATTTGCAACGGTGAATAACTAGAATCAAGGATCAACCTTTGAAGTGAAGGGGCATCTTGGATGATGAGCTGCCTTCCATCAAAAGAAATTCCAATTCTTACAAGGTTAGGCGACTTTATTTGGAGACAACCGATTCTAACTGTGAAAGCAAGCACCTAGCACTCCAGCGTAGGGCAACTGGAGTGGATGATGCTGTGCAATGAGGCCTCCGATATATGAACCCGCACAAGTGAAAGTTTCTTGAGAAATGGGAGTCGAAGGTTTAGTACCAGATTGTCTGGTAGGTAGCACTGCGCAAAGGTGGCGGTGTGGAGAGAGGACGAAAACCCCCAGATGGACATCGGTGCTGAGGGCACAAGTTCATGGCGTTTGGTATGTGGTATGTGATTTCCAGGGGAATAGTAGAACTCAAGCAGCTGTAGTTCTGTGAATTCAGGGGATTCCAGCCAGGCGTCCACCATGCAGGGCATGGTATGCTTGCTCAAGTAGCATGACGAGATGCAGAGGCTTTGAACAGAGCCCTGGTGGGAGGAGATGATGGCTCTGGGGATTTCAAAATCATTGAAGAGAGATAGTTGACGACAGTCGAGATTAAGGGGAACGGCGCGCCATAGAGGGCGCCACCGAATTGAGAGGACTTGGGTGCGGCATCAATCCTTGGTGGGGAGAAGCGAGATGATCTCCCCAAGGATGGCATCTGGGAGATCGCTGATGCGGTCCACCTGAGATTCTACGGGTTCCTGGGATCCGGTGGGGGCGGGGTCGCCGCTTCTCCCCGCGCTGCCGGGTAAGGGATTTACAACAGGCGTCGCCGCTGGCGGGAGCCTCATCTTTTTGGCGCTGGGGTCAGCCAACTCCATTTTCCTCGAGGGCGTTGCGTCGCGCTCACGGATTTGAGTAGAGTAACGAATGACGAGCCTAGTTGTAGTGCAAGCGAAGAAGAAGGGGAGCTGGGGGTTTTCTGTAGGAGTGAGGAAGAAGGGGAGCTTGGGTTTTCTGTAGGAGTGAGGTGAGGAATTTGGGGGTACGAGTGGAGCGAGTTGACGTGAGGTGGGTGGGAGCGAGGAGGAAGAAAAACAATTTACTAGTGTGGATGGGCTGTTTTGTCTTGGGACCCGAGAAACAATTACTACTAGTAAAGTGGAGACACTCTACAGCTACCCATAAAAACAATTACTACTAGTACAGTGGAGACACTCTACCGCTTCTGGCTCCTCCTAGGTCATTGAAACGTCTCCCTCTACTGAATGTCGTTATACTTTTGTTCACCGACATGCGGGCCATGCAGCGCGCGGGCCCAAATGCCATCCACCAAATTAGAAGGCAGTATGCAGGCGGAGAGTCACCCTGGTTGTAGTGTGGCAGTAACGAGCCGTGATATCACAAAACCCCACCTCCCCGAAGTCTAAGTTTGACGGACGAAGCAACCATCATTTCACTCTTCGCTAATCCCCTTCTCCCTCACCGTCTTCAAGAAAGGCAACACTTGCATCTGCCACTGTTCTTCTCTCCGAACGAAGGGAAGGTAAGCGGATCCGTGATGTTGGTATATTTTCGTTCAGAAAAAAAAGAACTTTTGCAAAGAAGTAACCGATCCTCACTCTTTTTTTGTTTCATTGCCATTGCGATTGTGTTTTCCTTTCAGTGGTCTCCTAGTATTTGTCAGTTTCATGATGGACCAAGGAGAACCAGGCAAAGATATGCCGATATTGGAGCAGACGCAGGAGGCTGATCCCCATGAGACAGAGAGCTCCAAGAAGATGGAGGCCACCACCGAGGCGACCCCAGATACTGAGATGGTCAACGCCCCGTTTGAGGTTACAACCCACGTGGCACTGCAGGAGCAGTTTCCCCCCTTCGAGGATGTGCCCCCCCCCCCGCTCAGCTGCCCAAGGTAATTTCCTTCTTTGCCAATCTCGATTGTGGTTTTTCATCTAAGTATGTGGTGACTTTTTTTAGAAAAGGAAGTATGTGGTGATTAATAATGCAAAATTTTATTAGCTTTGATGCCATGGTATACGTAGTGGTTTAAATAACTTGTGTTTCTTATACTGAAAAGTAATTCAGAATTCGTTTCTGTTTCAATTAGAGCCTTGATGCAGACAAGGATTGTGTGGTTGTACATGTCACTCGCTATGAGGTGGACGACCTGAATATACGCACTAGGAAAACAGAGTTCTTAGGCTGTTGGATCCTGGAAGCCATTTGCGGTTATACCAATGACGAGTTGTATTCCAGCCTCACTGTTGTCAGGCGTGTTGTCCAGGGTGTACTGAAGCACAAGAAGTTCAAATCTACTCCTTCATCTGTGAGGAATACTGTTCTTGTCAAGCTTACGTAGGAAGATGACGTGGCATGCCTCCACAAACAAGTTTATCAGTGGCAAGGCTACAAGGTTGTCTTCATGAAGGTTCACAGGATTGAGCTGTTGCGGGACGTCCTCGATGATGTTCATGGCAAGGTCCGTCTTGTGTCCAGCCCAAATTGGATCGAGGCATGAAATAGTTGCCCCAGTTAGTGTTTAATAGTAGTTTGGATTGTGTATAATTATCCGAACCTTGCCTGTTATTGACCCCTCTGGGGCTAGTACTCTGTTTGAATCCGTCTATGGGAACTGCTGCTACTTTTGGGTGCCCGTGAATCATGTGAGAACCATCGTAATTGTTGCCGAAACAGATGCGTCCTCACTAGTTCTTTCATGAATATGGCATAGTAAGACATAAGTTGTCACGGTTTATCATACGAGCAGTGTGTGTTTTGATGAAATAGAGCACTCGTTCGAGAACCGTGCGCCGACGTATACGTAAATACTTGTAAACACTGTTGGTGCTACCCCACTTGTAAGCAGTTGTGCAAAACACGGCACATTGGCTCAGCTCTCTTCAACACTAGGCTATCGACCAGCTAACAATCAACAATCTGCTGTCTGACATATAAGCAACTATGTATCTTGTTACAGTGGTTCATGCAGTTAATTGAGGCCACAATGTAATAAATTCCAAACGTTCACACGCTAGTCCAGCGCTCATGTGGAACACTCACATTAAACTCGTCTTCATAAAAAACTTGAAAATCATAAGTTAAGCAATTTTATACATCTCAATGATTCATAGAACATAACAAACATATACTAGTTCACAACAAAAGACAAAGTTGTGAGAAGGTTTACAAATCAGGAAAAAACAAGCAAGGCTTCTCTCTGAGCAAAGGGCCTCCCGGCAGGCTTAAATTTCCTGGAGTTCACTCTGGTTTTTTCTTGTTGCCACCATTCAGGGTTATGTTCTCTCATTCCAGAATAACCAATTATAATTGTGGTCTCAGCTGGAATGCTGAACTGAACCATGCAGTGTACTGACCAGCTGAAAGTCTTGGCATTCCACTAAATTTAAGCATCGTTATTTGCAGAAATAACCAGACAACAATGCCTCTTGTCCGCGCACCTGTCCAGAAAAACGCCGTGCAACCATGCCAGCTAGTCCTTGGTCCATGGATGAAGTTGTAGAAAGTGCATTCCGGACTAGGATGTAGTTGTTTTCGCTCGTCTCTGCACTGCAATCAAGAAGTAAAACGTACGAATCAGCTTCTTTTAGATTGCGTTGGTCATTCTACCTTAGTTACTACCAATGTAGGGATACCTTGAAGACGGGAGGTTAGACGACGGCAGCGAGGGATAGCCATCTCATTTTGCGCAGTTGTACTAAAACTGAGGTGTGTGCTTTTGATTGCACGGATACAAACGATACGGAGACACACATCCCGAAACGATATGGAGACAGACATCCCTGTTTGCACAAATAAGAAATACGGTTATTTAAACAGTGAGAGATATTACTACTTTCCCCCGTTTCCTCTTAGAACCAAGTCCTAGATTCATGCTACAGCTTTCCCACTTTCTTCCCTGTTTGAACCAACGCTTTGAGTCGACTGTATGAAATAGCTTTACTTCTAATAATAGTAGAAGTCTAGGTGGCTTTGGAACAATGGACGGAAGTAGAAAAGGATCCACACGAGGAAGCTGGGGCAGTAGAGCAAGGCAGGTTTCGAAGGAATATATACCTGAGGGTCGTCGGCATGTCGCAAAGACGACGTCGGGAGGCCGCATCTTGGCCACAATACCGCAGGGAGGAGGAAGGGGTCGACGGCCCTCCCGGGCTGGCGCTCTCTCGGAGAGAACGGCACGGCCGCTAATCGGGACGCGCGGGCAGCCGTTAGTCTCCTCCCTCACCGCCGACGACAGCGTGAACGATGCACCTACACCCCTGCCCCGGCCGAGGTTGTCCGGCCAGATTTGTGACCAGTCGTGAGCTGAGAGAGAGTGTGACCACCTATGTGTTGCTTAGATCTGGAGAGCATGAGAGAGTGAACGAGAGGAACCCTAGTAAAGCAAGCGCTAAGGCTCCTGCTTTTATATATAGTGGAGTGATTTTGTTGTACCAGCTTCAAAAAATGCGCTCCTACGTGTACCCGCGAGTGGGTGTGAGAGAACTAGTGCGTGCGTGCACCACTTCTCTTCGTGAGAGTACAATATACTATGCCCAAAGAACGTTCGCCACAAGTGTAATAGTACAAGTGTGTGACGTGTGAGATAAAATAAAATGTGTGCGTTGTCTTTTGTTTTTTTAGAAGTTCTGAGGGTAGGGTGTGAAGAGCACATATGTGTGTGACGTCTACCTGTAGATAGACGGTGGGTGCGACGTGCGAGTCTGCGAGAGGACTCGGGAGAGTCGTGACTCGTGAGGGTGCATGTGCGTGAGACAGAGGGGGGCACGTATCAATGCAATGCATGTGTCCGTAAATCATTATCCGACAAACGTTCGCCACAAGCCTTTTCCTGACGAACGCCGTAAGAACTGTTAGATCGGCATCCGACAGTGTCAGTTTTGCCATGTCATTTAACAGAACAGCCACTCCTCCTACACACAAATCTTCCACGTGAGTGTTAGCAACTGCCGTATGCTCCCTCCATTCCGAAATGCAAGTCATATAGCTTTATTGAAAATTCGAACCTCGCAAACTTTTACTGAGTTTTCGTGTACCAAATTGCACATGTAGAATACCATGTATATATCATTTCATTCATCTTTGAGAGGTAACTATAAATTTGGGTGAGGAGTCTACAAAGGAAGACCATCGTATCACCTGCAGCAATTTCAAGCATCCTTTAGTGTCGAGGAATATCATAGGAACTCTATATGATATGATTTTTAAAGGATTGTTTCCTTTAGAGCCAGTTGCTTCATAATACTCCACATTTCAAAGGAAATAAACATGATATCATTTCTATAGCTTTAGAGCCACTTGGTTCATATGAATGGATTCCTATACTCCCTTAATTTCAAAGGAAAATAAACATTAGCGTATATTCAATAGAAAAGTTCCTATGATCTGACCCAAATTACATCTCTTTTCTAATCCCTCCTCATAGGAATTGAGATACATGTCATCTCTAGATTCAATAGAAAAGTTCCTATGATGTGAACCAAATGAAATCTCTTTTCCAATCCCTACTCATAGGAATTGAGATGCTCCATGTCATCTCTTTCCCTACAACTTCCATGTATACATCTTCTATTCCTAAATAGATAGTACAACCCACTAGTAGCTTTTTTCCAAAACATGCAACTATGGCACAAGAACTATTTAGTGGGCCAATAACTTTGAAAGATGGTCGCTGGATGAAGCTAACCCGACAGTGCAGAGATAGGCAAATCCGAGCACTACTCGCCGTTGGATATCATCAACATTCCACCAGATCTGCCACATGTACAATTTAGAAGACTCCATGGTTGAACTTAAGCATAATGCACAAACCTCAAAACACAAGCACTTCTCCTTTGTTCTAGAATCTTCTGTATCATAATTGATTATTTTTTCTAAACGAATTGCCATTATTTGTTTTTTACTTTATGATTTACTCCCTCCGTTCCAAAATAGATGACCCAAGTTTGCACAAAGTTAGTGCAAAGTTGGGTCATCTATTTTGGAATGGAGGGAGTACAATGCACAACCCCATGAATCTTAACATTTTTATAAAACTTATTGATTTTGAATGAGATGAACTATAAGAACTAAACGAACATCTACATCATGCATATATGACTCAAAGCTTTACATGCTATAGTGTGTATGTATTCATAATTTGGTTTCGAAATCTCATGCGTTCAATACATGTGTACCTTACTAGTTTTGAGTAGAGTAGCAAATTTCAGGCGGTCCCGGGTATATCAAAATGCAGGGACCATGCATCATTGCCTTTTGGTCGAACCTGCGTCCAAAATTTTTTGTACGTACTATATCTCGACTGGTCCCCGAACCCAAAATGCTGCCTCGTTCCCGTAAAGCCAAGCGGCCCACACATATATAAGGCGTCGGCTCGAACCCGTTTACTACGACGTGACCCCGCATGCCGTAGTACTCCTACAAACCCTACCGCCGCACTCATCATCGGTTTTCTTCAAGAGGACGAGGGAGAAGCCATTTGACTAACTAAATATGAGTTACTATGTCACAGAAAGTATATCATTGGATTCTTAAGCGGGTGTAGTTGTATTTAAAAGTCAAGGGCGGGGCTTTTCCTGCGCGGTAGGCGGCGGGGTAATTCCCCCTAGTCGGTTCGACAGAGATTCGAGAAGACGAGGGAGTAGGCTGCTGCAAACGTAGGGCTGTGTGATTTGACAGCAAGTTACGGCTGGACAGGTGAGGCCCCGTGATTTGACTTGCCATTATCATTTTAACTGCGGCGCTACGACCGGCGTGAGTCTCCCAGATTCCTGACCACCTCCATACAGGTGCCTCTCCCAATGCTCCACCATGTAGTGGAGGCTGGCTCTTGCATGAGAGCCCACTTCTCCACTTTTTCCTTGCCTCTCTTTCCTCCACATATGCAAAAATGCCATGTAAAGCGCACTATTGTACTTACTTTTACTTGCTCCTACAGGTGCTTAAGCTTGCCACATAGGCATAAAGTCTGATGTGGCAAGTTAATCAAGAAGAGAGAGACTAGTTTGGTGACGCAAGGAAGAAATGGTGCTAAGCGCGTGTACCTAGGTGAAAAGACAATTTTGAGTCTGTAGCTAATTAAATGAAGCAAACTTAGCAACACCATTTCATTGGAAGAGGTCACTCCTTGGCAAATGCAATAAATACACGCGCTTACTAGCACCGTTTCTTCCTTGAGTACGAAGAAAGAGATAGAGAGGAGTAAAAAAATACACTTATAGCCAACCTTGTTGTAGTATGAGTGACTATGTGATGACTATGTATGACATGCCAACATCAGATAGCCTAACACACAGTGTTAAATCTCCAAGTGCGCGACCGCACGAGCGACACGATGGTCGTGGTAGGCGCGACCATGATACGGGCTGCTAGCAGCCCTTGGATCTGAGATCAAACGGTCGCATGCTAAATTGCTGAAAATTTGCAGAATAACCCTCCAGGTTAGGATATTCACCCATAGGTCTAGAATCACGCCATGCAACCGTTCGATCTTAGATCCAAGGGCTCTTGGAAGCCAGTATCATGGGAGAATGGAAAGCCACTACCCTACCGTTCGCACGCTGGCAGTTCGCTCCTACTCGTCCCCGCACATCCTTCAATACTACGGCGGTTCGCTCCTAGTCGTCCCGTCCATTCACATTACGGCAGTTCCACTAATCCTAACCCTCCACCCAAATCCATGGCATCCCAAATCTCCATGATTGGCGGTGAGTACAAGGTTAGAACCATCACCGGCGATGAGTTCGACGTCATCTACACCCGTTCTTCCGCGACGGTGAAAGGATGCCATTCTCGCTTCGGACACATGTTCGAAAACTCAGATGATGAGTGGGTCGCTGGGCTAGATATTGAGTACACCACAGTCCTGGGATGAGAAAAGGATCTAAAGGACGAAGAGAGGAAGAAGCCCGCCGTGATCCAGGTTTGCGTACATAATGTTTGCTTGGTCTACCACATATGCCATGCCGACGTTGAGTGCCAGGATTTTAAGAACTTCCTCAAGGACAAAACAGTGAAATTCATTACTGTAGACTTTACGAACGACGAAGAAATCCTGGGTCGGATACGCCTCGTTGTAGGCAACCCCTTCGACCTCCAGAAGAATCGGCTGGTGCCCTCTCGTCAGCCTTCAATGTTGACCCTGGCAGGAGCCATGGTTCGTCCTTCGTACGGTAAACTGGTGAAACCTCCATACACGTTTCATCGTCATGCATGGCAGCGGAATGTACTAGATATAGACCACATCCACTACGTTGCAATGGATGGCTACCTTTGTTTCAATATCTACAAGGGTTGGATGAAGAGTAACAACCAAGTGTGCGGTTCAAGCAAAGAAGTATCGGCCAAGAGGAATAGGGACAAGGAAGAAGTCGAGGACGTGGACGAGGACTCCGAGTAAGGTGGCAGTGTCGTTGCTCATGGTGGTTCTAAACTTCTAATGCAGTGTCTACCGGATTAGTTGCATAGTTTAATTTCAGGTGTGCTTAGTTTAATTTGAGGGGTGTGTTGTGCTGAGCCCCCAGCAGAACTATGTTATGTTTCTTCTCGTTACTTTAACTCTTCAGTATGTACATACTACTAGTATTTCTTTAATAGAATTTAGCACCCCAATTAAGCACGTACTAGCTTTTTTAATATTACTATATGCATAATTTGGCGACGAGAGCTCTCTATATGTACCACCTTTTTTTAAAATTTCAATTTTTGCTCCATGGCGCAATCCATCGATAGTACTACTGTACAAAAGTATACATTTTTTAAAAGGCTAGAGTATTGTTCATCACATATATAGCCAATTAAATTCTCAACCTAGAACGACGTGCATGCCATGTAGTAAACTGATACAGAGGAAGTATAGTAAATATGAGGTGATTTTACCGAGCGATCGGCGGGGGTGCATGGCCTGTCATGCGGTCCCACGTGTCATGATGTACCAAGGCGATGCACGTGTCCCTCTTGAGGCAGAAGCAATACTAGTACGTGGTTTGAGATGATGACGAACCGAAGTGTGAAATAATGGTTGCTTCGTCCGTCTAGGAAAGTGCGGCATCGTGATTTGACGTCTCATTGCTCATTACTACTACTGGGCCGCTACGATTGGGGTGCGTCCCCCCTGCTGTTCTGCATTGTTATTTGGTGCTTGACACGTCGACCCTGTCGCTATATGTCCCACATGTCGGCGACAGGAAGTACAGAATTCATGAAAGGGACCGTCGACGGAGGAGTATACTACAGAATTCATGAAAGGGAGCGACTTAGTTTTGGAAAAATCTGTTTTTACGGAGTACGTACCCACTAGGGTTTATAGGGCTCATCTAAAAAACATCCGTTTTTCCGTTTGATAAGTCTCAATTCTTACTATACTAGTAGTAGTACCATTACATGTTGGATTTCGAGGTGCGTTAGATCACCCGACGCATGCAGTGTCAAGAGGAAACTAACCAATGCATGTACAAGTTCATGGAAATTTAGTGGTCATTCATGCATTCGTTCTAATTAATGCCTCGGTAAACATAACTTCTTGAGAAAAACTAGCGTACTAATTACTTGTGCAAACTACGAAATTAATTTGACCACTCACCGTCTACCTTGGTTGGAGAGATTTTGAAATTGAGCCATAAACTGGAAAGGAGGGAGTAGTAACTTTTGTCTCGATTACTATTTGTGGCCTTGTATAGAAGCAAAATGTATTTTTTTATAGTGGCCTTGTATAAGTAAATGGAGGGAGTACTAACCAAAGTACGTACTAGTAGGGACGAGGAGTAAATGGAGGGAGTAGTAAAATTTTCTCCTCGTGCTGCGAGCCACCGCGCTCGTGGGCGAGGGAGCGGGCGTAAGGCATAGTAAGCAAGCTTCACCTCATCCTGCGAGCCACCGCGCCCGTGGGTGGGGGAGACGGCGTACTAAGCAAGATTCTCCTCGTTTTGCGAGTTGACGGTACACATCAAAAGTACTCCAGTGTATAGAGCCTTGCCTCTAAGGTAGGCCCCACATGGTTTGCCTCTTTCTTTAATTTAACATAACGCGTCAAGTCGCAATTTGTTTATTCACCCGTGGTAGACGATCCTCCCTCCACCAAGTGGACAATCATTACATGTGCCAAATTACCACGTGGGCTGCCTTTTTCGTACAGAAATGAGCTCCACCGTGTACCCGCGCGGGTGTGGTTGGGAAAGAGACGGGAGTATGTGCGCCGTGCGTGCACCTCTTCTCTTCGTGCACGTCCCCCACCTACGTGGGCATGTGTGAGAGAGATACAAACCTAGACATAATGTGCCGTCCATCCGCATGCCTACGCCCAGTCCGACCACCAGTCACCACCACGCCCCACTCCTCCTCACCTTATCTCTCATCTTTCTCCCTCCATTTTTATATACAAGGGGCCACTAAAAATTACAATTTGCAGATATACAAGGCCACTAACACTAATCGATGCAATATTAATGGTGTTTGCCTCGTGGTACTAGCAAAGGAGGACATTAATTATCCCTTGCATGCATGCGGGAGTTTGTAAAAAAATGCATCTTGATGTTCCATGCAATGCACGGACATCTTGCTAGTCCATGAAAACAACACATGGCAAAATTCCACGGCGAACGAGGGATTTGAATCTATTGGGAGGGGTTGTTTAGATCTTGCCCGGGGTAGCCAAAATATTGGCGACTACTTCGCCATGGCCGACACCGGCTCGAGTTCATCCTAACATTGCCCTCTTCTGTGGAGCCCATGCGGGGTCGACGAAGGTCCTCGCAACAAAAGGATCCGGCAAGACACCTGCTGTGTACGCAGGCGTCGCCTCCGCGGTGGCCTTCATGGGACCCAAGTGGCGGCGGCCTCCCGTGTTCTACTTCTCCTCGATGATGGCGGCGGACGCGGAGGCGCTGGCCACCGACTCATCGCTCTCCGCGCACCCAGCTTCTGTCACTACTTGCATGGCGCGGCCGCCGGCATGGGAGTCTCGGCCACAGAAACGGGAGACGCGGTACGAGGCAGCGGCGTGGACGGCAGCAACGTCGCCCGTGCGCCGCTCCTCGTCGAGCTGGCCTGGAGCGGCGAGTTGCTGAACAGCGCGCCGGCTTGGGGCGGCAACTGGCTCCGTCGGGCGAGGGGAGGGAGGTGGATCAGCGAGCTGCATAGCTCGTATCCGGCGGGCTACCCAGCCGGCTTGGGTGCGGAATAACTACTCTTTGTAAGCCATTGTAAGAGTGGACAAAATGGTGGAGGAGATAGGGGAGCGGCGGAGGTGTGCGATTCTTGGCCGACGTTTGGCCTTGTTTAAATACGAGATTAAATAGATGGAGGACAGGAGGATCTCGGCCGGCGTTGCGTTTAACGCCAGCCCGGTCATGAACGGACGTGTGTCTAGAGTGGGTTTCTCGGCTTCCCCACGGGCGGGTTTCATGGAGGCTTTTGAATGCGGCATGGAGGCGTGTTCAGCCGGGCGTGCCGCGAGTGGCGCCCTCGACTCTGACCTAGGACACCGCGCCATTCTTCCACTAAAATGTGGGCTCTTTGGGTGCATGGCATGCATGTCAGTGACCCAACGCAGGCAGCGCACAGCAGAGGAACCTTTGGTGGGCCAGGGCGGTCAGAAGCGGGCATTTCATAAACCGATGATTGTTCATTGAGTGTGACATCATCTTTTTCATGTAGATAAGGGCATGGTTAATAAGAAAGCCAGCTGCTGGCTATATACCAATGCCATGTCACTTGGAGCCTTTATAATAGCCAGCTAATATAATAGATGGGTTGTAAACTAGCTACTGGTATTTAATGCTTGCATGTGAAAGAAGAAAAGAAGGCACATGCTCATTAGTGGAAAGGAGAGGCGCGCAGGCTCACGCGGCTGCATGCGGGCTGCATGCAGGTTCAATTTCTTGTTTCTTGCGCTCGAGCCGGCGATAGCTCAAGCGCCCGCTCCCTCATTTTCCCTTCATTCTCTCTCTTCGAGCTATGAATTTGATGACGTGGAACTGCTAATAGCCTGCTGACTGTGTACTATTGTACCTGCTCTAAACCTACTATGTTGATAGCCTGTTCGATACGTTGTGATTCATAAAGACCGTTGCAAACATCAATGTTCTGCTTATCATAGATAAGACTGATTAATACCCATAACAATCCATGTCCTTAACAAAGGGTGCATG
This sequence comes from Aegilops umbellulata, assembly GCA_032464435.1. NCBI lineage: Eukaryota > Viridiplantae > Streptophyta > Magnoliopsida > Poales > Poaceae > Aegilops > Aegilops umbellulata. The sequence continues at coordinate 124,819,674 of CP136058.1, forward strand.
CACGTATAGGTTGAACATGTGTCTTGCGTCGTGTGCTGTGTGCATGCTGGCGTGCGATGTTGCGTGTGTGCAAGGGTACGTTTCAGTGTTGCATGCATGGGTACGTACGTGCGTGTGTTCGTGAGTGCATGTGTACGTGTCAGTGTTGCACGCCAGCATGCGTGCGTGTGTATGTGTCAGTGTTGCACGCCTACATGCGTGCGTGTCTTGCGTGCGTGCATGTGTACGTGCGGGTGAGGCTACACGTCAGTCGACTGACTTTTTCATCTCTGGTCATTAGATTTTCCAGCGGTTGGATGCGAAATCAAGGGCCTCCAGTTTATCATCAAACTCCACCCCCCTTGAGCCACGAGCCACCACTGGCCGAACCGCCAGCCCCCGCCGCCCGCGGCCGGCCCGCCCTCCCCGAAACCACTCCCCACCGACGGTCCGCCGCCGCACCGGCCATCCCTCTAGCCCCCCCCCCCCGAGCTTTTTCTCCGGGGTTCCCCACCCGACCGCCCAATGAACGCCCCCAACCGCGGTGACTACCAACCAGAGGTCTCACGACTTCGAATACCCACCGACCACTAATTTATTACCATTTCTGTCCTTCATATACGCGCTGACGGGTGGCCCTATGGTAATGTGCGCTGCTGAATGTGGACCGTTTGACTGGTCAATTGATCGTGTTCGGAACAAATTACGGAGCTGTATGGTGAGCCAGTGACCGTATGATCACCCTAAAATGTACTCCTGTTTTATTAACACAGTACAGACTCAAACTACCATTTCTTTCTTTCATATACGGGCTGACAGGTGGGCCCCACGGTTATGCACCCCGATGGTGCAATACTATTTGTGCCGCGTGGAATGTTTGACTGGTCAATTGATTGTGTCATCAAAAAAATACGGAGTTGTATGGGTGAGCCAATGACCGTATAATCATGATATGTATTTGTTTAACACGGTACAGACGCAAGGGCTCATATATACGCGCAAGAACTCACCGCTATAAGCGCACACACGCGAACCCTAACCCTATGAGCACCTTCGAGAGAGTGGGCCGACATATACGATCTTGAGATTTTACGAAGTCACCATAGGTGCCTCGTAGTCGAATGGAACGTCTCCTCCCACCGAACGTACGTCGCCGGAAAATACTGAAATTAACACAAGATAAATGCGAGCACCGGGACTTTAACCTTGGTGGGCTCGAGAAACCACTGTCCTCTAACCATCCAACCACATCTTGGTTAGAACGACAAAATGTATTTGGTGACCGTGATGAGCTTATTCTGAAGTCCGGTGACCATATTGTGCTTTCGCTTCAAATACAATGACCGTAAATGTCGTCAACAAAATACAGAGCACGCATCAAATGCAAAGTCCGTCAGTGTCATCAACAAAATGTGGAGATGTATCGTGAGCTAGATATCGTTGTAATATTGTATATGCTTATTTTCTTAGTGGCCGATTGCGTGTGTGGTGTGGTGGGCACATCATTTCTAGTTGTGGTGGGTCAACATGAAGACTCATGGGTCGGTTCAATCCTGCGCCACATATAGGTTGGACCAAGACATGTTATACGAAGACCCATGTGGAGGACTCGGCGTACAACACGAAGCTACCAGAGTCGCGGAGGACTCTATCCCCACAGGTGACAAGCCGACTATATATGATTTGTAACCCTAGGCCCTTAGTATGTTATACAAGCTTGGGGGCTAGTTTGTCGATAGTATACACACACGCACAATGCCTGGTATTCACGTGTACTTTGTACACACCCCTATCACTAATATACAGTACCAGGAGTAGGCTCTTTCTTCAACTACAATTGAATTCTAGCATGTGCATGTGTTTATTTCATATTATCGATCCATAGAGTGAGAGCGGTTTGAAATACAGGCAATGGATGCTTTTGCAATTCATATATAAACATTAATTAGTGCACTTCATGTTGTTAGTGTGAAGCACTTTATACATTTGTCACTTGCATGGATACATTCCAAATTGCTAGCTATGAAATAGAATACATGTCGAATTCAACATAAAGGGGGTTTCGAAGATTCGAATTCATAGGAAGTGCATTCATCTATTTGAAACCCGAGATAATGGCATTTGTAAATCAGATGTAAAAGGGGGCATCAATCTTTGTTGTGAATTTGAACATGTTATATATATTCATACGCATATCTAACTTTTTTTGCAACCAAGGAGATTATATCTGGAACCATGCATGAACTGAGGTAAGTTGCATATTTTTTAATATATACTCGTGTACAATGTATATTCAAATTTACCCCCTCCATTCCAAAATAATCGTAGCTTTAGGATTTTCAAGAGTAAAGATTTGTGAAGTTTGACAAATCCTGAAAGTTCAATTCAAGAGAACCGAAAACGTTAATGCTTCTGCTCCCAAATATTAAACGAAGCGCCAAATAGGCCTCTGGTCACCCGAAAACGCGCGAGACTAATGATTTGGTGGTAGGAAATTACTTTCCTGACTCTGGCCCGTATAGCCTATCGGCCCGATGTCCAAAGGTCTAAACCGGGGTAGGTTTGTAACTTCACCAAGACGCAGAGAAGCATTCATACGCCATGGGCGCCTACCCATGCGCTCGGCCGAAATCTATCCCGCCCACATTTGGGACACCTGACATGACTGTCCTACCCCCAACCCGCAATATGTCCGAAATTTTAGATGGGGGGAAAGTTTGTAACTTTCCCCAAATTTCAAACAAGCGCGTCTCAAACCGAAACATTGTTCCCCCTTAGTTCCCCGCCTCCCTCCGTTTCCCCATTCATACTCCGTGGGCACGAAAACGCCCTCTCCACCAGCCGCGAAACCCCAGCCTCCTTTGTCCTCCACCTCATAGCGGCCAATCCACCACCGCCCTCCTCCATCACGCCGGAGCTGGTACCCCGACGTCGTCGTCCAACGCAACCGCACCGCAACGCCCTCAAGGACTTAGCAGCTGAAGCCGAGGCAGAGCTGCCTCCACGACGCTGACACCGACGTGTGCCGTACCAGAACAACTCCGACCATGCCGTCCTGCGCCTCACTGCTGCGGCTCCACTGTCGCAACCGTCCACCGCACCGGAGTTGTTCCCGCTACGCCGTCGTTCACCGCCTCAGATCTGCTTCCCCGCCGCCGACAGACGGCCACCGCACCACACTCAACTACTTGGCCATGGGTTTGTCTAAGGCTGCATCTTCCTCCACAACTTCTGGTTTCCGGAGAACAACAAGAAGATCGTCGAAAAAACAGAAGGAGGACACAACACTGCCAGCAGAAAGAGGTACTCCTCTTCCCTTATTCGTGCAAATCTTACGTCTCCGCTCACATCGTATTCATCCCATGAAAGAAACTAGTTGAGCGCTTCTTACTGCATCTTCTTCGTGATACTAAATGCACAAGGTTTCCTCCCTTTTACTATTTCACCTTTGCTAGAGGTCAGTAGCCCGCCTGGATTTCAATTCAGGGTCAGTCGAACCGCAATTAAAAGAAGCAGCACCCGCTTAGGCGCGCGGAGCACCTAGTCGGCCTGTTCCTCGGGGAAGCGGGGTGTGGGGCGCAGGAGCTTCTTGCGCCTGATCTGGAGGTCGGAGGGGCTTGAATGGATGGCCGGGGGGCGGTGCCAAGCACGGCGGTGCGGTGAGGTCGAGGGGAGGGCGTAGGCAGGGGAGGAATACCGGGCCGGTGGTCGCTGGCGTTTCGAGGAAGATCGTCAACACTGACTCGCTGGAGGTAGATGAAGGCGATCTGCCCGTTCTTTGTACATCGGACAGTGCAGAAAAAATGGACTGGCCTATTTGCTTTTAGTCGACTGTTATTTTCATATAATCCTGTAGTAATTTAGTGTGCCATGCATGTTGTAGAGCTATCATATGTCTCCCGTCATTTATTTCTCACCGACCTGCTATCTGCTACCTTTACACTGGACTAATTGTGCACACACTTCACCCATACTCACACTATTGTTTTTTTATGCATGGGTATTTCAGACTCTGTCGCAGTGTTGATGAATGCAGAAAAGAAAAGACAAAAGTCGCTCCAGTGTAATTCGAAGATAAGCACTAAGCATTCCAGCGCTCTAACGGGTGCAGTGTCAGCTGTTAGAGACAGTAAACGTAGCTCTGCATTTGATGATCTCAATTGCCACACACAACCATCCCAGGTGCTTGCTTTACTTCGCGCTGTCAAATGTGGTTGCATGATGCATATGTTGTCTAGCTTGTATTGCTTCCAATTTGGTTAAATTGCGTCTGCTTACTTTACACATTATACCTTTGATAATGACATGCCTTCCTGTCTTCGATACATACTACATATGTCTATTAACCATGTTCGTACATCAAACTAATGCTCTGTTGTATCCCTCGTCAATCACTTATGATGAGACGGTCAACCGGGTGGGTTACTGTGAGATGCCATACTCATTTAAAGAGTGCAGTGTCATCCTCCCCACGTGATTCTCAAGAAACAGCAAGGCTAAATGAAGATAGTCAACGTAGCTCTCTAGTTGATCACCGCAATTCCCCCACACCACCATCGCAGGTGCTTGCTCTTACTTGGCAGTGTGATATGTGGTTGCATGTTGCATATGGTGTCTACCTTGTAATGCTTCTAATTAGAGTAAATTGCATCTGCTTAGTTAACACATTATACCTGTGAATATGACATGCCTTCCTATTTTCGGTACATACTACGTCTTTTTATTAACCATGTTCTTACATCAAACTACTTTTCTTGTGTATCCCTCATCAATGCTCCTAATTTGTTAAATTGCATCTCCTTAGCTTACACATTATACATGTGAATATGACACGCCTTCCTGTTTTTGGTACATACTACATCTGCCTATCACACCATGTTCTTACATCAAACTACTGTTCTTGTGTATCCTGCATCTATTGCTTATGATGAGACAGTCACGCGCGTTGGTTAATATGAGACGCAATACTCTTATAAAGAATGCAATTTCCTCCTCTCCACATGATTCTCAAGAAACAACAAGCCTAAATGAAGATATTGAACGTAGCTCTGTACCTGAAGACCGCACTTCCCCTACACCACCATCACAGGTGCTTGCTCTAACTTTGCAGTGTGATATGTGGTTGCATGTTGCATACGGTGTCTAGCTTGTAATGCTTCTAATTAGGGTAAATTGCATCTTCTTAGTTTACACACTATACCTGTGAATATGACATGCCTTCCTATTTTTGGCACACACTACATCTATGTGTTAACCTTGTTCTTACATGAAACTACCTCTCTTCTGTATCATGCATCAATCACTTACGATGAGTCACCTTTCGACGTTGCATATTATTTCTAGCCTGTTGCCATGTATTGCTTCTAATTTGGTCAAATACATTTGTTAGGGAACCCTTTTAATTTGGTAGAGTGATATTGGTTTCATCTTTCATATGGTTTCTAGCTTGCATCGATTCTAACAAGTTCAGGCACCTTGTGCTTAGTTTACACTTTATACATCATACATGTCAATATGTCACGCCGTCCTATTTTTCATACATATTCCATCCTCCTATCATGCGGCTGCCTTACATGAAAGTAGTGTTCGTCAGTATCATGCATCAATGAGTTCTGAAGAGCAAATTTTATTCCTTTTTCTTGTGGGTTTGACTTGACAAGGCAAAATCAAGAAAGAGGAAGGAAAATAGTAAGGAAGGTGATGATGGTGGTCCTCTAAAGCAACATAAACGGAGCATCTGTACCGATTCTCCTTGTACTGATAGTGCATTACAAGGTCCAAGTCTCCGCTCCCCTACTCCACCATCCAAGGTGCTTGCTCTAACTTGGCAGTGTGATATCTGGTTGCATGTTGCATATGGTGTCTAGCTCGTATTTCTCCTAATTAGTTAAATTGCATCTGCTTAGCTTACACATGATACATGTGAATATGACATGCTTTCCTGTTTTTGGTAGATACTATATCTGTCTATCACACCATGTTCTTACATGAAACTACTCTTCTTGTGTATCGTGCATCAGTCACTTATGATGGGACACCTTTAAGTTGGCAGTGTGATATTGGTTTGCGTCTTGAATATGATTTCTAGCATGTATTGCTTCTAGTTTGATGAACGCCACCTATGACGAGACAATTTTAACTTGGCAGAATGATATTGATTGCACCTTCTATATGGTGTCTTGCAGTGTTTCTAATTCCTTTTTCTTATCGGTTTGACTTCACAATGCAAAATCATTACAGCTGAAGGAAATTAGTCCGGCAGTGGATGATGGTGGTCCTTCGGAGCAACTCAAATAGGGGGTCTCTACAGATTCTACTCCGCCATCCTCCCAACAAGATTCACAAGACAACACAAGGCTGGACAGTCAACGTAGCTGTGTAGATGATGACTCCCCTACTCCACCATCACAGGTGCTTGCTCTAACTTGACACTATTATATGTGGTTGCATGTTGCGTATGATGTCTAGCTTGTATTGCCTCTAACTTGAATTGCATCTGCTTACTTAGACATAATGCCTGTGAATATGACACGTGTTCCTGTTTCTAGAACATACATGTACATGATGAGCACATCTCCCCTACTCCACCATCACAGGTGCTTGCTCATACTTGGAACTGTTATACGTGGTTGCATTTTCTGTATGATGTCTAGTTTGTATTGCTTCTGATTATGTTGAATTGCATCTGCGTAGCTTACAACTTATACCTGCAACGATCACTTACCCATAAGACACGCTATCGTACGTGTGAATATGAAACGCTGTCTTTTTTTTTGTATATATTCCATCCTCCTATCCTGCGCTTGCCTTACATCAAAGTAGTGTTCGTCTATATCATGGATCAACCAGTTATGCAGAGCTAATTTTATTCATCTTCTTGTGGTTTTGACTTCATAAGGCAATATCAGAAAATAGGAAGGAAAAGAGTAAGTTAGGGGATGTTGGTGGTCCTCCGCACCGACGCAAACAGAGACCCTCTAGATTTGCCACTGCTACTGCTAATGAAGTTGAAGCCCCAAGTCTACATTATGAGTTCATCTCCCGTACTCCACCATCGCAGGTGCTTGCTCTAAGTTGACAGTGTGATAATTGGTTTCATGTTGCATATGTTGTCTAGCCTGTATTTCTTCTATTTTGATTCAATTGCACCTGCTGAGTTTATACGTTATACATGTGCATATGACATGGATTTTTGTGTCTAGAATACATTGCATCTATCTATCATACCATGTTCTTACATCAAAGTACTGTTGTTGTGTATCCCGCATCAGTCACTCATGATTGGACGCTTTTAACATGGAAGTTTGATAGTGGTTGCATCTTGCATTGATTTCTATGTTGTACTGCTTCTAGTTTTTCGAATTGCCACTTATGACAAGACACTTTTAACTTGGCAGAGTAATATTGGTTGCATCTTTCATATGGTGTCTAGCTTGCATTACTTCTATTTTCTTGAAAATCCTTCTGCTTAGTTTGCACATCGTAGCTGTGAATATGTCATGCCGTCCTGTTTTTCTTACATATTCCATCCTCATACGGTTGTCTTACATCAAAGTATTGCTTGTCTGTATCATGCATCAATGAGTTCTGAAGAGTGATTTTATTCTTTTGTGTTGTGGGTACAGCTTGACATGGCAAAGTCAAAAAAGAGCAAGGAAAATAATATAGTAGGGAGTGCTGTTACTCGTCGGGTGAAACGGAAAAGGTTTTGCCGTCGAGATTCTGCTGGTACTTATAGTGCAGTAGAAGGTCCAAGTCCACCGGCTAAATCTACAAACATAGTATCACCTCCTCCACCAGCTGCAGCATCCGCTTCAACTGTACCAGCATCTCAACTAGTTACTCGTTCGTTTGCTCCGAAACTGGCGAGTTCTCAAGCTGCCTTCACATCGAACACTACTTCCGAAGCACTGCTGACACAACATGACTTGGCAAGATCAGATGAACCTCATGAGCATCAACACCAAGACGGTACCTGACCGAGTCAAGTTGCAGTTGCATGCTCCTTTATATGTACTCTCACAGTTTGATGTACACTAACACTTTCCATATTCGTTGTTGAACTAGCACCACGGCGCAAGCGGAAACAGACATCAGGGATAATGCTTGACAGATTAACAAAATCTAAAGGAGGAAGAATGGAGATCCATTTTGAGGCAATTTTAAAAAGGCCACGTGATGCTACAGAGTCAGCCAAGTTAGTATCAGAGGCAGCCATTGCCGTTAGGTGTCATGCACGTATCCTCCCAACGTGGATCCAGTACAGGAATGAGAAATACAATACCCAGTTTAACACCTTCCTTGACCATTTATCCGTAAGTAATGTTATTCATCGCAATTAGTAATATTGTCTTGCTCTGTCCCATACTTTTTAGCTTCCTCCTAATAAGACTCACATTCTTTTTTCAACAGATGAGGTTCAAGTTGGATCCGAAAGATGTTGCAACTAGACAAGCATGCACTCATGTTTTTCAGTCTGCTCTGCGATAGTATCGGTACCACCTTAGAAAATCTCACTTTGAAGGCAAGGCTAACAATGAAATCGCCCAAACATCTCCAGTGGAATATATTACAGATGAAGACTGGACAGCACTCGTTAAACACTGGTCTGATCCAAAGTATCAGGTAGGCTATATGTATTTGATCAGACCACATATTGAACTTGTATTTATGTATGTGCCTTACAAGTGTATCTTCTTCTAGGCTAACTGTTTGAAGAACAAAACCAACCGTTCTAAAGTGAAATTCTAACAGACAACGGGATCTCGTAGCTATATTGCACACTGCGAGGCTCTTGTAAATAGCTGCTACTTCCTTCTTTTTTTGTGCCATATTATCGTATCTATATTGACTTGTTCCAAATACAGAGGAAATCCCGTGTGGACCAAAAAGAACCTGAACCGAATGCAGTGCAAATCTTCAAGGATTGCCACACTAGCAAGATGAAGGGCATGAGCACACCAGTTCAAGCCGCTGTTGTAAGTCCTTACTCCTCCTGCCTTGAACTGATTGGTACTGTGATGTGTTCATTTAACTACTTTGTTTGCAGCCAATGTCAGTTACTCTGTTCACTTTTATTAACAGTTGTCTTAACGTATCATTTCACCTTACATGGTTTAAAAGAGATGAAGGATATTCTTTTGGTCTTGATCTGTAGTCTAGTTGTTATGTTCACGTGCGCACACAATGATAAAACAGCTTGTTTGTTTTATATCTGTTTGCCCATGATATGAATGATGCCATACTATGTTCATCCTACTTTAAACCATGTCTCTTTATCCTTAGATGTCAACGAATGTGAGGAAATAGACAATACAGTAGGCATGCTACATGGACATATGTTTTGAAAGTGATTTTATTACGTAGTTGGCACTACAATACATGCTAATGTATTACAGTAGTTCACCAAAATAAGTTATGTGTAAACATTTAACCTACTTTGTTTGTTTTTTTCTCATTAGTAACTTATCTCGTACACTAATCTACAAGTTCAAACTTTCAGGAAGATATGGAACAAATGATTGAACAACCACAACCACCTGAAGGTGACCAGGCTACTACAGGCACAATGTCACCTCTTGCTGCAGTGCGTCAGTATCTCTCCACTAACAGTGCAAAAAGCACCTTCCTGCGTAATTCTGGGTTGGTTGTCAAGGTAACCTCGTCCAAATCGCTACTGAACAAAATCTTCCTGCTAGACAGAGTGATTTATCTGTGCTCCAGACACAAGTCCAATCCCTAATGGACGTTGTTTCAGAAACAAGAATAGTGGTTGAGAAATGTCGTCAAGATATGAATGGTTTTGAAACCAGACTATCATACATTCGCTTCGTTGTTCAAGAGCAATGGCGGAAAAAAGGTGGAGATCGTGTTGCTCCATCAGATTCTACAGCCTGAAACATTAGCAATCAGGTCAAATGATCTGTGCTTCTATACATCTGATGGTGCTTATATCTGGAAGGACGGTAAACTTTATGCCAACAGGCCTTTTGTTGTATGGTTGGAATTTATTTTGTTGTGATACAACATTTAAGATGCTGCCTCAGGCTGCAGTAATTATGATGCTATTTTTGTATAGTGTAGGTTTATCTTAGTAATGTATTCGGCCGAAAGCTTCGTAGGAACCCAAAATGCCAACATTCGTCGGGCCAATTCCAATTGCTCTAAAAACGATTACGGGCCGAAATTGGCATGTAGCCCACTAAAAATATTTGGGCCTAAATCAGCATAAGCTTTCATATTTTTCTGGTAGGCCTGTGCCCATAGTGGGCCTTTAACATGCCTAAACATAATTTGGGCCCTGAGTAAAAATAGGCCATTTACAGGTGTAAATATCTCGAGCTCATAAAATACATGTGACTTTACTAGACCGAAAGTGAGATTGGGCCCTGATTGTGCCAAATAACTCACTGGACTTTAACAGGCCGAAATTCGGACGGGTCGTAAGTGCGCCGACCTAATACACAGGCCTTTAACAGGCCGGAACTTCAGTCGGGCTAGATTATCGTCATTTTTATATGGGCCGTTAATGGGCCCGATATGACATTGTGCCACATATGGCCCATGGTTTACGTCCGGCGTTAACAGGCCAAAAATGACAACAGGCCGAAAGTGGCCTAAAGCTATAGTGGGCCTCTAACAGGCCGAATGTCTGACATGGCCGAATATGAACCAAATCCTTCACGGTCGTTTATGGGCCGAAAGTTTTGATGGCCTATAAATGGGCCCAAATGAAGCCGGACCTTTAACAGGCCGGAAATACACCGGGCCGTAATTCGGCCCAATTACTTAGCGGACTATTAACGGGCCAGAAGTGACCATGGGCCGCGTTGATGACAAGTTTAGGACAGGCCGTTGACAGGCCGATTTGATAGAGAGTGTTGGGCCTTTAGCTGGGCCGGCCCATTATGGTCGGCAGAATCTTGTGGGCCTTTAACTGGGCCGTCCCATTGTGGTCCGCAAAATCTTGTGGGCCTTTAGCTGGGCCGGCCCATTATGGTCTGCAAAATCGTGTGGGCCTTTAGCTGGGCCGGCCATTATGGTCTGGTAAATTTTGTGGGCCTTTAGCTGGGCCGGCCCATTATGGTCCGCTAAATCTTATGGGCCTTCGGTTGGGCCGGCCCATTTAATCTTTGTGGGCCACTTTTGGGCTGGTCCACGTGTCTTCATATCATAGGCCTATCTCGACCGTTGGATGAGTGACACCTGTGCCAACGCGGAGCTGACGCGTGGATCCGTCAGCCAATGAGAATTTTACACGTGGAAAATCGGCATTGGTCGTGGCTGTTAACGGGTTATCGGATCTAAAATCCGACCCAATAGCTTAACGGTGTTCCGTTACGGTGGATGCCACGTGTCGGTCACCCTTGACGAAAGCACTTCTGTGACGCGCGATTTATCGTCATGGAAGTGGACACTTCCGTGATGATAATTTTGGCAATGTCATGGAACACTTCTATGACAACACAGTTATGACTATCTTGATTCTGTCATAAATTTGTCATGGATGTACATGCATGACAGAAAACACGACCTACAGTGACAAACACGTATCATCACGGAAGTGTATTTTTTTGTAGTGCTTTGAACTAGATGTAGCGATCGCTGGATCTATCCCTTGGTCAGATCTGAGGGGGTGTGTGGATTTAAGGATCTCGCCGTTGGCTGGTCCTGGGATCTTGGCACTGGAGGGTTCAAGATGGTTCGAGGTCAATCCCCAAAGGACCAGATCTTCTCGGGCGTCCGCAGCATACTATAGGCTTCCGAACATAATGACTTGGTTTGGGGCGAAATTCTCCACATGGCCTAGATGGCCATCGGGTCGGCATGCAAAATGATGCTACCGAAAGCGAAAAGCTGATCGGGGATGAAGATGTGACCGCATCCGATGCTGCTATCAATCTATAGACGAGCCATTGACCCCTGGTGATCCAACAGTGAACTCTCAGTGAAGGCATCAGTGTCAGTGTCAAAACCGGAAAATCTCGGGTAGGGGGAGGCCGAGCTGTCAGATCAGTTCGATGGGTAACAGGAGAAGAACACACAGCGGATTCACCCAGGTTCGGGCCCTCTCTATGGAGGTAAAACCCTATGTCCTGCTCTTCTTTATATGATGAAGGTATCGAAGTACAGAGTTGATCTACCTCGAGATCGTAAGTTGTGGTCTGAACCCTAATGGTATGATGGATGGAATGAATGCCCTCTATGGACTAAACCTCCTGGTTTATATATAGGCACCAGGGGTATCTAGGGTTACACATGGTCGGTTGCCATCTCAGGATTTACATGCCAAATCTAAAATATGCTTGAAGTACACGCCAAATCTTCGGTCGCCACACTTCAAAGGTATCAGGAATCTTGCTTTCCCAATGGACTAGTAGTCCGGACCATACATTAGGTCGGCTGGGCTAGGACCCCCTAGTCCAGGACACCGTCAACTAGGCTATCAATTTGGATGTCTACATGTCAGGCATAACAATTTGGGAATCTAAATTATGAGCAAGAACAACAGGGTATGATCAAATTACCTGCTGGACAAACCATGCATTTGCCCTCAAAGACCTAGAAATTGCCATCGACCATGTTGAAGGCGACCTCCCGTCGATGCGCCCCAGACTTGGGGAGTAGCTCTAACTCCCCCGTTGTAGCAGACTAGCAGTCTATGGTGCCCTTGGTGTTAGAAGGGAGAGAGAGGTTTGGTGGAAATCATGGTTGTATTGCTTGAGCCTCGTGGGCGTATATATAATGAGTACATGACCTGCTTGGAATACAAGACAAGGTAAGGATAAATCCCATACTTCCTAATAGTCATGATACTCAACATCCCCCCGCAGTCACAACGATAGCGACACAAACGGTGAGACTGGAGAAGAATCTGAAGGCAAGCCGACGGACACCCCCACAGTCGTAACGGACGACGCGTCATGGAAGTTGTGGCTGGAGTGAAAGCCGATGAGGTTGCTCAAGCAAGGCGATAGCCCTTTGTGCCGTTTGTCGAAGTAGCCGAGAGCGTAGGTGGTGTGGCCGTGTGAAGAACGCCATGATCGGTGTTGAGTCGGGGGTCGCCGGTGTCGAGGTAGTTGCCATGGAGCCGCAGAAGAAGAGCATCGGCGGCCTAAGGAGGCTGCGGCTAGAGAAGGAGCACGGCGGCGGTGCTTAAAGTAAGCGATAATGAACCCGACAGCGTGATGAAGACCGGCGCAGACGGTGACGTTCCCACGCCAAGGGAGGCAGCGCGACGCATATCACATGGAAGTCAACGCGCATGGACGGCGGTGAACTGCGGGCCGCAGTGTTATGGCCCGTAGGGGCGACGCAACGGCGGCGGGCAGGTCGGGGCGACGGCGGGAAAGACCTCAGGGCGGTTGCAGGGATCGCGTGCCATGCTCGCTATGGCCCGACTGGGCAATGTAGCGGTAGCGCGAGGATCGGTGCAGCCTCAGGGACGGCCTGGAGCGGACGGCCTCGATGCGGCGGTTGACCGCGGGCCGCGGCACTATGGCTCGAAGGGGCGACGCAGCGGCAGCCCTCGAGGTGATGCAACCTGATGAGGACATCAATACCATTGTCTTCCCACATCCCCTACTGCTACATATACTAGACCAATTACTAGAGCTCACGCACGCCAATTAAATTTTCAGGTACTTTCGTTTCTTGGTAATGATTCTAATGTTCATGAGAATATGATGCTGCCTAAATTGGATACATTTGTTTTGCTTACAAATGAAGGGCCTGGCATGGATAAGAGGGATGAACACTAGAGCAAGACCAAGCATGGAGAGGATGGCATGCGCAAGGGGAACAAGAACGGTGTTACAAGTGATCATTTCAGGACTTTGAAGCCACCATAGTGAGTGCATGAAGCCTTGGACGAAATATACAAGATGCCACTTCATAAATTTCATCCAAAGGCTATTCTAGGTGCTGCGCCACCTTATTATTGGGCCAGGCCCATGTAATTTCGAAATACATAAGTATAGGCTGTTTTTAAAGTCCGTATGTGTGGGGAAACAAGAGATAGGGTTGGTTTCAGACCCCTTCCCCAAGGGCCACGAAATTCCCCCCTCTTCCTCCATATATACAACCCTTAGGGCACCGTTTATACTTTGGGTTTTGTTTAGATTAAAAGTTCGCCATAGCTGCAACTTCGCGTACTTCGTTTGTGTTCAACGACCAGACAAAGGCGTCATAGAACCCCACCTTGATCAATAAAGCTTTCCTCTTATATTCGCAATATCCAGATTGTAATCTTAGTTTCTTGCTTGTTCTTCATTTGCCTGCAGGAAACAGACCTTCGTGGTCAGGTTGATCGTGCTCCGGCGTGGTCAATAACCTCTCGGAGTTGGTTTAGTGATTGCTAAGGCGCGACGTCCTCGCACGTTCGTAGTCGGATCGTCAAAGTCGACTTCCTCCAAAACGATAGCCACCATCTCATCGAAAGACGGGACACCTTTGCCTCTATCAAGTGGTATCAGATTTCCAAGTTGCCCGGTGAGATTTTACAGTTTTTCGTAGTTTAGATCAAGTCTGTTCTTCATACCCGCAGTCCACGAAAAAGCCACAAAAAATTAGGGTTAGTTCATCATATCCGAACCAATCTGAGCCTTTGCATAATCTTTTTAGGGTTTTTGCTTTGTTGAATTTGCGGTTGCATCGTCGTATCAAGTTGCTGGTCTTAGAGTCTAGTCTTTTTGAGTTTCGAGTTCTGGTCATAAGTTGTCACGCCGCCGCCGCACCATCATCATCGCCCCTGCCATCTACCACCAACGCTTATCCGCCACCGCTCTGAATCCGTATCCGTATACCACCACCAATCCGTATCCATATACCACCACCAATCTGTATCCATATACCACCACCGCTACCATATACCACCACCGCTGCCATATCCTACCACCATATATCCACCACCAATCCGAGTTCTTTTCATATTAGGTTTGTTTTCGAGATCCATCTATTTTCCGTTTCGTGTTTCCTTGCCTGAGTAGGTTTCGAAAAAAAAGTCTAGAGACCCCCGGGCAGTTTTTAGGCCAAAATTTCGGCGACCAAAAATATTTTTCCCTATCCTATTTTTATGCTTTTCTGACTCTTTTGAGCCACGTGCCATAATAGTGATTTTTTGTCGCACTTTTTCGTCGTCGCTGCCCTGATTTCCGAAAAAAATAATCAAAAAATTGCATGCCCATCCTGTCATTTTGATCTGGGAATAGTTTTGAGACACTCGCCATTATAGTGATTTTTCGCAAAAAAAAGAGCGCCAAAAAAAACAAAGCGATTTTTTTCTAGAGTGTGCTTTTCCATTGTTTACGTGTAGCGCCGTGATTTTGTTCGTGTTCTAGGCTTGCGTCTCTAGTACGGTCTAGCCTAGGACCAGCACAGTACCGTCGTTGAGCGTTTATTCAACTTGGCATCTCTGAATTGATTATTGCTAACCCTTTTTGCTACCATATTATAAGCCTTCCCAGCTCCACATACATCTACTTGTGCGGTTGACTCTCCCGGGTAATCGCTCTATCCAAGCTTTGAGAGTTTTGACTACAACGTGTCGGATTTCGGGTTCCGGCAGACCCTTGAGGTTCGAACTCTGGGGTGCGCGCGGAGACTTTGCCCTCTACCTCTCCGTCTCGCAAAGATCTAAACTACCGAAAGAACAGCACAAGAGACACAAGGTTTATACTAGTTCGGGCCACCATTGTGGTGTAATACCCTACTCTAGTTTGTGGTGGGTGGATTGCCTCTTGGGCTGATGATGATGAACAATACAAGGAAGAACAGCCTCGCGAGGGTCTGCCCTTAGCAAGGATGATGAACTGCTAGGAGGAGTTCAGCCGCCCTTCTCTCTCTGTCTCTCTCTTTGTTGCCTGATGATCCGATCCCATCCAATCCCCTTACCCTGGGGGTGGCTAGTCCTATATATAGGCAAAGGCCCTGGGCCTCTTCCCAAATATTGAGCGGGAAGGGCGCCAACAATTGGCCATTTTGAAGGGGAACATCTGGTACACTTATCCTGACTAAAGTTGGTCCTCGCCTGCCAAAGGCTCTGTAGTGATGCCGTTCTGGGCTCCACGATGACTTCCTTCCCACCGTTGGTCTGGTCTTGGCCTCGTTGCACCGAAATGGATGCCTTTGCTTGATCCTCTCACCTGCGCTTGCCCCCTTTGCACCAAAGAGGAAAGGGAGACACTGCCGGGCTGGCGCCCGCCTGGCACCCTTGGTCGTCATGGCTTGCGTCATGGGCACCTCGTGAGGTACGCCGCCTTGATCTCTCCGCCTCCTCGTGAGCCAGCCTGGTGAGGCCGCGCCTGAGGAAGCTCTGTGTCGTCCGCCCCGCGAGGCTTGGCCCCTCGCGAGGGTCTTGAGCCTTGTGTTGATGAAGATGGGCCGTGCTGGGCCCCCTTTTAAGCCACACCGCAGGCCACAGGCAGGCAAGTCTGGGGACCCCCATTCCCAGAACGCCGACACAACGGTTGTCGATCACCACCTGCTACTTGGTAAGAACTGGTAAGAATTTGAGATTTGCTTGACAGATTTGTGACGCCCCACCACAACCATTTTCTAGTAGTTTGTAGGATCATATTCTTGTGTGTTTCTATTGCTGCTAACCATGGCAGGATCACAAGTCGATGAGACTGACTGGGAGAACATGACGAATAAGGAGTTGCATGATAAATTTCAGCAAATGATGACTGAACAGGTGCAAGATGTGCTGAACAATTTTGAAGAGGCCATGGATAAGATAACTGGCTTTGAGAAGACGTTCGAAACAAAGTTCGACAACAAATTTAATGAAGTGCTTACGCGTCTTCGACAACCACCACCGGCTGCACCTGCCGCACCTCCACGTCATAAAACAGCCCTCCGCCGAGCGAGTCGTGTCCCTCTTGAGCCTGGCCAAACTGTTGGTGCTGCTGTTGATACTTCTGTGGCTCCTCCTGCTGATTAGGAGGAGGATGATTATGCGGGAGATTACGAGAATGAAGTTGATCAAAATCAGAACTACGTGCAACCACCAGCACCCGGTCGTACACATGCAAATAATCGCAATGGTAGGGTTGCATTACCAGCTCAGGTACGAGATCATGACCATCTTCCTAAACTGAAATTGAATATTCCACCATTTGAGGGTAGATATGCTCCTGATATATATCTTACTTGGGAGTTAGAAACCAAACAACATTTTACATGTTTAGAATATCCCGAGGAGAGACGTGTTGCTGCTGCACTTTGTGCTTTCACTAGTTTTTCTTGTGTGTGGTGGTCTGAACATCGTAGATTATATCCGAATAATATTCCAACCACTTGGGGCTGCTTTGAAAACGGCTATGCGTACTCGTTGGGTTCCACCATATTATCAACGTGAATTACTTCAAAATTGCAGCATTTAAGACAAGGAAAAAATTATGTAGAGGAATATTATCAGGAATTACAAACTGGCATGATTAGATGTGGTATTGTTGAGGATAATCAAGCTGTGCTTGCATGTTTTATGGGTGGATTAAATAGAGAGATTCAGACCATTCTAGAGTATAAGGAGTATAATAATATCACTCGTTTATTCCCTCTTGCTTGTAAAGCTGAACGTGAAGTGCAGGATCGACAGGCATTGGCGTGAACTAACTTTTCTGCAGGTCGACCTTCATCATGGACACCACGTGCATCCTCTGCTTCCACTGCACCATCACCTCCATCAGGTGCCACCTCCAACCGTGATACAAGAAAGCAGGCACAACCACCACTTTCTGCCAAAAGCACACCTACCGGGCCTGCACAGAGCTCTTCTTCTTCTTCCATGGCATCAATAGGGCACACAAGTGATATTATTTGTCGTCGTTGTAAGGGAAGAGGTCATTATGCGAGAGAATGCAAATCTCAGCGTGTGATGATTGCTACTGAGGATGGTGGGTACGAGTCCGCTAGTGACTATGATGAGGAGACTTTGGCTCTTATAACATGTGAAGAACACGGTGGAGATGATTTTGATCATGAGACGCAATACATGGCTCCTGAAGATGCTGACAGGTATGAATGTTTGGTTGCTCAACGTGTTTTGAGTGTGCAGGTTACACAAGTTGAGCAAAATTAGAGGCATAATTTGTTCCATACAAAGGGAGTTGTGAAGGAACGTTCTATTCGCGTCATCATAGATGGCGGGAGTTGCAACAACTTGGCTAGCACGGAGATAGTGGAGAAGCTATCTCTCACCACAAGACCACATCTACATCCTTACTACATCCAATGGTTCAACAACAGCGAAAAGGTTAAGGTAACACGTACTGTTCATGTGCATTTTAGTATCTCTACATATGCTAATTATGTTGATTGTGATGTGGTACCTATGCAAGCATGTTCCTTATTACTTGGCAGACCATGGCAATTTGATACAAATTCTGTACACCATGGTAAAAACAATCAGTATACTCTTGTTCATAAGGATAAAAATATTAGTTTGCTTCCTATGACTCCTGATTCCATTTTCAAAGATGATATTAATAGAGCTAATAAAGCAAAATAGGATAAAAATAAGAGTGAAAATCAGATTGTGGCAAAAGAGTTTGAGCAACAAATGAAGCCTAATAATAAACCATCTAGTGTTGCTTCTGAAATTAAATTGAAAAGTGCATGTTTACTTGCCACCAAATCTGATATTGATGAGCTAGATTTTAGCAAATTTGTTTGCTATGCTTTTGTGCGCAAAGAGGCATTATTTTCATTCGAGGACGTGCCTTCCTCTTTGCCCCCTGCTGTCACTAACATTTTGCAGGAGTTCGCTGACGTCTTCCCACAAGACGTGCCACCGGGATTACCACCTATTCGAGGGATTGCGCATCAAATTGACTTAATTCCCGGTGCATCGCTACCCAAGCGTGCACCATACCGTACCAATCCAGAGGAGGCGAAGGAGATTATGCGTCAAGTACAAGAGCTGCTCAACAAAGGTTATATACGCGAATCTCTTAGTCCTTGTGTTGTTCCTATTATACTAGTGCCTAAAAAGGATGGTACGTCGCGTATGTGTGTTGATTATAGAGGCATTAATAATATTACTATTCGTTATCGTCATCCTATTCCTAGACTAGATGATATGCTTGATGAATTGAGTGGCTCTACAATATTCCCCAAAGTTGATTTGCTAGTGGATACCATCAAATTCGTATGAAATTGGGAGATGAATGGAAAATAGCATTTAAAACTAAGTTTGGTTTATATGAGTGGTTAGTCATGCCTTTGGGTTAACTAATGCACCTAGTACTTTCATGAGACTAATGAACGAAGTTTTACATGCTTTCATTGGACGATTTGTGGTAGTCTATTTTGATGATATACTGATTTATAGCAAATCTTTGGAAGAACATTGGGAACATTTACGTGTTGTTTTTATTGCTCTACGTGATGCACGTTTGTTTGGTAACCTTGGGAAGTGCACCTTTTGCACCGACCGAGTATCTTTTCTTGGCTATGTTCTTACTCCACAGGGAATTGAAGTTGATAAAGCCAAGATTGAAGCTATTGAGAGTTGGCCGCAGCCCAAAATGGTCACACAAGTGAGGAGTTTTCTTGGACTCGCTGGTTTCTATATCCGTTTTGCGAGAGATTTTAGCACCATTGCTGCACCTCTCAATGAGCTTACAAAGAAGGATGTGCCTTTTGTTTGGGGTACCGCACAGGAAGAAGCCTTCACGGTATTGAAAGATAAGTTGACACATGCTCCTTTACTCCAACTTCCTTATTTTAATAAGACTTTTGAGCTTGAATGTGATGCTAGTGGAATTGGATTAGGAGGTGTGTTATTACAAGATGGCAAACCTGTTGCATACTTTTCTGAAAAATTGAGTGGGCCTAGTCTGAATTATTCTACGTATGATAAAGAATTATATGCTCTTGTTCGGACTTTAGAGATATGGCAACATTATTTATGGCCCAAATAATTTGTTATGCATTCTGGTCATGAATCTTTGAAACATATTAAAAGTCAAGCTAAACTGAATTGTAGACATGCTAAATGGGTTGAATTCATTGAGACTTTCCCTTTTGTCATTAAACACAAGAAGGGTAAATGAGATGTTATTGCTGATGCATTGTCTCGTTGCTATACTATGCTTTCACAACTTGACTTCAAAATATTTGGTTTGGAGACCATCAAAGATCAATATGTGCATGATGCTGATTTTAAAGATGTAATGCAGAATTGTAAAGAAGGAAGAACATGGAACAAGTTTGTTATTAATGATGGCTTTGTGTTCCGTGCTAACAAGCTATGCATTCCAGCTAGCTCTGTTCGTCTTTTGTTGTTGCAGGAGGCACATGGAGGAGGATTAATGGGACACTTTGGCGTGAACAAGACGGAGGATGTACTTGCTACACATTTCTTTTGGCCAAAGATGAGACGGGATGCTGAGCATTTTGTTGCTCGCTACACTACATGTAAAAAAGCTAAGTGATGACTCAATCCTTATGGTTTATATATGCATTTGCCTATACCTAGTGTTCCTTGGGAGGATATATCTATGGACTTTGTTTTAGGTTTACCTCAAACAAAGAAGGGGAGGGATAGCATATTTGGTGTCGTGGATAGATTCTCGAAAATGCACACTTTATACCATGTCATAAAAGCGATGATGTTGTTAATGTTGCTGATTTGTTCTTTCGTGAAATTATTCGCTTGCATGGTGTGCCAAATACTATTGTTTCTGATCATGATACTAAATTTCTTAGCCACTTTTGTAGATGTTTATGGTCTAAGTTGGGGACTAAACTTCTTTTTAGTACTACTTGTCACCCCCAAACTGATGGTCAAACTGAAGTAGTCAATAGAACATTGTCTACTATGCTTAGGGCTGTTTTGAAGAATAATAAGAAAATGTGGGAAGAATGCTTGCCTCATATTGAGTTTGCTTATAATCGTTCGTTGCATTCTACTACTAAGATGTGCCCTTTTGAAATTGTGTATGTTTTCCTACCTCGTGCACCCATTGATTTGTTGCCTCTTCCACCTCCGAAGAATGTTAATTTTGATGCTAAACAACGTGTTGAATTGATCTTAAAAATGCATGAGTTAACTAAGGAAAACATTGAGCGTATGAATGCTAAATATAAACTTGCTAGAGATAAGGGTAGAAAACGTGTTGTCTTTGCACCCGGAGATCTTGTTTGGTTACATTTGCGTTAGGATAGATTCTTGATTTGTGCAAATCAAAGCTAATGCCACGTGTTGATGGTCCATTTAAGGTGTTAGAGAAAATAAATGATAATGCATATAAACTTGAGCTGCCTGCAGATTTTGGGGTTAGTCCCACTTTTAACATTGCAGATTTGAAGCCGTATTTGGGTGAGGAAGATGAGCTTCCATCGAAGACGACTTCATTTCAAGAAGGGGAGGATGATGAGTACATCAATACCATTGTTACACCCACATCCCCTGCTGCTACATATACTAGACCAATTACTCGAGCTCGCGCACGCCAATTAAATTTTCAGGTACTTTCGTTTATTGGTAATGATTCTAATGTTCATGAGAATATGATGCTGCCTAAATTGGATACATTTGTTTTGCTTACAAATGAAGGGCCTGGCATGGATAAGAGGGATGAACACTGGACCAAGACCAAGCATGGAGAGGATGCAATGCACAAGGGGAACAAGAACGGAGTTACACGTGATGATTTTAGGACTTTGAAGCCACCATAATGAGTGCATGTAACATCCCCAGTGTCATGCTACAGTAACCCTTTGTGATTAAGCTAATCATTTTTCCAAACAGTGCTTAATCACCTTTGTTCAATATCCCATTTGAAATTCCAGTCAATTCAAATTCAAGTGAAGTTTGAAGTTGCTCAAAATTTGCTGGAAAAATGTTCATCATTTGTCAAAAATTCCATAACAATTATTTGTTAAGGAACACAACATCAATTTTGTGCAAAGATGAGCATTAGCAATTATAACAGCACCAATTCAGCATTTTTAAATGTTATCCTACTTATGAAAAATACCAAATGAATTCTTCTGGTCTCCAAAGTATTTGTGGCACTGTCTATAATCACCAAGGATTTAATGGGACACCTCCCAAATTCTTCCTAAGTGAAATAGTTGACCAAATATTACCCTTTCTCTCTCTGTTAAAAAAATATAAGCAAAAACAGAAAAGGAGATGGAAAAGGAGGAAAAGAAAAGGGGCAAAGAGCTATGTGCACTTAGGCCTGCCAACAAAGTGGCCGGCCCAGCCCGCTAACCGGGTCACCACCTACCTCCTGTTCACAAGAGCACGGTGGACGCCCGTGCGTCGTCCACAGCTCGGTTCGGCCACGGGGCGACCATCCGGCGGCTCCGCGGCGACCTCAAGTCCCCGACGACGCCCCCGACCGAACCCTAACCCTAGACGCCCCTCAGTTTCCACTCTCTCTCGTTCTCCTCCCCATAGACCGCACCCGAGCTGCGCCGCCACGAACGAGCTCGCCCATGCAGCCATCGTGCCCTCCTTGTCGTCCACCCATGCCCAGGTGGACCGCCGTCGTCCTCTGTGTCATCTACGCGCCACTATTCACACTCGGAGGCTCGGGATCGCCGTCGACGCCGTCTTCCCCATCTCTCGATCGCCGACCTCCGCTGCCTCGATTCACTGCACCGAGACCTCCCCGAGCACGCTGTCGTCCCTCTACAGCCTCGCCGTGAGATTCTCCCCCTCCTTCCCCTCTCCCCTCTCTCGCGTAGTCCGTCTCATTCTCTAGCTTGCTCGCCGCTACCGTCGTAGCTCACCGCCGCCCCGCTCCATAGCCACCGTGGCCATGCTCGTCGTCGAGCTTTGTCGAGCACGGCACCATGCCCAGCACGCTTCGAGCAGCCCAGCGCACCTTGCCGCGCCTCTGCCCGTGCTTCTAGCCCGATTCCACC
The DNA here is from genome assembly GCA_032464435.1 of Aegilops umbellulata. Taxonomy (NCBI): domain Eukaryota; kingdom Viridiplantae; phylum Streptophyta; class Magnoliopsida; order Poales; family Poaceae; genus Aegilops; species Aegilops umbellulata. The sequence goes on from CP136058.1 coordinate 124,842,537, forward strand.
TGTGCCCGAGCTTCGACCTCCGCCGTTGAGGTCGCCGCCGTTGATGCACCCCCGCTCCGGCTGCGCCATAGCCCCAAAACGACGCGGCTTCGCCTCCGCTTTGGAACGCGCTATCACCCAGACCAAACGGTGCCCTGTAGCCCGTTTCTGGCGAAGTCCCGAGCTACGCCGCCATGATCTGCGTCGCCGGAGCTTCACCGCCGGCCGCACTGACGTGGCCGCCTCGGGGCCACCCACTGGGTCGCTGTCCGGTGGCCCCGCTGACCCTCGTTCACTGGGTTGACCCAGTCAATGTGCTGACTGGGCAGCCCCCAGCCACTGACATGTGGGGCCCCTCTATTAATTAGTCTAATAAACGTTTTTTAAATAAAAGTAACTAGATTAACATAAACACTCACTGACACCTGGGGCCCACACCCCTAATTAACCCTGCTAAATTTGTTTAATCCACTATTAAGCTAACAGAGATTGACATGTGGGTCCCACTGGACCCACAGGTCATGTTTGACCTGTCAGCGAGTATGTTGACTGCTGACATCATCAACACATCATACTGACATCATATTCCATTTCTGTTAATATAAATAATTTTAGAAAATGGTTTAATCTTTGAAAAATCATAGAAATTAAACCGTAACTCGGATGAAAATGTTTTCTACATGAAAGTTGCTCAGAAAATTCCAACGAATCCGAATAAGCGGTCCGTTCATCTGTCACATGCCCCTAGCATGCTGAACATGGATCTTTCCCCCTCCGGTCATCTGTCTGCCACAGGTTCGGAACCGGGAAAACATTCCCGGTTGAATTCCCCCTTCACCTATATCGTGTAGCCATACGTTAGGTCACACCCGGCACATCATATTGCCATGTTATGCTTTGTGACGCTATGTTTGCTTTATATTTATTGTTTCTTCCCCCTCTTCTCTCCGGTAGACCCCGAGACCGATGCCGCCCCTGTGATCGACTACGTCAACGATGACCCTTCTTCCTTTACAGCAGAGTTTCCAGGCAAGCCCCCCCTTTGATCATCCCGATATCGCCCATTCCATTCTCTCATGCTTGCATTAGTTTTTTTGCTACTGTTATTGTTTGCTCCTATTCTGATGGATAGCCTGCTTTTGCAACCTGCTCATTGTACCTTACCTACTTATCCTAAACTTCTTAGTATAGGTTGGTTAGTGATCCATCAGTGACCCCACCTTGTCCTTGTTGCCCATGCTTCATCATCGAAGACCCGATCAACGGGATCGAAGACCAGGCACCGACACCGCACATCACTTTCCCCTTAGTTGCTCGACACTACTGGGTTACTATCGAGTACCGAGGGTGAGACCTCATCAACACTTCTGATGTTAACCCTGTAGTGGAGCTATTCGGTCGTGGTCATCAAGGGTAATTTCCTCCTTAACCAGTTCCGATACGACTCTATCGTGCAACCCCTCAAGTGTGAACCTCGAGGGTGGATCCTCTTACGTTCACCTTGATGATTACATCGAGTGGAATCCGTCAAGGGTGATTCCTCAGGTTTTCCCCTTAGAGTTAGACACACGGTTAATATGGTTACTATGACTTTACACTGAACCCTGATACTAAAGACGGGTCGACCCTGAGGGGTACCTGCGCGAGCATATTTGTGAGTGATGAGGAGTCGTGTTAACCTGGAGGGTGCCCGCGAGATAATTACAAGGCGTGGCCGGGAATTCCTAGCCCTTGCCGCAAGTCCTCGAGACGGGGCAACGGGGTCACATCTTTCGTGAGTCTCTACTTGTTACCGCGTGCTCCTAATCCTCTATGATTTGGATATTTGATCCGAGGGGCCTCTGGCCTGATAGCACTAACCATCACGTGGGCATAGTATGGGCGTTATGCGTCGTATGCATCAGCCAAAGCTTAATAGACGTCAGCGACTGAGCGGCGTGCGCCGGGTTGGACTGGTAAGCACCTGCCTTTTTTAAGGAGGTAGCTAGGTCTGCTCACCGGCCGCGTTCGCAACGTGCAGGAGTTCCCGGGGCGATGGCCCATGACCCCTGGGGGCATAGGTTTAGTCCGGCGTGTTGACCTCTCTATTAAGCTTAGGTCGGGTTGCGGCGTATTGTTTGGCCGAGGCCGGGCATGACCCAGGAAAGTGTGTCCAGCCGGAGTTAATCGAGCGTGGTGGGTAAGTTAGAGCACCCCTTTAGGGAAGAAACATCTATCGATAGCATGTCCTACGGTAATGGACACTTGGATTTGTATCCCGATCGATACAACTAGAACTGGATACTTGAGATGAGACATGGATATGAGAAATGGATAGTATGGCTGTGGGATTGCTTTCTCGCAGCGAGTCAAGAAAGGATCTCTGGCCGAGGTTGATAACACTACTACTACTTTACTTTATGCTACTCTTATCTCTTTTGATGCTGCAAGATGCTTGGAGCTTCTTGAAGATGCTAGTCTTCGATAGGCTAGGCTTTCCCCTTCTCTTCTGGCATTCTCCAGTCCAGTCCACAGATACAACCCATTTCATTGATACCGATGCATATGTAGTATAGATCCTTGCTTGCGAGTACTTTGGATAGGTACTCACGGTTGCTTTGCTCCCCCTTTTCCCCCTTTCTTCTTCTTTCCGGTTGATGCAACCAGATGTCAGAGCCTAGGAGCTAGATGCCGCCGCCGATGCCTGCTACTACATGGAGACCGCCGACGACCAGAAGTAGTTAGGAGGCTCCCAGGCAGGAGGCCTTGCCTTTTCGATCGTTGTTGCTTTTGTGCTAGCCTTCTTGAGGCAAACTTGTGTAACTTAAGTCTGTACTCAGATATTGTTGCTTCCGCTGACTCTTGAGTATTCGAGCTTATGTATTCGAGCCCTCGAGGCCCCTGGCTTGTAATATAAAGCTTGTATTATTTTAATTTATGTTGTGATATGTTCCCATGAGTCCTTGATCTTGATCGTACACATTTGCATGTATGATTAGTGTATGATTGAATCGAGGGCGTCACAAGTTGGTATCAGAGCTGACTCCCTGTAGGTAGCCTCCTTTCCAACTCCTTGGTCGAAGTTGAGTCTAGTCACTGAAAAACTTCTACTAACATGGTTGTGTGTCCTACGGGCCCACGTCGCCATTGGGTGGTATTAGGATCTTTTATTCCTCATCTATACTCTGGGACTCTGATCTCTCGTCTATTCGGGTTAAACATTTTTTTAACTCTAACTCTAGGTTCTTGTAAATACTTTCTCCCGGAGAGCCCCTCACTCCAGATGATTGCTTGGTGCACTAGAAGATTCTGAAGATACTTTCTATGTTTTTATAAGACCCTTGTGCCCATCGCTTTTGCAATTCCCTTCCATCGACAAAACCCCTATGGATGACCAAGTACACTTGTCATTCATAAAATCATTTCCCCATTTATCTTGTTATTACAAGATACCACGAAATCCTCTCTATTGTACCGAGAATACTTTGTGTCTACTGCCTTGCAGTTCCTTGCCACATGAATACCCCTATAGGTAATTCCTCGCACTCATCGAGTATCCACTCATCCCCAGTTGTTCATGTGTTTCACAAAATTCTTTGAAATACTATTCGATCCCCCGAAGTCCTCAGTAGCTTATTGCTCTTGTTCTTCACTGCATGCTTGCATTATGGTTAGTTCCATATGTCTAGCAATATCCATTTGAAATCCGCTGTGGTTGACTTTCTAATCCTATTGATTCAACATGTGTGTGAATACACACAATCATCAGTTGAACCTTATGAAATTCGTCCTTTTTGCTCAGACGCCACTCCATACAGGAGCTGGTTCTCGACCAATCAAATTGCCGTCGATTGTACCCCTAAGTCTCTTCAACTTATCCATCCTTAATCAGAGTGTTTGCTTCTGATCTCCCGATTTGGAAATCTTAATTCCTTTGTATTTAAGCTTTGAAACTATCTAGAAACTTCTATATTCTGATGCCCTTGCATTACTTCTTCTGGTTGAACATTGATACTCATGTCAGATTCATTATGGTCAGCTAGATCCTTTGGTGGATTATTATCCAACACCTCCACATATTTAAAATCCTTGTGAGTTCTTCCCCTGATAAATAATGCCTTTGGTAAAATCTATCCCTTGTTTTGTCAACCATGCTCTACTTTCGAGATTGTGTTTTCTTACTCTTAAGGTTTGTGGTATATGTTCCTAAGATGCCCCACTGGGTTGAACCTATGCCTCCCATAATCCGTTTGAACCCGAGAGTTTTTAACGAGTCTTACTCTTCTGGTGTTTAGCCAGATAACATTTCAACACTACAACTTCATTGAAAGCAAGAAGTAAATGAAATGATATGCATTGAAGAAGTGGGAGTCGACCTTGAACTTTGTGTTCATGCCCCTGGACACGATGTAGATCTCATCATGGAAGCTTCTCTTAAAATTAATTATCCCCATGGTATAAGATCATCTTATATCTGGGATTTGATCCTTTGCAACCGTGGTTCTGACCATGAGTGTTACCCTTTGATCCCATTTCTTGGACAAGTTAAATCACTTGTCTTCTGCAGGTCAATACGCCTGCCCAACCTCTATTATGATCTACCTTTGAGTATTACCCCTGGTAACTCGAGGATATCATGCCATTGCACTACATCTTATGAACTATTGATGGAGTACTACATTACCCTGTCTTTGTAACTTCATGGGTTCTAGCTTGTTTGTCAACCGAGAACACCAATAAGTGAATCGATTCCGCACTCCGATTCAATAACTCTAAGTAATTTTAGTGCTTACGAGTTTAATAATCCTTCCAGTCATTCCTTAGCCTGATCGGCTATATCATCTTCATGCAAAAATTTAACTGTGCTACCTGCTCCTTCTTCCCAGAGCATAATTTTTGACAATGAGCTAAGCTTACATCGATCTTTCTCATATCAGTTTTCCTTGAACAACAAGCTTGATTTCAAGTTTGTGTCGTACCCGTGGTTCCAATAACCTTCGCTTCATCATTCCTTTTGCTTGATGTCATTGCTGCTCGATGGCATCTTCTTAGAGCCTCTCAACAAATTTGTCATGATCACCATCAATATACTGCCTTGTTCTAAGATATCAATCGAATTCTTGAGGAGAAATACCATCTTTGCCTGTCAATGATTCGTGTTGTCATCGACACCATCCTTGACTTCCTGCCAATACAGACTTGGTCATGTTTTGGTTATATCTTACATTCCTTGACATTCTTAGAATTGTTCCTTTGTACTTCTTGTGACCTTCAGATTCAATCTTGCTTGAAACACCATGTTAATGTTACCTCTAAGCATGACTGTGGTACGCCGAACAACAACAAGAACATTGGAAGTGCATTGCCAAATGTTTCGTGCTCTCTTATCCAAACACCGTTGTATGGATAACATCATGAATTCCCTTGCCCCTTTATCCAAATGGTGATGTACTTGTTAATCTAACATGTATATCATGCTCTTGGAAAAAAATACACTCCTAAATCTTGTGTTTAAACACATTTTTCTTTCCATTGGTTTGCTTAACCTTTCTTGTGATCTATATATGTTATAAGCAGAAATAATTCCCTGCTTATGGAAACACCTCGGTTTACAACTCTGACAGTGTGACCATGTTACTATTGCTGACGACATCCCGGTAAACCCCGATGGACGAGAACTTTGCCTATTGGTCTGCCTCGTTCAACAAGCAGGAAAATGGTTCTGTTCGTCCCTCGCCCTTGGTACCAACGTTGTTGCCAACATAACTGACAGGCTATCCTATGACATGTCTTGCTACCATGACCGTGCAATATGTCAGCGTCCTTCCTACTTTTGAACCACATGGTGGGCCCATAACCCACAGTTCCACAGGATCGAAACCTGACTCCTGTACATCCTTGATTCCGAAGTATCATTTTTCACTTGCCTTCGTATGTAATTCATGAGCCATCTTCCTAGTGATCTATTCTAATATCAGACACAATAATTTTTGTTGTTGTTGCTCTGAACCCCTTTCACCTTTTGATTCGGCATCGAATGATTGCCTGCCCATTAAAACTTCTCATGGTACCTTCATACTTTGCTCTCGATGTTTTATTAAGTTTCGACTTGGGAGATACTTCCACCTCATTCCCTGAATTGTTCACCAGATAATTAACCATATAAGGGTCAGTTACTCTTTACTTCCCCACTTAAATCTTGGGACGAGATTTCTTGTAGTGGAGGAGATTTGTAACACCCCCAGTGTCATGCTATAGTAACCCTTTGTGATTAAGCTAATCATTTTTCCAAACAGTGCTTAATCACCTTTGTTCAATATCCCATTTGAAATTCCAGCCAATTCAAATTCAAGTGAAGTTTGAAGTTGCTCAAAAGTTGCTGGAAAAATGTTCATCATTTGTCAAAAATTCCATAACAATTATTTGTTAAGGAACACAACATCAATTTTGTGCAAAGATGAGCATTAGCAATTATAACAACACCAATTCAACAGTTTAAATGCTATACTACTTATGAAAAATACCAAATGAATTCTTCTGGTCTCCAAAATATTTGTGGCACTGTCTATAATCACCAAGGATTTAATGGGACACCTCCCAAATTCTTCCTAAGTGAAATAGTTGACCAAATATTTCCCTTTCTCTCTCTGTTAGAAAATATATAAGCTGATGCCTGCGGACCTCTCTCAAGTGGAAACGATAAGAAGATCCTCCAAGACTATGCGGCATTGGTGGGGCTACACATTAACTTTCAAAAGTCAACATTGATCACTTAAAATTTTTCGGCGGAAATGACCTCGAGGCTTTCTCAGGTGTTCGGTTGCACGATTGGGTCCATGCCATTCACATACCTCGGGCTGCCTATGGGCACTACATGACCAACCGTCACTGACCTCATGGCCCTCGTCACATCGGTAGAACGTAAGCTCTCCTCGGCAGCGAACCTGTTAGATCTCGTCTCAAATCTCACACTGGTGAATTTGGTGATAACTTCTCTTATGATATACACCATGTGCTCCATCAAAATCTCACCAAAAGTTCTTGATCATCTTGACAAGCTACGGAGATACTGCCTATGGGCCAAGAGCTCGGACGATGGTACAAAAGCCGTCTCTCTGGCTGCATGGGAGCTGGTTTGTCGCCCAAAGAACAAGGGAGGACTAGGAGTGATTGACCTCAAGATCCAAAATCAAGGCCTGCTCCTCAAAATGTTGCACAAATTCTACAATCGTATGGACTTGCCTTGGGTCAAGTTGATCTGGCCGGCGTATTATGCGGGGTCGATACCGCATGCAAACAACACATGTGGCTCCTTCTGGTGGCGTGACATCCTGCAGCTAACATCGATCTATCGAGGGATCACTACGGTGGATGTGGGCGATGGTGCCACGGTCCTTTTTTGGAAAGATATGTGGCACAGTGATATCCTTTCGGACAGCCACCCCCGGATTTACTCGTTTGCCATATATGAGGACGTGTCTATGCATGATCTGCTAACTTCGTCTACCCTTGGCCAAAACTTCAATCTCCCTCTATCCGTCCAAGCCAGGGGTGAACTTCAGGATCTTCAAAATAGTTTGGCCGATGTGGAGTTGATAGACGTCAGGGATGTCTGGAAATGTGTTTGGGGCTCCGAGGGCTTCCAGTCCAGTAAATACTACGCCCACTGTTTCCGAGATGAAGTGGCTGACAAAGCCTTCGAGTGGATATGGAAATCGAAGTGGACCAATAAATGGAAGGTTTTCTCATGGCTGTTGTTGGCAGACAGGCTAAACACACGCAATCTACTCAGAAGAAATGGTATGAAACTCCGAGACGATGACTACACATGTTTGCTATGCTCCAACAAACTAGAGGAAACGGTTGAGCACCTTTTCTTCGAATGTGAGTTTAGCAGAATGTGCTGGGGGAGTTGGGGATCACATGGCCAGCGAGTGGCAACAGGTTACAGCTGCTGCATGCGGTTAGGGGCATCTGGTCCCGGCCCATGTTCATGGAAATTTTCAACATGGCGGCCTGGAGCATATGGAAAGAGCGTAATAACAAAAACTTCAGAGGGATTGTCCCTACGCGGAGGGGATGGCGGCTGAGATTCCAAGATGATTTTGGAATGATGAAATACCGAGTGAGAGAGGCCCTCTGGCGGTTTATTGAGCACGTGGTTAGCTCGAGCTAAAACCGGCTGCATAGTGTTTTATTTGGCAACGCTTGTACCTCTCTTATACCCTTGATGTATAGGAACCCCTCTCTCTCTCTTCACACATGTAAACTCTTCCCTTGTAAACTTTGGGTGTGATGACGTAATACAAAGTCGGTTTCCGCTCCGAGGGCCCTCACTGTCCAATTTCCTTCAAATATATATATATATATATATATATATATATATATATATATATATATATATATATATATATATATATATAAGCAAAAACAGAAAAGGAGATGGAAAAGGAGGAAAAGAAAAGGGGCAAAGCGCTCTGTGCACTTAGGCCTGCCAACAAAGTGGCCGACCCAGCCCGCTAACCGGGTCACCACCCACCTCCTGTTCACAAGAGCACGGTGGACGCCCGTGCATCGTCCACATCTCGATTCGGCCACGGGGCGACCATCTGGCGGCTCCGCGGCGACCTCAAGTCCCCGACGACGCCCCCGACCGAACCCTAACCGTAGACGCCCCTCAGTTTCCCCCCCCCCTCTCTCGTTCTCCTCCCCATAGACCGCACCCGAGCTGCGCCGCCATGAACGAGCTCGCCCATGCAGCCACCGTGCCCTCCTTGCCGTCTGCCCGTGCCCAGGTGGACCGCCGTCGTCCTTTGCGTCATCTACGTGCCACTATTCGCGCTCGGAGGCTCGGGATCGCCGTCGACGCTGTCTTCCTCATCTCTCGATCGCCGACCTCTGCTGCCTCAATTCACTGCATTGAGACCTCCCCGAGCACGCTGCCGTCCCCCTACAGCCTCGCCGTGAGCTTCTCCCCCTCCTTCCCCTCTCCCCTCTCTCGCGTAGGCCGCCTCACTCTCTAGCTTGCTCGCTGCTACCGTCATAGCTCGCCGCCGCCCCGCTCCATAGCCATCGTGGCCATGCTCGCCGTCGAGCTCTGTCGAGCGCGGCACCGTGCCCAACACGCTTTGAGCAACCCAGCGCACCTCGCCGCGCCTTCGCCCGTGCTCCTAGCTCGATTCCACCCGTGCCCGAGCTTCGACCTCCACCATTGAGGTCGCCGCCATCGATGCACCCCCGCTCTGGCCGTGCCGTAGCCCCAAAACGACACGGCTTCGCCTCCGCTTTCGAACGCGCTATCATGCGGACCAAACGGTGCCCTGTAGCCTGTTTCCGGTGAAGTCCCGAGCCGTGCCGCTGCGATCTGCGTCGTCGGGGCTTCACCGCCGGCCGCGCCGACGTGGCCGCCTCGGGGCCACCTACTGGGTCGCTGTCCGGTGGCCTGAGTGGCCCCGTTGACCCCCGTTGATTAGGTTGACCCAGTCAATGTGCTGACTGGGCAGCCCCCAGCCACTGACATGTGGGCCCCCTTTATTAATTAGTCTAATAAACTTTTTTCTAAATAAAAGTAACTAGATTAACATAAACACTCACTGACACCTGGGGCCCACACCCCTAAATAACCCTGCTAAATTTGTTTAATCCACTATTAAGCTAACAGAGATTGACATGTGGGTCCCACTGGACCCACAGGTCGTGTTTGACCTGGTCAGAGAGTCTGTTGACTGCTGACGTCACCAACACGTCATGCTGACGTCATATTCCATTCCTGTTCATATAAATAATTTCAGAAAATGGTTTAATCTTGGAAAAATCATAGAAATTAAACTGTAACTCGGATGAAAATGTTTTGTACATGAAAGTTGCTCAGTAAAATCCAACGAATCCGAATATGCGATTCGTTCATCTGTCACATGCCCCTAGCATGTTGAACATGGAACTTTCCCCCTCCGTTCATTTGTCTGGCACAGGTCCGAAACCGGCAAAACATTCCCGGTTGAATTCCCCCTTCACCTATATCATGTAGCCATATGTTAGGTCACACCCGGCACATCATATTGCCATGTTATGCTTTGTGATGCTATGTTTGCTTTATATTTATTGTTTCTTCCCCCTCTTCTCTCTGGTAGACCCCAAGAACGATGTTGCCCCTGTGATCGACTACGTCGACGACGACCCTTCTTCCTTTACAGCAGAGTTTCCAGGCAAGACACTCCTTTGATCATACCGATATCGCCCATTCCATTCTCTCATGCTTGCATTAGTTTTTTGCTACTTTATTGTTTGCTCCTATTCTGATGCATAGCCTGCTTTTGTAACTGTCGGATGTGGGGTTCCGGCAAAACCCTCAAGGTTCGAACTCTGGGGTGCGCGCGAAGTTCTTTCCCTCCTACCGATCTACGCCCTAGCTCACTAAGATCTCGTGGACGAACTCGAGAACTCGCAACACAGAAAGACACGAGATTTATACTAGTTCGGGCCACCGTTATGGTGTAATACCCTACTCTAGTGTGTGGTGGTGGATTGCCTCTTGGGGTGATGAAGAACAGTACAAGGGGAAGAAGAGCCTCCTGAGGTTGAGGTGTTCTTGTGCTCTGTGAACTTGTGGACGAGAACTCGATCAGTTCAACCCCTCCCTACTGTGGTGGCTAGCTCTACTTATATAGGCCCTGGTCCTCTCCCCAAATATTGAGCGGGAAGGGAGCCAACAACGGCGGGTGAATTTGAAAGGGGACAGCAAATACAAGCTATCCTGACAAAAGTGATCTTCGCCTACAAAAGGCTCTGGTAGTGACGCCGTCTTGGGATCCACGATGACCTCCGTCCTACTGGCCGGCTGGTCTTGGTCTTGTTGCACCGATATGGAAACCTCTGCCTAATGCCTCGGTACTCCACGCCTGCGCCTGCCTCCTTAGCACCAACGAAGAAACACGGACGCTGCGCGTGCTGGTGCCCACCTGGTGTCGATCGTCATGGCTCACGTCACGAGAGCCTCGTGAGGTTTTCCCCGACTTGATATCTCCGCTCTTCGCGAGGCAGCCTGGTGAGGCCGCTCCCGAGGAGGCCTTGCGCCATCCGCCTCGCGAGGCTTGGCCCCTCGTGAGGGTCTTGAATGCCTTGTTGATGAAGATGGGTCGTACAGGCCCGCTAGCATAGCCACGCCGTGGGCTGCAGGCAGGCAAGTCTGGGGACCCCCGTTCCCAGAACGCCGACAGTAGCCCCCGGGCCCAAGGTGCGCTCGGGCTTGGCTTCGCGGCGAAGCCAAGGGTCAAGTACGGAGCGCCGCGGGTACCAAAAGCATGCGTCCTCGGTTGACGCGTGGCAGTTGATTGGACGTGGGCGTCTCCACTTCCCCATGCTTCCTCGGCAAATGCATGACTTGACAAGTCCCTACGACATGCAAGGAAAACTATCATTACCTGTGATCGTGGGAGGCGCCGGTTGGCCTTCTCTCGCTATAAATGGGGAAGGGGCAGAGCCCCCGTCGCCCATCTCTTCCTTGCTTCACTCGCTTCTTCCTCCTTGCTCCCCTTCTTGCAACAATGGCGCCCATCCGAAGGTTCTCCGCTAAAGAGAAAGGAAAGGCCCCCCGCGATGATCCGGGGCCACTCCCGCCGAATAAGAGGTCGTTCCATCATCTCGACGAGGCGGCGATGTGGGTGGTGACGAGGCCTTGGTGCGAGCAGCCTCCTCCAGGGTACCCGCCTCCCTTGTATGCCCCAGCCAAGGGCTCAGGAGGGCGAAGCGACGTGCGGCGACGCCCGCGCCGCTCCCGTGGTAATGCGTGCCGTTGCTCCTGGAATCCACGCCACGGATTCCTCGCGTGAGCTTGTGCTATGGGTGCCGATGCCCCCGAGTTCCTGGATCCGCTTCCTGTGGTTCTTTTCCGACATGATGCCACCGAGGGGGACTCTCAAGCTCTGGCTGTAGCACGCTGACTGCGACGCTCCGGCGACCGGAGCAGAGGTAGAAGCGGTCCCCACCGGCAAGATCTTCATGACTCGCGGCTGGGGCGAGGTTGCACAGGTCTGTCGTGCGGAAGGCGCCCTCGCGATCCATTTTGAGTTCGACGACACCTCCACGCTCTTCTTAAAGGTCTTCGACGCGGAGGGCCGCCGCCTGGAGTGCTGCCCTGGGGGGGAGCGCCAGGGTGACGCATGCTCTGCTCGTGGCTATTCCAGTAGCAGCAGCCCCTGGGAGTCTAGCGACTCTCCTAAGCTCTACGAGACTCTAGAGACGAGCGATGACAGCTACGTGCCCCCAAGCTCCTGCCGGGCTCGGGGCAGAGCCGCGGCGTCCAGCCGCCGCTGATCTGGATGGGGTTGGCGCCGGCCTCCCGTGGACCACTGTTGATGATGGCGTCTGATACGTCTCCGTTGTATCTACTTTTCCAAACACTTTTGCCCTTGTTTTGGACTCTAACTTGTATGGTTTGAATGGAACTAACCCGGACTGACGTTGTTTTCAGCAGAATTGCCATGATGTTGTTTTATGTGCAGAAAACAAAAGTTCTCGGAATGACCTGAAACTCCACGGGATGTCTTATAAAAAATAATAAAAAATCCTCGCCAAAGATGAAGACCAAGGGGCCCACACCCTGTCCACGAGGGTGGGGGCGCGCCCCCTCCTAGGGCGCGCCCCTACCTCGTGGCCCCCCTGGAGACCCTCCGACGCCAACTCCAACTCTATATATTGGCTTTCGGGGAGAAAAAATAAGAAAGAAGAAATCATCGCGTTTTACGATACGAAGCCGCCGCCAAGCCCTAAAACCTCTCGGGAGGGCTGATCTGGAGTCCGTTCGGGGCTCCGGAGAGGGGGATTCGTCGTTGTCGTCATCATCAACCATGCTCCATCACCAATTTCATGATGCTCACCGCCGTGCGTGAGTAATTCCATCGTAGGCTTGCTGGACGGTGATGTTTTGGATGAGATTTATCATGTAATCGAGTTAGTTTTGTTAGGGTTTAATCCCTAGTATCCATTATGTTCTGAGATTGATGTTGCTATGACTTTGCTATGCTTAATGCTTGTCACTAGGGCCCGAGTGCCATGATTTCAGATCTGAACCTATTATGTTTTCATGAATATATGTGAGTTCTTGAGCCTATCTTGCAAGTCTATAGTCACCTACTACGCGTTATGATCCGGCAACCCCGAAGTGACAATAATCGGGACCACTCCCGGTGATGACCATAGTTTGAGGAGTTCATGTATTCACTATGTGCTAATGCTTTGTTCCGGTTCTCTATTAAAAGGAGGCCTTAATGTCCCTTAGTTTCCAATAGGACCCCGCTGCCATGGGAGGGTAGGACAAAAGATGTCATGCAAGTTCTTTTCCATAAGCACGTATGACTATATACGGAATACATGCCTACATTACATTGATGAATTGGAGCTAGTTCTGTGTCACCCTATGTTATGACTGTTACATGATGAACCGCATCCGGCATAATTATCCAACACTGATCCGGTGCCTACGAGCTTTCCATATACTGGTTTACGCTTATTTACTTTCCCGTTGCTACTGTTATAATCACTACAAAATACCAAAAACATTACTTTTGCAGTCTTTACTTTTCTTGCCGCTACCACCACTATCATATTACTTTGCTACTAAACACTTTGCTGCAGATACTAAGTTTCCAGGTGTGGTTAAATTGACAACTCAGCTGCTAATACTTGAGAATATTCTTTGGCTCCCCTTGTGTCGAATCAATAAATTTGGGTTGAATACTCTACCCTCAAAAACTGTTGCGATCCCCTATACTTGTGTGTTATCAAGACCTTTTTCTGGCGCCGTTGCCGGGGAGCATAGCTCTATTCTTTGAGTCACTTTGGATTTATATTTGCTGGACACTATGAAGAACTTGAAAGACGCTAAGACAACAATTTATCCTCAACTACGAGGGGAGGTAAGGAACTACCATCTAGCTCTGCACTTGATTCACTTTCTGTTATGAGTAAGCTTGCGACACCTAAACCTGCTTCTGCTATTCGTTCCGATATGTCGTATGTTATTGATGATGCCACTTCTGCTATGCATGATACTTATGATGAAACTGCCTCTATGCGTGATACTATTGTGCCCCTTAGTGAATTGCTTGATGAACAAATTGCTAGGGCTAGAGAAAAATAAATTATTGAATCTGAATATAATGATGAAAGTGATGATGAAAATATGCCTGTTATTCCTGAGGGTTATGTTTTTGATATGGAATATTCTGCCGCTATTTTAGCTTGCAAAGATAGATATGAGCTCAAGAGGTTATTAGCTAAATGGAACAAAGAATCACTTAGAGATAAAATGAAACCTGACCCTGCTTTTGCTACTTCACCCATCTGTGTTCCTGATAAGGATTACGAATTCTCTATTGATCCTGATATAATTACTTTGGTTGAATCTGATCCTTTTTATGGCTATGAATATGAAACTGTTGTGGCACATCTTACTAAATTAAATGATATAGCCGCCCTGTTCACTAATGATGTGAGATCCCGTTACTTTTATACACTGAAAATATTTCTGTTCTCATTAAAGGGTGATGCTAAGATATGGTTTAATTCTCTTGATCCTGGTTGTGTGTGTAGTCCCCAGGATATGATTTATTACTTCTCTGCTAAATATTTCCCTGCTCATAAGAAACAAGCTGCTTTAAAGGAAATATACAACTTTGTGCAAATTAAAGAAGAGAGTCTCCCACAAGCTTGGGGGAGGCTTCTCAAGTTACTTAATGCTTTTCCTGATCATCCTCTTAAGAAACCTGAAATACTTGATATCTTTTATAATGTACTAACCGATGCTTCTAGAGATTACGTGGATAGTTGTGCTGGTTCTCTTTTCAGGGATAGAACACCAGATGGAGCTGAAATTCTATTGAATAATATGTTGACAAATGAAAATAATTGGGCACCTCCTGAGCCAGCTCCCGCTCCAATTACTGAGCCTATTCCTAAACCAACTCCGAAGAAGAGAGGTGTTCTATTTCTCAGTCCCGAAGATATGCAAGAGGCAAAGAAATCTATGAAAGAAAAAGGTATTAAAGCTGAAGATGTTAAGAATTTACCTCCTATTGAAGAAATACATGGTCTTAATTTACCACCTGTCGAAGAAACATATGATCTCAATCCTTTATTTATTGAAGAACCTCCTGATCCCGATATCCCGACATAGGTAGTAAAGGTAAATTCTCTCTATAGATTTGATGAAGGTGATATCCCTCACTATAAGTCTGCTAGGCAATGCTTTGATGAGTTTGATAATTTTATTGTCAAACAAGAAAATTTCAATGCTTATTTTGGTAGACAATTGAAATATGATTCCGATATGATTAGACGCTTGGGTGATTATATGGTTAATATTAGAGGTGAACTTAAACTTGTTAGCAAACATGCTTCTATGGTTACCACTCAAGTAGAACAAGTACTTAAAGCTCAAAAAGAAGTGCTTGATGAAATGAATAGTAAGAAAAATGATTATGCCGTTAGAGTGGCTACTAGAACTAGTAGAATGACTCAGGAACCTTTGTATCTTGAAGGCCACCCGAAGAGAATCGAGCAAGATTCTCAGAGAAATAATATTGATGCACCTAGTTCTTCCAAAAAGAAGAAAAAGAAAAATGATAGAACTGTGCAAACTTCTAGTGAACCTATTGCTGAACCACCTGATAATCCAAATGATATATCTATTTCTGATGCTGAAACACAATCTGGTAATGAACATGAACCTAGAGAGAATGTTAATGATGATGTTCATGATGATGCTCAACCTAGTAATGATAATGATGTAGAAATTGAACCTGTTGTTGATCTTGATAACCCACAAACAAAGAATCAACGTTATGATAAAAGAGACTTTGTTTCTAGGAAACATGGTAAAGAAAGAGAACCTTGGGTTCAGAAACCCATGCCTTTTCCTCCCAAACCATCCAAGAAGAAGGATGATGAGGATTTTGAGCGCTTTGCTGAAATGATTAGACCTATCTTTTTGCGTATGCGATTGACTGATGTGCTCAAAACGAATCCTTATGCTAAATATATGAAAGATATCATTACTAATAAAAGAAAGATACCGAAAGCTGAAATTTCCACCATGCATGCTAATTATACTTTTAAGGGTGGAATACCAAAGAAACTTGGAGATCCCGGAGTACCTACTATACCTTGCTCTATTAAAAGAAATTATATTAAAACTGCTTTATGTGATCTTGGAGCCGGTGTTAGTGTTATGCCTCTCTCTTTATATCGTAGACTTGACTTGAATAAGTTGACACCTACTGAAATATCTTTGCAAATGGCTAATAAATCAACTGCTATACCTGTCGGTATTTGTGAGGATGTGCCTGTTGTGGTTGCAAACGTTACTATTTTAACGGACTTTGTTATTCTTCATATTCCCGAGGATGATAGTATGTCTATTATTCTTGGAAGACCTTTTCTTAATACTGCAGGGGCTGTTATTGATTGCAACAAAGGCAATGTCACTTTTCATGTTAATGGTAATGAGCATACGGTACACTTTCCGAGGAAACAACCTCAAGTCCACAGTATCAACTCTATTGGAAAAATTCCATCGATTATATTTGGAGGTTTTGAATTTCCTCTTCCTACTGTCAAAAGGAAATATGATATACTTATTATTGGGGATGTGCATATCCCCGTTGAGGTAACCTAGTGTAATTCGAAATTTCTCCGGTTTCATGATTAGCGGAATGAGTTTGTTAACAAGACTTGATCAACCTTGTTAGTGGATTCTTTTTGATGAGCATGAGATGGATGAAACTAGAAGCACAACCTTCTGTACCCTCTTTATATTCTCTGTTCTTTAGTAGAAATAAAGTAAAAATAGTATTCTTCTGTCTGTTTCCTGTCTTATCCGTGCAATATAAAAATATCCCGAAAATAAAAGTCCTCAGAATGACATGCCAATTTAATATGATTTTTCAGGAATATTTGAGGATTTACTGTGCAAAAATTACCGCGGGGGGAGCTGCCACCTGGCCACGAGGGTGGAGGGCGCCCCCCCCCTCTAGGGCGCGCCCCCTGCCTCATGGGCCCACGGTGGCCCTCCTCCACTTTTCCCAGCACCCATCTTCTTCCTCTGCCTCACGCAAACCCGAAAAACCAACTCAAGCACGATTTCCAGCCACTTTTGCTGTGATTTTCGATCTCCTTGCTCAAAGCACCTCTCGCAAAACTGCTTGGGGAGATTGTTCCTTGGTATGTGACTCCTCCATTGGTCCAATTAGTTTTTGTTCTAGTGCTTTATTCTTTGCAAATTTGTACTGCATAGGTGACCATGTTCTTGAGATTGCATGTCAAATTTATATGGTTCCAAGTAGTTCTAATGCTTGATATAAGCTCTAGGCACTTGTAGGAGTTGTTGCTATTAGTTTTATTGAAGTTGGTTCACTTTTGATTGAAGTTACTAAAATTTTCAGATTATTTCAGAAAATAATGAAGAGACTTTTGAGGGTCTTATCGACCCGAAGCTCAAAGGAGAAACAAAATGAAGAAGCTCAGAGGCCCAAATATAATTTGCCTCGTACCGCGGAGATACGGCCATGTGAATGTCCTTTTGATAATTTCTTGACACAGGCCGAGATTTATGAGGATTTCTATTCATTGATTGAAAACGCTGGCCTCACCTACTTCGTTTGTGACCAACGTCCACAGTATCTCTTACTCACAAATACTTTTGTGCAAAACTTCTACTTTTACCCTAAGGAATCACCTCCTTTAGTAGAGTTTCATTTATATGACGTTGTGAAGAAAATGCCATTGTCTGAATTTTGCGCAGTATGCAACATACCCCCTGAGGGTATCTTAGAGGAACCACCCCGTAAAGAGGTGGAACCATTTGTTAAACTTATCTTTGTGGGAGAAACCAGGAAGGTTTCTGATGCAAGAATTACTAGCATACATTTTCCTGTATTACGCTATTTTGCCTTATTTGCTAGTCGGTGCTTGATTGGTCGCAGGAACTGTGGGAACCTTAGTGTTCCTGATATTATTATTTTGTTCCATGGTTTTTACCGCGACAACACTGTCAGTATGGGTGGAATTGTTGCTAGACGGTTGAGTCTGAACCGTACTAAGGGCCCCATCTTTGGAGGCATTTATGCTTCTCGCCTTGCTACACATTTTAACATAGCTATTAGGCATTGTGAGAAACAAGAAAAATTGCTGCCTAATGCTTATCTAGATTATAAGAGTATGATAGCACATGATTTTCTTGTTAAGGACAGGAATGGAGAGCTCAGATATAAGTTATACTTTGATAAACATCATCCTGAAACTATTACGCTGCCTGCTCCTTCTTTGTTTAATTTTGTAGGATCCTATCTCGTTACGTGGGCTGCCGTTCAAGCTTACAAAAATCCTGCACCAGCCCCGGAACAGGAACAACAAGATGAGCCTCCACGACAATCTGTTTATTATTGGGATCCAGAGATGGCTGTCAGTCAATGGCAGTCAGAGTCTTCCTCATCACAGTATGATCCAAACTATTCTTCGTCGCAGTACGACCCCAGCTACACCTACGAGTATCCGCCAGGCTATCCCTGGCAATAGACCAACTTAGGCCAAAAGCCTAAGCTTGGGGGAGTACGTATTTCTCACCGACATTGCATTTATGTTCACACACACTCATTGCTAGATGTCGGTGCTCATACTCTTTCATTGTAATATCCATGCTAGTTCATTTTCTTTTTCCTGCTTTCTTCTTGTGTGTTTGTTAAACCTTAAGAAAAACCAAAAAAAATTAGTAGTAGTTTACTTTCTTGCTGTATTAGTAATTAAAAAGAAAACCCAAAAATATTTCCCGTTCTTCTTTTGCTTGTTGGGAGCTTTCCCGTCTAAATAGTTTTTATTTCTTTTCTTTTCTTTGGGGGTCAGTAGGAGAAGACCATGATTAAATTGTTGAAGTGGCTCTTATATGCTTTATTGTTTATTTAACCAAGAGCCCATATTGCCTTGTCTTCTCCTGTTTATTGAATGCTCGCAGATTCCAGCTTAGCCCAATGCACGTACACTCTTATTACTATTCACACCGTTTGGTCGTGCAAGTGAAAGGCAATTATGATGATATATGATGGACTGCCTGAGATGGGAGAAGCTGGTATGAACTCGACCTCTTTTGTTTTTGTAAATATGATGAGTCCGTCGTTCCTGATTCAGCTTATTATGAATAAACATGTTTGCAATGACAATTAGAGATCATAGTTGCTTGTGCCATGCTTGATTAGCTATGAATTATAATGATTTACCTCATGTGCCAACATGCTATTGAGATGGTTATGATGTGGTATGATGGGGTGGTATCCTCCTTTGAATGATTTAAGTGACTTGACTTGGCACATGTTCACGCATGTAGTTGAAACAAATCAACATAGCCTTCACGATATTTATGTTCATAGTGGATTATATCCTACTCATGTTTGCATCCAATGTTTATTAATTTTAATGCATGCACATGGCTGTTGTCGCTCTCTAGTTGGTCGCTTCCCAGTCTTTTGCTAGCCTTCACTTGTACTAAGCAGGAATACTTCTTGTGCATCCAATCCCTTAAACCCCAAAGTTATTCCAGATGAGTCCACTATACCTTCCTATATGCGGTATCTACCTGCCATTCCAAGTAAATTTGTATGTGCCAAACTCTAAACCTTCAAATAAACATTCTGTTTTGTATGCTCGAATAGCTCATGTATCAACCAAGGCTGCCCTTACCTTCCATGTTAGGCGGGTTATTCTCAAGAGGAGTGGACTCCGCTCCTCACTCACGAGAAAATGGCTGGTCACCGGGATGCCCAGTCCCATGCTTTATGCAAACTAAATCAAAATTAATTGCAAACAAAACTCCCCCTGGGACCTGATGTATGTTGGAGGCACTCGTTGTTTCGAGCAAGCCATGGATTGATGCTCCTTGGTGGAGGGGGAGTATAAACTTTACCATTCTGTTTGGGAGCCGCCTATAATGTGTGTGACATGGAAGATATCGCCATCTCTTAGTTGCTATGTTGACAATGAAAGTATACCGCTCAAAATATTATTCATTCTCTATTTCAAAACCGAGCTCTGGCACCTCTACAAATCCCTGCTTCCCTCTGCGAAGGGCCTATCCATTTACTTTTATGTTGAGTCATCACCCTCTTATTAACGAGTACTAGCTGGAGAGCACAGCTGTCATTTGCATTCATCACTGTTAATTTATATTGGGTGTGACTATGATTGGATCTCTTTTACCATGAATTACAATGTCTAGTCAGTCCTTGATCCTTAAAGGTGCTCTGCATTTATGTTTTGCGGTCTCAGAAAGGGCTAGCGGGATACCATCTTGTTATATCATTATGATTGTTTTGAGAAAGTGTTGTCATCCGAGATTTATTATTATGGCTCGCTAGTTGATTATGCTAATGATATGAGTAATTGTGAGACCTGAGAATTATTGCAAATGTGGTTAGTTATGATCTTTGCTGAAAACTTGAATGCTGGCTTGACATAGTTACAACAACAAGAGCAAACAGAGTTTGTAAAAGTTTTTCGTTTTCTCTTTCAGTTTGTCAACTGAATTGCTTGAGGACAAGCAAGGGTTTAAGCTTGGGGGAGTTGATACGTCTCCATCGTATCTACTTTTCCAAACACTTTTGCCCTTGTTTTGGACTCTAACTTGTATGATTTGAATGGAACTAACCCGGACTGACGCTGTTTTTAGCAGAATTGCCATGATGTTGTTTTATGTGCAGAAAACAAAAGTTCTCGGAATGACCTGAAACTCCACGGGATGTCTTATAAAAAATAAAAAATATCCTCGCCAAAGATGAAGACCAGGGGGCCCACACCCTGTCCACGAGGGTGGGGGGCGCGCCCCCTACCTCGTGGGCCCCCTGGAGACCCTCCGTTGCCAACTCCAACTCTATATATTGGCTTTTGGGGAGAGAAAAATAAGAAAGAAGAAATCATCACGTTTTACGATACAGAGCCACCGCCAAACCCTAAAACCTCTCGGGAGGGCTGATCCGGAGTCCGTTCGGGGCTCCGGAGAGGGGGATTCGTCGCCGTCGTCATCATCAACCATCCTCCATCACCAATTTCATGATGCTCACCGCCGTGCGTGAGTAATTCCATCATAGGCTTGCTAGACGGTGATGTGTTGGATGAGATTTATCATATAATAGAGTTAGTTTTTTTAGGGTTTAATCCCTAGTATCCATTATGTTCTGAGATTGATGTTGCTATGACTTTGCTATGCTTAATGCTTGTCACTGGGGCCCGAGTGCCATGATTTCAGATCTGAACCTATTATGTTTTCATGAATATATGTGAGTTCTTGAGCCTATCTTGCAAGTCTATAGTCACCTACTACGTGTTATGATCCGGCAACCCCGAAGTGACAATAATCGGGACCACTCCCAGTGATGACCATAGTTTGAGGAGTTCATGTATTCATTATGTGCTAATGCTTTGTTCCAGTTCTCTATTAAAAGGAGGCCTTAATATCCCTTAGTTTCCAATAGGACCCCGCTGCCACGGGAGGGTAGGACAAAAGATGTCATGCAAGTTCTTTTCCATAAGCACGTATGACTATATACGGAATACATGCCTACATTACATTGGTGAATTGGATCTAGTTCTGTGTCACCCTATGTTATGACTGTTACATGATGAACCGCATCCGGCATAAATATCCATCATTAATCCGGTGCCTACAAGCTTTCCATATACTAGTTTACGCTTATTTACTTTCCCGTTGCTACTGTTACAATCACTACAAAATACCAAAAACATTACTTTTGTTGTCTTTACTTTTGTTGCCGCTACCACCACTATCGTATTACTTTGCTACTAACCACTTTGCTGCAGATACTAAGTTTCCAGGTGTGGTTGAATTGAAAACTCAGCTGCTAATACTTGAGAATATTCTTTGGCTCCCCTTGTGTCGAATCAATAAATTTGGGTTGAATACTCTACCCTCGAAAACTGTTGCGATCCCCTATACTTGTGGGTTATCAGCGTCTGCCACGGGAGGGTGTAGATAGGATTCCTCTTAGTTCTTGCTTTTGTTTCATGCGAAGAATCATGAAGTACCCCGTGGGGGTGTGTAAGGATCTGTAATGCTTTTGTGTATATATTCCCTGTTATGAAAATTTGTGAACGCATGTCCTGTTCAGGCTCGGTCTCCCCTTTCCAACTTCGCGATAGCTTGTTGCTCTACGCTGACAGGTCCCGGTCCCCAGGCAGGCTGCAGCCGTCGCTAGTATGCCAGGTAGCGTGCGGTGGTCAAGGCCAGGAGGTGAGAGGCCCGAGGTCCAGTAAGAGCCCCTGAGGCGCGATGCTCAGGAGGTCCCCCTTAGCGCCCAAGCAGCTATGGTAATGCAGGAAAGGGATGTGATGTGGCCGCACAGGAATCCGGCGAGCGCGACCCTTAGGTCCTATCGATTAGCCGGTCTGAGCACGAGACTTATCTCATAAGTTCAGGGTCGATTCTTCGTGATGCGCCAGGCCCGTGCGCAACCACCCACAACGTAGCTAGGTTAGGCCCGTACGGGTCCTTCCCCTTCCAACGCTTTCCTTCGTTCTCTACGTCCTCAGGTCCCGGCCCTCGAGCGAGGTCAGTCGCCGCTGGTATGCCAGGTCGCGATGCCGTGGTCAAGGCCAGGGGGTGAGGGCTGGAGAGCCAGTAACAGCTCCTGAGTCGCGATTCTCAGGAGCCCCCCTTTTAACGCGCAAGCAGATTGCATGTAAGAGGAGAGAGCCTGCGGTACCGCCCGCTATTATCTTCGGGAGGTTCCTGCAGGTCATCACAAGGAGAAACACGGTTTTACCGTTATGGTTGCCAGCTCGCCGCTGGTTGCTCTGAGACGAGATGAAGGCACTGATGGCCTAGTGAGGTGACGTGCGCAGGGCGTGCCGCGAGCCAGAGCTCGACTGCTCAGGTTTGTCGACGTGGCAGGGACAGACCCATGCACCAGCGTCGTGCCTGTGTGAGGAGGCCCCGTGGGAGGCGACGATCGACTAGGTGGTAACCGGGTAGGAAGTAATCATAGGCAGATTAAGCATGGAAGACAAATCAACTTGGGTAAATGCAGGAAGATACATGCCACTGGGTCAGGCCCGAGCGGCTTGCGGATGATGCATCCCGAGGGGAGCCCTCAGCAAGGTAGGCTAAAGACATAAGCAAAAGGGATACGTGCCACAGGGACGGACCCACGCGGCCTGGGTATAATGCAGCCCGAGGGACGCTCCCAGTTAAACGAACTTGGAAAATGTCACCTGGTTCTGTTGACGAAGGAGAGTTGGGGTAGCTGAAGGTACGCGGCGAAGGAATGGCTCCTCACGAGCCACCGGGGCCCTGAGCCTCAGGAGGTTCCTTGAAGGCCGTCTCCATCTCTGCCAGGACGGCGTGGTACCTGGCCTCCTGAGCCGCCAGGACACGCCGCATGTTGTGCTGATAGGCCGACACCACGCTCGGCAAGCCGAAGGGCATGCGAACGTAGCTGTGTGGTGGGCCCTCGCAGCGGCCCACACGCGAAGGCCAGAAGAGCTTCTGAGATGCGGCCCTGTTGAGCCCTGGAACGTCGATGCAGACGCGCAGCCTGACATCCTCGCCTGGATGGGGAGCTGCGCCTCGTGAGCAGCGGTCACCGCGCATGGCCCTTGCGTCTTGCAGTTCCTGAGTGATCTGGGTGATGAACTCCTGAGTGGTGGGCATTCCTTGCCCTGTGTTCTCCTAAGGGAAACGTGCCGCGAAGCACGCCTCCAAGTGGTGCCCAAGCGCCTCCCTCGTGAGGTTGGCAAGGTCTGAGGCCCTCCAGAAGAGAGCCCCCGAGCCCTGCCTGAGGAGGGTGCCGGGCGCGCCTTCCTATGCGATGGAGGGAGGCGCCCCTGGAGCAGGCGCTAATCCTAACGAGGCTCCAGCTGCGTCGCCACCCTCCTGAGATCCTGCACGGCACAGCTGCATTTTCTTCTTGCGGAGGGCCTCTGGAGGGCCCTCGCCTTTGTTGTCAGGGTCGTCGATTGCTACAGCTTGGAAGGTGCGCTCGAGGAAGCGCACCGCATCTCTCTCTTCACATGGGACCGTGATCATTCCGCCGCTTCCCGGCATCTTGAGGATGTTGTAGCCGTGGTGGGTGACCGCCATGAACTTGGCCAGGGCCGGATACCCAAGGATGGCGTTGTACGGCAGGTGAATATGCGCGACGTCGAAGTCGATGAGCTCGGTGTAGTAGTTCTTGCGTTCCCCAAAGGTGACAGGCAGGCGGACCTGCCCTATCAGTGTGGTGGAACCGTCGGTCACTCCTGAGAAAGGCTTGGTAGGCTGAAGCTGCTCATATGGGACTTAGAGCTTGTCGAACGTGTCAACGGACAGGACGTTCAGCCCTGCGCCACCGTCGATGAGGGTCTTGGTAACTTGCACATTGCTGATGGCTGGTGAACAAAGCAATAGGAGGGCGCCAGCGGTGGCTGCGCACTTGAGCCGATCTGCCGAGTTGAAGGTGATGGCACACTGGGACCACCTGAGCGGGCGCGTGGCCTCGAGCTTGGGGAGGACTGCGTTCACCTCACGAGCGAACTGTTTGAAGATGCGCTGAGAGGCTGGGGCCTGAGCGCCACCCAAGATGCAGGCGATAGCATGCGACTCCTGGAAGCCCCCAGCCAGCTCGTCCTGATGGTGATCGTCGTTCCTTATTGGTGGTGGCGGCAGCGGGGGAAGACCGGCGTTGCCCTGAGGACGATCCTCACGAGGCTGGTCCCTCCAGGCGCCCTCGCGAGGATGGTTCTGCCATCGGTCCTCACGAGGCCTGTCGTGCCACTCCTGGCGCGGGCCACGGTCGTCCCCAGCGTCCGCCTCCACGCCCTCCTCCTCGGTCGTAGCCCCGGTCGCTGCGCTCGGGGCGTCGACCGAAGCGTCCTTCACGAATGGCTCTGAGCTCTTGACATTCGCTGGTGTTGTGGGTGTTCAGGTTGTGGAAGGCGCAGAACGGTCGGCTGCCCTTGGATGACTCGGGCTGGTCCCTGCCTCGCTTGGTGTCCGGCTCCGCTGCGAGCACAACTGCTTCCTTGCGCTTCACGTCCTTGACCTTGGCCTTCTTCTCCTCTGCACCCGCAACTGGCAGCTCGAGGAGGGAAAGGCGTGCCTCCTCAGCTCTTGCGCACTTGGTTTCCAGGTTGAACAGCTCCTTAGATGTGCACAGCTCCTCCTGGATAGCGAGCTCCTCCTTCATCTTGATGTCGCGGACGCCGTCGGAGAACGCGGAGATGATGTCCTCGTTCGTGACCTTGGGGATCTTGAGGCGAGTGTTGTTGAAGCGCTGGATGTACTTCTGGAGGGTCTCTCCTGGTTGTTTCTTGATGCGGCGCAGGTCACCTGCGGCCGGCGGGCGGTCGCGGGTGCCCTGGAAGTTGGCGACAAAGCGGTCGCGCATCTCATCCCAAGAGGAGATCGAGCCGTGCTGCAGGTTCAGGAACCAGGAGCGGGCACCATCCTTGAGAGCCATGGGAAACCAGTTCGCCATGATTTTCTTGTCGCCGTTGACCGCTTCGATGCTCAGCTCGTAGAGCTGCAGGAACTCCGCGGGGTCGGCGGTGTCGTCGTAGCGAGGAGGCATGTCCGGCCTGAACTTGCCTGGCCAGGCGACACTACGCAGCTCGGGGGTGAAGGCGCGGCAGCCAACCGTGGTTGTCGGGGCCTGCCTCGGCGGTGGAGCCTAGTCTTGGTGAGGCCCGCGTCCCGCTACCGCAGGTAGCGCGCGGTCTTGGCAAGGTGGCGTGGGGAGTGCAGGTCCAGCTTCTCACGGCCGAGGAATTTCTTGGCAGCTTCTCTCTTCGCACGCGGGCACCAGGCGTGGTGGATCATGCCGTGGGGCCGCGCGCCTTGGTGCCAAGGCACCGTCTTGGGGCAGAGGTGGTGGAGGCGCTCCATGAGCCACGTCGCCCGTGGCTGGCAGAGGGCAAGGCAGAGAGTGGGACGGCGCCGGGGAGCCCCCTACGGCGCGAACGAGCTCGGCGACACGGTCGACCCAGTCCTCGTAGAGGTCGTCGACTGGGCGATAGTGCAGGAGCTCGTTCGCCATGAGGAGCGCGGCCTGCGTGTCCACGGGAGCGCGACGTGCATGGGACGAGGAACCGGACGGGGTCAGCGATGGAGTGGTGGTGCGGCCGTCCTGCCGCACCGATGGGTGCAGTGAGGACGCTTGCTGCTCGTTCCCTGCCGGGCGGTGGCGGTGTTGGTGGCAGGAGAAGGAGAACGACGAGGTGGCCCGCCGACGGGAGCCATCTAAGCAACGCGGGCGGTGAGGGCAGCCCGGCATCAGCTCGAGCGCGGCGAGCGTCCGCCATGCAGACGACAGAGCGACGGAGCGACGAATCGACGGAAGGGAAGCTACGGCGCACCCCTACTTGGCGCGCCAAATGTCGGATGTGGGGTTCCAGCAAAACCCTCAAGGTTCGAACTCTGGGGTGCGCGTGAAGTTGTTTCCCTCCTACCAATCTACGCCCTAGCTCACTAAGATCTCGCGGACGAACTCGACGAACTCGTAACACAGAAAGACACGAGATTTGTACTGTTTCGGGCCACCGTTGTGGTGTAATACCCTACTCCAGTGTGTGGTGGTGGATTGCCTCTTGGGCTGATGAAGAACAGTACAAGGGGAAGAACAGCCTCCTAACGTTGAGGTGTTCTTGTCCTCTGTGAACTTGTGGACGAGAACTCGACCAGTTCAACCCCTCCCTACTGTGGTGGCTAGCTCTACTTATATAGGCCCTGGTCCTCTCCCCAAATATTGAGCGGGAAGGGAGCCAATAACGGCGGGTGAATTTGAAAGGGGACAGCTAGTACAAGCTATCCTGACAAAAGCGGTCTTCGCCTGCAAAAGGCTCTCGTGGTGACGCCGTCTTGGGCTCCACGGTGACCTCCGTCCTGCTGGCCGGATGGTCTTGGTCTCGTTGCACCGATATGGAAAGGTTTGCCTGATGCCTCGGTACTCCGTGCCTGCACCTGCCTCCTTAGCACCAAAGAGGAAACACGGACGTTATGCGCGCTGCCGCCCGCCTGGTACCTGCCTGGTGTCGATCGTCATGGCTCACATCACGAGAGCCTCGTGAGGTTTGCCCCGCCTTGATATCTCCACTCCTCGCGAGGCAGCCTGGTGAGGCCGCTCCCGAGGAGGTCTTGCGTTGTACGCCTCGCGAGGCTTGGTCCCTCGTGAGGGTCTTGAATGCCTTGTTGATGAAGATGGGCCGTACAGGCCCGCTAGAATAGCCACGCCGTGGGCCACAGGCAGGCAAGACCGGGGACCCCCGTTCCCAGAACGCCGACAGTAACCTGCTCATTGTACCTTACCTGCTTATCCTAAACTACTTAGTATAGGTTGGTTAGTGATCCATTAGTGACCCCCACCTTGTCCTTGTTTCCCCTGCTTCATCTTCGAAGACCCGATCAACGGGATCGAAGACCAGTCCCCGGCACCGCACATCACTTTCCCCTTAGTTGCTCGACACTACTGGGTTACTATCGAGTACCGAGGGTGAGACCTCATCAGCACTTCTGATGTAGTGTAGGTATTCGGTCGTGGTCAACGAGGGTGATTTCCTCCTTAACCACTTCCGATACGACTCTGTCGTGCAACCCCTCAAGTGTGAACCTAGAGGGTGGATCCTCTTACGTTCACCTTGATGATTACATCGAGTGGAATCCGTCAAGGGTGATTCCTCAGGTTTTCCCCTCGGAGTTAGACACAGGGTTACTATGGTTACTATGACTTTACACTGAACCCTGTTACTAAAGACGGGTCGGCCCTGAGGGGTACCCGCGCGAGCATATTTGTGAGTGATGAGGAGTCAGGTTAACCTGGAGGGTGCCCGCGAGATAATTACGAGGCATGGCCGGGCATTCCTAGCCCTTGTCGCAAGTCCTCGAGACGGGGCAACGGGGTCACATCTTTCTTGAGTCTCTGCTTGTTACCGCGTGCTCCTAATCCACTATGATTTGGATATTTGATCCGAGGGGCCTTTGGCAAGATAGCACTAACCATCACGTGGGCATAGTATGGGCGTTCTGTGTCGTTTGCATCAGCTGAAGCTTAATAGACGTCAACGACTGAGTGGCGCACGCCAGGTTGGACTGGTAATTAAGCACTTGCCTTTTTTAGGGAGGTAGCTAGGTCTGCTCACCGGCCATGTTCGCAACGTGCAGGAGTTCCCGGGGCGATGGCCCATGACCCCTGGGGGCATAGGTTTAGTCCGGCGTGTTGACCTCTCTATTAAGCCTAGGTCGGGTTGCGGGGTATTGTTTGGCCGAGGCCGGGCATGACCCAGGAAAGTGTGTCCGGCCAGAGTTAATCGAGCGTGGTGGGTAAGTTGGTGCACCCCTGCAGGGAATAAACATCTATCGATAGCCTGTCCTACGGTAACAGACACTTGGAGTTGTATCCCGATTGATACAACTAGAACTGGATACTTGAGATGAGACATGGATATGCGAAATGGATAGTATGGCTCTGGGATTGCTTTCTCACAGGGAGTCGAGAAAGGATCTCTGGCCGAGGTTGATAACACTACTAGTACTTTAATTTATGCTACTCTTATCTCTTCTGATGTTCCAAGATGCTTGGAGCTGCTTGAAGATGCTAGTCTTCGATAGGCTAGGCTTTCCCCTTCTCTTCTGGCATTCTGCGGTCCAGTCCACAGATACATCCCATTTCATTGATACCAATGCATATGTAGTGTAGATCCTTGTTTGCGAGTACTTTGGATGAGTACTCACGGTTGCTTTGCTCCCCTTTTCCCCCCTTTCCTCTTCTTTCCGGTTGATGCAACCAGATGTCGGAGCCCAGGAGCCAGATGCCACCATCGATGCCTGCTCCTACGTGGAGACCATCGACGACCAGGAGTAGTTAGGAGGCTCCAAGGCAGGAGGCCTTGCCTTTTCGATCGTTGTTGCTTTTGTGCTAGCCTTCTTAAGGCAAACTTGTCTAACTTATGTATGTACTCAGATATTGTTGCTTCCGCTGACTCTTGAGTATTCGAGCCCTCGAGGCCCCTGGCTTGTAATATAAAGCTTGTATTATTTTAATTTGTGTCTAGAGTTGTGTTGTGATATCTTCCCGTGAGTCCTTGATCTTGATCGTACACATTTGCATGTATGATTAGTGTACGATTGAATCGAGGGCGTCACAGTGCATGAAGCCTTGGACGAAATATACAAGATGCCACTTCATAAATTTCGTCCAAAGGCGATTCTAGGTGCTGCGTCACCTTATTATTGGGCCAGGCCCATGTAATTTCGAAATACATAAGTATAGGCTATTTTTAAAGTCCGTGTGTGCGGGGAAACAATAGATAGGGTTGGCTTCGGACCCCTTCCCCAAGGGCCATGAAACTCCCCCCTCTTCCTCCATATATACAGCCCTTAGGGCACCATTTAGACTTTGGGTTTTGTTTAGATTAAAAGTTCGCCATAGCTATAACTTCGCGTCGTTTGTGTTCAACGACTAGACAAAGGCGTCACAGAACCCCACCTTGATCAATAAAGCTTTCCTCTTATATTCGCAATATCCAGATTGAATCTTAGTTTCTTGCTTGTTCTTCGTTTGCCTATAGGAAACAGACCTTCGCGGTCAGGTTGATCATGCTCCGGCGTGGTCAATAACCTCTCAGAGTTGGTTTAGCGATTGCTAAGGCGCGACGTACTCGCACGTTAGTAGTCGGATCGTCAAAGTCGACTTCCTCCAAAACGATAGCCACCATCTCATCGAAAGACGGGACACCTTTGCCTCTATCACAACCACGGGAACGGCCTCAGGGCAGGGCGGAGATCACTTGCCGCATCACTATGGCCCGAAGGGGCGACGCAGCGGCGGCACGGATCGGTGCAGACATGGGGAGAACCACAGGGCGGCGGCGCTGCTGTCGGCGTTCTGGGAACAGGGGTCCCCAGACTTGCCTGCCTGCGGCCCACAGCGTGGCTAAGCCAGCAGGCCGTACGGCCCATCTTCATCAACAAGGCATCCAAGACCCTCGCGAGGGTCCAAGCCTCGCGAGGCGGACGATGCAAGACCTCCTCTGGAGTGGCCTAGCCAGGCTGGCTCATGAGGAGCGGAGATATCAAGGCGGGGCAAACCTCACGAGGCTCTCGTGACGTGATCCATGACGAACGACGCCAGGCGGGCGCCAGCACGCGCAGCATCCTTATTTCCTCTTTGGTGCTAAGGAGGCGAGCACAGGTGAAGAGTACCGAGGCATCAGGTAAAGGTTGCTATATTGGTGCAACGAGACCAAGACCAGGAGGACGACGAGATGAAGGTCATCGCGGAGCCCAAGACGGCGTCACCACCAGAGCTTTCCGCAGGCGAAGACCACTTTTGTCAGGATAGCTTGTACTAGCTTCCCCCCTTCAAACTTGCTCGCCGTTGTTGGCTCCCTTCCCGCTCGATATTTGGGAAGAGGACCAGGGCCTATATAAGTAGAGCTAGCCACCATAGTAGGGGCATCTCATCTTAGCTTGATCCAACCCGATCGAGAGCCTACTCACAAGAACACCTCAACCTCTGGAGGCTGTTCTTCCCTTGTATTGTTCATCATCAGCCCCAGAGGCAATCCACCACCACCACACTGGAGTAGGGTATTACACCACAATGGTGGCCCGAACCAGTATAAACCTCGTGTCTTTCTGTGTTGCGAGTTCGTCGAGTTCGTCCACGAGATCTTAGCGAGCTAGGGCGTAGATCGGTAGGAGGGAAAGACTTCGTGCGGACCCCAGTGTTCGAACCTTAAGGGTTTTCCGGAACCCCACATCTGACATTTGGCGCGCCAGGTAGGGGTGCCCGTAGCTTCCCTTCCATCAGTTCGTCGCTCCGTCGTCTCCATGGCGGACGCTCGCCGTGCTCGGGCTGAGCGTCGAGCTGCGCTCACCGCCCACGTCGCTCAGACGGCTCCCGTCAGCGGGCCACCTCATCGTTCTCCGTCTCCCACCGCCAACGCCGCTACCGGCCCGACGGGGAACGAGCAGCAGACGTCCTCGCTGCATCCTTCGGTGCGACAGGACGGCCGCACTGCCACTCCATCGTTGACCCCTGCAGGTTCTTCGTCTCATGCGTGCCGCGCTCCCATGGAGGCACGGGCCGCGCTCCTCGCGGCAAACGAACTCCTGCGCTACCGTCCCATCGACGACCTCTATGAGGAGTGGCTCGACCGCGTCGCCGAGCTCGTCCGCGCCGCAAGGGGCTCCCCGATGCCGTCCCTCTCTCTACCTCCCCCTCAACCAGCCGCGGGCGGCGAGGCTCATGGCGTGCCCCCACCACCTCTGCCCCAAGACGGTGCCTTGGCACCAAGGCGCGCGGCTCCGCGGCATGGTCCACTGCGCCCGGTGCCCGCACAGGAAGAGAGAAGCTGCCAAGAAATCCCGCGGCCGCGAGAAGCTGCACCTGCGCTCCCCGCGCCACCTCGTCAGGACCGCGCACCACCCGCAGCGACTTAGCGTGGACCTCGTCAAGACCAAGCTCCACCTCCGAAGCGGGCCCCAGCAACCACGGCTGGCTGCCGCGCCTTCACCCCTGAGCTGCCTAGCGTTGCCTGGCCAGGCAAGTTCAAGCCGGACATGCCTCCTCGCTACGACGGCACCGCCGACCCCGCGGAGTTCCTGCAGCTCTATGAGCTGAGCACCGAAGTGGCCAATGGTGACGAAAAAGTCATGGCGAACTGGTTTCCCATGGCTCTCAAGGATGGGGCTCGCTCCTGGCTCCTGAACCTGCAGCATGGCTCGATCTCCTCCTAGGACGAGATGCGTGACCACTTCGTCACCAACTTCCAGGGCACTCGCGATCGCCCGCCGGTCGCGGGTGATCTACGCCGCATCAAGCAACAACCAGGAGAGACCCTCCAGAAGTACATCTAGCGCTTCAACAACACCCGCCTCAAGATCTCCAAGGTCACAAACGAAGCCATCATCTCCCGTTCTCCGACGGCGTCCGTGACATCAAGATGAAGGAAGAGCTCGCCATCCACGAGGAGCTCTGCACCTCTCAGGAGTTGTTCAACCTGGCGACCAAGTGCGCAAGAGCTGAGGAGGGGCGCCTCTCTCTCCTTGAGTTGCCACCTGTGGGCGCAGAGGCAAAGAAAACCAAGGCCAAGGACCATCTACATAAATTCTTCAATAAACATGATGTTCCTTGGGTCTCTTTAATATGGGACTCCTATTATGATAACATTGTCCCTCAGGCAACTATTTTGACTGGTTCTTTCTGGTGGAGGGATGTATTCAAACTAAATGATTCTTACAGGGCCATTGCTTCGGTTCACATTAACATGGGAGACACTGCATTATTCTGGCATGATGCATGGCATGTCGCTGGTTCGTCCTTGCCCTTAGTAAGGAGATTACCTAGATTGTTCTCTTTTGTGATCGATGATAAGGTCTCATTCAGGGATGTGCTTCAGACCCATGACCTCTTTTCCATGTTCTACCTGCCCATTTCACAAGAGGCTGCTGCTGAGCTAACAATTCTAGAAGGTTGGCTGCTAAATTTAAAAAGAGATCCGCTGCTTCCTGACCAGTGGGTCTGGCCTTCCAAAGCTGGGTCCTTTTCGGCCAAAGGGTTCTATACCATTATGCATTCCCATATGCCCACTATTATGCCATGCAAATGGTTATGGAAGAGCAGATGCACTATGAAGATTAAAGTCTTTGGTTGGTTATTATTCTTTGATAGGCTCAACACCAAAGACATGCTGGTAAGAAGACATTGGAGGTCTCAAGCTGAGGATAATCTTTGTGTTATATGTAATGCTTATGTACATGAGGACAGAACCCATTTGTTCTTTCAGTGCAATTTCAGCTCAAGAGTGTGGCACTACCTTCAGATTGACTGGTCCCAGGGTGCTAATGTCCAGGAGTGTGTTGCCAGTGCCAGATCAAATTTTCGCCAACCCTTCTTTTTCGAGGTCATGCTGACTGCAGCATGGAATATTTGGATTCTCAGGAATGGGAGGATCTTCAGGGGAGAGCAGGCTCGTTTTGCTACCTGGCGATGCAATTTTGTACATGATATCCTACTCCTATCCCACAAACTTAACAGTTCTCTTCGAGCGCAATTGTTAGCCTGGGTTAATGCTCTTCTGTAAATCTTCTAGGATAGCTTCTTCTTAACTTATATCTTCTAACTATAGGTAAGTTGTATATATGACTCATTTCTGCTTCGGCACTTTCCTAGTGCTTTGTAATTTCCTGGACTTTTTGTTTTTATAATAAATGGGCTGTGGGGTCTTACCCCACAGTAAATAGTCAAAAAAAAAGGACGTGAAGCGTATGGAGGCAGCTGTGCTCGCAGCGGAGACCGACACCAAGCGGGGCAGAGATCAGCCCGAGTCCTCCAAGAACAGCCGACCATTCTGCGCCTTCCACAACCTGAACACCCACAACACCAGCGACTATCAAGAGCTCAGAGCCATACGAGAAGGACGCTTTGGTAGACGCCCCGAGCGCGACAATCGGGGCTATGGCCGCAGAGGATGACGTGGAGGCGGACCCTGGGACGACCGTGGCCCGCGCCAGGAATGGCGTGACAGACCTCGTGAGGACCGCTGGCAGGACCAACCTCGCGAGGGCGCCTGGAGGGATTAGCCTCGTGAGGATCGCCCCCAAGGTAACGTCGGTCTTCCCCCGCTGCCGCCACTAAGAAGGAACGACGACCACCACTAGGCCGAGGGGGCTGGGGGCTGGGGGCTTCCAGGAGCCGCGTGCAATCACCTGCATCTTGGGCGGTGCCCAGGCCCCAGCCTTTTAGTGTATCTTCAAACAGTTCACTCGCGAGGTGAACGCGGTTCTCCCCAAGCTCGAGGACACGCGCCCGCTCAGGTGGTCCCAGTGCGCCATCACCTTCAACTCGGCAGATCAGCTCAAGTGCACAGGCACCACTGGCGCCCTCCCGTTGCTTTGTTCACCAGCCATCAGCAATGTGCAAGTTACCAAGACCTTCATCGACAGTGGCGCAGGGCTCAACGTCCTGTCCGTTGACACGTTCGACAAGCTCCAAGTCCCGTATGAGCAGCTTCAGCCTACCAAGCCTTTCTCAGGAGTGACTGACGGTTCCACCACACCGATAGGGCAGGTCCGCCTGCCTATCACCTTCGGGGAGCGCAAGAACTACCGCATCGAGCTCATCCACTTTGACATCGCACACATCCGCCTGCCATACAATGTCATCCTCGGGTATCCAGCCCTGGCCAAGTTCATGGCAGTCACCCATCACGGCTTCAACGTAATCAAGATGCCAGGAAGCGGAGGAACCATCATGGTCCCATGTGAAGAGAGGGATGCGGTGTGCTCCCTCGAGCACGCCTTTCAAGCCGCAGCAATCGACGACCCCGACAGCAGAAGTGAAGGCCCCCCGGAGACCATTCCCAGGAAGAAGCAGCTGCGCCGCGCAGGACCTCAAGAGGATGGCGTCGCAGCAGGAGTCTCATCAGGATCAGCGTCCGCCCCAGGGGCGCCTTCCTCCGTCGCATAGGAAAGCGCGCCCGGCACCCTCCTCGGGCAGGGCTCGGGGGCTCTCTTCCAGAGGGCCTCAGACCTTGCCAACCTCACGAGGGAGGCGCTTGGGCACCACCTAGAAGCGTGCTTCACGGCACATGTTCCTCAGGAGAGCATGGGGCAAGGAGTGCCCACCACCCAGGAGTTCATCGCCAAGACCACTCAAGAACTGCAAGACGCGAGAGCCATGCGCGGCGACAACTGCTCAGGAAGCGCAGCTCCCCATCTAGGCGAGGATGCTGGGCTGCGTGTCTGCATCGACGTCCCCGGGCTCAACAGGGCCGCATCTCAAGAGCGCTTCTGGCCTTCGCGTGTGGGCCGCTGCGAGGGCCCGCTGCACAGTTATGTTCGCATGACCTTCGGCTTGCCGAGCATGGCGTTGGCCCATTAGCGCAACATGCGGCGTGTCCTGGCGGCTCAGGAGGCCAGGTACCACACCGTCCTGGAGGAGATGTAGACGGTATTCAGGGAACCTCCCGAGTCCCCAGAGCCTCCCGAGGCTCAGGGCTCTGGTGGCTCATGAGGAGTTGTTTCCTCAACGCACGCCTTCAGCTGCACCAACTCTACTTCGCCTACAGAACCAGGTGACATCTTCCAAGCTCGTTTAGCTGGGAGCGCCCCTCGGGCTGCATTATTCCCAGGCCGCGTGGGTCCGTCCCTGTGGCACGTATCTCTTTTGCTTATGTCTTTAGCTTACCTTGCTGGGGGCGCCCCTCGGGCTGCATCATCCCCAAGCCGCTCGGGCCGGACCCGGTGGCATGTATCCTCCTGCATTTATCCAAGTTGAATTGTTTTCCATGCTTAACCTGCCTACGGTTATCGCCTGCTTGATCATCGCCTCCCATGGAGCCTCACAGGCACGGTGCTAGTGCATGGGTCCATCCCTGCCACGCCGACAAATCTCAGCGGTCGAGCTCTGGCTCGCGGTGCGCCCCGCACACGTCACCTCACCAGGCCCTCGGCGCCTTCACCTCATCCAGAGCAACCAGCGGCAGGCTGATAGCTGTAACGGCAAACTGTGTTTCTTCTTGTGCCGGTTCACAGGGATCCCGCGGAAAGGATAGCAGGCGGCACCACGAGTCTCCTTTTCTCTCGTGCAATTCGCTTGCGCGTTAAAAGGGGGGCTCCTGAGCATCGTGACTCAGGAGCTCTTACTGGCTCTCCAGCCCTCACTCCCTGGCCTTGACCACGACATCGTGATAGTCTCCAACGTATCTATAATTTTTTATTGCTCCATGCTATATTATCTACTGTTTTGGACAATATTGGGCTTTATTATCCACTTTTATATTATTTTTGGGACTAACCTATTAACCGGAGGCCCAGCCCAGAATTGCTATTTTTTGCCTATTTCAAAGTTTCGCAGAAAAAGAATATCAAACGGAGTCCAAACGGAATGAAACCTTCGGGAGCGTGATTTTTGGAACGAATATGATCCAGGAGACTTGGACCCTACGTAAGAGAAGCTTCCAGGAGGCCACAAGATAGGGGGGCGCGCCCACCCCCCAGGGCGCGCCCTCCACCCTCGTGGGCCCCGTGTTGCTCCACCGACGTACTTCTTCCTCCTATATATACCTACGTACCCCCAAACGATCAGATACGGAGCCAAAAACCTAATTCCACCGCCGCAACCTTCTGTACCCATGAGATCCCATCTTGGGGCCTGTTCCGGAGCTCCGCCGGAGGGGGCATCCATCACGGAGGACTTCTACATCATCACCATAGCCTCTCCGATGGAGTGTGAGTAGTTTACCTCAGACCTTCGGGTCCATAGTTAGTAGCTAGATGGCTTCTTCTCTCTTTTTGGATCTCAATACAATGTTCTCCCCCTCTCTCATGGAGATCTATTCGATGTAATATTCTTTTTGCGGTGTGTTTGTTGAGAACGATGAATTGTGGGTTTATGATCAATATTATCTATGAACAATATTTGAATCTTCTCTGAATTCTTTTATGTATGACTGGTTATCTTTGCAAGTCTCTTCGAATTATCAGTTTGGTTTGGCCTACTAGATTGATCTTTCTTGCAATGGGAGAAGTGCTTAGCTTTGGGTTCAATCTTGCGGTGTCCTTTCCCAGTGACAGTAGGGGCAGCAAGGCACGTATTGTCTTGTTGCCATCGAGGATAACAAGATGGGGTTTTTATCATATTGCATGAATTTATCCCTCTACATCATGTCATCTTACTTAAAGCGTTACTCTGTTTCCATGAACTTAATACTCTAGATGCATGCTGGATAGCGATCGATGAGTGGAGTAATAGTAGTAGATGCAGGCAGGAGTCGGTCTAGTTGTCTCGGACGTGATGCCTATATACATGATCATACCTATATATTCTCATAAGTATGCTCAATTCTCTCAATTGGTCAACAGTAATTCGTTCACCCACCGTAAAATACTTATGCTCTTGAGAGAAGCCACTAGTGAAACCTATGTCCCCCTGGTCTATCTTCATCATATTAATCTTCCCACACTTAGTTATTTCCTTTGCTTTTTTACTTTGCTTTTATTTTACTTTGCATCTTTATCACAAAAATACCAAAAATATTATCCTATCATATCTATCAGATCTCACTCTCGTAAGTGATCGTGAAGGGATTGACAACCCCTTATCGCGTTGGTTGCGAGGAGTTATTTGTTTTGTGTAGGTACGAGGGACTCGTGCGTAGCCTCCTACTGGATTGATACCTTGGTTCTCAAAAGCTGTGGGAAATACTTACACTACTTTGCTGCATCACCCTTTCCTCTTCAAGGAAAAGCCAACGCATTGCTCAGGAGGTAGCACATCGCGACCTGGCATACCAGCGGCGGCTGAGCTCGCTCGAGGGCCGGGACCTGAGGACGCAGAGCACTAAGGAGAGCATGAGGGGAGGGAAACTTGTATGGACCAGCCTAGCTATGCCGCAAGAGTAGGCGCGTAGCCCCAGCGCAACGTCAGGAGTCGCGAAATCAACAAGATAAGTCTCGCTCTCAGATCGGCCAAATGTTGGGGCCTGGTGGTCACCCTCGCCTTGCCGCGACCCCGTTGCGGCCACGTCAATTCCCTCTCTTTCCTTACCGTGGCTGCTTGAGCACTAAGGGGGACCTCCTGAGCATCGCGCCTCAGGGGCTCTTACTAGACCTCGGGCCGCACACCTCCTGGCCTTGACCACGGCACGCAACCTGGCATACCAGCGACGGCTGTAGCCGCCTGGAGACCGGGACCTGTCAGCGCAGAGCAACAAGCCATCGCGAGAAAAGAAAGGGGGACCGAGCCTTTACGGGACACGCATTCGCTAAGTTTTCATAACAAAGGAGACAAGTACAAAAGACATTGCAGATCCTTACATGCCCCCACGGGGTGATTCATGATTCTTCGCAGGAAACAAAAGATGATACTAAGGGGAATCCTATCTACACCCTTCCATGGCGGACGCCATCATCAACAGTGGGCCACGGGAGGCCGGCGCCAACCCCATCCAGATCAGCGGCGGCGACGGCCAGAGGCCGCAGCCCTACTTCTAGCGCGGCGAGAGCTCGGGGGCTCGTAGCTGTCGTCGTTCGTCTCCGGAGTCTCGTAAAGCTCGGGAGAGCTGCTGGATTCCCAAGGGCTACTGTTGCTGGAGTATCCGCGAGCGGAACGCATGTCAGTTTGGCGCTCCCCTCTGGAGCAGCACTCCAGGCGGCGGCCCTCAGCGTCGAAGACCTTGAAGAAGAGCATGGAGGCGCCGTCGTACTCGAAGTGGATCGCGAGGGCGCCCCTCGCACGGCAGACCCGTGCGATCTCCCCCCAGCCGCGGGTCATGAAGATCTTGTCGGTGGGAACCGCTTCAATCTCCGCTCTGGTCGCCGGAGCGCTGCAGTCGGCGTGCTGCAACCAGAGCTCGAGAGGCCCCCTCGGCGGCATCACGTTGGAGAAGAACCACGGGAAACGGATCCAGGAGCTTGGAGGCATCAGCGCCCACAGCACCAACTCGCGCGAGGAGTCCGCGGCATGGATCCCAGGGGCGACGACACGCGTCGCCGTAGCGTGGCGACCCCGTACACGGCGTGGGCAGCGCCGCTCGTCACTTCGCCCTCCCGATCCCTCGGCTCGGGCGTACAAGGGTAGCAGGTACCCTGGAGGAGGCCGCTCGCACCAAGGCCTCGGCACCACCTACATCGCCGCTTCACCACGAGGATGGATCGACCTCTTCTTCGGCAGAAGAGGCCTCGGATCATCACGGGGAGCCTTTCCTTTCTCTTCGGCAGAAAATATTCTGATAGGCGCCATTATTGCCAATAGTGGAGCAAGGAGGGAAAAACAAGCAAGCAAGGAAGAGATGGGCTACGGGGGCTCCGCCCCCCCCCCTCTCCATTTATAGCGGAAGAAGGCCAACCAGCGTCTCCCACGATCGCTGGTAATGATGGCTTCCCTTGCATGTCGCAGGGACTTGTCAAGTCGTGCAGTTGCTGAGGCAGCGTGGGGAAGCGGAGACACCCACGTCCAATCAACCGCCACGCGTCAACCGAGGTTGTAGGCTTTTGGGGTCGCGGTGCTCCGAACTTGACCTTGGCTTTGCCGTGAAGCCAAGCCCGAGCGCACCTTGTGCCCGGGGGCTACTGTCGGCGTTCTGGGAACGGGGGTCCCCAGACTTGCCTGCCTGCGGCCCACAGCATCGCTAAGCCAGCAGGCCGTACGGCCCATCTTCATCAACAAGGCATCCAAGACCCTCGTGAGGGTCCAAGCCTCGCGAGGCGGACGATGCAAGACCTCCTCTGGAGTGGCCTAGCCAGGCTGGCTCACGAGGAGCGGAGATATCAAGGCGGGGCAAACCTCACGAGGCTCTCATGACGTGAGCCATGACGAACGACGCCAGGCGGGCGCCAGGTGGGCGTCAGCACGCGCAGCGTCCTTATTTCCTCTTTGGTGCTAAGGAGGCGAGCGCAGGCGAAGAGTACCGAGGCATTAGGCAAAGGTTGCTATATTGGTGCAACGAGACCAAGACCAGGAGGACGACGAGACGAAGGTCATCGTGGAGTCCAAGATGGCGTCACCACCAGAGCTTTCCGCAGGCGAAGACCACTTTTGTCAGGATAGCTTGTACTGTTGGGGAACGTTGCAGAAAATAAAAAATTTTCCTACGGTTTCACCAAGATCCATCTATGAGTTCATCTAGCAACGAGTCATGGGAGAGAGAGAGATTGCATCTACATACCACTTTGTAGATCGCGAGCGGAAGCGTTCAACGAACGGGGATGAAGTAGTCGTACACACCATGATCCAAATCACCGGAGATCCTAGCACCGAAAGCACAGCACCTCCGCGTTCAACACACGTACGGTCAGTGTAACGTCTCCTTCTTCTTGATCCAGCAAGGCAAAGGAGAGGTTGGGGAAGAAGACTCCAGCAGTAGCACGACGGCGTGGTGATGGTGGAGCCGCAGTACTCCGACAGGGCTTCGCCGAGCTCTTACGGAGGAGGATGAGGTGTTGGAGAGGGAGAGGGAGGCGCCAGGGCAAAAGGTGTACATCCCCCCTCCCCTCCCCCCTTTATATAACCCCTTGGGGGGGCGCCGGCCCTAGGAGATGGAATCTCCTAGGGGGGGCGGCGACCAGGGAGGGGGACTTGCCCCCCAAGCAAGGGGGGCGCCCCCTTTAGGGTTCCCCCCCAACCCTAGGCGCATGGGCCCTTGGGGGGGAGGCGCACCAGCCCACTTTGGGCTGGTTCCCTCCCTCATACAGCCCATGGGGCCCTCCGGTATAAGTGGCCCCACCCGGTGGACCCCCCGGGACCCTCCGGTGGTCCCGGTACAATACCGATAACCCCGAAACTTGTCTCAATGTCCGTATGACGACTTTCCATATATAAATCTTTACCTCCGGACCATTCCGAAACTCCTCGTGACATCCGGGATCTCATCCGGGACTCCGAACAACATTCGGGTTACTGCATATACATATCTTCACAACCCTAGCGTTACCGAACCTTAAGTGTGTAGACCCTACGGGTTCGGGAGACATGCAGACATGACCGAGACGACTCTCGGGCAATAACCAACAGCGGGATTTGGATACCCATGTTGGCTCCCACATGCTCCACGATGATCTCATCGAATGAACCACGATGTCGAGGATTCAATTAATCCCGTATACGATTCCCTTTGTCAATCGGTATTTTACTTGCCTTAGATTCGATCGTCGGTATCCCAATACCTCGTTCAATCTCGTTACCGGCAAGTCACTTTTCTCGTACCGTAATGCATGATCCCGTGATCAAACACTTTGATCACACTGAGCTCATTGTGATGATGCATTACCGAGAGGGCCCGGTGATACCTCTCCGTCAAGCGGAGTGACAAATCCCAGTCTCGATCCATGTCAACCCAACAGACACTTTCAGAGATACCCGTAGTATACCTTTATAGTCACCCAGTTACGTTGTGACGTTTGGGACACCCAAAGCACTCCTACGGTATCCTGGAGTTACACGATCTCATGGTCTAAGGAAAGGATACTTGACATTGGAAAACTCTAGCAAACGAACTATGCGATCTTATGCTATGTTTAGGATTGGGTCTTGTCCATCACATCATTCTCCTAATGATGTGATCCCGTTATCGATGACATCCAATGTCCATAGTCAGGAAACCATGACTATCTGTCGATCAACGGGCTAGTCAACTAGAGGCTCACTAGGGACATATTGTTGTCTGTTATTCACACATGTATTACGATTTCCGGATAACACAATTATAGCACGAATAAAGACAATTATCATGAACAAGGAAATATAATAATAATGCTTTTATTATTGCCTCTAGGGCATATTTCCAACAGTCTCCCACTTGCACTAGAGTCAATAATCTAGTTACATTGTGATGAATCGAACACCCATAGAGTTCTGGTGCTGATCATGTTTTGCCTTAGGGAGAGGTTTAGTCAACGGATCTGCGACATTCAGATCTGTGTGCACTTTACAAATCTCTGTGTCTCCATCTTGAACATTTTCACGAATGGAGTTGAAGCGACGCTTGATGTGCCTGGTCTTCTTGTGAAACCTGGGCTCCTTGGCAAGTGCAATAGCTCCAGTGTTGTCACAGAAGAGCTTGATTGGCCCCGACGCATTGGGTATGACTCCGAGGTCGGTGATGAACTCCTTCACCCAAATTGCTTCATGTGCTGCCTCCGAGGCTGCCATGTACTCCGCTTCACATGTAGATCCCGCCACGACGCTTTGCTTGCAACTGCACCAGCTTACTGCCCCACCATTCAAAATATACACGTATCCGGTTTGTGACTTAGAGTCATCCAGATCTGTGTCGAAGCTAGCGTCGACGTAACCTTTTACGACGAGCTCTTCGTCACCTCCATAAACGAGAAACATTTCCTTAGTCCTTTTCAGGTACTTCAGGATATTCTTGACCGCTGTCCAGTGTTCCTTGTCGGGATTACTTTGGTACCTACCTACCAAACTTACGGCAAGGTTTACATCAGGTCTGGTACACAGCATGGCATACATAATAGAACCTATGGCTGAGGCATAGGGGATGACGCTCATCTCTTCTATATCTTCTGCCGTGGTCGGACATTGAGCTGAGCTCAATTTCACACCATGTAACACAGGTAAGAACCCTTTCATAGATTGATCCATATTGAACTTCTTCAATATTTTATCAAGGTATGTGCTTTGTGAAAGACCTAGGAGGCGTCTCGATCTATCTCTATAGATCTTGATGCCTAATATATAAGCAGCTTCTCCAAGGTCCTTCATTGAAAAACTTTTATTCAAGTAGGCCTTAATGCTATCCAAGAGTTCTATATCATTTCCCATCAAAAGTATGTCATCTACATATAATATGAGAAATGCTACAGTGCTCCCACTCACTTTCTTGTAAACACAGGCTTCTCCATAAGTCTGTGTAAACCCAAACGCTTTGATCATCTCATCAAAGCGAATGTTCCAACTCCGAGATGCTTGCACCAGCCCATAAATCGAGCGTTGGAGCTTGCACACCTTGTCAGCGTTCTTAGGATCGACAAAACCTTCCGGCTGCATCATATACAATTCTTCCTTAAGGAAACCATTAAGGAATGCCGTTTTGACGTCCATTTGCCATATTTCATAATCATAGAATGCGGCAATCGCTAACATGATTCGGACGGACTTCAGCTTCGCTACCGGTGAGAAAGTCTCATCGTAGTCAACCCCTTGAACTTGTCGATAACCCTTAGCGACAAGCCGAGCTTTATAGATGGTCACATTACCATCCGCGTATGTCTTCTTCTTAAAGATCCATTTATTTTCTATGGCTCGCCGCTCAACGGGCAAGTCAGTCAAAGTCCATACTTCGTTTTCATACATGGATCCTATCTCGGATTTCATGGCTTCTAGCCATTTGTCGGAATCCGGGCCCGCCATTGCTTCCTCATAGTTCGAAGGTTCACCGTTGTCTAACAACATGATTTCCAAGACAGGGTTCCCGTACCACTCTGGTGCGGAACGTGTCCTTGTGGACCTTCGAATTTCAGTAGGAGCTTGATTAGAAGTATCTTGATCATCATCATTAATTTCCTCTCTAGTCGGTGCAGGCACCTCAGAAACGTTTTCTTGAGTTTCGCCATTTTCCGGTTCAAGAGGTAACACTTCATCAAGTTCTACTTTCCTCCCACTTACTTCTTTCGAGAGAAACTCTTTCTCTAGAAAGGATCCATTCTTGGCAACAAAGATCTTGCCTTCGGATCTGAGGTAGAAGGTATACCCAACAGTTTCTTTAGGGTATCCTATGAAGACGCATTTTTCCGACTTGGGTTCGAGCTTTTCAGGTTGAAGTTTCTTGACATAAGCATCGCATCCCCAAACTTTTAGAAACGACAGCTTAGGTTTCTTCCCAAACCATAATTCATACGGTGTCGTCTCAACGGATTTCAACGGAGCCCTATTTAAAGTGAATGCGGCAGTCTCTAAAGCATAGCCCCAAAAAGATAGCGGTAAGTCGGTAAGAGACATCATAGATCGCACCATATCTAATAGAGTGCGATTACGACGTTCGGACACACCATTACGCTGAGGTGTTCCAGGCGGCGCGAGTTGTGAAACTATTCCACATTTTCTTAAGTGTGTGCCAAATTCGTGACTCAAGTATTCTCCTCCACGATCT
This sequence comes from Aegilops umbellulata, assembly GCA_032464435.1. NCBI lineage: Eukaryota > Viridiplantae > Streptophyta > Magnoliopsida > Poales > Poaceae > Aegilops > Aegilops umbellulata. The sequence continues at coordinate 124,886,136 of CP136058.1, forward strand.
GATCGTAGAAACTTGATCTTTCTCTCACGTTGATTTTCAACCTCACTCTGAAATTCCTTGACCTTTTCAAAGGTCTCAGACTTGTGTTTCATTAAGTAGACATACCCATATCTACTGAAGTCATCAGTGAGGGTGAGAACATAACGATAGCCACCGCGAGCCTCAACACTCATTGGACCGCACACATCGGTATGTATGATTTCCAATAAGTTGGTTGCTCGCTCCATTGTTCCTGAGAACGGAGTCTTGGTCATTTTACCCATGAGGCATGGTTCGCACGTGTCAAATGATTCATAATCAAGAGACTCTAAAAGTCCATCTGCATGGAGCTTCTTCATGCGTTTGACACCTATGTGACCAAGGCGGCAGTGCCACAAATATGTGGGACTATTGTTATCAACTTTAACTCTTTTGGTATTCACACTATGAATATGTGTATCATCACGTACGAGATTCATTAAGAATAAACCATTAACTATCGGAGCATGACCATAAAACATATGTCTCATATAAATAGAACAACCATTATTCTCAGATTTAAATGAGTAGCCATCTCGAATTAAACGAGATCCAGACACAATGTTCATGCTCAAACTTGGCACTAAATAACAATTATTGAGGTTTAAAACTAATCCCGTAGGTAAATGTAGAGGCAGCGTGCCGACGGCGATCACATCGACCTTGGAACCATTCCCGACGCGCATCGTCACCTCGTCCTTCGCCAGTCTCCGTTTATTCCGCAGCTCCTGTTTTGAGTTACAAATGTGAGCAACTGCACCGGTATCAAATACCCAAGAGCTACTATGAGTACTGGTAAGGTACACATCAATTACATGTATATCACATATACCTTTTGTTTTGCCGGCCTTCTTGTCCGCTAAGTATTTGGGGCAGTTCCGCTTCCAGTGACCACTTCCCTTGCAATAAAAGCACTCAGTCTCGGGCTTGGGTCCATTCTTTGGCTTCTTCCCGGCAACTTGCTTACCGGGTGCGGCAACTTCCTTGCCGTCCTTCTTGAAGTTCTTTTTACCCTTGCCCTTCTTGAACTTAGTGGTTTTATTCACCATCAACACTTGATGCTCCTTCTTGATTTCTACCTCTGCTGATTTCAGCATAGCATATACCTCAGGAATGGTCTTTACCATCCCCTGCATATTGTAGTTCATCACAAAGCTCTTGTAGCTAGGTGGAAGCGACTGGAGGATTCTGTCAATGACCGCTTCATCTGGGAGATTAACTTCCAGTTGAGTCAAGCGGTTGTGCAACCCATTTTGAGTATGTGTTCACTGACAGAGCTATTTTCCTCCATCTTACAGCTAAAGAATTTGTCGGAGACTTCATATCTCTCGATCCGGGCATGAGCTTGGAAAACCATTTTCAGCTCTTCGAACATCTCATATGCTCCATGTCTCTCAAAACGCTTTTGGAGCCCCGGCTCTAAGCTGTAAAGCATGCCGCACTGAACGAGGGAGTAATCATCGCAGCGTGACTGCCAAGCGTTCATAACGTGTTGTTCTGCAGGGAGAATAGGTGCGTCACCCAGCGGTGCTCGTAGGACATAATCTTTCTTGGCAGCTATGAGGATGATCCTCAGGTTCCGGACCCAGTCCGTATAGTTGCTACCATCGTCTTTCAGCTTGGTTTTCTCTAGGAACGCGTTGAAGTTGAGGACTACGTTGGCCATTTGATCTACAAGACATATTGTAAATATTTAGACTAAGTTCATGATAATAAAGTTCATTTAATCAAATTATTTAATGAACTCCCACTTAGATAGACATCCCTCTTCTAGTCATCTAAGTATTACATGATCCGAGTCAACTAGGCCGTGTCCGCTCATCACGTGAGACGGACTAGTCAACATCGCTGAACATCTTCATGTTGATCGTATCTTCTATACGACTCATGCTCGACCTTTCGGTCTTCTGTGTTCCGAGGCCATGTCTGTACATGCTAGGCTCGTCAAGTCAACCTAAGTGTTTTGCGTGTGTAAATCTGTCTTACACCCGTTGTATGTGAACGTTAGAATCTATCACACCCGATCATCATGTGGTGCTTCGAAACAACGAACTGTCGCAATGGTGCACAGTTAGGGGGAACACTTTCTTGAAATTAGTATGAGGGATCATCTTATTTACTACCGTCGTTCTAAGTAAACAAGATGCAAAACATGATAAACATCACATGCAATCAAATAATAAACGTGACATGATATGGCCAATATCACATAGCTCCTTCGATCTCCATCTTGGGGCTCCATGATCATCTTGTCACCGGCTTGACACCATGATCTTCATCATCATGATCTTCATCATCGTGTCTCCATGAAGTTGCTCGCCAACTATTACTTCTACTACTATGGCTAACGCGTTTAGCAATAAAGTAAAGTAATTTACATGGCGTTTCTCAATGACACGCAGGTCATACAAAAATAAAGACAACTCCTATGGCTCCTGCCGGTTGTCATACTCATCGACATGCAAGTCGTGATTCCTATTACAGTAGAATGAACATCTCATACATCACATATAGATCATTCATCATTCATCACAACTTTGGCCATATCATATCACAAAGCACTTGCTGCAAAAACAAGTTAGACGTCCTCTAATTGTTGTTGCAAGTTTTACGTGGCTGAATTAGGGTTCTAGCAAGAACGTTTTCTTACCTACGTGAAAACCACAACGTGATTTGTCAACTTCTATTTACCCTTCATAAGGACCCTTTTCATCGAATCCGCTCCAAGTAAAGTGGGAGAGACAGACACCCGCCAGCCACCTTATGCAACTAGTGCATGTTAGTCGGTGGAACCGGTCTCACGTAAGCGTACGTGTAAGGTTGGTCCGGGCCGCTTCATCCCACAATACCACTGAAGCAAGATAAGACTAGTAGCGGCAAGAAAAGTTGACAACATCTACGCCCACAACAAATTGTCTTCTACTCGTGCAATAGAGAACTACGCATAGACCTAGCTCATGATGCCACTGTTGGGGAACGTTGCAGAAAATTAAAATTTTTCCAACGGTTTCACCAAGATCCATCTATGAGTTCATCTAGCAACGAGTCATGGAAGAGAGAGATTGCATCTACATACCACTTTGTAGATCGCGAGCGGAAGCGTTCAACGAACGGGGATGAAGTAGTCGTACACACCGTGATCCAAATCACCGGAGATCCTAGCACCGAAAGCACGGCACCTCCGCGTTCAACACACGTACGGTCAGCGTAACGTCTCCTTCTTCTTGATCCAGCAAGGCAAAGGAGAGGTTGGGGAAGAAGACTCCAGCAGTAGCACGACGGCGTGGTGATGGTGGAGCCGCAGTACTCCGACAGGGCTTCGCCGAGCTCTTACGGAGGAGGATGAGGTGTTGGAGAGGGAGAGGGAGGCGCCATGGCAAAAGGTGTACAGCCCCCCCTCCCCTCCCCCCTTTATATAACCCCTTGGGGGTGCGCCGGCCCTAGGAGATGGAATCTCCTAGGGGGGGCGGCGGCCAGGGAGGGGGACTTGCCCCCCAAGCAAGGGGGGCGCCCCCTTTAGGGTTCCCCCCCAACCCTAGGCGCATGGGCCCTTGGGGGGGAGGCGCACCAGCCAACTTTGGGCTGGTTCGCTCCCTCATACAGCCCATGGGGCCCTCCGGGATAAGTGGCCCCACCCGGTGGACCCCCCGGGACCCTCCGGTGGTCCCGGTACAATACCGATAACCCCGAAACTTGTCCCGATGTCCGTATGACTACTTTCCATATATAAATCTTTACCTCCGGACCATTCCGAAACTCCTCGTGACGTCCGGGATCTCATCCGGGACTCCGAACAACATTCGGGTTACTGCATATACATATCTTCACAACCCTAGCGTTACCGAACCTTAAGTGTGTAGACCCTACGGGTTCGGGAGACATGCAGACATGACCGAGACGACTCTCGGGCAATAACCAACAGCGGGATCTGGATACCCATGTTGGCTCCCACATGCTCCACGATGATCTCATCAGATGAACCACGATGTCGAGGATTCAATTAATCCCGTATACGATTCCCTTTGTCAATCGGTATTTTACTTGCCCGAGATTCGATCGTCGGTATCCCAATACCTCGTTCAATCTCGTTACCGGCAAGTCACTTTTCTCGTACCGTAATGCATGATCCCGTGATCAAACACTTTGATCACATTGAGCTCATTGTGATGATGCATTACCGAGAGGGCCCGGTGATACCTCTCCGTCAAGCGGAGTGACAAATCCCAGTCTCGATCCATGTCAACCCAACAGACACTTTCAGAGATACCCGTAGTATACCTTTATAGTCACCCAGTTACGTTGTGACGTTTGGCACACCCAAAGCACTCCTACGGTATCCGGGAGTTACACGATCTCATGGTCTAAGGAAAGGATACTTGACATTGGAAAACTCTAGCAAACGAACTATGCGATCTTATGCTATGTTTAGGATTGGGTCTTGTCCATCACATCATTCTCCTAATGATGTGATCCCGTTATCGATGACATCCAATGTCCATAGTCAGGAAACCATGACTATCTGTCGATCAACGGGCTAGTCAACTAGAGGCTCACTAGGGACATATTGTTGTCTGTTATTCACACATGTATTACGATTTCCGGATAACACAATTATAGCACGAATAAAGACAATTATCATGAACAAGGAAATATAATAATAATGCTTTTATTATTGCCTCTAGGGCATATTTCCAACATGTACTAGTTGTCCTCCTTCAAATTTTCCCGTTGTTGTTGGCTCCCTTCCCGCTCGATATTTGGGAAGAGGACCAGGGCCTATATATGTAGAGCTAGCCACCATAGTAGGGGCATCTCATCTTAGCTTGATCCAACCTGATCGAGAGCCTACTCACAAGAACACCTCAACCATAGGAGGCTGTTCTTCCCTTGTAATGTTCATCATCAGCCCCAGAGGCAATCCATCACCACCATACTAGAGTAGGGTATTACACCACAACGGTGGCCCGAACCAGTATAAACCTCGTGTCTTTCTGTGTTGCGAGTTCGTCGAGTTCGTCCGCGAGATCTTAGCGAGCTAGGGCGTAGATCGGTAGAAGGGAAAGACTTCGCGCGCACCCCAGTGTTCGTACCTTAAGGGTTTGCCGGAACCCCACATCCGACAGTTGCGGCCCGACGGGGCGACGCAGCGGCAGCCTGTTGCTCGATCGACAGAGGGGTGCGCTGAACTCGGGGACAAGGCGGTGATGGCCAACGTAGATCGACGAGGGGGCCGACGCGTGGACGACGGCCGTGAGGGGCCGCCGGGTCGGGGCGACGGGCGGGCAGACGCGCGGGCGACGATCGTTAGGGGCCGCCTGTCGCGCGAGGTCGCCGGGTCGGTGAAGAGGCCGGCCGGTCGCGCCAGTGTCGGAGTAGAGGCGCACGGGGGTCGACGGCGGCGGCGGGCGACGCAAACCGATCAAGCATAGATCGGAAAACCAAAAAGAAAAACACTGATCAAAACGACCAGCGAGAGAGCGAAAAAAAACCCGAAGGAAGGGCTCGGGAAAAAGACTCTCTAGGGCAGCCGGTCAACACGACCGGCGAACGAACCCTAGGTACGGGCGACGCGGCCGCCGACAGCGGTCATGGAGGCCGACCGCCTCGGGGACGGCACGCGGGTGCGGAAGCGGCGGCGGCTAGGGTTTAGAACCCGGAAACTGATACCATGTTAGAAGGGAGAGAGAGGTTTGATGGAAATCGTTGTTGTATTGCTTGAGCCTCGTGGGCGTATATATAGTGAGTACATGTCCTGCTTGGAGTACAAGACAAGGTAAGGATAAATCCTATACTTCCTAATAGTCACGATACTCAATACTTGGCATTGAATCTAAACCCTAGCGCCATATCCTGCTGACCAACCAAGCCATAAGCTGCTCGACGAATTGCACCCGGGAGAGGAGGGCGGACTTGGTAGAGGCGGGCGAAGATGACATCCTAGTGGAGGAGGCGGCACTTAGTGGATTGGGTGCACATCATGGCTTTCTCGAGCTCCCAGGTGGCGCAACGACCTGCTTGCACAGAAGATGACGCGAGACCGTGATCGCAATGCGCCTCCACGCGCTCGAGCCAGCCGTCGCGTGCTCTGCTCCCTCGTCACCATAACCAACACCGCCATCCTTGAGGAGTTGAGGAGGGTCATTGGAGGGTTGGAGAGGGAGACGGGGCGTGGCAAAGGTTGCTGGCCACCAGCGTCCATGGACTCCTCCCGCAAAAATCCAGAGCTCCCACGTCCACGGAGCGGAGGCGGGGAACGATGGGGCAAGCGGGCAGCGGGGGCCGCTGGAACTAGCCATAAAGGGCGTGGCGGGCCTGGCCACAGCCGAGCTCGAGCTCGAGGTGAGTCTGCGAGATCCCGTGGAGGGCGATTCACTCTTCGCCGATGAGAGGAAGTCGTCTGGGAGGGCTCCATCGTGTCTCCCCCGTAGCGGACGGGTCCATGGCGTCGTCCCAGGCAGCTACTCACCGGGCCTCCACCTCCACTCTCCTCCGCAGCGCACGCCGGGAAACGCCGGACGTCGCTGCCTCCACCGATGGAGAGGCGCCGGGCGCTCGGGATTGAGCTCCTGCTCTGTGGAAATGTGGGGAACGGATGAGGAGAAGGAAATAGTGCGGTGGGTGAGTGAAGAAGAAAGGGCGTTCGGGCGACTTCGCCCTTGACCCGAACAAGTCGCTGGGAACCTGGGATGATGTGGCGGTTCACGCATAATCGAACGTTGATTCGAGCATTCACATATGGCACTTATCATTTGGGAAATTTTATTTTCAACTGACCTTGGTCGTTGAGAAGAAAGAACATACTCCTATACTTTGTACTGAAGGAGTGTCAATTAATTTGCATCGAAGGTTTTCTGCGTCAGAAGACACATACTAATTTGTGGCTACTGCCCTTCGTATCTGTTGAATATATATGTGTTGCATGTATTTATGTATATCCTGGCCCACCTCTTAGTTGTGTATAGTTAAGGTTGAGGCTTGCTTGTACTTTATATATACATACACCCGCACCCAATCAGTACAACGAGTATTGCATTGCCAAACCATCCCTCTACATGGTATCATCTCTAAACATCCTAACCTAGGGCTCGCTGCCGCCGCAGTCGTCACATCTTCCCGTGCGCGCCGCCGCCACCGCGTCCCCCCTCTCCGCCGCCGCCGCCGCCGCCCCGTGTTGCTGCCGCTTCCGCTCCTCCCTGCCGCGCCACCTACAGCCGCAGCCGTCGTGATCTTCCCCGTTTCGCCACCGCTGTCCTGCGCCGCCACCCTTCCCCATCGCCGCTGTTGTCCTCCCACTCGCAGCCGCCGCCCTTCCCCGCTGCTGATGCCCACCTCCCTCTCTCTCCCTTCAACCCTAACCCTAGCTGCCCCCTCCCCCTAGCCGCGCCATGGACTCCCCGGGCTCCTCCACCACCCGTTCATCCAACCCCTTCGCCGGCCCCGAGACCTCCGTTGTCGCCATCCGCGACCTCAACATCGAGGCTCAGGTCCCCATCCGCCTCGACAGCTCCAGCACCTCGTACTACGCGTGGAGGTCCTACTTCAACCTTGTCTTCCGCGAGTACTATCTCACCGAGCACATCGACGGCTCAGTGGACGGCGACTACATGAAGGGCGATCCGGAGTGGTCCGCCATTGAGGCCACGCTCATACGATGGTTTTATCAAACCGTCTCGAAGGACATCTTCCACACGGTTGTCGCCAAAGACGACGACGCTTGCGCCATGTGGACCAAGATCAACGCGCTCTTCACCGACAACAAACTTCAGTGCCTTGTTTTCTTGCAACAGGAGTTCTTCGGCTGTCACCAGGACAACTCCACCATCGATGAGTACTGCATGGGGCTCAAGATGCTCGCCGATGAGCTTTGCGACATCGGTGTCAAAGTCTCTGACGACCTCATGCTGAGCAACCTCACCGCCGGCCTCAATGAGGATTTCGGCAACGCGACGACCAACCTCACCTTGCTGCCGCAGCCTACCTTTCAGCGCGTCGTCGCGTACCTCAAGCTCGAGGAGCGCCGGATAATGAAGGTGAAGCAGCGGGGCACACCGCCCTCGCCGCAGGCGCCACCCGTGGCGGCCCCACTCCACCGGCCGCACCGACCTTTCCACGCCCTCCCGCGCCAGCCGGGTACTACCCGATGTCGCCCATGCCACCCGCGCCCCCGCGCCTCCGCAGCAGTCGCAAGGTGGTGGGGGCCGCCGCCAGCAGTAGCAGTAGTAGCCGGCCCAGGGCGCCGGGGGGCGCCGCGGCACCAGCAGCCCCCTCTGTCGTGGGCAGCCGGGCAGAACCCATGGACGGGTGTCGTGCATGCCTATCACAAGCCCGTCCCATGGGCTCCTACACCGGGTCTTCTCGATCCTCGCCCCGCGGGCTACCAGGCTTTCCTCGGCGCGCTCTACCAGCCGGCTGGCGCGGGCTATGGCGCCCCCTCGCGCCGCCGCCTCTCGGCGGTTATGGTCTGCCCGCCCCGGCGCCGCCCTACGGGGGCCTGCAGCCGCCGCCGGTTCGTGCGCCATGGGATCCCGCCCTCCTGGCCGCCCTGCACTCTGCGCCGTGGCCGAGTAACTATGGCGGTGGAGGCGACTGGTACATGGACTCAGGTGCTACTACGCAGATGACAGCTCATCCCGGTAACCTAACCTCCTCCACTCCCGTTCACACACCCACTCGCATCACCATTGGCAACGGCTCTTCTTTACCTATCACCCATGTCGGTAGCACTAGTTTTCCTTCTACTTCCACACCTATCACTACGTCTAATGTTCTCGTTTCACCTGACTTAGTCACAAGCTTAGTTTTCGTTCGTCGTCTTACTCGTGAGAACCCACTTACTGTTGAATTTGACGGTGTTGGTTTTTCTGTGAAGGACGTCCGTACCCGGATGGTATTTCACCGATGTGACAACCCCGATGAGCTCTATCTCGTGCACGCCGGCGCCTCCACATCCACACCCGTCGCCCTCACTGCCGGCGTCGACCTTTGGCATGCTCGCTTGGGCCACCCCAGCCCCACCGTTTTCCATCAGATTCTTAGGAGTTTTTCTTTCTCATGTAATAAGCTCGACGAGCATACTTGTGAGGCTTGTCGTTTAGGCAAGCATGTTCATCTTCCCTTTAGTGCATCTACAATTGTTTCGACTTTTCTATTTTAGTTACTTCATAGTGATGTTTGTACGTCTCCCGTTGCAAGTAACATGGGCTACCTATACTATTTGGTGATTTTAGATGATTATTCTCATTATGTGTGGACTTTTCCCCTTCGTCGCAAATCCGATGCTTTAGCCACACTCACCGCCTTTTATTCCTATGTCACCACACAGTTCGGTCACCCAATTCTTGCACTCCAAACTGATAACGGAAAGGAGTTTGACAACGATGCTCTCCGCACCCTTCTCGCCTCTCACGCACCATCTTTCGTCTAACTTGTCCATACACCTCGCAGCAGAACGGCCGCGCCGAGCGCATTCTTCGTACTCTTAATGACTGTGTTCGCACGTTACTCTTTCACTCTAATGTGCCCGCTCAGTTTTGGCCTGACGCTCTTGCCACTGCTACCCTTTTAGTTAACATCCACTCGTGTCATCCTCGGTGGACTTACGCCCGTCACCACCTTCTCTTCCATGCACCACCGTCCTATGACGGTCTTCGCATCTTCGGGTGTCTTTTCTATCCTAGTACCGCGTCCACCGCTCCAACAAACTCGCACCACGTTCACTCCCATGCGTCTTCCTTGGCTATCCCTCTAACAACAAAGGTTACCGGTGCTATGACCCTATCACTCATCGCGTGTACACCTCGAGACACGTGTATTTTGTCGAGACGGTGTTCCATTTTTTTCAGTATCTCTGGCCCCGGCTCCCTCGGCGCCGACCCCCGCACCCCCTGCTTGGAGTGATGCGCGGTCGTGACCCCAAGCGGTCCCACCTGCCCGGCGCCTTCTGCCGCCGCCCGGCTTCCCGACTCCCTCCCCCGAGGTCGAGTCGGATCGGGCCCCTGGGTCCCCGACTCCCTCCTCCAAGGTTGAGTCCGACCGGGCCCCCCATCCCGGCGCTGCGGCAGGCATCCCGGACAGCGCCCCCTCTCCGGCGACGAGCTGGACACCCTCCTCGGCCGTCGCCACTTCCGCTACGGCCCGTCCGGCTGCCTCCTCCTCTGGCCCCATAGCCGCCACCGCCGCCTCTGGCCCCGCCGCTGCAGTTGCCCCTGGCCCCGCCGCTGGCCCGTCCGCCGCCGACTCGACCCCCGTTGCAGGCCCAGTCGCTGCCGCGGGCCCGGCTGCCCCCGTTGGTACGGCTCTTGGTGTGACGACCCGTGCTCGGGCTGGTGTTCATCGGTCGAGCACGCGCTACTCCTCCGACGAGTATGTGTGTGCTGCCTCCACATCGATGCCGTCACCCATCCCTACCTCCGTTCGCGCTGCCCTTCGGGATCCCCACTGACTCGCAACGATGCAGGAGGAGTTCGACGCCTTACAGCGCAACCGCACGTGGCATCTTGTTCCGCGACCTCCTCGTGCCAATGTCATCACTGGCAAGTGGGTGTTCCCCCACAAGACCCACCAAGATGGTTCTCTTGAGCGCTACAAGGCTCGGTGGGTGGTTCATGGCTTTTGGCAACGTGCGGGCGTGGACTTCACCGAAACCTTCGATCCGGTTGTGAAACGGGGCACGATCTGCACCATGCTTCAGTTGGCGGTCTTGCGGGCCTGGCCCGTGCATCAGTTGGATGTCTCCAACGCCTTCTTGCACGGTCATCTTACCGAGCAGGTGTTCTATGAGCAGCCCACTGGTTTCGTCAACACCGAGCATCCGGACTTCATGTGCTTGCTCTCCCATTCTCTTTGCGGGTTGAAGCAGGCACCACGGGCTTGGTACCAGCATATCGTTGCCTTCCTGCAGTCTCTGGGCTTTTGGTCCACTCGCTCTGATGCCTCACTCTTTGTGTATCATCAGTGAGCTGACACTGCATATCTGCTGCTCTACGTCGACGACATCATTCTCACGGTGTCCGCCCCAGAGCTCCTTCAGCGGCTCACGGCTCGTCTTCGTGATGAGTTCGCCCTCAAGGACTTGGGGCCTCTGCACTACTTCCTCGGCATCGAGGTGGTCCGTCGGGCTGACGACTTCTTCCTGCATCAGCAAAAGTACGCCCACGAGCTTCTGGAGCGTGCCGGCATGCTTAACTGCAAGTCGGCGCCTACTCCTGTCGACACAAAGGCGAAGGTCTCTGCTCTGGAGGGGTCTCTCGCGTCCGATGCAGCGTTTTATCGCTCCATTGTTGGTGCCTTACAGTACCTGACGCTGACCTGACCGGACCTGCAGTACGCTGTTCAGCAGGTGTGCCTCCACATGCACTCCCAGCGTGACTCCCATTGGACCTTGGTGAAGCGTATTCTCTGTTACATACGCGACACTATGTCCTTGGGTCTCACCCTAACGGTCTCCGCCTCCATCGACCTCGCTGCCTACTCGGACACCGACTGGGCAGGCTGCCCCCACACCCGACGCTCTACATCCGGCTATAGCGTCTACCTTGGGCCCTCGTTGATCTCTTGGTCATTGAAGCGACAGCCCATGGTCTCCCACTCCAGCACCGAAGCAGAGTATCGGGTCGTGGCCGAATGCTCTTGGACCCGTCAGCTGCTCCAGGAGTTGCTTTGTGATGTTCACAAGGCCACTCTTGTCTACTGCCTCAACGTCAGCGCGGTCTACCTCTCTGCCAACTCGGTGCACCGTCGTCGTACGAAGCATATTGAGCTTGATATTCACTTTGTGCGTGAGCAGGTTGCCCTTGGCCGTGTTCGCGTTCACCATGTTCCGACGACGCAACAATTTGCTGATGTGATGACTAAGGGATTGCCTACTCCCGTCTTTGAGGAGTTTCGGTCAAGTCTCTATGTCTCCGGTGACGATTTAATTGCGGGGGTGTTGAATATACATGTGTTACATGTATTTGTGTATATCCTGACCCACCTCTTAGTTGTGTATAGTTGAGGTTGAGGCCTGCTTGTACTCTATATATACATGCACCCGCACCCAATCAATACAACGAGTATTGCATTGCCAAACCATCCCTCTAGAGTACCAAACATGCCATACATATTCTGCTCCATAGAGCATAAGATGACCATTAGTTTCACCCCGGAGCACATGCTCTTAGGTGCAGATTTGAATTACTGCAAGTGAAATATGCTACTTCACGCGATCCATAGAGTCGTACTAAAGATATCACAATTAATATGGATCGGAGAGAGTAAGATAATTGACATGTACGAACATAAATTTCATTTAGATAGATGAGACTTCTCTGCAACTAGGCCTATGACAAGGACTTAATCCTGCGCCGCACTAGTTTTATTTACCCATCACCTCGCTGAGAGGCTGAGATGGAATTACTCAACGAGCTTGCGTCCCCTGTAGCATTTAGATGTCCAGCCGCCGACACATCTTGTTGATTTTACAGCATAAATGTCTTCCGGTTGATGTCGAACTCGTCGGAAGAAGACAGTTGAGGCTCCTGCACGCCACTGAAGTTCACCACCTTCCGGACGTGCGGTAAGATCGACGCCGGGAGGTCGCAGTGGATCTGGCTGTCGCGGTTGCAGTCTAAGAGGATCGCCTTTGTCTTTTGAAGCAGCTGGCCGTAGGTGGGCGGCCGATGCGCGAACCACGCCGCGGCGAAGAAGCTGTACGTCAGGGCTCCCATGGCCATGGTCTCATGGCCGTAACCATCCTGCGCATCCTCGTCGTCGGTGCAGCCGCTGATCAGGATGGCGTGACCGCCGCTCGTGTTCTTCCAAGCGCCATTTGGAGCGCTGTGATCCATCCACTGGGGTTTCCCGTTCCTAAATAATATGGTGAGAGTGTTAATGGTAGTACAATCAATGGCGCACGCCTGATTTACCGAAAGTAGTAGTAGTGGTACTTTTTGATCTGGCAAAGGTTGGGGAGATCAAGGACGGTGCCGCTGCGGCAGGCGTCGATGATGGCGTGGAGCCTGACGCCCTGCACGAGCGGGCGGACGATGGCCTCGTTGATCTCGTCGTCCACGATGGCGCCGTTCAGCTGCCAATCCAGCGGGCAGATGCTCTCGTCCTGGCCGTCCTGCTCGTCGCCGTCCTTGTCTTCCTCCTGATCGCCGTGGCCGGAGAAGTGGAACACAAGGGAGTCCCCGGAGCTGCACCCATGCACCAGCCACCGCATCGCCACTAGGATGTTGGCCCTTGTTGGCCTCCTGTACGGGTCGCGCTCTTCATCTGCGCGTAGCATTAGCAAGAGCAAGGACATGAACTCGAAGCACCAAGAAAACTTGGTGGATGCGATTCTTTCTCTTACCGGTAAGGACAAGGATGCAATCGCTTGGGAAGCCGTACTTGAGGGTGAGCAGGAAGCTCATGCACTTGACATCGTTGATGGGGCCGGGCAGCTCGGCCGCCGTTCCGGTGTAGTTGATGCCGACCAAGAGAGCGCGCTTGTTGCCGTACACCGGCGGGTATCCCGGGTGCGGCCTCGCGCGGCCAATGTTCGTGAACACGCTCCTGACGAAGCCGACGGCCCCGTGCACGACGGCGCCGTGCCGTTCGACGCGCGTCGCCCTGCGGCAGTGCGCGCACTGCACGGAGCTCGCGCCCCGCGTGACAGCCAAGCGCGCGCCGCACTGGCCGCACTCCATGGCTATGGCCAGCGGCTTGTTCTGCCTCTACCTCTGCCTTGCCTGCCTCAGTGACTCGGCTCCATGTCCCTTTTATAGTGGCCAAGTGAAGCGCAAATGGCATGGCTTTGCATAGATTGAACATACATTAGCAGGAGAATCCCTTCCGGACTTCTATAATGGGAGAATCGCATGCACTGCAGCACGATGGAGATTAACAAATTGACGGCGTGAAGAAGTTGGCATAGGATTCCGGCCGGTAACCACTGCCATAAGAAAGAGAGATATGCGACATTTCCCGTTGAAGTTCAGAACTTTGCTGGCTGATATATTACAACTAGCACTATTTAATTTGCAAGCTAGGTTCCCCGCCTAGCTTGGCTACTCGTATCATTGCAAGGACTAGGCCACTATCACCACGTTGGAGGGGGTATGGTTCACGTTTCAGCCTTTTGTTTTCTTGTTTTGAGAAGAGGGATAACATACTCTCCAAAAAGAAGAGGGATAACACATCCCGGTTTCTACATCAATTGATGCACACACCACTTAATTATTTATGCAAAATGTTTACAACATCCTGATAATAAAGTTGACATAAACACCACACTTGGCAACAAGAGAGAAAATTACACAAAAGTAAATAGAAGATATAAGGTTTCTTTTTCGAGAGTACGCCAATGGCGTACCTTATCTTTATAGAAGGGATCAAACGTATTTACAAGAAACTTAAGGACATGCGAACACTCCTCAAGCAATACAACACACCCACAACCAACTACCAAGTACAAAAGACTACTCTCTCACAAAATGTTGCAACCCTACCACTCCTACCCCTGTTGTCCTCCACTCTTGTATCTCCTGCAAAATTAGATGTGTGAGATCGCGCGCCGCTAGCACTTGGTTTGTCCGGTTGAACACCCTCACATTGCGCTGCTTCCACAGAGCCTAGGCCATCAAGATTACCAATGTGTCACCCTCTTTTTGTGCCTTGTGGAAGTGCTTTCGCCTGGACAACCACCTTTGGAGATATGTATCTTGAATGTTTGGCCGAGGGACGTCCAAATCCAGGGCAGAAAAGAAGCCCTCCCACACCTCTCTGGCATACACACACTGGATTAAGATGTGTTCAACATTGTCCTCATTTTGCAAGCACGTGTAGCAAGGTGACGGTTGATCTTGCAGCCCGTGTCGTGCTCTCCTGTCCGAGGTCCACAAGCGATGTTGAACAGCCAGCCATGCAAAAAAATTGCACTTGAGTATTGCCCAGCTTTTCCAGATACAAGCGGCAAAAGGAGAAGTGACTCCCCCGGCGCAGAGCCGATGATATGTTGATCTGGCCGTGTACACTCCTGAAGGATCCGCAGGCCAAGAGAATATGTCAGGGCTACCTGCTTGCCGCTAAACCGTGTGAATGGCCTGATTCAGGTGCAAGAGTTGTATGTGTGCGGTGAAAGATAGATCTCCTCTCACATCCCAAGTCCATCTGCTAGAATCCATAGCTTGCTCAACCGTGCACCTATTTTTAACTCTGGTATCCACTGCTGCCACAATGGAAGGGGCAATGTCCACAGCCCTCCCCCACCTCAATGTGCACCATGCTATCGAACATCTGCCTGGCTTCCTCATCCTCTGTCATAGGAATACCACTCCACGGCCTAGTGTCGTCAGTCTGGCGTAGCCACTCCCATCGAACTCGTAGTGCAAGTGCCTCCAACTATAGGTTTTTAACCCCTAGTCCTCCCATGCTCAAAGGTCGGCAGATGCTATTCCAAGCCACAAGACATTGACCACCATTGAATTTATCCTTCCCAGCCCAAAAGAAGGCACGCATGCTCCGATCAAGCTCCTCGAACACCCAGGCAGGGGCATCTGCCACCAGAAAGGGATGGATAGGTTTTTCCGCAAGAACTGACTTCACCAAAATGACCCTACCCGGTCGCTGGATCAACCCTCGCTGCCAAGAAGGCACCAGCTTACGCGCAGAGTCTAGAATTGGTTGCCATTCTGCTCGTGTTAGCTGTCTGATGGCGAGCTGAAGTCCAAGGTATTTGCATGGGAATTCTGTCATGTTGCAGTTCAACATAGCCGCCACCCGATCCTTGTCAAGATCGTCTCCTCTGATGAGTATGGCCAAGGACTTGGCATAGTTTACCCGTAGTCCAGAGGCTTTTCCAAAAGCTCGTAGCACCTCTGTCACAAAGCCAAGATCTTGCACCGTGGGTCGTACGAACAAAGCAACATCATCTGCATATATGGACAGTCTTTGCAGAGTTGTGATCCCCGTGAAGGAGCTGATCGCCCCAACTTCCTCTCTTTTGATGAAAATCATTCTCAAAGCGTCCATTGCGATCACGAATGATAGCGGCGAGACTGGGTCACCTTGCCGTAGTCCTTGTGCATGATTAAAGCTCAAACCAGGTACTCCATTTACCACCACTTTGGTGGAGGCAGTACTTAGCAAAATCTCAATCCACCGGAGCTACTTTGGACCAAACCCTTTGGCTTGCAGAACCTCAAACAGGAAAGGCCAACTGATGGAGTCAAACGCTCGAGAGATGTCGAGTTTCAGAATCACACCTTTCTCCTTCCGCCCATGTATTTTCCTCGCAACTTGCCTGACTAAAAGAAAGTTGTCATGGAGAGCTCGTTCCAAGATAAATGCAGATTGGTTGACTTCAACAATTTCCTTCATTCTTGTCCTCACCCGGATTGCCAGGACCTTAGCAAATATTTTGGCCGCGCTATGGGTCAGACTTATAGGACGAAAGTCACCCACTTCCTCCGCATCTGGCTGCTTGGGGATCAAAATGATATGAGCCTTATTGAGCTTCCCAAATACTCTTCCTTATCCTACGTACAGCTTGTAGATAACAGCCATGAGATCATGCTTGATAATACACTAAAAAAATACACTTCCGTGATGATACGTGTTTGTCACAGTAGGTCGCGTTTTTTGTCATGCATGTACATCCATGACAAATTTATGACAGAATCAAGATAGTCATACCTGTGTTGTCGTAGAAGTGTTCCATGACATTACCAAAATTATCATCAGGGAAGTGTCCACTTCCATGACGATAAATCGCGCGTCACAGAAATGCTTTCGTCAAGGGTGACTGACACGTGGCATCCACCGTAACGGAACGCGTTAAGCTATCGGGTCGGGTTTTGGATCCGATAACCCGTTAACAGCCCCGACCAATGGGGATTTTCCACGTGTAAAATCATCATTGGCTGGAGGAAACACGTGTCGGCTCATCGTTGGGACAGATGTCATCCACTCATTGGACGGAAGGCGCCTATGATACGTCGACACATGGCACGGCCCAACAAAGGCCCATTCCTGCGAAAAGGCCGGCCCGTTTCACTTGGACAAAAGGTGGCGGGCCGGCCCATGGAAAGCCTGTTAACGGCCTGTTCGCATATAGCCCATTTATAGCCCGCTAACCCAAGGCCTGTTACGTCCTATCCCAATTAGGCCCAGTAGCGTCATCTGGGCCATCCAATATGATTCTAGCCCGTTTTCACTTCTGGCCCATGTATGGCCCATGACGTCTTTCGGCCCATATGAGGCCCTATGTAACTCTTGGCCTATTAACGGCCCGTGGTGAAACTGGCCCGTGATGAACAGTGTATCATTTTACACCCATTAACGGCCCGTGGTGAAACTGGCCCATAATGAACAGTGTATCACTTTATACCCATTAACGACCCGTTATTCCGCTGGGCAGTTTCCAGCCCATGTTATCTTTCGGCCTTCTCAGAGCCAATTTATTCTTGGGCTCATTTCTAGCATTCGTTTACTTACGGCCCGTTACTGTCATTTTCTGCTTGTGGGCCAAATTCAGCCCATGGTTACAATCGGCCCGTTTGTGGTCCGTTAATACGTTGGGCCGTTTTCATAGCGTCATCAAATACGGCCTATTAACGATGGCCCGTTATGGTCGGCCCATGAACGGACGATTCCAACTCTAGCCCGTTTACGGCCATAATGCGGTCTGTTTGGCCCATGTTTGGCCAATCGATCATACGGCCCGTATAAGGCCCATTGATGATACGGCCCGCAGAAGGCCCATTGTTTCTACTGCCCGTAGAAGGCCCATTGTTTCTACGGCCCGTAGAAGGCCCACTATTTCTACGGCCAGTAGGAGGCCCAGTGTCACTACAGTAAATATTAGCCCATGGTTATTGTGGCCTAGTTTTAAAAAATAGGTTATTGCAGCCACTAACTAATCGCGGAAAAAGAACTACAATGACTAAAAGCAAACAAATAAACAAGACAACAAGGAAATAAATAAGCAAGCAACTAACGCTAGGCTATCACAGCTATTACACATATTACATCCACTGGGCATCAAAGTTCGCCACCAGTGCAAATATAGGGAACAAAGCAACATATCATATACACTGGTTGTCAAAGTTGGCTACCAGCGCAAATAAACGCCGCAGCAAAACAAATCCAGAACTGAAACCACTTTAGAAGATCTCAAGAAACAATATCCTGGGTACCCATAATGCTGGCAAGATGCTTAGCAAGCTTATTAACTTTCTCTTGTTTGGCGCTTAAATCCTCCAGCGCTTGCTATTGCACTAGAAAATATGCATCTGAATTCTGCAGGGACTTCCTCAGTCCTTGAGCTTCCTGTCGCAGCACATCTGATCGATGTCTTTCAACTTGAAGTTGAGACTCAAGAAGACGAACTGATTTAGGCAGCGAGTTTGAAGAGCTTGTGCCAGCAGTAGTGGCCAGTAACTCGAACACTACATCAAGACAGGACTTTTGGGTTCCCTCACTGTCGTCAAGATAGTTTTTATCAGCTTTCCTGGAGACCAATAGGGATGTCTCACTATCTTGAACCTTATCTGCATTACTTCCTTTACCATTGGATAACGAGGTACTGTTCTCCAATATTTTGTCCGCATTCTAAAAGAGAAACAAGCAGACACATCACATGTTTACCTTGTTGTATATGAAACTCATTTTGGTAAATGAGTTCAGTAGTAAAGTGGACAGGATAACAGCATCAAACAAACATATATCTATGTAGCATGGTCACTTTATGGTCTATATCATTCTAGTTTTTGTTGCCAAATCAAGATAGAGACACAGTTCAAATAATATTTGTTTAAGATAAAGCAAAATAGACAGAATATAAGTGTGGGTAACTATAGAGCAATAACAACACTTGTAATGTGCATGACATGAGAACATAATTGTTTATTCAATTGAAACTGAAATCAACATAGAGCAGGTTACAACATCAAACCAGTTAAAGAAACAGGTTCAAAACATACCTGTTGCGCCATTGGAGTTTCAATTCCATCCTTCAAATTTGAAAATAGTTGGTATGAGTAAATACAGTAATGCAAGAGCAAAGGAGTATGAACCATAGCTATAGAATCTGACCTGAGAACAAATCTTCTTCTCCTTTAAGCGTTGAGTTGGGATTCGGAGTGGTGGTCCTCGTGCTTTGGGCATTGCAGTTCCCTTACTAACTACTCGTGTTTGGGTGCTCTGTGGTGGAGACGGTGTTGTGTCAACTGGAACTGGGTTACTATCTGCCGGGGTTGGGGTTAGAAGGGGTGTAGCTGGTTCTCTGTCCAACTAGGTAGGGGTACAATCTACGAGAGTCTGGGTTATGTGTGGTGGATCTGGTCCTTGGGCAAGTACAACCGTGGTTCTATCTGCATCAACTGGTAGCACTATCTTTTCTGAAGACCGTGTTGTTACTCCCTTAGATACTGCCATCACACTCTCTAATTCAAATGGTTGATAAACAAGAAAAGTAATTGAAAGTATATACATTGTATGATAGACATGTGCAACGGATAGTGGGGAATAAAAGAGGGCATGAAATAATTCATATTTATGTTGTCTAACCAAACAGGATAACATGACACAATTTCACATATATGATGGCTAACTAAACAGGATAGCATGACACAATTTCACATTATGATGGCTAACTAAAAAAGATGGAAAGACATAGTTCAAAATATCAGACTATGTAAACAGGATGACATGACATAACTATATAATGTGTTTATTAAATAGGTTGGCATGCCATAATTCACATACATTCACGGATAGAATGACATAATTCAAAATATGATGACTGTAAACACTAAACAGGATGAGATGATATAACTATATGATGTATTTATTAAATGGGTTGACATGCCATAATTCAGATAGATGATGTGTATGTACTATGTAAACAGGATGGCATGATATAATTCAAATATATGATTTATATAGTAAGCAAGTAAGCAGATGGCCATCCATATATGATGTAAAAACTAAGCAATGCAAGACAACATGCATGACATGGGTAATATAACCATGCCAAGTTTGAGCATAGACCTCAGGGGGGAAATAGGACTGGTCATCAGTCTCTGAATCCTCCTCTGAGGAGCTCTCTGTAACTAGCAAGATGTCTGCTTCAGCAGGTAGCATTGTCTGCTCTGAATACCTTGTTTTCACTCCAGATACTTCCATCACCGCTTCAAATGGCTGATGCACAGGAAGAGTAGTTGAATATACAAACGTTGTCGACAAATGGAACACGTAATACAAAAAATGATAGCATGATATAATTCACATACATGATGATTGGCTAAACAGCATGGCATTGCATAATTCACATATATAATGCCTTTGCGACAAGATAGCATTGTATAATTCACATATATATTGTCTTGCAACAAGATGGCAATGCATAATTCACATATATGGTAATTAGACACTGAACAGGTGGCATTCACACAAAGCATGTCTAAATTAATCAAATGACATAGCAATGCGAGACACCATACGCACGATAGGAGCAACATAACCCTCCAAGTTAGAGCATACACCTCGGGGGGAATAGGACTGGTCATCTATCTCTGAATCCTCCTCTGAGGAGCTATCCGTAACTAGCGAGATATGTGCTTCGTCAGATAGCATAGTCTGCTCTGAAGACCTTGTTTTCACTCCAGAATTTGCCATCACCGTGTCAAATGGCTGATGCACACGAAGAGCAGTTGAATGTACTAACATTGTTGACAAATGTAATATGTAACAAAAAAAGGATGGCCTGATATAATTTACATATAAGATGACTGGCTAAGCAGGATGGCATTGCAAAATTCACATATATGATGCCTGGCTAAACAAGATGGCGTTGCATAATTCACATAAACGATGAATAAACTAAACAGATGGCATTCGCACAAAGGATGTCTAAACTAAGAAGATGACATATTTGATGTATAAAGTAAGAAATGCAAGACACCATATGCATGATATAACCAACATCAGCATGCCAAGTTAGAGCGAAGACCTCAGGGGGTAAATAGGAGTTGTCTTCTCCTTCTGAATCCCCCTCAGAACAGATATCTTCCTCTCGATTACAATCCGAAATGTGTGGAGGGGGGCTGCCTTTGCGCCTACCATGGAGCGATGTCTGCATGAAATTTTATTGCCACGCAAGGCTCATCTCTTTTGCTCTACTTGTTCAGTTCCATTGTTTACAATAATTGTCATGCATAGGAATAAAAGATAGTGAGATTATGTAAGGAGTGCATGCAGAAATCCAGAGTGATGGTAGCAACCTGTGGATAGACCCAAAACCAATAATAGCAGACAGATAATGGCTTCAGTTAAAAAATACAGATAATGGCTTCTTTACTATTTGTTTCCCACCCAACAAGAAACTCATAGTAGACACCGGAGATTAACCAGATAGTAGATAGATACTATTGATACCGGCCCCGATATGTACCCCACAACCATTTAAAAACTCAAGTTTGACCATCAGTTTGGAGCTAACTCAGAGTCTAATCGGTGAACAGGACGATAAAGTAGCATGTAATATTAAGTGATGCATAACGTAAGCAGACACGAAAGAGTGCGACCTCTCTTGCGGACCCGTGTAGTCCTCGAGGTCATCTGCTCGGTTGATCATGGTAATGTTGTTTTCATGGCTGCCAGCGGCAGGGAAGAAGATCTAAGGCGGGGAAAGACAGTCTGGAGGCCGGATCCCTGCTGTGCTGGACCCTTCTGTCGTTGGAGCAGCTGAGCTGGGGTGGACGACGGCGCAGCTGGAGCGGGACAAACCACACAAGGTTTTCTGTGACAACTATATGTAAGAGAAGTAATTCTGTAAGGGCTCGTTTGAATTGGAGGATTTCAACAATGCAGAGATAGGAAATAGACAGGAATAGGATAGGAATGCACGTGCAAAATAGAGAATTTAAAAACACATGATTTCTGCCAATCTGGGTGTTTGATTCACAACAATTGGAAGATCACAGGATGCAAAGAAGCATGGTGAGATTAAGTCAAACCACAAGAAAATGTATGGTTATAATGCTATTATGCTACTATCTCTTAGTCTTGTGCTTCATGAATAGGAATTTGAAAAGGAGGACAAGTGAAAATTAAAATTCCTACGTTTTTTATTTCAAGGAGACACTAAAGGAACAAATCTGTGTGCTCAATGGACAATACATACAAATTGTAAAGTAAAAAAGAGATGCAACAAGTGTACAACCTCTTTGGCGAAGCCATGTCGATCTCAGCGTGATTGGGTTGGCCGGTGAGGATGCTACGGCTAACTTTGCTGTCGGAGGAGGGGAAGAAGATCTTAGGCGTCTGGAGATGGAACCCGGGGTACTGCTCCGCTGTGATGGAGGGTTTCGTTGTTGGAGCAGCTCCGCTGAGTTGTACGACGCCAAGGCTGAAGCAGGACAAGGGAGACAACGAACAACGTTAACCTGAGTGGAATTCTAATAGTATCTCCAATACATGACGTAAAATACATAACCACAAAGTGCTAGGTGTAAAATACATCAGCCGATCATCTCTGAACTTAACTGTCGAAACTGAATTTTGCTGTCGAAACTGAATTTTGCTGTCGAAACTGAACGCACTAGCAAGGTGAGGCTACACGTCGGTCGACTGACTTTTTCATCTCTGGTCAGTCGATTTTGCAGCCGTTGGATATGAAATCAAGGGCCTACGGTTCATCTTCAACCTCCACCCCCTTGAGCCGCCAGCCACCACTGGCCAAACAGCAGCCCCCCGCCGCCCCGCCCGCCCTGAAAACACTCCCCACCGCCTCCCCGGCCATCCCTCTAGGCCCCCCATGCCGAGCTTTTTCTCCGGCGATCCCCACGCCACCGCCCTGCCACCGCCGGCGACCACCGCCCCCATCCTGAACCCTAAGATAGATAGTGGGTTACCTCTCCGGCGAGCCCCCCTCCCCGCTGCGGCTGGTTCTTCCTTCACCCCGGTGAGCCCCCCCCCCCTGAAAATCGACTGACCCAAAAGTCGATTCATGCGACTGAAGTGTAGCTAAATCGGAGCAGCATCGCAAGAAAGAGCAAGAGCGAGAGCAGCAGCGTGAGCAAGAGCAGACCAGGGTGGGGACTAGGAGCAAGAGCAGAGCAGCAGCGCAAGCGAGAGCTAAAGCAGCAGCAGCTCCTACTGATGTGGACGTCGCCGCCGAGGGAGCGACGTCGTGGAGGAAGTGGCCGGCGACGCCGCCGTGGATGGAGACGCATCGTGTCGGCTCGGGACCGAGCGCCGGCAGCACCTTGAGATAGAATCAAGAAGAAAATGCGGCGATTAGTGTACAACCTCTTTGGTGGTGCCGATTAGGCCGCAGCTTCATCCGACGAAACGGTGATGATGATGCTCTTCCGGTGGTGCAGGTGAAGACGGCGGTGTGGGAATGGAGGTGGCGCGAAAGACGAGGGGAACGTCGGGGCAGCTCCTTGGAGGTGGAGGACGGGGTGGCTGAACCGGCGGGACGATAAGATCGATGACGGATCCTCATCCGGTACGGTGGATGAGGGACGTCGAGGTGTTGCTGTGGACGACGTTGTCCGGGAAGAGGCTCCGGCTAGGTGGCAGACGGAGCAGGGTGTGGGGTTTCATCGCGGGTTTTTGCGGCCTCGGTGTACGAATGGGTGGCCGGATGGGATGGCAGTGGGGAACCATGGCTTAGAGACGCGCTTGTCCGAAATATGGGGTAAGTTACGAAAGTACCCCCACCAATTTGAGGCGGTTCTTTCGGTTCAGGGGTACCACGGGCATTTCGCGTGTCGGGATTTCACAGGAGGTGGGAGTTTTCACGCGCGTTGTAATTTCGGAATAGCAAGGCGCGGGTTGAGATGGAGGGAGTTGTCGGAGCACAACGAGACAAATATATATCTTAAATATTTTGGGCTAACAAGGCGCGGGTTGAAATTTCCGGACAAGCCTAACGTGTACTGTACCAAATCAATGCGCACTACAAATGTCATTCAAAACTTTGAATTCATGTTATGTTCAATTAAAACATTTCGATACATGTATAATGCATGCAACCTACTACTCAAATGAACATTTTACTGCATTCCAAACGTATATACTACCGCTTCAATATGAACTAAATTTGAATTTGTTTCTCTATTTGAATAAGATCTACAGTAATGATTGTTGTGAAGTCAAAGCATTTGAATTCGTCTCTCTGTTTTAATAAGATCTACAATCATCATTATTGTCAAGTTAAACCATCGTTTATGTATTATCTTCACAGCACACCACATGATTAGTCTCGAGTTACATATGAACTATGTGTACTATATGAACTCGAACTAGATTTTTTGAATCCACTTTATTTTGATTTCAAATCACATTACATTTCTAGCTCTAGCTAGATCTTCATAATCTAAACCATGTCTCATATGTATAATGTGTTTATCACATTATGTATGGTGCCCCGCCCCCTACGCCTACAAGTATTTAGATGTGAGTTGCAAACACCACACATTACCACAAATTCAAATAAAATGTGAGAATGTTCGATATATAGTATTGTTTAGATTGTTCGATATTTAGTTGTAAAGTGCAAACGCCACACATTATCACAAATTCAAATAAAATGTGAGATTGTTTGGTGTATAGTATGGTTTAGATTGTTCAGCATTTAGCTGTGAGTTGCAAACGCCATGCATTATCACATTATGGTATAACATGTGCACAACACGTGTATCACCGCTATATTCATACACGCAATGTTTAAAACACTATGATCTCCTATTCAAATATATGAATCCGCTTTCATATCAAATTATGATCTTTGTTAGTCTCTTACACCCACACAATCCTCTAACCTTTGTAGCTACCACTAACTTTCTCTCGTGCATGCACACGCCCTCCTCGCCATCCCCCTCCCTCGGCATTCTATCCACCGGGCACATTCATTTTTTCTTTAGATCGTTCTCCCAGAGTCTCCACAACTCCTTTCTGACACACACCAATCGATAAACCTCTCCAGCGATGCCTGCCTACAACATACACACACACCTTCAATCTCCTCCTTTATGTGTCCCTGCCTCGTGTCTCTCATACGGTCAGACACACGTGTAAACTCTCGCCCCTCCTTTCATCGATCTCACAACCGCACACTCCCCCCCCCCCCCGATCTAGCTACTAGTTGGGCCTCTCGCACCACCTCCTAGCTCCATTCTCTCTGTCTATCCGTCTCACTGGGCCTTATTTGCCACTAACAAATGGATGTACACCGACCGATCTCTCGCTATACATATAGCTAGCTAGGTCCTTATAACTCGTTTTTACCCACACGTCAATTGATCTACCTCATTAGTTGTGTCTCTCCCTTCCTTCGACAAACAACAATTGATCTACCGACCTAGTTAGGTTCGCTTACCAAACACATGGTTCCCCTTCATCATCCATGGATGCGTCCCGACTGATCTATCGTGCACAGGCACACACAGAAACACATCCCCACTTTTATTGATAACATTGCAGTTCCACCCTCAGTTTGTCTAGTAGGCCTCTCCCACCATCTTCGAGAAGCAACTCCATCACCCATCCAGCACTCTACCCCTCTCCCTCCCTCTCTCTCTCTCTCCTCTCTCTCTCTCTCTCTCTCTCTCTCTCTCTCTCTCTCTTTGTCCCATCATATTTCCCGTCCTTCAGTTATATATGGATGTCAACCGATCTCCCTCAAGACATAGCTAGGTCTCTCCTTCTCAACACATATACGAGTCGTTCTACCTCTATAGTTAGGCCTCTGCCTACCCCTCCCCCCAACCCTCCCCCCCCCCCCCACACACACTGATACATGGAGCGCTCTAGTCATGTCTCCCTGCCACACACAAACTTGACATGTGCCCTCTAATGTTCCGGTAGGCCAGTCGCCCTATATCTTTGACTTGCACACACACACACACAATTTCGATGGCTCTCTTCATCGATCTCGCACACTTGATCCTCTCTTTGACTCTATCGATAGCTATGACCCCTCCCTCTCTTCCCGTGGATTGCCTGACCCTCTATGTATGATATGGATAGGCCTCCATTTCACACACGTTGCATGCAAAAATTTGTTTGAGATGTCATCGACACATATTCCCACAAATAATTCACGAAATCAACCCCCCACCCCACCCCCACCCCAAAACAAAAAACACTCATGAATGCGGTTTGTATCTCTCACACACACCCACGTAGGTGGGGGACGTGCACGAAGAGAAGAGGTGCATGCATGGCGCACGTACTCCCGTCTCTTTCCCAACCACACCCGCGCGAGTACATGGTGGAGCTCATTTGTGTACGAAAAAGGCAGCCCACATGGTAATTTGGCACGTGTACTGGTTGTCCACTTGGTGGAGGGAGGATCGTCTACCACGGGTGAACAATCAAATTGTGACTTGACGTGTTATGTTAAAAAAAGAGGAAAATCATGTGGGTCCTACCTTAGAGGCAAGGCTCTATACACTGGAGTACTTTTGATGTGTCCCATCAACTCGCAGAACAAGGAGAAGCTTGCTTAGTACGCCGTCTCCCCCGCCCACGGGCGTGGTGGCTCACAGGATGAGGTGAAGCTTGCTCCACCTTACGCCCGCTCCCTCGCCCATGCGCGCGGTGGCTCGCAGGACGAGGAGAAAATTTACTACTCCCTCCGTTTACTCCTCGTCCCTACTACCTTGGTTATAGAGATTATATCATATTGTTTGGACTATATATGTCCTTTAGTAGACTTCAATATGAACTACTAGTACATACTCCAAACACTGATGTATATAGACGTATTTTAGAGTGTGGATTCGCTTATTTTGCTCCGTATGTAGCACTCTCCCTCGCCCCTCGACCCTCGCCCACGTGGTGGACGTGCAGCAATTCATTCGGTCTCATATAGCCAGAACGATATATACTGCACTACCATTATTGCTCGACTTCCCGAAGAGGCAAAGAGCCAATCGCAAGGTTAATATTTTGGAGATGCCAAGCGCAAGGTTATAGGAGAATGAGTAGTAGGTGCCGCGTCATTTATAAATAAAGTTTTTTTTTCTTCAGTGGCACGTACGCAATATGATAGGTTCATATGGAGAGAAAAGGAAACCGCTCCACTATATACATAGTCAGGACGGGCCAGCCTACACAGTTGCTTGCTGGGTTTGCTCTCTTCACACTCTCTCGCACAAAACGACTGTGGCCACATCTCTAACATCCCGGCAGATCACGTCCGCTTGGGGAAGGGGTGGATGCTTAGTGTAGATGCGGTGGTCGTCGCCGACGGCGAAAACCCACTATCGACACGTCCCTATCAGGGGTCCCCGTCGTTCTCTCTCACAAAGTCGGTGAGGTTGCCTTTGTCCCTTGCTCACTGCCGTGACATGGGCAGTTGCCGCCTCCCGCCGCCCTCCTCAAGGTTGAGCTACGTCCCTCAGGTACAACTCCCTTTACAGCCGGCTTGCACCACTGCTCCAGCTGCCCACATCACTCCCTGTGGATATTTATCTACTTCTTTGCCCCGCACATACCTCTACTGGCTTCTATGTATTGTATTTGTGATGAGTTTATGTCTAATCAACTAGTCCCAGTAATCTTATTATAATCATGCTTCTTCAATTTCTTTGCCACAGGGATGCTCATCTCGATTTTGGTGAAACTGCACAAAATGATCTGATGGTCAAAAGGTTGCAAACTTCATTTATTAGGAAGCTCGAACGTTACCAGCAAATTGAAGCCTGGTCAGGGTTCACGGTTCAAGGGCTAGGGTCAGCATGGATCGTTTTTTTCTTTAGCTGCCTCTGTTCCAAAATAAGTGTCAACTTTAGTAGTAGTACAACTTTGTACTAAAGTTTGCACAAAGTTGAGACACTTATTTTGGAACGGAGGGAGTACATATTTGCTATGATCTATCAATCATTGAGATGCAATAGCATGCATATTAGTCTCCTTTTTATTTGATGAAATGTTGCAACGGGCAACCTTGGATGCAAGATACATGTAACAGAAGCTGGAAACTTCATAGCATTGTACAAATTTATCTCGCTGATAAATTACAATACGTACTATACTAGTACTTCCTCCGTTCCTAAATATAAGTCTTTGTAGATATTTCACCATGAACCACATGCGGATGTATATAGATGCATTTTAAGTGTAGATTCATTCATTTTGTTCCGTATGTAGTGGAATTTCTACAAATACTTATCTACTAGCAATAGCTAGCCCCCACTACTAGGAATTCTCTATCCTCTCCTTGAACCACATCATCAAAATTGATGTAGCCGTTAGATGAAGTAAATCAGTCCATAATAGCCATCTGATCTAGACGTTGAGAGGCTCTGCACTAAGCCACATGCAAGCATGCAGAAATACTGTGGCACATGCATGTGAGTGGGTTTTAAATCACATCAACATGTCTGCATGCAAGCATGCACCGGTAGCATGCATGTAAGTGAGCTTTTAAGTACCATTAAAATGTCAAAAAGAAAAATATAATCCCATTATGTAGTAGGAGTTTGCTGATCTTTTTTCCTTACGTGGGATGATCTAAATGATGATGGGAGTTTATTTAGTTTGGCTACCACATTTGTCATGCGGTTATAGAGTTTTTTTTAGTTCTATGAAATCGATAATTTTGCGCAGAGAGATATACCGATGTTCCGCGGCAACGCGCGCGGACTCATCTAGTAATATTTAGGAACGGAGGGAGTACTATGTAAAGAGTTAGGTGTCGCACGTTGATAGTGTGAGGTGGGCCATGTAATCACCGAGCCTGCGTGTTTTCACTGCTCTTGCACGCCTCTGCTGTAAGAATGGAGAAAATTGTAATCTAGTAGTAGTACCTCCTTTTGCCGAAAGCGTGGGACATCCAGCAGTCCTACCACCTGTGTAATAAAGACCAATGAGCCGTCAAATCACATAGACCTAGCAGTAAGTTGGGCGGACGAAGCAACCATCACTCTTGCGCCAATGAGAGGTCGCGTCCGCTCTGCCCGGGCATGAATGCGGTACCGATTCTTTGGAGCGGCGCTGACTCGCCCTCTCCAGATCTAAACAAGACTTGGCCTCTCTCTCCCCTCACTGCTGCTCAAAGAGCCGGCAGGATCCGTCCGTCGAGAAGGGAAGGAGGCTTAACATTGTCCTGTCGGCGAGGGACTACCGGCGCAGCTATTCACTTTCCACCCAGCGGCGGCGCGGGAGGGCCTCCGACCCCTTCTTCTTCGCCGCCGTCTCGTTGCCCACCGAACCACGCCCCAAGAACCTTAAGGTATAATTTACTTACTCCACATGCATTGCTCTAGCTGCATGTATACCATGAATCTAGGACGTGGTTCAAAGAGCAAAGGAGTGGGGGAAAGTAGTGGGAAAAGTTGTATATAGCATGAATCTAGGACGTGGTTCAAAGAGGAAATGAAGGGGGAAAGTTGTATAGCATGGATCTAGGACGTGGTTCAAAGAGGAAAGGAATGGGGGAAAGTAGTGGGGAAAGTTGTATCGCATAAATCTAGGACGTGGTTCAAAGAGGAAAGGAAGGGGCGAAAGTACTAGTTCAAAAAGGAAAGGAAGGGACAAGGCTGTAGAGTTTGAGTAGGACTAGATTTGATGCGCTCACATAGGGAAAGGTGTCTAAAGATAACAAAACTAGGACCAACACAAATATGCTCCTTGGTTGTTTGTTCTTTGTTGCAACAGACTGTGCATGACCACAGTACATCGGTAGATGCACATGGTGCTGGTGCGTCCACTGTCCCGTGCAACTCATTACTTGTTGTTAATCTAAGGCCCTGTTTGGTTAAAAACTCCCTAGTCCCTACCTGCTTGGTTCCAGGGACTAAACATGGACTAGAGGTTATTAAATGACATGCTGCTACCTCTTGAGCTTGCGTTGGTTTTCCCCGAAGAGGAGAGGATGATGCAGCAGAGTAGCGTAAGTATTTCCCTCAGTTTTTGAGAACCAAGGTATCAATCCAGTAGGAGGTCATGCTCAAGTCCCTCGTACCTGCACAAAACGATAGCAACTCGCAACCAACGCGATTAGGGGTTGTCAATCCCTTCACGGTCACTTACGAGAGTGAGAACTGATAGATAATGTTTTTGGTATTTTTGATATAGAGATGCAAAGTGAAAAGTAAAAGGCAAAGTAAAAAAGCAAAGCAAGATTAAAGTGATGGAGATTGATATGATGAGAATAGACCCGGGGGCCATAGGTTTCACTAGTGGCTTCTCTCAAGAGCATAAGTATTCTACGGTGGGTGAACAAATTACTGTTGAGCAATTGACAGAACTGAGCATAGTTATGAGAATATCTAAGGTATGATCATGTATATAGGCATCACGTCCGTGACAAGTAGACCGGCTCCTGCCTGCATCTACTACTATTACTCCACTCATCGACCGCTATCCAGCATGCATCTAGAGTATTAAGTTAGAAACAGAGTAACGCTTTAAGCAAGATGACATGATGTAGATGTTGGAAATATGCCCTAGAGGCAATAATAAAAGCATTATTATTATATTTCCTTATTCATGATAATTTTCTTTATTCGTGCTATAATTGTGTTATCCGGAAATCGTAATACATGTGTGAATAACAGACAACAATATGTCCCTAGTGAGCCTCTAGTTGACTAGCTCGTTGATCGACAGATAGTCATGGTTTCCTGACTATGGACATTGGATGTCATTGATAACGAGATCACATCATTAGGAGAATGATGTGATGGACAAGACCCAATCCCAAACATAGCATAAGATCGCATAGTTTGTTTGCTAGAGTTTACCAATGTCAAGTATCCTTTCCTTAGACCATGAGATCGTGTAACTCCCGGATACTGTAGGAGTGCTTTGGGTGTGCCAAAAGTCACAACATAACTGGGTGACTATAAAGGTATACTACGGGTATCTCTGAAAGTGTCTGTTGGGTTGACATGGATCGAGACTGGGATTTGTCACTTCGCTTGACGGAGAGGTATCACCGGGCCCTCTCGGTAATGCATCATCATAATGAGATCAATGTGATCAAAGTGTTTGATCACGGGATCATGCATTACGGTACGAGAAAAGTGACTTGCCGGTAACGAGATTGAAAGAGGTATTGGGATACCGACGACCGAATCTCGGGCAAATAAAATACCGATTGACAAAGGGAATCGTATACGGGATTAATTGAATCCTCGACATCGTGGTTCATCCGATGAGATCATCGTGGAGCATGTGGGAGCCAACATGGGTATCCAAATCCCGCTGTTGGTTATTGCCCGAGAGCCATCTCGGTCATGTCTGCATGTCTCCCGAACCCGTAGGGTCTACACACTTAAGGTTCGGTGACGCTAGGGTTGTGAAGATATGTATATGCAGTAACCCGAATATTGTTTGGAGTCCCGGATGAGATCCCGGACATCACGGGGAGTTTCGGAATGGTCCGGAGGTAAAGAATTATATATAGAAAGTGCTGTTTTGGCCATCGGGACAAGTTTCGGGGTTATCGGTATTGTACCGGGACCACCGGAGGGTCCCGGGGGTCCACCGGGTGGGGCCACCTGCCTCGGAGGGGCCCCATGGGCTGTATGAGGAAGGGAACCAGCCCAAAGTGGGCTGGTGCGCCTCCCCCCCAAGGGCCCATGCGCCTAGGGTTGGGGGAACCCTAAAGGGGGCGCCCCCTTGCTTGGGGGGCAAGTCCCCCTCCCTGGCCACCGCCCCCCTAGGAGATTCCATCTCCTAGGGCCGGCGCCCCCCCAAGGGGCTATATAAAGGGGGGAGGGGAAGGGGGGCTGCGCACCCTTTGCACTGGCGCCTTCCTCTCCCTCTCCAACACCTCCTCCTCCTCCGTAGAGCTCGGCGAAGCCCTGTCGGAGTACTGCGGCTCCACCATCACCACGCCGTCGTGCTGCTGCTAGAGTCTTCTTCCCCAACCTCTCCTTTGCCTTGCTGGATCAAGAAGAAGGAGACGTTACGCTGACCGTACATGTGTTGAACGCGGAGGTGCTGTGCTTTCGGTGCTAGGATCTCCGGTGATTTGGATCACGGTGTATACGACTACTTCATCCCCGTTCGTTGAACGCTTCCGCTCGCGATCTACAAAGTGGTATGTAGATGCAATCTCTCTCTCCCATGACTCGTTGCTAGATGAACTCATAGATGGATCTTGGTGAAACCGTAGGAAAATTTTTGTTTTCTGCAACGTTCCCCAACAGTGGCATCATGAGCTAGGTCTATGCGTAGTTCTCTATTGCACGAGTAGAACACAATTTGTTGTGGGCGTAGATGTTGTCAACTTTCTTGCCGCTACTAGTCTTATCTTGCTTCAGCGGTATTGTGGGATGAAGCGGCCCGGACCAACCTTACACGTACTCTTACGTGAGACCGGTTCCACCGACTGACATGCACTAGTTGCATAAGGTGGCTGGCGGGTGTCTGTCTCTCCCACTTTAGTTGGAGCGGATTCGATGAAAAGGGTCCTTATGAACGGTAAATAGAAGTTGACAAATCACGTTGTGGTTTTCACGTACGTAAGAAAACGTTCTTGCCAGAACCCTAATTCAGCCACGTAAAAACTTGCAACAACAATTAGAGGACGTCTAACTTGTTTTTGCAGCAAGTGCTTTGTGATATGATATGGCCAAAGTTGTGATGAATGATGAATGATCTATATGTGATGTATGAGATGTTCATGCTATTGTAATAGGAATCACGACTTGCATGTCGATGAGTATGACAACCGGCAGGAGCCATAGGAGTTGTCTTTATTTTTTGTATGACCTGCGTGTCATTGAGAAACGCCATGTAAATTACTTTACTTTATTGCTAAACGCGTTAGCCATAGTAGTAGAAGTAATAGTTGGCGAGCAACTTCATGGAGACACGATGATGAAGATCATGATGATGAAGATCATGGTGTCAAGCCGGTGACAAGATGATCATGGAGCCCCAAGATGGAGATCGAAGGAGCTATGTGATATTGGCCATATCATGTCACGTTTATTATTTGATTGCATGTGATGTTTATCATGTTTTGCATCTTGTTTACTTAGAACGACGATAGTAAATAAGATGATCCCTCATAATAATTTCAAGAAAGTGTTCCCCCTAACTGTGCACCGTTGCGACAGTTTGTTGTTTCGAAGCACCACGTGATGATCGGGTGTAATAGATTCTAACGTTCACATACAACGGGTGTAAGACAGATTTACACACGCAAAACACTTAGGTTGACTTGACGAGCCTAGCATGTACAGACATGGCCTCGGAACACAGAAGACCGAAAGGTCGAGCATGAGTCGTATAGAATATACGATCAACATGAAGATGTTCACCGATGTTGACTAGTCCGTCTCACGTGATGAGCGGACACGGCCTAGTTGACTCGGATCATGTAATACTTAGATGACTAGAAGAGGGATGTCTATCTAAGTGGGAGTTCATTAAATAATTTGATTAAATGAACTTTATTATCATGAACTTAGTCTAAAAATTTTACAATATGTCTTGTAGATCAAATGGCCAACGTAGTCCTCAACTTCAACGCGTTCCTAGAGAAAACCAAGCTGAAAGACGATGGTAGCAACTATACGGACTGGGTCCGGAACCTGAGGATCATCCTCATAGCTGCCAAGAAAGATTATGTCCTACGAGCACCGCTGGGTGACGCACCTATTCTCCCTGCAGAACAAGACATTATGAACGCTTGGCAGTCACGCTCCGATGATTACTCCCTCGTTCAGTGCAGCATGCTTTACAGCTTAGAGCCGGGGCTCCAAAAGCGTTTTGAGAGACATGGAGCATATGAGATGTTCGAAGAGCTGAAAATGGTTTTCCAAGCTCATGCCCGGGTCGAGAGATATGAAGTCTCCGACAAATTCTTTAGCTGTAAGATGGAGGAAAATAGCTCTGTTAGTGAACACATACTCAAAATGTCTGGGTTGCACAACCGCTTGACTCAACTGGAAGTTAATCTCCCGGATGAAGCGGTCATTGACAGAATCCTCCAGTCGCTTCCACCTAGCTACAAGAGCTTTGTGATGAACAACAATATGCAGGGGATGGTAAAGACCATTCCTGAGGTATATGCTATGCTGAAATCAGCAGAGGTAGAAATCAAGAAGGAGCATCAAGTGTTGATGGTGAATAAAACCACTAAGTTCAAGAAGGGCAAGGGTAAAAAGAACTTCAAGAAGGACAGCAAGGAAGTTGCCGCGCCCGGTAAGCAAGTTGCCGGAAAGAAGCCAAAGAATGGACCCAAGCCCGAGACTGAGTGTTTTTATTGCAAGGGAAGTGGTCACTGGAAGCGGAACTGCCCCAAATACTTAGCGGACAAGAAGGCCGGCAAAACAAAAGGTATATGTGATATACATGTAACTGATGTGTACCTTACCAGTACTCGTAGTAGCTCTTGGGTATTTGATACCAGTGCAGTTGCTCACATTTGTAACTCAAAACAGGAGCTGCGGAATAAACAGAGACTGGCGAAGGACGAGGTGACGATGCGCGTCGGGAATGGTTCCAAGGTCGATGTGATCGCCATCGGCACGCTGCCTCTACATTTACCTACAGGATTAGTTTTAAACCTCAATATTTGTTATTTAGTGTCAAGTTTGAGCATGAACATTGTGTCTGGATCTCGTTTAATTCGAGATGGCTACTCATTTAAATCCGAGAATAATGGTTGTTCTATTTATATGAGAGATATGTTTTATGGTCATGCTCCGATGGTTAATGGTTTATTCTTAATGAATCTCGTACGTGATGATACACATATTCATAGTGTGAATACCAAAAGAGTTAAAGTTGATAACAATAGTCCCACATATTTGTGGCACTGCCGCCTTGGTCACATAGGTGTCAAACGCATGAAGAAGCTCCATGTAGATGGACTTTTAGAGTCTCTTGATTATGAATCATTTGACACGTGCGAACCATGCCTCATGGGTAAAATGACCAAGACTCCGTTCTCAGGAACAATGGAGCGAGCAACCAACTTATTGGAAATCATACATACCGATGTGTGCGGTCCAATGAGTGTTGAGGCTCGCGGTGGCTATCGTTATGTTCTCACCCTCACTGATGACTTGAGTAGATATGGGTATGTCTACTTAATGAAACACAAGTCTGAGACCTTTGAAAAGTTCAAGGAATTTCAGAGTGAGGTTGAAAATCAACATGAGAGAAAGATCAAGTTTCTACGATCAGATCGTGGAGGAGAATACTGGAGTCACGAATTTGGCACACACTTAAGAAAATGTGGAATAGTTTCACAACTCACGCCGCCTGGAACACCTCAGCGTAATGGTGTGTCCGAACGTCGTAATCGCACTCTATTAGATATGGTGTGATCTATGATGTCTCTTACCGACTTACCGCTATCTTTTTGGGGCTATGCTTTAGAGACTGCCGCATTCACTTTAAATAGGGCTCCGTCGAAATCCGTTGAGACGACACCGTATGAATTATGGTTTGGGAAGAAACCTAAGCTGTCGTTTCTAAAAGTTTGGGGATGTGATGCTTATGTCAAGAAACTTCAACCTGAAAAGCTCGAACCCAAGTCGGAAAAATGCGTCTTCATAGGATACCCTAAAGAAACTGTTGGGTATACCTTCTACCTCAGATCCGAAGGCAAGATCTTTGTTGCCAAGAATGGATCCTTTCTAAAGAAAGAGTTTCTCTCGAAAGAAGTAAGTGGGAGGAAAGTAGAACTTGATGAAGTGTTACCTCTTGAACCGGAAAATGGCGAAACTCAAGAAAACGTTTCTGAGGTACCTGCACCGACTAGAGAGGAAATTAATGATGATGATCAAGATACTTCTAATCAAGCTCCTACTGAAATTCGAAGGTCCACAAGGACACGTTCCGCACCAAAGTGGTACGGCAACCCTGTCTTGGAAATCATGTTGTTAGACAACGGTGAACCTTCGAACTATGAGGAAGCAATGGCGGGCCCGGATTCCGACAAATGGCTGGAAGCCATGAAATCCGAGATAGGATCCATGTATGAAAACGAAGTATGGACTTTGACTGACTTGCCCGTTGAACGGCGAGCCATAGAAAATAAATGGATTTTTAAGAAGAAGATAGACGCGGATGGTAATGTGACCATCTATAAAGCTCGGCTTGTCGCTAAGGGTTATCGACAAGTTCAAGGGGTTGACTACGATGAGACTTTCTCACCGGTAGCGAAGCTGAAGTCCGTCCAAATCATGTTAATTGCCGCATTCTATGATTATGAAATATGGCAAATGGACGTCAAAACGGCATTCCTTAATGGTTTCCTTAAGGAAGAATTGTATATGATGCAGCCGGAAGGTTTTGTCGATCCTAAGAATGCTGACAAGGTGTGCAAGCTCCAACGCTCGATTTAGGGGCTGGTGCAAGCATCTCGGAGTTGGAACATTCGCTTTGATGAGATGATTAAAGAGTTTGGGTTTACGCAGACTTGTGGAGAAGCCTGCGTTTACAAGAAAGTGAGTGGGAGCTCTGTAGCATTTCTCATACTATATGTAGATGACATACTTTTGATGGGAAATGATATAGAACTCTTGGACAGCATTAAGGCCTACTTGAATAAAAGTTTTTCAATGAAGGACCTTGGAGAAGCTGCTTATATATTAGGCATCAAGATCTATAGAGATAGATCGAGATGCCTCATAGGTCTTTCACAAAGCACATACCTTGATAAGATATTGAAGAAATTCAATATGGATCAATCTAAGAAAGGGTTCTTACCTGTGTTACAAGGTGTGAAACTGAGCTCAGCTCAATGTCCGACCACGGCAGAAGATATAGAAGAGATGAGTGTCATCCCCTATGCCTCATCCATGGGTTCTATTATGTATGCCATGCTGTGTACCAGACCTGATGTAAACCTTGCCGTAAGTTTGGTGGGAAGGTACCAAAGTAATCCCGGCAAGGAACACTGGACAACGGTCAAGAATATCCTGAAGTACCTAAAAAGGACCAAGGAAATGTTTCTCGTTTATGGAGGTGACGAAGAGCTCGTCGTAAAGGGTTACGTCGATGCTAGCTTCGACACAGATCTGGATGACTCTAAGTCACAAACCGGATACGTGTATATTTTGAATGGTGGGGCAGTAAGCTGGTGCAGTTGCAAGCAAAGCGTCGTGGCGGGATCTACATGTGAAGCGGAGTACATGGCAGCCTTGGAGGCAGCACATGAAGAAATTTGGGTGAAGGAGTTCATCACCGACCTCGGAGTCATACCCAATGCGTCGGGGCCAATCAAGCTCTTCTGTGACAACACTGGAGCTATTGCACTTGCAAAGGAGACCAGGTTTCACAAGAAGACCAGGCACATCAAGCGTCGCTTCAACTCCATTTGTGAAAATGTTCAAGATGGAGACATAGAAATTTGTAAAGTGCACACGGATCTGAATGTCGCAGATCCGTTGACTAAACCTCTCCCTAAGGCAAAACATGATCAGCACCAGAACTCTATGGGTGTTCGATTCATCACAATGTAACTAGATTATTGACTCTAGTGCAAGTGGGAGACTGTTGGAAATATGCCCTAGAGGCAATAATAAAAGCATTATTATTATATTTCCTTATTCATGATAATTGTCTTTATTCGTGCTATAATTGTGTTATCCGGAAATCGTAATACATGTGTGAATAACAGACAACAATATGTCCCTAGTGAGCCTCTAGTTGACTAGCTCGTTGATCGACAGATAGTCATGGTTTCCTGACTATGGACATTGGATGTCATTGATAACGAGATCACATCATTAGGAGAATGATGTGATGGACAAGACCCAATCCTAAACATAGCATAAGATCGCATAGTTCGTTTGCTAGAGTTTTCCAATGTCAAGTATCCTTTCCTTAGACCATGAGATCGTGTAACTCCCGGATACCGTAGGAGTGCTTTGGGTGTGCCAAACGTCACAACGTAACTGGGTGACTATAAAGGTATACTACGGGTATCTCTGAAAGTGTCTGTTGGGTTGACATGGATCGAGACTGGGATTTGTCACTCCGCTTGACGGAGAGGTATCACCGGGCCCTCTCGGTAATGCATTATCATAATGAGCTGAATGTGATCAAAGTGTTTGATCACGGGATCATGCATTACGGTACGAGAAAAGTGACTTGCCGGTAACAAGATTGAACGAGGTATTGGGATACCGATGATCGAATCTCGGGCAAGTAAAATACCGATTGACAAAGGGAATCGTATACGGGATTAATTGAATCATCGACATCGTGGTTCATCCGATGAG
Source organism: Aegilops umbellulata (assembly GCA_032464435.1). Classification (NCBI taxonomy): domain Eukaryota; kingdom Viridiplantae; phylum Streptophyta; class Magnoliopsida; order Poales; family Poaceae; genus Aegilops; species Aegilops umbellulata. Next base: position 124,924,334 of record CP136058.1, read on the forward strand.
ATCATTGTGGAGCATGTGGGAGCCAACATGGGTATCCAGATCCCGCTGTTGGTTATTGCCCGAGAGCCATCTCGGTCATGTCTGCATGTCTCCCAAACCCGTAGGGTCTACACACTTAAGGTTCGGTGGCGCTAGGGTTGTGAAGATATGTATATGCAGTAACCCGAATATTGTTCGGAGTCCCGGATGAGATCCCGGACGTCACGAGGAGTTTCGGAATGGTCCGGAGGTAAAGAATTATATATAGAAAGTGCTTTTTTGGCCATCGGGACAAGTTTCGGGGTTATCGGTATTGTACCGGGACCACCGGAGGGTCCCGGGGGTCCACCGGGTGGGGCCACCTGCCTCGGAGGGGCCCCATGGGCTGTATGAGGAAGGGAACCAGCCCAAAGTGGGCTGGTGCGCCTCCCCCCCAAGGGCCCATGCGCCTAGGGTTGGGGGGAACCCTAAAGGGGGCGCCCCCTTGCTTGGGGGGCAAGTCCCCCTCCCTGGCCGCCGCCCCCCCTAGGAGATTCCATCTCCTAGGGCCGGCGCCCCCCCCCAAGGGGCTATATAAAGGGGCGAGGGGAAGGGGGGCTGCGCACCCTTTGCCCTGGCGCCTCCCTCTCCCTCTCCAACACCTCCTCCTCCTCCGTAGAGCTCGGCGAAGCCCTGTCGGAGTACTGCGGCTCCACCATCACCACGCCGTCGTGCTGCTGCTGGAGTCTTCTTCCCCAACCTCTCCTTTGCCTTGCTGGATCAAGAAGAAGGAGACGTTACGCTGACCTTACATGTGTTGAACGCGGAGGTGTCGTGCTTTCAGTGCTAGGATCTCCGGTGATTTGGATCACGGTGTATACGACTACTTCATCCCCGTTCGTTGAACGCTTCCGCTCGCGATCTACAAAGTGGTATGTAGATGCAATCTCTCTCTCCCATGACTCGTTGCTAGATGAACTCATAGATGGATCTTGGTGAAACCGTAGGAAAATTTTTGTTTTCTGCAACGTTCCCCAACAGTAGAGAGATAAATTCATGCAATATGAAATAAACCCCATCTTGTTATTCTCGATGGCAACGATGCAATACGTGCCTTGATGCCCCTTTTGTCACTGGGAAAGGACACCGCAAGATCGAACCCAAAGCTAAGCACTTCTCCCATGGCAAGAAAAACCAATCTAGTAGGCCAAACCAAACTGATAATTCGAAGAGACTTGCAAAGATAACCAATCATACATAAAAGAATACAGAGAAGATTCAAATATTATTCATAGATAGACTTGATCATAAACCCACAATTCATCGGTCTCAACAAACACACCGCAAAAAGAAGATTACATCGAATAGATCTCCACAAGAGATGGGGAGAACTTTGTATTGAGATCCAAAAAGAGAGAAGAAGCCATCTAGCTAATAACTATGGACCCGAAGGTGTGAGGTAAACTACTCACACTTCATCGGAGAGGCTATGATAATGTAGAAGCCCTCCGTGATGACGGCCCTCTGTGGAGCTCCGAAACAGGCCCCAAGATGGGATCTCGTGGATACAGAAGGTTGTTGCGGTGGAATTAGGTTTTTGGCTCCTGTTCTGATCGTTTGGGGGTACGTAGGTATATATAGGAGGAAGGAGTATGTCGGTGGAGGTTCGAGGGGCCCACGTGGCAGGGGGCGCGCCCTATGGGTGGGGGCGCCCCCCACCCTCGTGACCGCCTCTCTGATGCCTTGGCGTAGTGTCCAAGTCCCCTGGATCACGTTCGGTGAGAAAATCACGTTCCCGGAGATTTTATTCCGTTTGGACTTCGTTTGATATTTTGTTTCTTCGAAACACTGAAATAGGCAAAAAAAACAACAATTCTGGGCTGGGCCTCCGGTTAATAGGTTAGTCCCAAAAATAATATAAAAGTGGAAAAATAAAGCCCAATATAGTCCAAAACAGTAGATAATATAGCATGGAGCAATCAAAAATTATAGATACGTTGGAGACGTATCAGGCATCCCCAAGCTTAATTCTTGCTCGTCCTCGAGTAGGTAAATGATAAAAAGAGAATTTTTGATGCGGAGTGCTACTTGGCATACTTTCAATGTAAAACTTCTTAATTGTGGTATGAATATTCAGATTCGAAAGATTCAAGACAAAAGTTCATATTGACATAAAAATAATAATACTTCAAGCATACTAATAAAGCAATTATGTCTTCTCGAAATAACATGGCAAAAGAAAGTTATCCCTACAAAATCATATAGTCTGGCTATGCTCCATCTTCACCACACAAAGTATTTAAATCATGCACAACCCCGATGACAAGCAAAGCAATTGTTTCATACTTTAACATTTTCAAAACTTTTTCAACCTTCACGCAATACATGAGCGTGAGCCATGGATATAGCACTATATGTGGAATAGAACGGTGGTTGTGGAGAAGACAAAAAGAGGGGAAGATAGTCTCACATCAACTAGGCGTATCAACGGGCTATGGAGATGCAGACTAAGGCATAGCCTAGTGGTGGGAAGGGGCTGATGCCTTCCCACCCACCCAGGTTCAAGGCATGGTACTTGCAATTTGGGTTTGTTGCACCAGTTATACTGTAGGGGGTTCCCTTACAGTCTTTCTGTAAAAAAAGGGCTATGGAGATGCCCATTAATAGATATCAATGTGAGTGAGTAGGGATTGCCATGCAACGGATGCACTAGAGCTATAAGTATATGAAAGCTCAACAAAAGAAACTAAGTGGGTGTGCATCCAACTCGCTTGCTCACGAAGACCTAGATTGGTAGGAAAAGACCATCGCTCGTCCCCGGCCTCCACTCATAAGGAGGACAATCAATAAACACCTAATGCTCTGACTTCGTTACATAACAGTTCACCATACGTGCATGCTACCGGAATCACAAACTTCAACGCAAGTATTCTTTAAATTAACAACTACTCAACTAGCATGACTCTAATATTATTACCTCCATATGTCAAAACAATTATCATGCTTCAATCTTTTCTTAGTATTCAACGCACTCAAAAGAAAATTTCACAAATGATGAATACCAAGCATATTAATATTAAGCAATTTACCATGCTATTAAGACTCTCAAAATGATCTAAGTGAAGCATGAGAGATCAATAGTTTCTATAAAACAAGTCCACCACCGTGCTCTAATAGATCTAAGTGAAGCACATAGAGCAAAATTATCACGCTCAAAAGATATAAGTGAAGCACATAGAGCAAAATTACATAGGTCAAAAGATATAAGTGAAGCTCAAAGAGTATTCTAACAAATTTTAATTCATAAATGGCTCTCTAAAAGGTGTGTACAGCGAGGATGATTGTGGCACAATAACAAAAAAAGAAACAAATAATACAAGACGCTCCAAGCAAAACACATATCATGTTGGTGAACAAAAATATAGCTCCAAGTAAAATACCGATGGAAGTAGACGAAGGAGGGGATGCCTTCCGGGGCATCCCCAAGCTTTGAATTTTTGGTGTCCTTGGATTATCTTTGGGGTGCCATGGGCATCCCCAAGCTTAGGCTCTTGCCACTCCTTGTTCCATAATCCATCAAAAGATTTCACCCAAAACTTGAAAACTTCACAACACAAAACTCAATAGAAATCTCATGAGCTCCGTTAGAGAAAGAAAACATTAAACCACTTCAAGGTACTGTAATGAACTCATTCTTTATTTATATTGGTGTTAAACCTACTGTATTCCAACTTCTCTATGGATTATAAACTATTTTACTAGCCATAGATTCATCAAAATAAGCAAACAACACACGAAAAACAGAATCTGTCAAAAACAGAACAGTCTGTAGTAATCTGTAACTAACGCAAACTTCCGGAACTCCAACAAATCTACCAAAATTAGACGACCTAGAAAATTTGTTTATTGATCAGCAGCAATTGGAATCAGAATATTATCACATTCTGGTGATTTTTAATAATTCGGGCACTTAGCGCAAAATTTTTGGAAATTACAGCAAGATCAAATAACTATCATCCAAGAAGATCCAATAGGTCTAGCTTGGCACAAACACTAACTAAAACACAAAACCACATCTAAATAGAAGGTAGATGGATTATTTATTCCTAAACAGAAGCAAAAACAAAAAACTCAAAATAAAATTGGGTTGCCTCCTAACAAGCGCTATCGTTTAACGCCCCTAGCTAGGCATAAAAGCGAGGATAGATTTAGGTATTGCCATCTTTGGTAGGCAATCCATAGGTAGTTCTCATAATAGTTTCATATGGCAATCTTATTTTCTTTTTAGGAAAGTGTTCCATGCCCTTATTTAATGGAAATTGAAATCTAATATTCCCTTCCTTCATATCAATAATCGCACCAACCGTTCTAAGGAAAGGTCTACCAAGAATAATAGGGCAAGAAGGATTGCAATCTATATCAAGAACGATAAAATCTAGGGGCACATAATTCCTATTTGTAACAATAAGAACATCATTAATTCCACCCATAGGTTTTTTAATAGTGGAATCCGCAAGATGCAAGTTTAGAGAGCAATCGTCAAAGTCATGGAAATTTAGCAAATCACACAAAGTTTTGGGGATAGTGGAGACACTAGCACCCAAATCACACAAAGCATAAAACTCATGATCTTTAATTTTAATTTTAATAGTTGGTTCCCACTCATCATAGAGTTTTCTAGGGATAGAAATGTTCAACTCAAGTTTTTCTTCATAGGATTGCATCAAGGCATCAACAATATGTTCGGTAAAGGCTTTCTTTTGACTATAAGCATGAGGAGAATTTGGCACGGATTGCAACAAGGAAATACAATCAATTGGAGAGCAAATCTCATAATTAAATTCCTTGAAATCCAATATAGTGGGTTTAGCAACATCTAGGGTTTTATTTCTTTCAATCCCACTTTCATCAATTTCATCATAAAGGTCTAAATATTCCAAATTTTTAGAACGCCTTCTAGGTAAAGGAAGATCATATTCAGTTTCATCAAGATTCATATTGCAAAACAAAGATTTGATAGGGGACACATCAATAACTTTTAGATCTTCATCTTGATTTTCATAGGAATTGGAAGAACACTGTCGGTGTACTAAAGTAGGGGTACCTTAGTACCCCAGACTTGTGCACGGGCAGTTGTAGCACCCTGCGGCAAGGCCCGCCCAGGAAGCGCCAAGAGAAGACCAAGCATTCAAGACAAGGCCCCCAGCAAGAGGAGCTTGCCGGGCCAAGAAGACAAGGCCCCCGGCAAGAGGGGCTTGCCGGGCCAAGAAGACAAGGCCCCGGCAAGAGGAGCTTGCCGGGACGACTAAGCCCATGTAATACCATCCAAGAACAAAGTATAAGAGACAGAAGATCGAGACCCCGACAAGAGGAGCTTGTCGGGAAGGCCGAACCCAGGCACCACGAGAGAAGCCCGCCACGGCGCGCCATGCGCCCCGGCAAGGCCTGATAGCCGGCAAGCTATCAGGCACAGGAAGACGACCCCCGCGGCAAGCCACTTGCCGCGGCAAATCGCCACCTCAGGACTGCGCTCCAGCTCGCCCGCCCACGCGTCGCTCCGGGGCATCCCCCAAGGGCACGTGGCGGGGCACCGCGCAGCCTGGGGCATGCGGAGGCATGCAGCCACCATCGTGGCGAGCGGTGGCGCACCTAACGGTCCGCCTCGGTGCTGTCCAGGCGACCGTGACGGGCATTTAATGCCCTTGTCCCCTACCGTCAGAAGTAGGTATGATAACACTATGCCGCGCTGCAGCGCCACTGCTCCCGCACTGTTACAACTACCACCCCTTTTACACTTTTACCCCTTTCTCTTACGTTGACACCTGTCGGTGACCCCTTTGAGCTATAAAAGGAGGCCCGTGTGCAACGTAGAAGGGGTTCCGGGGTTCGGTCGAGCCCGGGTTCGGTTCCCCTCGGTTCGGAGATTGGGAATCCAGACAGCCATACGCTCGGTGTAGCTAGCTCTCCAAGCTCCCGAGCTCCCCAGTTCAATACAACCAAGTAGGAGTAGGGTTTTACGCGTCCATCGCGGCCCGAACCTGGGTAAACCGCCCGTGTGCTCGCCTCGATCTGCTCTCCGTGCTCCCTCCGCCCCCCTCACCGGACAACGAAAGGGGCTCCGGCCCCATAGGTGCTCGCGGGGGACGCCGTCCGCCCCGACATCTTTGGCGCGCCAGGTAGGGGGGGGGCCGGGGGACAGCCCGCTCCTGCGGATCCCAGGATCCGTCCAGTCGAAGCAGGTGTCCCCGATAAGCCTTGCTCCGGCAAGCAGATCAGCAGTCTGAACGCTGAGGAACAGTCCGCTCCTGCGGATCCGAGGATCTGTCCAGTTGAAGTGGGGGTTCCCGACAAGCAGACTGCTGAGGAACAGTCCGCTCCTGCGGATCCGAGGATCTGTCCAGTTGAAGCGGGGGTTCCCGACAAGCAGACTGCTGAGGAACAGTCCGCTCCTGCGGATCCGAGGATCTGTCCAGTTGAAGCGGGGGTTCCCGACAAGCTTTGGCATTCTTTCCCACGGGCTCGTGTGCGGCCCTCCTCGAGTATCCACTCGCGCAGAGACTGGGCAAGAAGCAGCTGCTCCTTGAGGAGGACCGCCTTCTGGCCGCTGGACGAACGATTCGCCACCAGCGAACTCTGCGCCGCTCCCGTAGCCGCAGAAGTTAGCGCCAGAAGTCACGAGAAGGGCGACCTCGTTCCCCGGCGCGCCTCGTCCGCCGGGGTGCCGAACGAGTTGACGCCGACCGTGGGAGGAATCTTGCCAGCGCGGTTGCCGGAACCTGTTCCGCCAACCATCCTCTCTGCCCAAGTCTTGCCGCAGTTGCATGTGATCCTTGGTGCAGAGAGGGGCGCGGATCCCCAAGCATAGCTACGCCTGGCTCCAGAGGGTCGTGAGGCCCTGCGCCTTTGCCTACCCCCAGGATGGGCTGGATGCTGCCCAAGGAGGTTTTACCCTACCGGGCGGCAAGCGATAAGAAAAGATAAGTTGCCGGAGCTCGAGCAATTGCCCCATCAATTTTTAAGAGTTATCTCCCTCGAACGACCGAGCCTTGGTTGGGAAGCCTGAACGCGGAAGGACCGGCACGAGACTGGTTGCGCCCTCATTTCGTTTCGAGTCCGCTCAACGACTTGAGTGTGCTACACCCCGAGTAGCGTCCTCACTTTGTTTCGAGCTCGCCCGGCACCCTAAGCGTGCTGCGACCGCAGTCGCACCTCTTACTTTGCCTCGAGCCTGCTCAACAATCTGAGTGAGCGGCAACCAGCCCCGGCGAGGTTTCTTGCCGGTGGTAGCCCCGCCAGCGGGTCGCTGACGTCCCGCACTCGGCGCCCGTGGCAAGGCGGAGGCCTACGCCGGCAAGTCCCCGAAAACGTAGGGCGGAAACAAACAAGGCGCCGGTCAAGTAGAGGAGATAACAGTGCGATGCATTGCCTAAGATAAAAAGTTGTATTCCAAAAATGCCTTACTACTGCTCTAACCAGCCGTTTCCATGGCATATTTGACAGCGGCAGGGAAAGGAGATAAAAGAAAGGGGCAGGCGGCCTAGTCCACGCGGTCGCCCTCGATCCTCTTGACCCCGGCCGCCTTCTTGACGATAGGGGCGATGAGGGCCCGGATCCCCGTCAGGTCTGCGTTCTCCGGCAAGGGCCTGAGGACGTTAGTAAGCCTGATGTCGGGGTTGCGGAAAACGATCTTCACCAGCACCCTCTCGAGGGCCCCGGAGATGGCCTCCCGCGTCTCGTCGGCCAGCTCCTTCGGAAGCGACGTTCGGAGGTGCTGGAGCGCCTGCACCACCCCCTGGAAGAAGGAAGTGAGCTTGGCGCTGGGCACGACGTCCTCGTCGGTGAGGGACTGGTGGCCCTCGATCCCCAGCAGCGTCAGCTCCTTGTCGATGGTGGCGGCGATGTCGACGAGGCCCTCGGTCCACCGCTCCACCGTATCCCTGAAGGTGTTCTGGGAAACGGCGGCGCGCCTCAGCAGCTCCTCGTTGCCGTCGACCTCCTTCCGTAAAGCCGCCTCCCGCTCCTTAGCGCTGTTCAGCGCCTTGCCGAGCGCCTCCAATTTCAGTTCCAGAGTGGAGTTGGAGTTCTTGGCGGCGTCAAGCTCCCGGATCTTCCCGGCGAAGCGACCCTGAAGCTCACCGAGGATGAGCGCACCCTTCTCGCGCTCCTGCCAGAGCGCGGCGAGCTCCTCGTCCTTCGCCTTGAAGTCGGAATCGAGCTGCGCCACCCTCGCCTCCAGCCCCTTCTTGGTGACCTCAGCGGCTGCAGCAGCGTCCCACGCCTTCTTCAGGTCTCCGCTGAGCGCCCGCTCGCGCGCGGCAACCTCCTCCTCGTGGTTGGCGAGGCTGGCCGTTTTCAGCACCAGCTCGCCTTCCCGCGCGGATAACTCCGCGGCGGCAAGCCTCTGCTGCTCCTCGGCCTCCGCCTTCTCAAGGATGAAGGCCGTCCGCGCCTCGCCAAGCTGCCTCCGCTCCTCCGCTAGGGACTGGATGGCCTGCTGGTTGAGCTCCCGGAGCTCGGCGGCGCGCTTCTCCATGTCCGCACCCGCCTTCGCGACAAGGGCCTCTCGCCGCTCCACTTTGGCCTGCCGGGCCCGGTAGAGCGACACAAGCCTACGGAACAGCTGCTCCTCCTCGGGCTCATTGCCGCTGGAGTTTGGCACGTCCACCACCGTCAGCCCGACGGAGGCAAGCACCTCTCCGTCCAAGGCCTCCCCCTCAACAGGCGCCCTGGAGCTCGACTCCCAGGGGAGCCTGATGAAGACGCCGTCGCCTGCTTTCAGGTAGGCGCCCGCCGGGGGCTCCTCGGAGTCCGCCGCGGCGGCGGCGGCAGGGTCGCTGGCCGGCGGAGTGCCCGACGCCCCCGTCACCTCGGGGCCGTCAGCACGATTACCGGTCCCCTCGCCCCAGGCGGCCGCGTCGGCTTTGGTGGCCTCGGCCTCCCCGTCGCCCGCGGGGATATCAACGCCGTCCGCCTCCCGAGCGACGGCAACGTCGTCGGCATCGCCATGCGCGGCCTCCTCGACGACGACCTCAGCATCTATCGAATCCGAGGCGGGCGGGTCTGAGGAAAGGAGAAAGATCAATCGAACGAGTCAAAGGAAGAAAAGACCAAGGGGAGCTTTTCTGCGCAAGGGGGAGTTACCGGCGACGGGGTCCGAAGCCGCGCTCGCCGCGGCTGGAGGATCGTTGGCCGCGTCCCCCGTCGGAAGGTCCTCCCTTGCCGGGGGCTCCTCCCTCGCCGGGGATCTCTCCCTTGGCAGGGTAGTAGACGCGGTCGGCACGGCGGGGGCGCCCTCTGGATGCGCCCGCCGGAGCTGCTCCGCTCCTGCCCAAAAGCAACAACTTCGCATCAACGACAAGAAGAAGGAGGGCTCGCGTACGCGCCAAGCGGCAGGAGCAAGTCATGTGCTCACGCTGGGGGCTGCGTTGCGGGCTGCCCTGAGGATCCCCTGCCGGGTCCGGTAAGGGCGCCTCCGACACGACCTCGCTTGCCGGGGGAGATTCGTCATCAAGGATGACCCACGAGATCCTCGATCTCTTCGCTCTCCTCTGAGCCAGGGTCCTGAAAAGGGGACCGGGTTAAGGGAAGGGCGAACGAGCTGTCGAACAAGACAAACCAACAGGGAAAAAGATATGAGCTCCATAGGGAACTTACTCTCCGTCCTCCTCGTCGTCGGAGCTGAGCGCAGAATAGTCGAAAACCGGCTCGGCCCTGACGCGGGGGGACAGGGGAGTGGGTTCCCGGGGCCGCTTGGCAGGGGCAGTAGGTGACTCCGCCCCCGTCGACGCCGCGGCGCGGGGCGCAGCGGCAACCGAAGCCCCAGCCTGCGAAGACCCCGCTCCCGCTGCCGACCCGGCCCTGCGGAGGCGCCTCCTCGGCTGGGCCGGGGGCTCCGCCTGCGACGAGCCGCCCGGAGGCTGCAGGAAGGCAACGCCGACCTCCGGCAAGCCACTCGCGTCTTGGGCAGGCTCGTCCTCGCCGCCGTGCCCGGCTGGTTCCCCCTGGTCGACAAGCTCCGTCGGATCGGCGAGGCTCTCTGCCTCTGCCGCCTCTGCCTCGGCCTCGGTGAACCCAGCTTCGCCCGCGGCCGCGGCGGCCGCCGCCTCCTCCATCCTGGAGGCAATGTAAGCAAACTCCGCCGCGGTGGTGTCTCGGGTGAGGCCATCCTTCTCGGCGGGATTGACTGGCTCCTCCTCCAGGCCGTCGAAGAAGGCCCGCACGACATCCTCCGACGGCTCCTGCCAGGTCGCATTGACCCCATGCGAGTCGCACAATGGCATCATCGCAAGGAGATGGCTGAGCGACGAGTTGTTGCACAAGGGAACGACGCCCGGCGGCAGCCAGAACCACTCCGGGTGGTCGGGGTCGTGCTTGAACAACTCCTTCAACATCGCGTCGTGCTCCAGCACGGTGAAGTTGAAATTGAGGCCCGGACGCAGCCTCATGATGTCCGCCGCATTCTGGAACTCCCAGGCCGGCCTCCCCCTCTCTTGCAAGGGGGCGATCCGGCGGCGAAGGAAATCCGCGCCGACGGTGAGACCGGCGAGCCTGAGACGCAGGATCCGGGTGATGGCGATCTTCAATTTGGCATCGTCCGGGGACACCTCGCTCCAGCCATCGCCGCGCACCACCGGAGTTCGGCGCACGACGGTGAACGGCTGCGGATGGTCCTCGACAATCAAGCACCATTCCGCCCTCCACTCCTCCCACCTGCCGCGGAGGTCCCCATCTAAGTAGGCCTCCTTCTTGCCGGACCGGGAAACCCAGGCGATCCCACCGGACAGCGGCTCTCCTTTCTCCACCCGAGGGGCAAAGAAGTGCCGGAAGAGGGCCACGTTGGGACGAACTCCGACGAAGTTCTCGCAGAGGTGCGCGAAGACCGCCATTGTCAGGACGGCATTGGGGGTAAAGTCGAGGAGGTGGAGGCCATAGGTGTTCATGATATCACAGAAGAACTCCGAGTAAGGCGGGCAGAGCCCGCAGTAGAAGAAGACGACGAAGAAAGGATACCCGGTCGGGTACTGCTTCTGGGCGTCGGCGGGAAGCACCCGCGTGCGCGGATGCGCTCGCGTCTTCGTCGACCAGAAGAGGCTGTACTTGTCCCTCAGCTCCACCGCACCGAGCTGGGGGGGGAACGTCGCCGTCTCCTTCCGAAGCGCTTCGAGCCGTAGCGCCTCGGCCGATTTCGCGGCCTTCCCCTTCGCCTTATCGCTCTTCGGGGCCATGGCGGGGGCGGGGAAGGGGGATCGTCGAAGTTGACGGCACCGGGCGCTCCAAGGACAGATCGCTGCTGCCTCCGGGAGAAGGAGGTGGCAGAGGTTTTAGAGAGGTAGCAACCAAGGGAAGGGCGAACCGCCCCTACTTTCCTCCGCTTATAAGGGGAAGAGGTGGGGGGGGACGCTTCGCCTCTCCGAATAAAGAGATCGTGCGCGACGTGACGCGCGCCTGCGCGGTTCAGCCCCGCGCACGCCACCCACGTCACGCTCACCCCGCTCGCCCCGCCCCCGCGACGCCGCGATAAGCGCGCGCCGCCTGGGGAAGGTGCGACGGGTGCGGAGTTAAGGAGCAGCGCGACCAAGGCCACGCGTGCTCGTGCACTGTTAGGGCCTGGCCCAACGACGCTCGGCACCGTGTGTGGCCCAGGCCCGGGGGCTCCTGTCGGTGTACTAAAGTAGGGGTACCTTAGTACCCCAGACTTGTGCACGGGCAGTTGTAGCACCCTGCGGCAAGGCCCGCCCAGGAAGCGCCAAGAGAAGACCAAGCATTCAAGACAAGGCCCCCGGCAAGAGGAGCTTGCCGGGCCAAGAAGACAAGGCCCCCGGCAAGAGGAGCTTGCCGGGCCAAGAAGACAAGGCCCCGGCAAGAGGAGCTTGCCGGGACGACTAAGCCCATGTAATACCATCCAAGAACAAAGTATAAGAGACAGAAGATCGAGACCCCGACAAGAGGAGCTTGTCGGGAAGGCCGAACCCAGGCACCACGAGAGAAGCCCGCCACGGCGCGCCATGCGCCCCGGCAAGGCCTGATAGCCGGCAAGCTATCAGGCACAGGAAGACGACCCCCGCGGCAAGCCACTTGCCGCGGCAAATCGCCACCTCAGGACTGCGCTCCAGCTCGCCCGCCCACGCGTCGCTCCGGGGCATCCCCCAAGGGCACGTGGCGGGGCACCGCGCAGCCTGGGGCATGCGGAGGCATGCAGCCACCATCGTGGCGAGCGGTGGCGCACCTAACGGTCCGCCTCGGTGCTGTCCAGGCGACCGTGACGGGCATTTAATGCCCTTGTCCCCTACCGTCAGAAGTAGGTATGATAACACTGTGCCGCGCTGCAGCGCCACTGCTCCCGCACTGTTACAACTACCACCCCTTTTACACTTTTACCCCTTTCTCTTACGTTGACACCTGTCGGTGACCCCTTTGAGCTATAAAAGGAGGCCCGTGTGCAACGTAGAAGGGGTTCTGGGGTTCGGTCGAGCCCGGGTTCGGTTCCCCTCGGTTCGGAGATTGGGAATCCAGACAGCCATACGCTCGGTGTAGCTAGCTCTCCAAGCTCCCGAGCTCCCCAGTTCAATACAACCAAGCAGGAGTAGGGTTTTACGCGTCCATCGCGGCCCGAACCTGGGTAAACCGCCCGTGTGCTCGCCTCGATCTGCTCTCCGTGCTCCCTCCGCCCCCCTCACCGGACAACGAAAGGGGCTCCGGCCCCATAGGTGCTCGCGGGGGACGCCGTCCGCCCCGACAAACACGCTTTAATAAAGGCATCTTTCGTAGCACGCATCCTAGCGGTTCTTTCCTTGCACTCATCAATGGAAATTCCCATGGCTTTGAGAGACTCATTGATATCATGCTTAGGAGGAATAGATCTAAGCTTTAAAGAATCAACCTCAAGAGAAATTATATCAATGTTCCTAGCCAAATCATCAACTTTAAGCAATTTCTCTTCAAGCAAAGCATTAAAATTCTTTTGTGAATTCATAAACTCTTTGACACTATTCTCAAATTCATAGGGCATCTTATTAAAATTTCCATAAGAGTTGTTGTAGGAATTTCGATAATTATTAGAAGGATTACTAGGATAAGGCCTAGGATTAAAATTCCCTCTATACGCATTGTTGCCAAAATTATTCCTACGAACAAAATTCACATCCATAGATTCATTATTATTCTCAATCAAAGTAGACAAAGGCATATCATTAGGAAACAATTTCATAAGTTCATCCATCTTTCCACTCAGAACATTGAGTTCTTCTATCGCATGCACTTTTTTATTAGTGGATCTTTCAGTGTGCAATTTAGAATAATTAACCATAATATTATCTAGGAGTTTAGTAGCATCTCCTAAAGTGATTTCCATAAAAGTGCCTCCCGCGGCCGAATCTAAAAGATTTCTAGAAGCAAAATTTAATCCGGCATAAAAATTTTGTATAATCATCCACAAATTCAAACCATGAGTAGGACAATTACATAGCATTAATTTCATTCTCTCCCAAGCTTGTGCAACATGTTCATGATCAAGTTGCTTAAAATTCATAATATCGTTTCTAAGAGCGATAATCTTAGCGGGAGGAAAATACTTAGAGATAAAAGCATCTTTGCACTTGTTCCAAGAATCAATACTATTTTTAGGCAAAGACGAAAACCAAGCTTTAGCACGATCTCTAAGAGAAAAAGGAAATAGCTTCAATTTAACGACATCATTATCGACATCTTTTTTCTTTTGCATATCACATAAATCAACGAAGCTATTAAGATGAGTAGCGGCATCTTCACTAGGAAGGCCGGCGAATTGATCTTTCATAACAAGATTCAACAAAGCAGTATTGATTTCACAAGATTCAGTATTGGCAAGAGGAGCAGTCGGAGTGCTAAGGAAATCATTATTATTGGTATTGGTGAAGTCGCACAATTTGGTAGTATCTTGAGCCATCGCGACAAGCAAGCAATCCAACACACGAGCAAACGAAAGGCAAGCGAGAAAAAGGCAAACAGAAAAAGAGAAGGAGAAGGAGAAGGCAAATAAAACTGCAAGGGTGAAGTGGGGGAGAGGAAAACGAGAGGCAAATGGCAACTAATGTAATGCGAGAGATAGGCATTGTGATGGGTACTTGGTTTGTTGACTTTTTGCGTAGACTCCCCGGCAACGGCGCCAGAAATTCTTCTTGCTACCTCTTGAGCTTGCGTTGGTTTTCCCTGAAGAGGAGAGGATGATGCAGCAAAGTAGCGTAAGTATTTCCCTTAGTTTTTGAGAACCAAGGTATCAATCCAGTAGGAGGCCACGCTCAAGTCCCTCGTACCTGCACAAACCGATAGCAACTCGCAACCAACGCGATTAGGGGTTGTCAATCCCTTCACGGTCACTTACGAGAGTGAGATCTGATAGAGATAATATTTTTGGTATTTTTGGTATAAAGATGCCAAGTGAAAAGTAAAAGCAAAGTAAAAAAGCAAAGCAAGATTAAAGTGATGGAGATTCATATGATGAGAATAGACCCGGGGGCCATAGGTTTCACTAGTGGCTTCTCTCAAGAGCATATGTTTTCTACGGTGGGTGAACAAATTACCGTTGAGCAATTCACAGAATTGAGCATAGTTATGAGAATATCTAGGCATGATCATGTATATAGGCATCACGTCCGTGACAAGTAGGTCGAAATGATTCTGCATCTACTACTATTACTCCACTCATCGACCGCTATCCAGCATGCATCTAGAGTATTAAGTTGAAAACAGAGTAACGCTTTAAGCAAGATGACATGATGTAGAGAGATAAATTCATGCAATATGAAATAAACCCCATCTTGTTATCCTCGATGACAACGATACAATATGTGCCTTGCTGCCCCTTCTGTCACTGGGAAAGGACACCGCAAGATCGAACCCAAAGCTAAGCACTTCTACCATGGCAAGAACTACCAATCTAGTCGGCCAAACCAAACAGATAATTCGAAGAGACTTGCAAAGATAACCAATCATACATAAAAGAATTCAGAGAAGATTCAAATATTGTTCATAGATAGACTTGATCATAAACCCACAACTCATCGGTCTCAACAAACACACCGCAAAAAGAAGAAGATTACATCGAATAGATCTCCACAAGAGAGGGGGAGAACATTGTATTGAGATCCAAAAAGAGAGAAGAAGCCATCTAGCTAATAACTATGGACCCGAAGGTGTGAGGTAAACTACTCACACTTCATCGGAGAGGCTATGATGATGTAGAAGCCCTCCGTGATGACGGCCCTCTCCGGCAGAGCTCCGGAACAGGCCCCAAGATGGGATCTCGTGGATACAGAAAGTTTGCGGCGGTGGAATTAGGTTTTTGGCTCCTGTTCTGGTCGTTTGGGGGTACGTGGATATATATAGGAGGAAGAAGTACGTCGGTGGATCCTTAGTGGGCCCACGAGGGTGGGGCGCGCCTGGGGGTATAGGGCGCGCCCCCTACCTCGTGCCCACCTCGAAGCTTCCTTGGCGTAGGGTCCAAGTCTCCTAGTTCATATTCGGGAAGAAAATCACGTTCCAGAAAGGATTATTCTGTTTGGACTCCGTTTGATATTCCGTTTCTTCGAAACACTAAAATAGGCAAAAAAACAGCAATTCTGGGATGGGCCTTCGGTTAATAGGTTAGTCCCAAAAATAATATAAAAGTGGAAAATAAAGCCCAATATAGTCCAAAACAGTAGATAATATAGCATGGAGCAATCAAAAATTATAGATACGTTGGAGACGTATCAGGCATCCCCAAGCTTAATTCCTGCTCGTCCTCGAGTAGGTAAATGATAAGAAGAGAATTTTTGATGCGGAGTGCTACTTGGCATAATTTCAATGCAAAATTTCTTAATTGTGGTATGAATATTCAGATTCGAAAGTTTCAAGACAAAAGTTCATATTGACATAAAAATAATAATACTTCAAGCCATTGTTGAGGAAATCGTTAACTGGTAGCTACTCGGTTGGCTAGCGAGTAGGGGATTAATCGGCTAATCGGCAAGTTAATCGGCCATTTAATCAATTATCGGACGATTTTTCGGTTTATCGGCTACTCGGTGACCCTACGAGTAGGGATTAATCGGCAAGTTAACTGGTTAATCGGATGAATTCTTGAACAGGGCTTCAAGCTTACTAATAAAGCAATTATGTCTTCTCAAAATAACATGGCCAAAGAAATTTATCCCTACAAATTCATATAGTCTGGCTATGCTCCATCTTCGCCACACAAAGTATTTAAATCATGCACAACCCCGATGACAAGCCAAGCAATTGTTTCATACTTTAACATTTTCAAAACTTTTTCAACCTTCACGCAATACATGAGCGTGAGCCATGGATGTAGCACTATATGTGGAATAGAACAGTGGTTGTGGAGAAGACAAAAGGAGGGGAAGATAGTCTCACATCAACTAGGCGTATCAACGGGCTATGGAGATACCCATTAATAGATATCAATGTGAGTGAGTAGGGATTGCCATGCAATGGATGCACTAGAGCTATAAGTATATGAAAGCTCAACAAAAGAAACAAAGTAGGTGTGCATCCAACTCGCTTGCTCACGAAGACCTAGGGCATTTTGAGGAAGCCCATCATTGGAATATACAAGCCAAGTTCTATAATGAAAAACTCCCACTAGTATATGAAAGTGACAACATAGGAGACTCTATCATGAAGATCTTGGTGCTACTTTGAAGCGCAAGTGTGGTAAAAGGATAGTAGCATTGTCCCTTCTCTCCTTTTCTCTCATTTTTTTTATTTGGGCCTTTTCTCTTATTCTTTTTTATGGCCTCTTTTTTTATTTTTTTTATTTTTCGTCTGGAGTCTCATCCCGACTTGTGGGGGAATCATAGTCTCCATCATTCTTTCCTCACTTGGGACAATGCTGTAAAAATGATGATCATCACACTTTTATTTTTCTTACAACTCAACAATTGCAACTCGATACTTAGAACAAGATTTGACTCTATATGAATGCCTCCGGCGGGGTACCGGGATATGCAATGAATCAAGAGTGACATGTATGAAAGAATTATGAATGGTGGCTTTGCCACAAATACGATGTCAACTACATGATCATGCTAGCAATATGACACTGATGGAGCGTGTCATAATAACGGAACGGTGGAAAGTTGCATGGCAATATATCTCGGAATGGCTATGGTAATGCCATGATAGGTAGGTATGGTGGCTGTTTTGAGGAAGATATATGGTGGGTGTATGATACCAGCAAAAAGTGCGCGGTATTAGAGAGGCTAGCAATGGTGGAAGGATGGGAAAAAGTGCGTATAATCCATGGACTCAACATTAGTCATAAAGAACTCATATACTTATTGCAAAAATCTAGAAGTTATCAAAGCAAAGTATTGCGTGCATGCTCCTAGGGGGATAGATTGGTAGGAAAAGACCATCGCTCATCCCCGACCGCCACTCATAAGGAGGACAATCAATAAACACTTCATGCTCCGACTTCGTTACATAACGGTTCACCATACGTCCATGCTACGAGAATCACAAACTTCAACGCAAGTATTCTTTAAATTCACAACTACTTCCACTAGCACGACTCTAATAGTATCACCTCCATATCTCAAAACAAATATCATGCTTCAATCTTTTCTTAGTATTCAACCCACTCAAAAGAAAATTCCACAAATCATGAATACCAAGCATATTAATATTAAGCAATTTACCATGCTATTACGACTCTCAAAATAATTTTTAGGTGAAGCATGAGAGATCAATAGTTTCTTTAAAACAAACCACCACTGTGCTCTAAAAGATCTAAGTTAAGCACATAGAGCAAAATTATAACACTCAAAAGATATAAGTGAAGCACATAGAGCAAAACTACATAGCTCAAAAGATATAAGTGAAGCACATAGAGTATTCTATCAAATTCTAATTTATGTATGGCTCTCTCAAAGGTGTGTACACCAAGGATGATTGTGGCACACTAAAAAACAAAGACACAAATAATACAAGACGCTCCAAGCAAAACACATATCATGTTGATGAATAAAAATATAGCTTCAAGTAAATTACCGATGGAAGTGGACGAAAGAGGGGATGCCTTCCGGGGCATCCCCAAGCTTTGACTTTTTGGTGTCCTTAGATTATCTTGGGGGTGCCATGGGCATACCCAAGCTTAGGCTCTTGCCACTCCTTGTTCCATAATCCATCAAAAGAATTCACCCAAAACTTGAAAACTTCACAACACAAAACTCAATAGAAATCTCATGAGCTCCGTTAGAGAAAGAAAACAAAAGAATACTTCAAGGTACTGTAATGAACTCATTCTTTATTTATATTGGTGTTAAAACTAGTGTATTCCAAGTTCTCTATGGATCATACCCTCCAATACTATCCATAGATTCATCAGAATAAGCAAACAACACACGAAAAACAGAATATGTCAAAAACAGAATAGTCTGTAGTAATCTGTAACTAACGCAAACTTCTGGAACTCCAAAAAATCTACCAAAATTAGAAGACCTAGAAAATTTGTTTATTGATCATAAGCAATTGGAATCAGTATTTTATCATGTTCTGATGATTTTTAATAATTAGGGCACTGAACGCAAAGTTTTTGGAAATTACAGCAAGATCAAATAACTATCATCCAAGAAGATCCAATAGGTCTAGCTTGGCACAAACACTAATTAAAACACAAAACCACATCCAAACAGAAGGTAGATGGGTTATTTATTCCCTAACAGAACAAAAACACAAAAAACTAAAAATAAAATTGGGTTGCCTCCCAATAAGCGCTATCGTTTAACGCCCCTAGCTAGGCATAAAAGCGAGGATAGATCTAAGTATTGCCATCTTTGGTAGGCAATTCTTCAGTGAGGCATCTACCTTCCTTAGATATCTCTTTATTTTTAGTAATTATCAAACTTTTAGGCACAAGATCAAAAAATTCATTTGTAGAAAATGGTTCCTTAATGAAATAAAAATATCGGGATGAATACTTATAGATTTAAGATCCGTGGTTTCCTTAGATGATTCACCCTTATTCTTAGGAACATACATAAGCTTAGCAATTTTAGTGGGAGGACTAGGAGTATTCTTTACGGAAGAAAAAGCGGTTCCCAAATTGGTAATGATACCCTCAAGTTTATCGATTCTAGAGGAATCTAGATTTATTTTCTCATCAACCATGGGTTCCTTCTCCTTAATATTTTTCAAAGTCATTCCTACCTTAGATCCATATTCAGTAATTTGATTATGGATCTTTTTATCTAGATTTTCAATTGATTCAATAGTAGCAACTTTGTTTTCAATAATTTCAAGCCTTTGCATAACATGCTCCAAAGTTAACATAGTTCCATTAACCAAAAGAGGTGGTGAGTCAAATAAATATATCATAGCATTATAAGAATCAAAAGTATGGCTACCCAAGAAATTCTCTCCGGTAATGGTATCAAGGATATATCTATACCAAGGACTAGCACCCACATAAAAATTGCAAAGAAGAACTGAAGTAGATTGCTTCCTGGTAGCTCTGTTTTGAGCATTGCAAATTCTATACCAAGCGTCTTTCAGATTTTCTCCCTCCCTTTGTTTAAAATTTAGAACTTCGTTCTCGGGAGATAACGGAGAAGATATAAGACTAGCCATGACGACAAGATAGGCGAGAAAAAGGAAAACAGAGAAGGAGAAGGGGAGGGAGAAAGAGAGGGTGAATAAAACGGCAAGGGTGAAGTGGGGTAGAGGAAAACGAGAGGCAAATGGAAACTAATGTAATGCGAGAGATAGGGATTGTGATGGGTACTTGGTATGTTGACTTTTTGTGTAGACTCCCCGGCAATGGCGCCAGAAATGGCTCGTTGTCGGGAGTCCAAATCTTGACTTGCTCTTGCGTAAGCTGCCCCGGCAAGGGCGCCAGAAATTCTTCTTGCTACCTCTTGAGCTTGCGTTGGTTTTCCCCGTAGAGGAGAGGATGATGCAGCAGAGTAGTGTAAGTATTTCCCTCAGTTTTTGAGAACCAAGGTATCAATCCAGTAGGAGGCCACGCTCAAGTCCCTCGTACCTGCACAAATCGATAGCAACTCGCAACCAACGTGATTAGGGGTTGTCAATCCCTTCACAATCACTTACGAGAGTGAGATCTGATAGAGATAATATTTTTGGTATTTTTGGTATAAAGATGCAAAGTGAAAAGTAAAAGCAAAACAAGATTAAAGTGATGGACATTGATATGATGAGAATAGACCCGGGGGCCATAGGTTTGACTAGTGGCTTCTCTCAAGAGCATAAGTTTTCTACGGTGGGTGAACAAATTACTGTTGAGCAATTGAAAGAATTGAGCATAGTTATGAGAATATCTAGGCATGATCATGTATATAGGCATCACGTCCGTGACAAGTAGATCGAAACGATTCTGCATCTACTACTATTACTCCACTCATCGACCGCTATCCAGCATGCATCTAGAGTATTAAGTTGAGAACAGAGTAACACTTTAAGCAAGATGACATGATGTAGAGAGATAAATTCATGCAATATGAAATAAACCCTATCTTGTTATCCTTGATGGCAACGATACAATACGTGCCTTGCTCCCCCTTCCGTCGCTGGGAAAGGACACCGCAAGATCGAACCCAAAGCTAAGCACTTCTCCCATGGCAAGAACTACCAATCTAGTCGGCCAAACCAAACGGATAATTCGTAGAGACTTGCAAAGATAACCAATCATACATAAAAGAGTTCAGAGAAGATTCAAATATTGTTCATAGATAGACTTGATCATAAACCCACAATTCATTTGTCTCAACAAACACACCGCAAAAAGAACAAGATTACATCGGATAGATCTCCACAAGAGAGGGGGAGAACATTGTATTGAGATCCAAAAAGAGAGAAGAAGCCATCTAGCTAATAACTATGGACCCGAAGGTGTGAGGTAAACTACTCACACTTCATCGGAGAGGCTATGATGATGTAGAAGCCCTCCGTGACGACGACCCTCTCCGGCGGAGCTCCGGAACAGGCCCCAAGATGGGATCTCATGGATACAGAAAGTTGCGGCGGTGGAATTAGGTTTTTGGCTCCTGTTCTGATCGTTTGGGGGTACGTGGATATATATAGGAGGAAGAAGTACGTCGGTGGAGCCTCGGTGGGCCCACGAGGGTGGGGGCGCGCCTAGGGGTGTAGGGCGCGCCCCCCTACCTCGTCCCCACCTTGAAGATTCCTTGGCGTAGGGTCCAAGTCTCCTGGGTCATATTCTGGAAGAAAATCACGTTCCAGAAAGGATTATTCTGTTTGGACTCCGTTTGATATTCCGTTTCTTCGAAACACTGAAATAGGCAAAAAAAACAGCAATTCTGGGCTGGGCCTCCGGTTAATAGGTTAGTCCCAAAAATAATATAAAAGTGGAAAATAAAGCCCAATATAGTCCAAAACAGTAGATAATATAGCATGGAGCAATCAAAAATTATAGATACGTTGGAGACGTATCACATCCCCAAGCTTAATTCCTGCTCGTCCTCGAGTAGGTAAATGATAAAAGAAATAATTTATGAAGTGTGAATGCTAGCAGGTGCACAAGTTTGATCAATGATAATTTCAATCACCTTTTCTAACATCATTATATGTCATAACAGTAGCTCATCTCATAAAACTTTTCATGATCAAGTAACAAGCTATTCACATGTTAATGTATAGATCATAAACTTTCTTGAAACTGACAAACTGTATTCTCGGTCATCAAACAATTGCAATTCATCTTATTTTCAGGAAGGGTCTATGTCAGAGCTTTGATTCAGCAAACTCTACATACTCAACTATCATTTAATCTTTCACAATTTCTAACACTCACGTGATATTTATGGGTTCAAAGTTTTAATCGGACACAGAGAAAGATAGGGGCTTATAGTTTTGCCTCCAAACCTTTTACCTCAAGGGTAATGTCAACAAAAATAACTCATGAAAACCTACATCCAAGTGGGTATATATATCCGGATCACTCCAACACAAAGTGCTTGTGTCAGTGTACTAAAGTAGGGGTACCTTAGTACCCCGAACTTGTGCACGGGCAGTCGTAGCACCCCGCGGCAAGGCTTGCCAGGCGATCGCCAAAACTCTCCATGGCCCCTTTTTGGGCCATCCAAGAACAAAGTATTTGAGCCAAGGCCCCGGCAGGAGGAGCTTGCCGGGAAGGCCACCCGAAGAGAGCAAGGCCCCGGCAAGAGGAGCTTGCCGGGACGGCCGCTCGAAGCACAAGGCCCCAGCAAGAGGAGCTTGCCGGGAAGGCCGACCAGGGCACGACAAGAGACTTGCTGCGACGCGCCACGCGTCCCGGCAAGGACCAGTGAGTGACAAGCTTCTGGGCGCGACAAGGCATCAACCACGGCAAGGCGCTTGCCGCGGCAAGTCACTACCCCGCGCCTGCGCTCCAGCTCATCCACCCACGTGTCGCTCTGGGGCCATTCCAGGCATACGTGGCGAGAGGCTGCGCAGCCAGGGGCATGCGGTGGCGAAGCAACGCTGACAGGGTAGCCATCGTGGCAAACGGTGGCGCCCCTGACGGTCCCTTTCCTGCACTGTTTGGGCGACCTAGACGGGCATTTAATGCCCTTGTCCCCTGCCGTCAGAGTTAGGTATGATAGCACTGTGCAAACAGCTGTACCCAACACAGCGTTTTCCAGTTTTACCCCCGCCTACGTTGCCACCTGTGGGTAACCCCTTGCACATATAAAAGGAGGCCCCATGCGCAACGTAAAGGGGGAGGAGGAGACCACTCACGCTCGGTCTGACTAGCTGCCTGAGTGTACTATAGCACTCAGCGCTCCCAAGCAAGAACACAATACAAACCACAAAGCAGCAGTAGGGTTTTACGCATCCGTGCGGCCCGAAGCTGGGTAAACCCCTTGTGTGTGCGTCGCCTCGATCCGCTCTTTGCGCAACCTCCGCCCCCCGCCGAACCAGAAAGGGGCTCGGTCCCCATAGGTGTTCGTGGAGGCAGATTTCCCCCGACATCTTTGGCGCGCCAGGTAGGGGGCGTCGAGGTTGTGTGGACCTGATCCGGCGTCCGCACAGGCTAGATCTCCATCATGTTCATCGACATGCCACCGAAGAAGAAGGCTCCGGAGGTGGCTGGTCCGTCCGCGTCGAACCCATCGCCCCAGGAGCAAACGGGTGGTGGGGATGGCACCGGAGGCGGAACGGACGTCGCCGAGCTAGCTCATGGTGCTGCGGCATCCGAACATGCACCGCGCCCCTCTCAGGAGGCACGGGACCAGCAGCGTCTTGGCACTCACGGTACCATACGCTCGCTGGACCCAGATCGAGCTGGCGGATCCCAGGGCGCTCAAGGCCAGCATACACACCAACGTGCTGGCGCGAGCGTGGCACGACTGCCTGGACCGGGTGCTGCTCCTTCTAACATAGTTAGAAGTTCAAGCACATCCCGCTCCACGCACCGTTCGCCACCGCTGCCCGCCACTCCAGCAGAAGCTCTAGCACGAGCCCAACTGCTCCTGGATTACCCTCCAACGGCAGACAAGCTCGACGATTGGAGGGCCACCATTCGGAGTCTCATCGGCTTCGCCAACGGCAACACTCCGCGGCAGCCGAGTGCGTCGCAGCCGCGTCGAGCCAGTCAGGCACCGGCCGGTGGCGACAAGGCCGGTGGGGGTGCGACCACCATGCACTCTCCACCCCACAGGCCAGGGTCGCCGACCCGCCGGAACCACCACGACAACAACTCCACTGCGTCATCAGATCCGCGAACTCGTCGCGATCAGCGCAAGGTTCTTCACGAACGGAAGCAAGAGGACGCTCGTACTCGCATCAAGCGTCAAAGAGAAGCGCGGCGTCAATCAGACCAGCGCGCTGAGCCTTCTGTCGACATGCATGCGCCAGGGGAACCAGGTGACCTGCCGTACTCGGTGGGTTGCCCTGCGTTTACCCGTGAGCTGCGGCAAGTCCAGTGGCCCAGCACCAAGAACTTCAAGCCAGACGTACCAGAGAAGTACGATGGCAAGTCGCATCCATCGGAGTTCCTTAGCATCTACACCATCGCGGTGCAAGCTGCTGGGGGGCGGGACGACAAGATCCTTGCCAACTACTTCCCGCTGGTACTCAAATCCAACGTCAGATCCTGGCTCATGCAGTTGCCGGACAACTCCGTATCCTCCTGGGCAGACTTGTGCCATCAGTTTGTTGGCGCCTTTACCGGCGGCCACAAACCTCATGGCCAAGCGAGCGATCTCCATCTGCTCGTCCAGAAGGAGGGAGAACCTCTGCGCAAGTTCATTCAGAGATTCAGCCGTGTGCACTACAACATCCCCAATGTCCACCCTGTCGCGGTCATCAGCGCGTTCCATCAGAACGTGCGTAACCGCAGGATGCGGGAGGAGATGGAGATGTGCAAGATCAAGGACGTCAGTGAGCTATATGCCTTGGCCGACAAGTGCGCACGTGCTGAGGAAGGGAGGAAACTCCCCGGAGAGAACACTGGAGCAGGAGAATCTGACAGTGAGGATACCGCCCCGGCAAGGAAAAACCGGCGGCGGAGCAACAGGAAGAAGAAGAGCCAAGAAGTACTGGTTGTTGAGCAGTCCGGCGATGAAGGCGCCGCCAAGAAGGGCCAGGCTGGTAGTTCCGGCAAGGAGGTTGCCGGATGCACCAACTGCCAGGCTGTGGCGGTTACCGACAAGCGGGACGGCACCAACAAACAGTACTGCAAGATCCACCGCACCAAGGGCCACGACCTCCAGAGCTGCAAGCAGGTCGAGCGGCTCGTCGAGCTGCAAAAGGCCGAGTACGAGCGACGTGACAAGGAGAAAGCCCGGGGAGGTGGCGGAGGATCCGGCACGAAGCGCCCCAGCCAGGGAGGACGCCGCGACAAGGACAAGCAGCGGCAAGCAGACAGACCTCCCCGCGGCCGCGACAAGGACGAAGACGACGACGAAGACGAAGACATGGATGATGTTGAGACCAGTGAGCAGGAGTTTCAGAAAGCCACAGAGGTCTTGTGCGTAGACGGCGGTGCTTCTCCGCATACTTCTCGCCGCCAGCTCAAGCAGTGGGCGCGGGAAGTCAATGCGGCGGAACCGCCCGTCGAGTCACGCAGGCCTCTGAAATGGTCCAGCACGCCTTTCATCTTCGATATTGAGGACCACCCTGACCGCACAACTGCGATCGGGTGCTTGCCGATGTTGGTCTCACCGACAGTCCGCAACCTCAAGGTCACTAAGATGCTAGTCGACGGCGGGGCCGGCTTGAACCTGATCTCCTCCGCTGTGCTCCAGAAACTCCAAGTCCCCGACAGCGAGCTCGAAGAGACCGGCACGTTCCAAGGAATCAACTCGGGAAGGAGCAAGCCGAAGGGGAAGATAACGTTACCAGTGACATTTGGCAGCGAGCTGAACTTCAGGACAGAGAGGATCACTTTTGGCGTTGCCGATTTTCCATTGCCCTACAATGTAATTTTCGGCCATCCAGCACTCGCCAAGTTCATGGCGGCCTCTCACTACGCATACAACATGCTCAAGATGCCAGGCCCGATAAGCGTCATCTCTATCCCCGGCGACAAGAAGGATGCCCTTATCTGTGCCGACAAGATCTACCGGGAAGCAGCAGCCGCAACGGATCACAAGCCACTTGCCGCTGAAGCTCCCGGAGGGAAGAAGAAGACCAAGCCCGGCAAGTGCTCTGGTGCCCACTCCGGCAAGCGCACCTCTTCGGAGTGCTGCGCTACCGTCGAGGATGCGCCATCGAGCTCCGCCGGCAAGAAGAAGACCAAGTCCGGCGAGCGCTCTGGTGCCCACTCCAGCAAGCGCACCTCTTCGGAGTGCTGCGCTACCGTCGAGGACGCGCCATCGAGCTCCACCGGCAAGAGTAAGAAGTCAATGGCGGCCCCACCAACGACCAAGAAGGTGTCCGCCAAGGAGGACGGCACTGGTGGTACCTTCACCATCAGTGCCACTCTCGACCCCAAATGGGAAAGCGCGCTCGTTGCTTTCCTGCGGGCGAATGTCGATGTGTTTGCCTGGCAACCATCTGACACCCCCGGCGTTCCCAGGAAAGTGATTGAGCACCACCTTGCCGTCTGTCCTCATGTGCGGCCCGTCAAGCAGAGAGTCAGGAAACAAGCAGTGTAGCGCCAAGAGTTCATTGCACAAGAGATCAGGAAGTTGGAAGCGGCAGGCCTCGTCAGAGGTGTGCTCCATCCGACGTGGTTGGCCAATCCTGTTGTCGTGCGCAAAGCAAACGGGAAATGGAGGCTTTGCATCGATTTTACCGATGTCAATAAAGCTTGTCCCAAAGATCCGTTTCCCTTGCCGCGCATTGACCAGATTGTTGACTCCACGGCCGGATGCGACCTGCTTTCATTTCTTGACGCATACTCGGGATACCATCAGATCTTCATGGCTGAAGAAGATGAAGAGAAGACCGCGTTCATCACTCCATGTGGCACGTACTATTTCGTACGGATGCCTTTCGGACTGAAGAATGCTGGTTCAACATTTGCAAGGGTTGTCCACACCGCTTTTGAGCCACAAATCCACAGAAATGTGGAGGCTTACATGGATGACATAGTGGTCAAGAGCAGAGGCAGGGCAACCCTGATTCAAGACTTAGAAGAGACCTTTGCGAACCTGCGCAAGATCAGCCTCAAGCTCAACCCCGAGAAGTGTGTGTTCGGAGTCCCTTCCGGCAAGCTTCTCGGGTTCTTCGTGTCTCAGCGGGGAATCGAAGCCAATCCCGACAAGATCAAGGCCATCGAGCAGATTGAAGCACCAACACGTGTCAAGGATGTACGAAGACTTGTCGGCTGCGTGGCAGCTCTCAGCAGGTTCATTTCCAAGTCTGCAGAACGCGCCCTGCCATTTTTCAAAGTTTTGAAAAAGGCGGGTCCAGTAAAATGGACTCCGGAAGCGGAGGCTGCGCTGCGGGACTTGAAGAAATACCTGTCCTCCGCTCCAATACTTGTCGCGCCTAAACCACAAGAGAAGTTGCTGCTGTACCTAGCGGCAACCAATCAAGTGGTCAACGCTGCGTTAGTAGCAGAGAGGGAGGCAGATGACGAGCTAGCAACCACGGCAAGTGCATCCAGCGACAAGCAGGGGGCTCCCCCGACAAGCTCTGGCCCCGACAAGGATGGATCTGCGCAGGCGCAAGAGGAGGTGCAGAAGAAGAAAATGGTGCAGCGCCCAGTTTACTTTGTCAGTTCCCTCTTGCAGGGGGCTAGGTCAAGGTACTCTGGTGTGCAGAAATTGCTTTTCGGCCTCCTTATGGCCTCGAGAAAGCTGCGCCATTACTTCCAAGCACACGAGATCACAGTTGTCACTCGCTTTCCGCTAAAGAGGATACTGCAGAATCCTGAAGCAACAGGCAGGATCGTTGAGTGGGCACTGGAACTGTCAAGCTTTGGCCTCAAGTTCGAGAGCACTTCAACTATCCAAAGCAGAGCATTGGCAGAGTTCATAGCAGAGTAGACGCCGACGCCAGACGAAGAAATTTCAGAGACGAGCACCCCCGGCAAGGAAGCAAGCAAAGAGTGGCTGATGTACTTTGATGGGGCCTTCTCGCTGCAAGGCGTCGGTGCTGGTGTGCTACTTATCGCACCCACCGGAGAACACCTCAGGTACATAGTCCAAATGCACTTTCCCAAGGAGCAAGCAACCAACAATACTGCAGAATATGAAGGTCTGCTTGCCGGTCTCAGGATCACGGCAGAACTTGGGATCAAGAAGCTCGTTGTCAGGGGAGACTCGCAACTTGTCGTCCGCCAAGTGAACAAGGATTACCAGAGCCCGTTGATGGAAGCGTACGTTGATGAAGTGAGGAAGCTAGAGGAGCGCTTTGACGGCCTGCAAATGGAACACATTTCAAGAACCGAGAACGACATTGCCGATGGCCTGTCAAAGTGCGCCGCACTAAAGTTGCCTGTGGAACCAGGGATCTTTGTGCTCAAGCTAACTCAACCATCCGTCACATCGTCGACTGGGCTGAACAAGAAGAGAAAGCTGATTTATGGCGACTATCTTCCGGCAGAGCTTCCCGAAGCCGCCGCCAAGAAGGTCCCCAAGATCAACGCCAAGAGTGCTGAGGAGCAGCCTGCTCCGGCGAGCCCCAGGGTTCGTTCCGTTGAAGCAGACGCTCCCGACAAGCTTTGCCCCGACAAGCTTGCCGGGGAACATAAAGCTCCGGCTGAGCCGCAAGTTCTCGCCGTGGAAGCAGGTGTTCCCGCAGCAGCAGACGTGCCTTTAGTCCTTGTCGTCGAGCCACAGGCTCCGGCATGGGCACAACCAATCGTCCGTTTCCTTCAGACAGGAGAACTTCCCGATGAGCAAGAAGAAGCGGAAAGAGTAGCCCGACAGTCAAGTATGTACCAGTTTGTCGACGACACACTGTACAGAAGAGGACGCAACGGTGTGAAATTGAAGTGTATTCCCCGGGAAGACGGACAAGAGCTGTTGGCAGAGATACATGGAGGCATATGTGGTCACCACATTGGCGTAAGAGCACTTGCCGGCAAAGCGTTCCGGCAAGGTTTCTTCTGGCCGACAGCCCTCTAGGATGCAACTGCACAAGTAACCAAGTGTGAAGCGTGCCAGTTCCATTCCAAGCAGATACACCAGCCAGCTCAAGCTCTCCAGACGATCCCTTTATCCTGGCCATTTTCGGTCTGGGGGCTCGACATCCTCGGCCCCTTCCCCTGAGCTGTCGGGGGCTTTGAGTACTTGTACGTCGCGATCGACAAGTTCACAAAGTGGCCGGAAGTGGAACCAGTGAGGAAGGTGACAGCACAGTCAGCAGTCAAGTTCTTCAGGTCGATTGTTTGCCGCTTTGGGATCCCCAACAGGATCATCACCGACAACGGTACGCAATTCACGAGCCGCGCCTTCATGCAATACGTCCAAGATCTCGGCGCCAAGGTCTGCTTCGCTTCTGTTGCTCACCCCAGAAGCAACGGTCAAGCGGAGAGGGCCAATGCCGAAGTACTGCGCGGGCTCAAGACCAGAACTTTCGACAGGCTGCACAAGTGCGGAAGAAAATGGATCGAGGAGCTGCTGGTGGCTCTTTGGTCGATCAGAACGACGCCAAATCGAGCCACCGGCCAGACACCATTTGCTCTAGTCTATGGAGCAGAAGCAGTTACCCCCACGGAACTCGTATACGGGTCACCTCGAGTGCTCGCTTATGATGAGCTTGAGCAAGAGCGGCTGCGTGAAGATGACGCGCTGCTCCTTGAGGAAGATCGTCTTCAGGCTGCTGTGCGAGCCGCTCGCTACCAGCAAGCTTTGCGTCGCTACCATAGCCGCAAAGTTAGAGCCAGAAGCTTCGAGGAAGGCGACCTTGTTGTTCGGCGCGCTCCGTCCGCCAAGAAACACAACAAGTTGACGCCGAAGTGGGAAGGCCCTTACCAGGTGAGACGAGTCACGAGGCCCGGCGCTGTCCGCCTTGAGACCGAAGATGGCACTCCGGTGAGCAACTCCTGGAATATTGAGCATCTTCGTAAGTTTTACCCGTAAGGCGCGGTTGTCGGACCCCGTCTGGCAACCACCCTTTTGTACAAGTCTTGCCGTTGTTGCATGTAATCCTTTGTACAAAGCCGGGCGCAGACCCTGAGCAGCAGTTAATGAAGCGCTGGCGCCCCAAGTCATAGCATGCATGCTGAGTCGAGTCCCGTCCTTGGTTAGGGTTGATAGTGCCTGACAGCTGCTAACCTCTAGCTTAGAGGTCGGGTGTGCGTCCCTTTTGCTGTTCTTTCGTTTCCCTTGGTTCGCAGGGTTTACACATCCTAGCTGGGCCGCTTGAGGACGAAGAAGAGAAGAAGGACGAGCCAGCACCTGCATCCCGGCAAGCCAAAGTTGTCGGGGGCTGCAAGTGCAAGGATTCGCCCGCGGCAAGCCAGACCTGCCGGGGGCTGCAATCTCAGATAAGTTTTTGCATCCCTTGTCATGCATTCTCTTATGAACTGTGGAATACGAAAACCTTGTTTCCTCCTAAAAGCTACCGTGCTCCCTTAACGACAGGCCCCAGAGCGCGTTCCTGGGGCCCGTTTTGGTAGTAGTCGCGGCGGCGAAGGGACGAAACGAGGGGCCAGAACCCGCCTTCTCCTTGCCTCCGCCAAGGGCGTGAGAGAGGTCGAGTGGCGCGGGAAGACGGCAGGGCCTGTTGCCGGGCAAAGGAGTGTCTATCTTAATGATACGAAGGATTTGCTCCTTGGCGTGGGTTTCACCCGCGAGATGAGTGGCCCGGCAAACATCCCCTTTTCATTAAAAACATTCCGCTCAGGTACAGTTCAGAGAGAATGAAAAACATGAAAGATGGGATTACAAGCTTTAAATGCAACTAAGGCCCGAGGGCTTACAGATTAAAAAAAGATAAGGTGCCCGTAATCCCTTTCTTGTCTCTCTCCTCAGGAGGTAGGACAAGGAGGCGAAAAGGGCAAAAGGGGCGCCTAGGCGAGCTACGGGTGGCAGAAGACACCAAGAGAACACCCCGGGGGCCGTCTGAAAGCTGGACGGTGACGGCGGCACCAGAAGCAGGGCTCGACGAGGCGGCAGGACGTCAGCACGCTGTCGAGGGCGCCGTGCCCCCGTACTCCGAGTTGACGGCCTTGCCGCCCGCCCTCTTCCTCTTCCGCAGCCTCCCTACGCCAGCCGCCAAGGAGACGACCCCGAGAAGCTCAAGGAGCCGGCGACGCGAATGATGGGGACGCCGGTGCCACGCGAAGCCGCGACCGGCGCCTAGTCGGACCCATCATCCCGACGACCGCTACCCTCGTCGTCACTGTCGCTCCCCTCCTCGTCACTCTCGCTTGAGAAGGAGCCTTCGCTGTCGGAGGAGCTATCCACGCAGCACCGGGCCCGGGTCCCGAAGTCCCCTAAGACCTTGACGGAGAGGAGATCGCCCTCCATCAACTTAAAATGGAGGGTGAACCCCTCCATCAAGCTGTGGATATGGGCGAACGACTTCCACCCTTGACCAAGATACATCACGCCGAGGGCTGGGAATTCAACGTGGACTCGCGTGCCACTGATTCCACAGCCCCTCATGCGCAGATTCAGCGTCTCGGGTTGTTCCATCTCCATCACGCTTGCGAAGGGAGCCGGGAGACGGAGGCGACCACGAGGCGCCCAGCGCAGCCTGACGAAGAAGTCGCAGGGGTCGTCCCCGATGTGGACCGCCGTGAGAAGAGGAGCCGCTGGCGGAGGCGAGGCCGGCGCGTCGCCCCGTCCGCCTCGTCCCCGAGCGCCTCGGCCTCGTCCACGACCTCGTCCACGACCTCGCCCCCTCCCCCTTCCCCTTACGGTTGGCTCTGCCACCGTGGGTGCAAGGGGAGGAGGGGCGCGCTGCGTAGCGGCGACCCTCGCCGCTACCGACGAAGGACCAGGGTTCCCTTTCTCCATGGCGAATGGAGAAAGGGGATCAGAAGCTGAAGAGAAGAAGAGATGGAGGAGTGTGGATTTCCGTCGCCCCCTCTTGCTCTTTATAAATGAGCAGTGTGGGGGTTCGGCCGCCCCGCTCAACTAATCAAGACGCAGGAAGAGCAGGCGACTGGGACCAGCCTGCTGCCTCGACCCGCGACGGCCCGGTTTCCTGCCTCCACCGCCCGCAACTCCAGGTGCATGGAAGCCGCGTGGCTAGCGTGCAGGACTGAGGCGACGGATGAGGCGACCTCCCCCAGTCCCGTGATCGTGGGGAGCGGACGCCGCGGAAACCGTGCCTCGGCCCCGTCCAGCAAACGAGCCACGCCTCCACGCCTCCCTCCACTTATGGAGATGGCGCGAACCGTCCCCCTTTATTGCGACGTGACGCATGCCTGCAGGTCTCAGCCCCGCGCACGCCACCCACATCACGCATGCCTCTCCCCACAATGCCGCGTTCGACGCGTACCGTTCGGAGAGGGCGTGGTGGATGCAGAAAAAGATGCAGCGTGACCCAGGCCGCGCGTGCCCGTGCACTGTTTTGGGCCTGGCCCAACAGCGCTCGGCACCGTGTATGGCCCAGGCCCGGGGGCTCCTGTCGGTGTACTAAAGTAGGGGTACCTTAGTACCCCAAACTTGTGCACGGGCAGTCGTAGCACCCCGCGGCAAGGCTTGCCAGGCGATCGACAAAACTCTCCATGGCCCCTTTTTGGGCCATCCAAGAACAAAGTATTTGAGCCAAGGCCCCGGCAGGAGGAGCTTGCCGGGAAGGCCACCCGAAGAGAGCAAGGCCCCGGCAAGAGGAGCTTGCCGGGACGGCCGCTCGAAGCACAAGGCCCCGGCAAGAGGAGCTTGCCGGGAAGGCCGACCATGGCACGACAAGACTTGCTGCGATGCGCCACGCGTCCCGGCAAGGACCGGTGAGCGACAAGCTCCCGGGCGCGACAAGGCATCAACCGCGGCAAGGCGCTTGCCGCGGGAAGTCACTACCCCGCGCCTGCGCTCCAGCTCATCCACCCACGTGTCGCTCTGGGGCCATTCCAGGCATACGTGGCGAGAGGCTGCACAGCCAGGGGCATGCGGTGGCGAAGCAACGCTGATAGGGTAGCCATCATGGCAAACGGTGGCGCCCCTGACGGTCCCTTTCCTGCACTGTTTGGGCGACCTAGACGGGCATTTAATGCCCTTGTCCCCTGTCGTCAGAGTTAGGTATGATAGCACTGTGCAAACAGCTGTACCCAACACAGCGTTTTCCAGTTTTACCCCCGCCTACGTTGCCACCTGTGGGTAACCCCTTGCACATATAAAAGGAGGCCCCATGCGCAACGTAAAGGGGGAGGAGGAGACCACTCACGCTCGGTCTGACTAGCTGCCTGAGTGTACTGTAGCACTCAGCGCTCCCAAGCAAGAACACAATACAAACCACAAAGCAGCAGTAGGGTTTTACGCATCCGTGCGGCTCGAAGCTGGGTAAACCCCTTGTGTGTGCGTCGCCTCGATCCGCTCTTCGCGCAACCTCCGCCCCACGCCGAACCAGAAAGGGGCTCGGTCCCCATAGGTGTTCGTGGAGGCAGATTTCCCCCGACATCTTGCCAAAGGAAAAAAATGTAAAAAGGAAAGGTGATGATCACCATGACTCTTGTATAAGGGTAGAAGGTAAAAGTAAAAGATAGGCCCTTCGCAGAGGGAAGCAGAGGTTCTTTTATGGTTGGATGCACAAAATCTTAATGCAAAAGAACGTCACTTTATATTGCCTCTTGTGATAGAGACCTTTATTATGCAGTCCGTCGCTTTTATTTCTTCCCTATCACAAGTTCGTATAAAGCTTATTTTCTTCGCACTAATAGATCATACATATTTAGAGAGCAATCTGTATTGCATGCACCGATGACAACTTACTTTAAGGATCTTACTCAATCCACAGGTAGGTATGGTGGACGCTCATGGCAAAACTGGGTTTAAGGATATTCGGAAGCACAAGTAGTATTTCTACTTGGTGCAAAGAATTTGGCTAGCATGAGAGGGAAAGGCAAGCTCAACATGTTGGATGATCCCAGACAATATAACGTTTCAGATATAGGAAAACATAACCCATTAAGTTGTCTTCCTTGTCCAACATCAACCTTTTAGCATGTCATATTTTAATGAGTGCTCATAATTACAAAAGATGTCCAAGATAGTATATTTATATGTGAAATCTCTCTTCCTTCAATATTCTTTCATGAATTGTTCAAGTGACCAATTCTGCGTTTGCTAACTTTCAATAAGTTTACTACCTATACTTATTATGTGTGAAGTCATTAATCCCCATGTTATAAGCATATGAAGCATATATAAATTCGGATTTATGATATTCAATTCATTCAACCATTTACTAATAGGATATACGTGAAGCGCATGAGTAAGTGACAACTACTCCAAAAAGATATAAGTGAAGAACACTGAGTAGTCAAATAATTAACTAGCCATGGGAGGATTCTTTTTAATTCAAGATTTTAGGTCCAATGATTTTATTCAAACAGCAAGTAAAATTGAAAAAATGCTCCAAGCAAAACACATATCATGTGACGAATAAAAATATAGCTCCGAGTAAGGTATACCAATAGTTTTGAAGACGAAAGAGGGGATGCCTTCCAGGGCATCCCCAAGCTTAGGAGCTTGAGTATTCCTTGAATATTACCTTGGGGTGCCTTGGGCATCCCCAAACTTAGGGTCTTTCCACTCCTTATTCTCCTCATATCGATATCTCACCCAAAGCTTGAAAACTTCAATCACACAAAACTTAACGGAACTTCGTGAGATAGGTTAGTATGATAAAGAGCAAACCATTCACTTTGGTACTGTCAAATACAAGGTTCATAGTTGTTCTCACACAATTCCTACTGTACCTTAGCATTTCTACAATTTATATTGAGAAATATAATCCATAGAAACTAGAAAACAAGCAAACTATGCAATGAAAACAGAATCTGTCAGAAACAGAACAGTCTGTAATGGTCTGAACAGAAACCATACTTCTGCTACTCCAAAAATTATGAAATAAATTGATGGACGTGAGAAATTTTTCTATTAATCTTCTGCAAAAAGAATCAACTTAAAAGCACTCTTCTGTAAAAACAATTGCAGCTAATCTCGTGAGCGCAAAGTTTCTATTTTTTACAGCAAGATCACATTAGCTTTCACCCAAGTCTTCCCAAAGGACTTACTTGGCATTTTATTGAAACAAAAGCTATAAAACATGATTACTATAGTAGCTTAATCATGTATACACACAAAAACAGTAAGGGTAAATATTGGGTTGTCTCCCAACAAGCGCTTTTCTTTAATGCCTTTTAGCTAGGCACGATGATTTCAATGATGCTCACAAAAGATAAGAATTGAAACATAAAGAGAGCATCATGAAGAATATGACTAGCACATTTAAATCTAACCCACTTCCTATGCCTAGGGATTTTGTGAGGACACAATTTATAGGAACAACAATCAACTAGCATAGGAAGGCAAAACAAGTATAACTTCAAAACTTTAAGCACATAGAGAGGAAACTTGATATTATTGCAACTCCTACAAGCATGTATTCCTCCCTCATAATAACTTTAAGTAGCATCATGAATGAATTCAACAATATAAACATCACATAAATCATTCTTTTCATGATATACAAGCATAGAAATTTTTCTACTCTCTACATAAGCAAAAAAATTCTCATTCGGAATAGTGGGATCACTAATTCCTAAAGTTGACACTCTTCCAAACCCGCTTTAGATGATAGCATAATTCATATTCCAAAAGATATAAGTGAAGTTCATGGAGCATTCTACAATTAATATAGACTAACCAATATCCAAGCTCAAAATATATAAGTGAAGCACACAAAGCATTCTATAAAACCATACTCAAAAGATTTAAGTGAAGCTCAAAGAGCAATTCCATAAGATCATACTTAAAAGATATAAGTGAAGCACATGAAGTATTATATAAATTTATGAAGGTACATACCACACTAGCATGGTTCTTTTAAAAAATAAAAACACAAAGGACACAAATCATGTGAACAAAACAAAAACCGAGGTATACCGATATTTGTTGAAGAAGAAAGATGGGATGCCAACCGGAGCATACCCAAGCTTAGATGCTTGAGTATCCTTTGAAATATTTACTTGGGGTGCCTTGGGAATCCCCAAGCTTGAACTCTTGCCTCTCTTTATTATTCTCATATTGATAGCTCCTCGATCTTCGAACACTTCATCCACACAAAACTTTAACAAAAACTTTGTGAGATCCGTTAGTGTAATAAAGCAAACTACCACTTTAAGGTACTGTAATGAACTCATTATTTATTTATATTGGTGATAAACCTACTGTATTCCAACTTCTCTATGGTTCATAAACTCCATTACTAGCCATAGATTCATCAAAATAGGCAAACAACACACGAAAAACAGAATCTGTCAAAAACAGGACAGTCTATAGTAATCTGGAAGTTTAGTAAACTTATGTAACTCTTAAACTTATGAAATAAATTTGAAAATTTGAATACTTTGTACAGAAGTAATGTGCAAAAAGTTTTAGACCCATTTGACCTTCCAGTAAAAAATGTAAATTCTTGCGCTACAACAAAGTTTCTGTTTTTGTTCTGCACATAGTAAACAAGCAATCTAATCGTCCTAAAACCAAAACTTGGCACATTATTTTTATAATACAATAAATATATACAAGGGGATAATTATTTACAGAGAAACTTCCCTGAAAAATTCTATATTTTTTCGTGAGTATGAACACAAGTGCTCAAGGTCGACCCTCACTTCCTTAATGCATAACTTTCCAATCACTTCTCTTTTTGAAAAACTTTTTAGGCATGAGAGGCAAGTAATTTTTTTTGTATTTTAATTCTTAAAAAAAATTGTATGTTTCACCCACAACAAAACAAAAATGAAAAGTAAAAACAAAATATACTTAGTGAAGAAAGCAAACAAGCACACACGAGAATATCAACCCCACGCTATTGCTCCCCGGCAACGGTGCCAGAAAATAGCTTGATAATCCCCAAGTGTAGGGAATCATCGTAGCAATTTCCAAAGGTGGAAGTGATAATTATGGAGTGTCGAACCCACAAGGAGCTAAAGGTAAGATCAATATTCCCTCAAGCCCTATCTGCCACTGATACGACTCTACGTACACCGAACGTTTGCTTCCAACTAGAAACGAGAAATAAAACTACGTTGTGGGTATGAAGAGGATAACTTTGTATGGTATCGGAGAGCTAAATATAAAAGTAGGTGCTGTTATCATAAATTTGAAATATATTACTAAATATTATAAATAGCGAGTGTGGAATAATGATGGATCGTTGTGCGGAATTGTCCTAGGCTATTGTTAATAAGACCGGTAGTCGTCATTGCAATTTCATATGAGGGAGAGGCATAAGCTAACATACTTTCTCTACTTGGATCATATGCACTTACGATTGGAACTCTAGCAAGCATCCGCAACTACTAAAGATCATTAAGGTAAAACCCAACCATAGCATTAAAGCATCAAGTCCTCTTTATTCCCATACACAACAACCCCCTTACTCGGGTTTGTGTTTCAGTCACTCACCAACCCACTATAAGCGAATCATGAACGTATTGCAACACCCTACAGCGGTAATCCCTCACGCTTGCGCAACACAGAGGGCACCATAGGACAGCACCAAAATAAAACATACAACTCGTACCAATCTAGATCATCAATCAACCCAAAGACAAAGGATATCTACTCAAAACATCATAGGATGGCAACACATCATTGGATCATAATATGTGGCATAAAGTACCATGTTCAAGTAGGGATTACAGCGGGGTGTGGGAGAGTGGACCACGTAAAATAGATGAGTATGGTGATGATGATGGTGATGTTGATGAAGACGATCACCGCGGTGATGATTCCCCTCCCGATGGCACTCCAGCGCCACCGAGAGAGAGGAGGAGAGGTTCTCCCCCTTGTGCTTCCTCCTCCATGGCCTCCCCCCTAGACGTGGAGAGGTTCTCCCTCTGGTCCTTGGCCTTCATGGCGATGATGGCCTCTCCGGGATCCCCCTCCATGGCCACCGGTGAAGATGGCCCCCTCGAGCAGGGTGCTAGAGAGGGCCTAGATTGATTTCCCGTGGCTACACAGGCTTGCGGCGGCGGAACTTCCGATCTAGGTTTCTTTCTGGAAGTTTGGGTATATATGAGAGGTGTTGGCGTCGAGAACAAGTCAGGGGGGGTCTCTGGGCTATCCACGAGGCAGGGAGGCGCACCGTGGGCGCGCCCCCCACCCTCGTGGGCAGCCCGGGACTCTTCTGGCCCAACTCTTTGGCTCCCTGGCCTTCTTCTGGTCCAAAAATAAGCTCCGTCAAGTTTTAGGTCAATTGGACTCTGTTTGGTTTTCCTTTTCTGCGATATTCTAAAACAAGGGGAAAACAGGAACTGGCACTGGGCTCTAGGTTAATAGGTTAGTCCCAAAAACCAAATAAAATAGCATATAAAACATCTAAGATGGATAATATAATAGCATGAATACTTCATAAATTATAGATACGTTGGAGACGTATCATAGAGCTATAAGTGTATGAAAGCTCAAACTGAAACTAAGTGGGTGTGCATCCAACTTGCTTGCTCATGAAGACCTAGGGTATTTGAGGAAACCCATCGTTGGAATATACAAGCCAAGTTCTATAGTGAAAATTCCCACTAGTATATGAAAGTGATAACTCAAGAGACTCTCTATATGAAGAACATTGTGCTACTCTGAAGCACAAGTGTGGTAAAAGGATAGTAACATTGCCCCTTCTCTCTTTTTCTCTCATTTTTTTTGTTTTTTTTTTGGCTTCTTTGGCCTCTTTTTTAATTTGGGCTTATTTGGCCTCTTTTATTTT
This sequence comes from Aegilops umbellulata, assembly GCA_032464435.1. Lineage (NCBI taxonomy): Eukaryota > Viridiplantae > Streptophyta > Magnoliopsida > Poales > Poaceae > Aegilops > Aegilops umbellulata. Next base: position 124,962,569 of record CP136058.1, read on the forward strand.
TTTGTAAAGTCCGGAGTCTCATCCCGACTTGTAGGGGAATCATAGTCTCCATCATCCTTTCCTCACTGGGGCAATGCTCTAATAATGATGATCATCACACTTTTATTTACTTACAACTCGATACTAGAACAAGGATATGACTCTGTATGAATGCATCCGGCGGTGTACCGGGATGTGTATTGATCTACCATGGCGAAGATGTCAAATACCATGCTAGCTATCTTACGATCATGCAAAGCAATATGACAATGAATGATCAAGTCATGTATATGATGATGGAAGTAGCACGGCAATATATCTCGGAATGGCTATGGAAATGCCATAATAGGTAGATATGGTGGCTGTTTTGAGGAAGATATAAGGAGGCTTATGTGTGATAGAGCGTATCGTATCACGGGGTTTGGATGCACCGACGAAGTTTGCACCAACTCTCGAGGTGAGAAAGGGCAATGCATGGTATCGAAGAGGCTAGCAATGATGGAAGGGCGAGAGTGCATATAATCCATGGACTCAACATTAATCATAAAGCATGGTCAAAAAAAACATTAGTCATAAAGAACTCACATACTTATTGCAAAAATCTACAAGTCATCAAAACCAAGCACTACGTGCATGCTCCTAGGGGGATAGATTGGTAGGAAAAGACCATCGCTCGTCCCCAACCGCCACTCATAAGGAAGGCAATCAAAGAAACACCTCCTGCTTCAAATTTGTCACACAACGGTTACCATACGTGCATGCTACGGGACTTGCAAACCTCAACACAAGTATTTCTCAATTTCACAATTACTCAACTAGCAAGACTCTAATATCACCACCTTTATATTGCAAAACTATTGCAAGGAATCAAACATATCATATTCAGTGGTCTACAAGTTTTATGTAGGATTTTATGACTAACCATGTGAATGACCATTTCCTGTCATCTCTCTAAATAGATATAAGTGAAGCAAGAGAGTTTAATTCTTTCTACAAAAGATATGCCCATGCTCTAACAAATATAAGTGAAGCAAAAGAGCATTCTACAAATGGCGGTTTTCTATGTGAAGAGGATCAGGCAATCCAAACTTCAAATAATATAAGTGAAGCACATGAAGCATTCTATAAAGCCATACTCAAAAATTATAAGTGAAGTGCAATGAGAATTATATAAATCAACCAAGCACTTTCTCATACCAGCACGGTGCATAAAATAAACGTGAAAACTAAATGCAAAAGACGCTCCAAGATTTGCACATATCACATGAACAAAACGAATCCGAAAACATACTGATACTTGTTGAAGAAAGATGGGATGCCTTCTGGGGCATCCCCAAGCTTAGACGCTTGAGTATACTTGAATATTTACTTGGGGTGCCTTTGTCATCCCCAAGCTTTATCTCTTAACTCTCCTCCTTATCCTCATATCGAGACATCCTCGATCTTCGAACACTTCATCCACACAAAACTCAACAGAAAGTTCGGTAAGATCCGTTAGTATAATAAAGCAAATCACTACTCTAAGTACTGTTGCAAACCAATTCATATTTTGTTTTTGCATTGTAGCTACTGTAATATAACTTTCCCATGGCTTAATCCACTGATAGAAATCGATAGTTTCATCAAAACAAGAAAACAATGCATCAAAAACAAAATCTGTCTTAAACAAGACAGTATGTAGTAATCTGAACATTCACCATACCTCTGTACTCCAAAAATTCTTAAATAATTAGGAAAAATCAAAAATTTGTATAGAAAGACAGTGCAAAACGTTTCAGATCCGTTTGACGTTCCAGTAAAAAATGTAAAATCGCGCACTACAGCCAAAGTTTCTGTTTTGCACCGCATAAACCAACAAGCAATGTAAACATCCTAAAGGAAAATATTGGCACATTATTTTTATAATACAATGGATTTGTAATTTATAAGAGCACACAACAGAAATAAATGACTCTCTAAAACTTCTGGGTTGTCTCCCTGGCATCGCTTTCTTTAAAGCCATTAAGGTAGGCATATAGTGCTTAAGTAATGGATCCACCCAGATCCCAAGGTATATCAAAGCCAATTTTAATTAACAATGATTTGTGATTCAGTAGTGAGCACAAAGTAACATGTATCATGCAACAATGAAGTCTAACTCTCTTCCTATGCATCACCATGTCATAAAAGAATAATTCATGCGCACATAGTAAAAGCCAATGCATAGTATAAACAGTTTCTTGCAACTTTATCATATTGGAAACATGGAGAGGCGGAGATGTAGTTCCTCTCTCATAAAACTGCAAGTAGTAGCAGCAAGCACATGCATATTATATCCATCAAAATCATCATGTGTAGTAGTAAAACGCAACCCATCAATATAATCCTTAATAACGGCAAACTTCTCCGAAATGGTGTAGTCGGGAGAATTCAAAAAGATAATAGGACTATCATGCGTGGGTGCAATAGCAACAATTTCATGTTTAACATAAGGAACTATAGCAAGTTCATCTCCATAAGCAGAATTCATATTGGCATCTTGGCCACAAGCATAGCAAGCATCATAAAAATGGGATATTTCAAACGAAACAACGGGATCATAGCAATCATCATGGCATTCATCCTTCGGTAAGAACGAAGGGACATTAAATAATGTGTGAGTTGAAGAGTTACTCTCATTAGAAGGTGGGAACGGGTAGCTAATCTGATCTTCCTCCTTTTGTTCTTCGCTCTCCTCATCATCTTTTTCATCCAATGAGCTCATAGTTTCATCAATTTCTTATTCCATACACTCGTGCAAAATATTATTCTCTTCTCGGACAACGGAGACTTTCTAAATAAATTCATCAATATCATAATTGTATTTATAATTCTCATAGCAATATTTAAGGATAGCTAAATTTTTAGGTCTATAAACTGAATCATCAAAATCTTCAAACTCTTTAAACAAAGATTCAATTTCACAAGCACCCTTAAAATCAACAAATTCTTCTATTCGTTCCACATCATAGTAATCATATATACCATTAGCATAAGAAGCTAGGGTTTCAATATCATTAAATTTGCGTGGAAAGGGAAGGTGTGGCGCCTTCATCCTAGAGCGACAAGTATAATCATATCTCAAGCATAGTTCCCGAGCATACCAATGCAACACATGAATTTGATCCCATGATAGTTTCCCTTTTTGAGTCAAGCGATAATCCCTAAAGTATTCACGTTGATCCAACGTGTATCCCATTACATAATTGAATGGGGTTTTCTCAGGATTATTAAAGTAGTGCATAATATCTTTCACATAATGAGCATCAAGGGTTTTAAGAGGTTCCCCATCTCCATGAGTAGCAAGTAAACCTAATTTTTTGGTATTTCATGTTCCATATCCATAACTAAAGATAGAGAACAACTTAGAAGAGCAGATAAAATCCACTTAGTGAAAAAGCAAACAATCACACACGAGAATATTCACCCCACGCTATTGCTCCCCGGCAACAGCGCCAGAAAAAGGTCTTGATAATCCACTAGGGGATCAATTGTAGCCTCTTTCGATAAGTGAGAGTGTCGAACCCAACGAGGAGCTAAAGGTAGAACAAATATTCCCTCAAGTTCTATCAACCACTGATACAACTCTACGCACTCTTGACGTTCGCTTTACCTAGAACAAGTATGAAACTAGAAGTACTTTGTAGGTGTTGTTGGATAGGTTTGCAAGAATATAAAAGGCACGTAAATAAAAACTAGGGGCTGTTTTTGTTAAGAAGCAATAAAGTTAGTATAGCGAGTGTGGAAAAGTGGTGGTAGGAGTTGCAAAATTGTCCCTGAGCAATTGACTACTTTACTAGACCGATGGCAAGTTTTATGTGGGAGAGGCCACTGCTAGCATGTCATCCCTGACTTGGAATTCTATGCACTTATGGTTGGAACTATTAGCAAGAATCCGCATACTAACGTTCATTAAGGTAAAATCCAACCATAGCATTAAGATACATTGGCCCCCCTTCAATCTCGTATGCATCAATTTCTATGCAAGGTTGAAGCTTCTGTCATTCTTGCCCTCCAATACATAGTCCTATCAACATACAACTAACCCTATGGTGTGATCCATGCGTGCGCTCATATGATGGGCACCAAAGGAAAACAACATAACCACAAGCAAATTAAACCAATCATAGCAATTCACCAATTACCAGTAGGACAACGAAAATCTACTCAGACATCATAGGATGGCAACACATCATTGGATAATAATATGAAGCATAAAGCACCATGTTCAAGTAGAGGGTACAGCGGGTTGCGGGAGAGTGGACCGCTATAGATAGATGGGGGAAGGTGATGAAGATGTTGGTGAAGATGACGGAGGTGTTGGTGTAGATTGCGGTGACGATGATGGCCCCGGCGGTGTTTCGGCGCCTCCGGAAGAGAGGGGGAGAGGGGCCCTTCTTCTTCTTCTTCTTCTTCTTCTTCTTCTTCTTCTTCTTCTTCTTCTTCTTCTTCTTCTTCTTCTTCTTCTTCTTCTTCTTCCTCTTCTTCTTCTTCTTCTTCCTCTTCTTCTTCTTCTTCTTCTTCCTTGACCTTCTCCCTAGATGGGAGAAGGGTTTCCCCTCTGGTCCATGGCCTCCATGACGGCGGAGGGATGAGAGCCCCTCCGAGATTGGATCGGTCTCTCTGTCTCTCTCTCTATTTCTGCGCTCCTGATTCTGCCCTTTCACCGTTTCTTATATTCCCGGAGATCCGTAACTCCGATTGGGCTAAAATTTCGATACGATTTTTATCCGGATATTGGCTTTCTTGCGGCGAAAGAAGGGCACCAACCGCCTTACAGGGTGGCCACGAGGGTCAGGGGCGCGCCCCCTACCTCGTGGCCCCCTCGGGCATCGTCTCGCGTTGATTCTTCTTCCCAAAAATCACATATATTCCAAAAAAATCTCCATCAGTTTTTATCCCGTTTGGACTCCGTTTGATATGGATTTTATGCGGAAAAAAAACATGCAACAAACAGGAACTGGCACTGGGCACTGCATCAATATGTTAGTCCCAAAAATAGTATAAAAAGTTGCCAAAAGTATTTGAAAGTTGTATAATATTGGCATGGAACAATCAAAAATTATAGATACGATGGAGACGTATCATGGATACATGTAATGGTGCATGATCCGACACATTTGTCGACAAGGCTTGGAGCAGGTTGTCCGTAAACATGAGCTCCCAATCCACAGTCACTAGTACTGTGTCAATCTTGGTCATCACAGGTGCATCCCTCTCATTGGTCCAAGTAATCCTCCTTCCATGCATGTAAAGCTCTCTGAGCTCATTGTCTTCTATGAACTCCCTAAATTTTCTCATGATGTGGTGGTTCAGGTTACTGTTATTTTTATCCGTGACATTAGTGATCATGTTGAAGTCGCCGAGCACCATCCATGGACATGGACAAGTGGCCCTCCGTTGTAGCAAGTCCGCGAGGAATTGCAGTTTAAGATCATCCCCTTGTGGTCCATAGACCACCGTTACCCACCAAGACGATCCATCCTTATTGTGCACTAGACCTGTCATGAAGTTTGTGTCATGGCTTATGTTATCCACCTGCATCACCATAGTGTCCCAAGCCAAAATGATCCCACCGCGAGTATCACAAGCCGGTAAGTAGTCAAAGCCATCTAAAGATGGTCCGATACATTGCATCACAAGGAAACGATCAACTACATCAAGTTTTGTTTCTTGTAAGCACACAAGATTCACCCTCGCCGAGGTAATGAATTCCCTAACCGCTTTCTTCTTTGCAGGGTTGTTCAATCCCCGCATGTTCCAGCATAGTACCTTGGGATTTAAATCCATAGATAGCCTATGCTCACACTTCTCCTCCATGAGTGCCATTAGGCTGCACCCACCACTGCGCTTGGCTCCGTCGACATCGCACTCCACGTTGGCATCCCTTTGCCAAACAGAGCGGCTATCACCCGCACATGTTGCTCTCGTAATGGAGAGTCGAACAGCTCCTTTAGATCCGCTATGACTCCCTCATCCACTTCCATATCTGCGCCAATCCAAGTGCCCTCATAAGCACGTTCTCAACATGTGTGGCTTTGGAGGATGTCGTGGCCGCTTTGCTGGATCCATTTGTGGTACGATGCGGCGTGAACGGCTCTGCCTCCGGCCGCAAGGACGATGCTTGTACCTCTTTCAACAAAGGCGGGGCAGTCTTCTTAACGAGCTGCGAGCAAAACCACTTGAGCTTCCCGTATGCTTCTGCTTCGTGGCCAGTTGTGCCTATGTTGCATGTAGCTTGGACGAGCTGGATGTTGCTTTGCACGTCCAGAATCGCCGCATCAGCCTCCAAATGCTCAGCGTTTGACACTTGTCCCCTACCAACTATCTCCTCTGGCCCAGCCGATCGCATCTCCACCATGATTGGCTCCAACGAGTTTTGACAAGCAACCGGATCTTCTGTACCACCAACCCAAACAGCCGTAGCATGAACCAAATCTCCTCCAGACACGTTGCAAGTCTATCCGCTCGATTTGTCCTGACCCTCCTTGGCCTTACGCCCAGTGGGGCAGAGAGGCCACATGCCGCTCCCAGCATCCGAGGACACACTACCGGACCCACCATGCTCCCCAATTCCACTTCAGGCACTTCCCCCAATGGTGGGTGCGGTTGCCAACTCCCCTCCTGTCGGAGGCGTGGGGAACGAGGCCGCCTATGCACCCGGCCCCACTTCAGTAGGTTATGCATTGGTGCGAGAATCAGCCTCAGCACCTGGTGCCATCGCTGCTGCTTCTTCATTGGAGCGAACCGCAACCACCAAATCCACTGGGCTGCCTGGCTTGTCACACTGCTCAGCGCCCGGCTGTGTCACGTCTGCCCGTGGGCCTGTCCCCATTCCTTGATTGGGATCCGCAACCTCCGTATTGGCCACTTGTGGCGACACGCTCTCCCTGTTCGAAATTTGAACCGCCCCAACAGCTGTCTCCCTGATCCTGCCATGCTGATGGCCTATCTGGTCAAAAGCGGACTTACGCAGCGTCAGCCTCTCCTGAACCCTGGCCCCACCAACAGGCAAACTTTTTCCTCTCTCCACGGCCATCGGTGGAATTCTCCATGCCCGCAGAGTCGGCTTGGAGTCCTCACCGGCGGCGAGCCTATGGCCCCCCGCCGCACCTTCAGCTCCGGATCTAGCCCCAGTACCACCACGGCGATCGTGCACACTGAACTGCCATCCCAGCCTTCTGGTTGATGCACCTCCAGCCCACCAAAGTCCCTGTCTTCCTTGGCAGCCCGCTCTACCCACTGCCCGATGAACCGCCCGTGAACCATGGCTCCTCCGCCTCCGTGTAGTCCATCACTGAGTCCAGGTGGATCAACGTCTTGTACTGAAGCAATTGTGGCTCGAACGGTGGCGCTTCCCCGGACGGCTCCGGCACCACCAACCATCTACGCATGGGAATGGCCTCCGGGTCCGCAGTCCACGCCGACAACCGAAATGAGGATAAGTCTTCCCTTGAGCTCGTCTCCAGCGCCACACCATCAACCAAGCAAGGCGAGCCAAGCAGCTCCTCGACAACCTCCCGCTCCCAGGCATGCGGGGGTATGCCCTCGATATCCAGCTGCACCTTGTACCTCATGACAGCACGCACTGCATGTGACTACCGAGTCCACTGCCTGAAGAACAAACGGACACCCCTAAACTCCAGCTCTGGTTGCCTTCCGACACAGTTCCGGTGCTCCTGTCGCACGAAGACCACCATGAAATCTTCTGATATGTGCTTGTGCACAGAAACCCACTCCGACGAGATGCCAAGCCTAGCCTCCAGAGCTTGCAGCACGAACTTTGGCGAGATGCCTCTGCACGCACCGCCAATGTACGCAACCATTGTGAACTGCAAGCGCCTCTCCAGATCATCCATCGTGCCCGTGCGCCTGACCACACACAACTCCGAAGCCTCCATCTCCAAATCTGGCTGCACGTTGAGCCGTGGGGCTATCAGCAAAGGCCACACCGGCGGCGCCACCCTGTCCGTCAGAGGAGGTGGCGAAGGGGGAGGCATAGTAGCCCGAGCCATCTGCCCACGTAGCGCATCCGCCCCGGAACCCGGGCCAGAAGCCGACCGCCTTGCCACCTTGGCCGCCGCCTCTCGTCGGAGCTCCTCCACCGGCGATGGGCTGCGAGGGCGCTTGCAGTCCCTGGAGCCATGCCCAGGGAGGCCACACTGGTAGCACACGATGTCGTTCCTGCAATCCTTCAAGAAGTGTCCTTTAGCCAAGCAGCGAAAGCACTTGTCCCGCATGTCCGGCGAGATCTCACTGAGACCTGCCTGGCGAGGCGCGCCCGCTGTTGCCGCCACCGCCACAAGGTCTCGTCCCATCCTGCGCTTCCAAAGGGTCTTCTTCATGGCCGGCGCCGGATGCCAATCTTCCAGCCGCCGACATGAGTTCGCCTCCACACCAAGGCGGGTGGGGCCTCATCCAGATCCCAAGCGGCAGACCGCTCTGAGTCCGACGAGATACCCAGCCCAGAGACCACCGGTCGTTCCCGCGTCGTGGGGAACAACGAACCCACCGAGGCCGGACTGCTCGCCATGAGGAAAGTGGCGGAGGGGACGAGGGAAGAGATCTCCGTCACCGGGCCGCCGTCGCAAGCAGGGAAGAGCAGGGGAAAGCCGAAGAGAGGCAGGTGGCCGTCGGGGCCGGAGTGGCCGTCGGCGGGTGGGTGGCCGTCGGGGCCAGACTAGCTGTCGGTGGGAAGGTGGACGCTGGCATCGGGGTGACACGCGGCGGGGGTGCTCACTCTCGCTCCAGAGAGTAGCTGTTTGTAGCTATTAAGATATAAGGCTTCACATATCACAAACCCTCTTACTAGGCGGTAACCCATATCGCCTGAATAAAGCCCCGAGGTCGGTATCCCATCAGTTATACTCAAAGACCATAAACGGCTAGCTCTCCTCCTACCAAATAAATGACCACACGTAGGTTCAATTGATAGCCTTGAAAAGGATGCAAATTGTTTGGATCTTTTGATATGTTAAACACACACAAAAGATACATTAAACACACAATCGTTGCAACAATTTTATAGAGCCCTGAGTAAATTGCAAACCCCGACCCCAATTTGAGCCTTACTATTAGGAAGAATGCCCTCAAACTAGTGGCTAAACATATTCAAACAACTCCTAGGTGGTGGTAGATTGAAAGCAAGATGAACTGTACGCCACAATAGTTTAGAGAGAGGGCATTGCTCCTACGAAGGATTGGTGCGGAGCACCCTACGGTCATCCCCATGGACACTACACCAACTTCCCAGGCACTAAGTGGACCGATGATGAGAGCTCGTGCACGTGCCATTGAACATCGGGAGAACTCGACCCAAAGTGATTCTCCTTTACCTATGTGTGAGACATGGTTACTACCTAAAGTAGAGACGCTATGTGTAATCAGGTACCAAGACGACGATCAAGGAGAAGCTAGGAGGGATGGACAAGATGGCATAGAAGCGGAGCAAGAGGATCAAGAAGGGAAGCTACAAGAAAACTACCGCCACCGGACATCCTGACGACTCGCCGCACATCTGATGCAATGCGTGGAGGAGCCCCTAGACAAGCTGCCGAAGCCCAAGTATACAGCGGATGGACATCCGCCGCACACCGGGCATCCGGTAGCTCCCGAAAGACCGGGCATCCGGTCGGCACCGGAAATCTGATGACCCCTATCCAAAACTCAAAATGGCGAACATTACCAAAAGTCCAACGCTCACCAGACATCCGGCCCCTCCCGAGCCACCAGACATCCGACGACCACCGGACATACGGTCCCCCGCGATCCACCAGATATCCCGTAACCACCAGACACCCATCATTGCGTGTGTGAAATCACTCGGGTTTTGACCCATGTATCCCCCTCTAACTCTCCATAGACTATAAATACCCCTTCATTTGGACAGATTAGAGCTGGCAAAGCATATGAGATGAACTAGAGAGAGCTTTGCTCCTTTACCTACATCATTGTAGCTAAGACCTCCATTGGAGAAGATTGCCTTGTCAATTCAAGACCTCCTCCCTTAGGATTGGAGAAGACTACCCCCGTCAAGGCCTTAAATTCTCCATGGATTTGGGAAGAACTGCCTCTTTGACTTATTCCTTTTGTTGATTGTGGATCTATGTGCTTATATGGGATTTTGTGGAGGTAGTGGATGTGTGATTTGGTTCTTATTTGAGTGTTTATCTTCTTCTTGTTGTTGTTGTGTTCATAGTTCTCCACCTCCAAGTGTTATTAGGAACTCTAGGGTCTCTACCCTATATCATCTTAGTCTCGCACTTTGGAATCCTCCCCGTCCACCTTTCTAGCCTAATTTTGTTTTGTTCCTGCCAAATTCGCAAATTGCCACCAAAAATAGTCATACCCAATTTCTTGCAATTTGTTGATTTTGATGAGATTTTGTTCATTCGGATCCATGGATTTCTTGTATTGAGAGTGGATCTATGAGTGCCAACTTGTGGTATGGTGCCATTTAAAAAAATTAAAAAACCATATCTAGAAGTTTCAAATAAATCCATGGAAACTTGTATGTGTTAACGATGGATCCATGAAATTTTGGTTTGGCAAAATGTAATGTGTATTTGTACAAAAGAATAAAGTTCCAGCCCAAAAACAAAAAAAGGCCCATTTGAAAATACATATTTATCTTTTCTCTGTAAGCCAAGTATGGAAGTAAAATGTTGTGAAATTTGACATATGTAGTATACATGTGTGTGTGTTTCTACAAAAAAATCAAATATTTTGCGTTGTAGAAAATGGTTTTTTGGAAAAAGGGCACCATGGTGCCACTTCTCACTTTTTTCCCACGAAATGCTTCCCATCCGCCCAAAGTCCAATGCTAAGCATTAGCACGCCAGCCCAACGTTTCGACTGATCGCACGCTAGCCGTCGGATTGCCTGTCTCGAGCTGCTGCATCCTTATCCATCCATGTCGTCTTCTTCCTTCCCCCGCTTCATGACTATTCATCATTCTCCTCCACGCGCAGGTCGCCGCTGTTGGGGAACGTAGTAATTTCAAAAAAAAAAATCCTACGCACACGCAAGATCATGGTGATGCATAGCAACGAGAGGGGAGAGTGTTGTCCACGTACCCTCATAGACCAAAAGCGGAAGCGTTAGCACAACGCAGTTGATGTAGTCGTACGTCTTCACGATCCGACCGATCAAGTACCGAACGTGCGGCACCTCCGAGTTCAGCACACGTTCAGTCCGATGACGTCCCTCGAACTCCGATCCAGCCGAGTGTTGAGGGAGAGTTTCGTCAGCACGACGGCGTCGTGACGATGTTGATGTTCTACCGACGTAGCGCTTCGCCTAAGCACTGCTACAGTATCATTGATGTGGACTATGGTGGAGGGGGGCACCGCAGATGGCTAAAAGATCAAACAGATCAATTGTTGTTTTTCTGGGGTGCCCCCTGCCCCCGTATATAAAGGAGTAGAGGAGGGGGAGGTCCGGCCCTCTCTATGGTGCGCCCTAGGGGAGTCCTACTCCCACCAGGAGTAGGATTCCCCCTTTCCTAGTAGAACTAGGAGCCCTTCCAAGTAGTAGGAGTAGGAGGGAAGGAAAGGGAAGGCAAAAGGAGAAGGAAGGAAGGGCCCCCCCCTCCCTAGTCCAATTCGAACCAGCTCATGGGGAGGGGTGCGGCCACCCTGAGGCCTTTCTCTCCTTTCCCGTATGGCCCATTAAGGCCCAATACGAATTCCCGTAACTCCCTGGTACTCCTGAAAATACCCTAATCACTCGGAACCTTTCCGATGTCCGAATATAGTCATCCAATATATCGATCTTTACGTCTCGACCATTTTGAGACTCCTTGTCATGTCCCCGATCTCATCCGGGACTCCGAACTCCTTCGGTACATCAAAACACATAAACTCATAATATAACCGTCATCGAAACTTTAAGCGTGCGGACCCTACGGGTTCGAGAACTATGTAGACATGACCGAGACACGTCTCCGATCAATAACCAATAGCGGAACCTGGATGCTCATATTGGCTCCTACATATTCTACGAAGATATTTATCGGTCAGACCGCATAACAACATACATAGTTCCCTTTGTCATCGGTATGTTACTTGCTCGAGATTCGATCGTCGGTATCTCAATACCTAGTTCAATCTCATTACCGGCAAGTCTCTTTACTCGTTCCGTAATACATCATTCCGCAACTAACTCATTAGTTGCAATGCTTGCAAGGCTTAAGTGATGTGCATTACCGAGAGGGCCCAGAGATACCTCTCCGACAATCGGAGTGACAAATCCTAATCTCAAAATATGCCAACCCAACAAGTACCTTCGGAGACACCTGTAGAGCACCTTTATCATCACCCAGTTACGTTGTGACGTTTAGTAGCACACAAAGTGTTTCTCCGGTAAACGGGAGTTGCATAAACTCATAGTCACAGGAACATGTATAAGTCATGAAGAAAGCAATAGCAACATACTAAACGATCGAGTGCTAAGCTAACGGAATGGGTCAAGTCAATCACATCATTCTCCTAATGATGTGATCCCGTTAATCAAATGACAACCCATGTCTATGGCTAGGAAACTTAACCATCTTTGATCAACGAGCTAGTCAAGTAGAGGCATACTAGTGACATACTGTTTGTCTATGTATTCACACATGTATTATGTTTCCGGTTAATACAATTCTAGCATGAATAATAAACATTTATCATGATATAAGTAAATAAATAATAACTTTATTATTGCATCTAGGGCATAGTTCCTTCAGTCTTGCACTTGCACTAGAGTCAATAATCTAGTTCACATCACCATGTGATTTAACACCAATAGTTCACATCACCATGTGATTATCACCTATAGTTCACATCGTCATGTGACCAATACCCAAAGGGTTTACTAGAGTCAATAATGTAGTTCACATTGCTATGTGATTAACACCCAAAGAGTACTAAGGTGTGATCATGTTTTGCCTATGACAGAAGTTTAGTCAACGGGTCTGCCATATTCAGATCCGTATGTATTTTGCAAATTTCTATGTCAACAATGCTCTACACGGAGCTACTCTAGCTAATTGCTCCCACTTTCAATATGTATCCAGATTGAGACTTAGAGTCATCTGGATCAGTGTCAAAATTTGCATCGACGTAACCCTTTACGACGAACCTTTTTTTTTGTCACGTCCATAATCCTTATTCCACTAAGGATAATTTTGACCGATGTCCAGTGATCTACTCCTAGATCACTATTGTACTCCCTTGCCAAAATCAGTGTAGGGTATACAATAGATCTGGTACACAGCATGGCATACTTTATAGAACCTATGGCCAAGGCATAGGGAATGACTTTCATTCTCTTTCTATCTTCTGTCGTGGTCGGGGTTTGAGTCTTACTCAATTTCACACCTTGTAACACAGGCAAGAACTCTTTCTTTGACTGTTCCATTTTGAACTACTTCAAAATCTTGTCAAGGTATGTACTCATTGAAAAAACTTATCAAGCGTCTTGATCTATCTCTATAGATCTTGATGCTCAATATTTAAGCAGCTTCACCAGGTCTTTCTTTGAAAAATTCCTTTCAAACACTCCTTTATGCTTTGCAGAATAATTCTACATTATTTTCGATCAACAATATGTCATTCACATATACTTATCAGAAATGTTGTAGTGCTCCCACTCACTTTCTTGTAAATATAGGCTTCACCGCAAGTCTGTATAAAACTATATCCTTTGATCAACTAATCAAAGCGTATATTCCAACTCCGAGATGCTTGCACCAGTCCATAGATGGATCGTTGGAGCTTGCACATTTTGTTAACACCTTTAGGATTGACAAAACCTTCTGGTTGCATCATATACAACTCTTCTTTCATAAATTCATTAAGGATTGCAGTTTTGTTATCCATTTGCCAGATTTCATAAAATGCGGCAATTGCTAACATGATTCGAACAGACTTTAAGCATCGATACGAGTGAGAAAATATCATCGTAGTCAACACCTTGAACTTTGTCAAAAACCTTTTTTGACAAGTCTAGCTTTGTAGATAGTATCACTACTGAAAGGATCGATATAGTTGACTAGAGGGGGGTGAATAGGCAACTAACAATTTTTAGCTTCTCTTTAACAATTTAAACTTTGCATCAAAGTAGGTTGTCTAGATGTGCAACTAAGTGAGCAATTATATGATCCAACAATGACAAGCACACAAACAAGCAAGACATATAGCACAAATAAGCTTGCACAAGTAAAGGCACGAGATAACCAAGAGTGGAGCCGGTGGAGACGAGGATGTGTTACCGAAGTTCCTTCCCTTTGAGAGGAAGTACGTCTCCGTTGGAGCGGTGTGGAGGCACAATGCTCCCCAAGAAGCCACTAGGGCCACCGTATTCTCCTCACGCCCTCACACAATGCGAGATGTCATGATTCCACTATTGGTGCCCTTGGAGGCGGCGACCGAACCTTTACAAACAAGGTTGGGGCAATCTCCACAACTTAATTGGAGGCTCCGAACGACACCACGAAGCTTCACCACAATGGACTATGGCTCTGCGGTGACCTCAACCGTCTAGGGTGCTCAAACACCCAAGAGTAACAAGATCCGCAAGGGATTAGTGGGGGGAATCAAATTTCTCTTGGTGGAAGTGTAGATCGAGGCCTTATCAACCACTCCCGAGCAAATCAATAAGTTTGGTTGGCTAGGGAGTGAGATCGGGCGAAAATGGAGCTTGGAGCAACAATGGAGCTTAGGGTTGGAAGAGGTGGTCAACTAGAGGTAGGAGACACCCCTTTTATAGTTGTGGACAAAATCCAACCGTTATCCACTTAACCAGCCCGCGACATGCGGTACTACCGCCCCAGAAACGCGGTACTACCGCAAGGCCACGCGGTACTACCGTGAGGGATCACGGTACTACCGCGGCAGCTGCAGGGACTAAAACACGCCTGACTAAGAGCAGTACTTCCGCGAGCGTGGTAATACCGCTCCCCCTTGCGGTACTACCGCAAGGCAGGAGAGTCCTAGCCTACGAAGGGTGCGGATGAATAAAAATACATCCGTGCCTACTTCCGCTGGAAATAAATCGATGCAAAAATCCGACACGGTACTACCGCATGGCAGCTGGACCGGATTGCGTGCGGTACTACCACGCACGAAGCACGGCACTACCGCGGAGGCGCGGATGTAAAAAAATTACATCCGCCCCTACTACCGCGATGCAGCGGCACTTGGCCCGGGCGCCACGGTACTACGGCTCCAGAGGAGCGGTACTACCGTGGGCTCCCGCGGTACTACCGCGCCTTGGCACGGTACTAGCGCGGGTGCCTGCGGTACTACCGCTCCAGGGAGCAGTACTACCGCAAGCTTAGCAACAGCAGCCAGGACTTTTGCATAGAGGATAAACGGGGGATGCTCCAAAGTGCAAGGGAAAGGTGGAGACAAGGAAGGAAACGTGTACGTGATGATTCCACCCAAACCTTTCCAGCGCGGACCCCCTCTTAATAGTACGGCTTTCCTATGACTCAAATCCACCAAAAAGAAACATAGAAAAAACGCCGTCTTCAATAGTCTTCGAGGGGCACCAAACCTTCTTGTACCTAGCAATGAAACGTCTGAGAAACTCAAGGCACACGATTAGTCTGCAAAAGCATTGTCATCAATCACCAAAATACCTTAGGGATAAATATGCCCTTACAATCTCCCCCTTTTTGGTGGATTGATGACAATACGGGATTTGCATAAGAGAAATAATATTGAGCAGAGGCAAACCCCTCCTCTCTAAAATATAGACGGGCTCCCCCTAGATGTGTGCAATCTAGATGGATGCTTTGGACTGCACAACACACAAACTAGGATCAACACTCCCCCTATATTTTAGAGACAAGGCATATCTTGCAATGGAAGTACTAACATCTAAACAAGAACATAAAACATAGGTAGCACAATATATCATAAGCACACTAAGATAGGATAGAGTGCATATGTCTTACACCATATGAAGGATAAGACTCAAACCAAACCAAAGCAACCGAAAGAGGTTCAAACGAGAAAGCAAACACAACGAAACACGACACACGACTCGCAAAATCCCTACACTCTCTCCCCCTTTGGCATCGAGACGCCAAAAAGGCAGAGAGGACACCTACACACAGGGGGTGGCTCAAGCAGAGAAATCATCCCAACGCTCCCCGTCAGACTCGGCAGCAGGGACATCCTCCTCGATGTTCTCGTCAGAATCAGATCACTTGAAGCCTTGCTTCGCAATCCATTCGGCCTCCGGAGTGATGACCTCCTCAGAACCGCCAGAGACGTCCTATCCAAAGACCTTCATAATCTTCTTGTCGCGGCGGCGACTCTCCTTGGATGCCACGTGAGTCCTGTACTGCCCCTTTACTTGCATGCAGAAAAGAGTCTTCATCTTGTCCTTCAGCTGCATGGCCCACAAGGGCTCAGAGGAGCTATGGGAAGACCCAGCAGCACGGTCCTCAGCAACATCCTCTGCTCTAGTCTCCTCCTCACCAACAGCCCTCCTAGCAGCAGACGCCTCAGCACGAGTAGTAGTGTTGGCCCAGTTGGGCTTGACACGGAGATTGATGGGGTCATGCCGAATCCAGTCTGGAGCAAGGAACTCATCACTAGGGTACAGCTTCTCCCAAGTCTAGGAGATCAACAGAAACAGGTATGGTCCATAGATAGGCACCTTGCGGTTAAACACCATAAACCGAAGCTCACACCACATGATGTGTGAGACATCAAGTGGCTGAGTCTGAGACACACATGCCTCCTCGCACAGGAGCATCATATCCACCATATAGGCATGAACCTTGTCCTTGTCACCAATGCGAGGGAACAGAGAGTTACGGAAGATGCGATACATGATATCCAGAAAAGAGTTCAGCACCCATGTTAACTTGCCATTGGGAAGCACCTTCTCAACATAGAACGGCTGAATCTTGTTCTTGTTAGCAGACTCGGGATTGGCATGGGGGCGAACACCCACGGGTGTGTTGAGCCCGTCATCAGGAACCTGGAGCAGATCCATGAACTCCTTCTAGGTAGCAGTCAGCTGGCAGCCGTTGGTCATCCAGGTCATCCTCCTCTCCTCCCCAATGTGAAAGAAAACGGAGGCAAAGAACTGACAGATAAGCTCAGGGTCATAGTCAAGGTGGAAAGAGATCACATGTTCAATACCAAACTGCTCCACCAAATCCAAAGCTTCTCCAAAGTACTCACGAAACTTCTCCTTCCTCAGGTGATGCATATCTATCCACTTGACATCCACGTGGGTATTTTGCTTGTTCTTGATGACATCCAGATAAGTGAGAGTCTGCTGCTTGGTCGAAAACAACTCACAGCCTCTGATGGTAGCCCGAGGATGCACATAAGGGTTGATCTGCCTGAGATGGATGAACTCAAAAAGGGGAATCTCGTCCATGCCCTTAGCGGGTTCCTTGTGCTTGCTAGCGGTGGTCTTGACATGGCGCTTGGGGGCATTGGAGCCCACTGGTGCTTCACCTTGATTGCACAGACGCTTGGAGCCAGTGTCACGACTGGGATTGGAACGGCGAGAACCACCACCTGAGACACAAACACGGCAAAGCAAAAGAAACACGTAGGAAGCATACATGGTAATTGCCATGAGAAAGATTTGACCCCAACGGTAGTACTGACAGGTGCTGCGGTACTAAAATTTTAGTACCGCTCCTAGTCACGGTAGTACCGTGTGAAGTCACGGTAGTACCGGGGCTGGGAGCGGTAGTAGGATCTTAGTGCCATAGCTCGCGCGGTAGTACCGCACCTGACGGGCGGTAGTACCGGACGAGCGGTAGTACCGCACATGTGGCGCGGTAGTACCGCATCGCGTCAGATCCGAACCAGTTTGAATTTGAGAAAAACCGTGAAACCACAGTGGTACTACGGTTGATCAAATCTATCACAGGACAACATATCAAGTATAATTCCTACGCAACACGACTCTCCTACACCCTACTCTTGCATCGATTTGTCCTAAAATCTCAAGAACAACATGCATCTCCCCAAAAACCTAGAAGCGAAAGAACAACCAAGAAAGAGAGGGATCTGGGGAAAAACCTTGTTCCATGGCAAGAGGAAGTGATGGGGAACGATCCACCGGTCAGAATCTGAGGAGAGTGGCCGGAGACGGAGATCCGGCGAGGACCTCCGGTGCCGTTCTTGAGCGAGAGAGAGAGAGAGAGAGAGAGACGTGGGGAGAGAAACAAGTGAATGGGTATGGGGAGTTGGAACTCCCCTGCCTGAGTCATAACCCCCACGCCCTCTCGTCAGCGCGGTAGTACCATGCATCATCGCGGTAGTACCGCTCGACGGAAGTACCGCACCTGAGCGGTAGTACCGCTCTCCTGGGCGGCAGTAAAAAATTACTGCCGCGCAGGTGCGGTAGTACCGTGCCCTCCATACGCGGTAGTATCTTGGTTAGCCGCGGTAGTACCGTGGGCTCAAGAAGTTGCACATTTCAAGCACACAAAAAAGAGGTCATTGCACGGAAACTTCGAGGCAACACGACACCACAAGAACACGCGACACACGAAAGCAGAAAAGCAAATGACAACAAGACACAACCACGAGACACCAACTCTCCAAAGAGAGGGCGGTGGCCGGAGCCACCTATGTTTGAGTCAATTGGTATGGCACCGCGAAGAATTATCCTTGGGCCCATGACCAAAACTCGTCTTTGAAGCACAAGTACCATAAAAAATGGCTAATGTGAAAGAGTTGATCGATTTATGCATAATGGAGGGAGGGAGAGTTCAATGAGAGAACAACATTCCCCCTATGTCCATGCCTACACCTAAACAAGACAACAAGTTGAGTGTGGTGGAGTGTGCAAGGGTTCAAGCAACATTGCTCGAATCAATGATATTTAGCTCATGCCTTAACTCGCGAAATATTGCTTCATCCAAAGGCTTCGTGAAGATATCTGCAAGGTTATCATGAGTGTTGACGTAGTTGAGCTCGATCTCCCCTCGCCTAATGTGATCCCGGATGAAGTGATACCGAATCTCAATATGCTTCGTCTTGAAGTGTTGCACCGGGATGAGAGAAATCTTGATGGCACTTTCATTGTCACACCAAAGAGGCACTTTGTCACAAATGACACCGTAATCCTTCAAAGTTTGCCTCATCCATAACAGTTGTGCACAACAACTACCGGCCGCCACATACTCCGCTTCAGTGGACGAGAGAGACACACAACTTTGCTTTTTAGAAGACCAACTTACCAAAGAGCAACCAAGGAATTGACACCCTCCGGAAGTGGACTTCCTATCCACTTTGTCTCCCGCCCAATCGGAATCCGAATATCCTACAAGCTTGAAGTTTGCTCCTCTTGGGTACCATAAGCCAAAGTTTGGGGTATGAGCCAAATATCGAAAGATTCGCTTGACTGCCACAAAGTGACTTTCCTTAGGTGCGGCTTAAAACCGTGCACAAATTCCCACACTCAACATGATATCCGGTCTAGATGCACAAAGGTAAAGCAAGGATCCAATCATGGAACGATATACCTTTTGATGCGCCGGTTTACCATTGGGATCAATGTCAAGTTGGCATTTGGTGGGCATTGGAGTGGAGGCCGGCTTGACATCACTTAGCTTGAATCTCTTGAGCATGTCTTGAGTGTATTTAGCTTGGTTGATGAAGGTACCTTCTCTTCTTTGCTTCACTTCGAAACCGAGAAAGAACTTCAACTCTCCCATGGAAGACATCTTGAACTTTGAGGTCATTAGTGCGGCAAATTCCTCATTGAAAGCTTTGTTAGGGGAACCAAAGATAATGTCATCAACATATAGTTGGCACACAAACAACTCCCCTTTGACCTTCTTAGTAAAAAGAGTGGGATCGATTAGCCCAACTTCAAACCCGCGATCTTGTAACAACTCGGTAAGGTGGTCATACCATGCACGTGGGGCTTGTTTAAGGCCATAGAGTGGCTTATCGAGTTGATACACATGATCGGGAAAGTAGGGATCCTCGAACCCGGGGGGTTACTTGACATAAACGAACTCATTAATAGGACCATTAAGAAAAACACTCTTCACATCCATTTGTTGCAACTTAAAGTTGTGATGAGAAGCATAAGCAATCAACAAATGAATGGATTCAAGACGAGCAACAGGAGCAAAGGTTTCACCATAGTCGATACCCTTGACTTGGGAGTAGCCTTGTGCCACCAATCTTACCTTGTTGCGAATGATAGTCCCATGAGCATCTTGCTTGTTCTTAAAAATCCACTTGGTCCCAATGACATTGTGGTTCCCCGTTGGCCTTGGCACCAATCTCCACACCTTGTTGTACTCGAAGTTGTTGAGTTCTTCATGCATGGCATTAAGCCAATCCGGATCTTCGAGTGCTTCATATACCTTTTGGGGTTCAACACAAGAGACAAACGTGTGATGTTCACAATAGTTTGCCAATTGCCTACGAGTGCTTACCCCCTTTTGATTGCTTCCAAGTACATTCTTCATGAGATGACCCTTGGTGGAGAGCTTGGAAGCAATCTTGGCGGCACGACGCTCCAATTCCTCCTCGGTGGTGAGTCGAGGAGGGGTCACTTGATCATCTTGAGCGTCGTCTTGAGCTTGTTCTTGATCTTGAACTTGCTCGGGGGAGAGAACTTGACCTTGGGCATCACTTGGTGTGTCAACACCGTCTTGAGCATGATCTTGCCCTTGGTTTTGTTCATGACGTTGAGGGCCTTCACTTTGTTCTTCGGAAGCGTGTGGGCCTTGGGTTGGTGATGGCTCCACTTGGGTGGAGCATTGTCCTTCTCCTTAGGCCACAAGGGGTTCCTCAGTGGGTAGGATAAAACCAACACCCATTCTTCTTATGGCTTGAGGAGGAATTTCATCACCTACATCACAGGTTCCACTTTGCTCCACTTGGGAGTCGTTATTCTCATCAAACTCCACATTACACGTCTCCTCAATAAGTCCCGTGGATTTATTGAGGACACGGTAAGCATGAGAGTTTGTAGCATAACCAACAAATATGCCCTCATAAGCTCTAGCCTCAAATTTAGACAACCGAACACCTTTCTTGAGAATGAAACACTTACACCCGAACACCCGAAAGTACTTGAGATTTGGCTTGTTACCGGTGAGTATCTCATATGGAGTCTTGTTCAAGCCCATGTGGAGGTAGAGCCGATTGGATGCATGACAAGCGGTGTTGATGGCTTCGGCCCAAAAGTTGTATGGAGACTTGAACTCCGCCATCATGTCCTTGCCGCATCCATCAACGTCCGGTTCTTCCTCTCCGCAACACCGTTTTGTTGAGGGGTGTAGGATGCGGAATATTGATGCTTGATCCCCTCATCACTAAGAAACTCATCCAAGGTGTAGTTCTTGAACTCGGTGCCGTTGTCACTTCTTATTGTCAAGATCTTTGCATTGTGTTGACGTTGTGCTTCATTTGGAAAATCAATGACGGTTTGTTGGGTCTCGCTCTTCCTCTTGAAGAAATACACCCAAGTATATCTTGAGTAGTCATCCACAATCACCAAGCAATACTTCCTACCCTCAAGACTATCAAAGGATGGAGGCCCAAAGAGATCCAAGTGAAGGAGCTCCAAAGGCCTCTTTGAGTAAATGATAGTCGTGGGAGGGTGAGCCTTCTCATGAAGCTTTCCTTCGATACAAGCACTGCAGGCACGATCTTTAGCAAAACTAACATTCGTTAGTCCACGGACATTGTCCCCCTTGAGAAGACTTTGCAAAGATCTCATATTGACGTGGGCTAAACGGCGATGCCAAAGCCATCCCACGTCAACTTTAGCCATTAGGCATGTCGCGGTCTTCGTGGGTCGCTCCGAAAAGTTAATCACATATAGACCATTCTCGACATGCCCAACAAAGGCTACTTTAAGAGTCTTGCTCCACAAGAGGGCCACGGTATCAATATCAAAGAAAGTGGCAAAGCCCATGATTGCAAGTTGACGAACTGAAAGTAAATTGTATGCAAGGGACTCTACAAGCATGACCTTCTCGATCGTGAGATCATGAGAAATGACAACCTTGCCGAGTCCCAATACCTTAGAAGATGAGGCATCACCCCACTCGATATTGGTGGGCATAGATGGAATCTTGTGCACGTCCACCACCAAGTCCTTGCTTCCGGTCATATGATTTGCAGCTCCATTATCGAGCAACCATGATCCCCCACCGGAAGCAAACACCTACAAGAGATCAATGCTTGGTTTTAGGTACCCATTTTGTAATGGGTCCTTTGATGTTAGTAACAAGGGTCTTAGGAACCCAAATAGACCATTCAATGTATTCATGAGCAACAAATTTGGCATAAACATGCCCATCACTAGCACGGCATAACACATAAGAAGGATTAAAGTCGCTGGCTTTGTTGGGAGGGGTGGCATTGCCCTTCTTGACACCGCCACCCTTCACATTGTTATTCTTCTCCTTGGAAGAACCCTCTCCCTCCTTCACAAAAGTTTGCTTGAGAGGAGCAGGTCGTTTGGTCTTGTCATTCTTCTTCTTGTTCTTGGGGTTGGGTGTGAACCCAATCCCCTCCTTGGCCACAACTTCCTTTTGATTGCTCAAAAGGTTGTTGAGGTTCTTCTCACCTTGTATGCATGTCACAAGTCCTTTCTCAAGTTGCTCCTTCAACTTAACATTCTCCTTAACAAGATGCACATGCTCACAACAAGGGTTAGTAGCATTTGCATTATCAATCAATACCATATGAGGAAAGGTGGCTTTCTCCTTGGTTAGCTTTACTTGGAGTTGATCATGAGACTTTTTAAGGCTAGCATGAACACCTTTCAAGACTTTGTGAGCCTTGTCGAGAATGTCAAACTCCTCTTTGAGTCTAGCAAGATCAACCCCAAGCTTTGCCTTCTTGGAGTTTAGCACACGTGAAACAACAAGAGCATGATCAAGATCTTTCTTTAATTTAGCACGATCATCATTGTATGACTCTTCAAGAGCCAAATGAAGACCACCCTCTTCCTCAAGAGCATTGGAAATATCCGAAATCTCATCGGCATTGTCGGATTTCGGGTTCTGGCAGACCCTTGAGGTTCGAACACTGGGGTGCGCGCGGAGATTTCGCCTTCTACCTACCTGCACCCCACCGCCTTGCTAAGATCTAAGCTATGGGAAGAACAGCACAAGAGACACAGGGTTTATACTGGTTCGGGCCACCGTTGTGGTGTAATACCCTACTCCAGTTTGTGGTGTGGTGGATTGCCTCTTGGGCAGATGATGATGAGCAATACAAGGAAGAACAGCCTCGCGAGGGTCTATTCTTGGCTGGGGCGATGAACTGCTAGGAGGAGTTCAGTCACCCTTCTCTCTTTCTCTCTCTCTGATTGATTCTCTCTCTCCTACGATCTCTGCTTTGATTGCCTCTACCCTGGGGGTGGCTAGTCCTATTTATAGGCAAAGGCCCTCGGCCTCTTCCCAAATATTAAGCGGGAAGGGCGCCAACAATTGGCCATTTTGAAGGGGAACATCTGGTACACTTATCCTGACTAAAGTTGGTCCTCGCCTGCCAAAGGCTCTGGTGGTGACGCTGGCTTGGGCTCCACAATGACTTCCTCCCTGCCGTTGGGCTGGTCTTGGTCTCTTTGCACCGAAACGGGTGCCTTTGCTTGATGCTCTCGCCTGCGCTTGCTCCCTTTGCACCAAAGAGGAAAGGAGGACACTGCGCAGGCTGGCGCCCGCCTGGCGCCCTTGGTCGTCATGGCTTGCGTCACAGGCACCTCGTGAGGTACCCCGCCTTGATCTCTCCGCCTCCTCGCGAGCCAGCCCGATGAGGCCGTGCCTGAGGAAGCTCTGTGTCGTCCGCCCCGGGAGGCTCGGCCCCTCGCGAGGGTCTTGGGTCTGTGTTGATGAAGATGGGCCGTGTTGGGCCCCATTTTGAGCCACGCCGCGGGCCACAGGTAGGCAAGTCTGGGGACCCCCGTTCCCAGAATGCCGACAGTAGCCCCCGGGCCCAAGGCGCGCCCGGACTTGGCCGTGCAGGGAGGCGAAAGGGAAAGGGCGAAGCGATGCGGGGCCCTAATAGCCTGCGGCCTTGGGCGCCGCGTGGCGGTTGATTGGACGTGAGCGTCTCCACTTCCCCACGATGCCTCGGCGACTGCACGGATTGGATAAGTCCCTGCATGCAAAGCGGGTCATGATTACCTGCGATCGTGGAGGTCGGCGGTTGGCCTTCGCCGGCCATAAGTACGGAACGGCACGCTCCCTTCCAGTCCATCTCTTCTTGCTTCTCCTTCTTCCCGGTCCTTGCTCCGTCTTGCTGCGATGGCTCCGATCCGCCAGTTCTCGGCGGTAGAGAAGGGAAAGGCTCCTCGAGAGGAACCAGACCCGCTCCCGCTGAAGAAACGGCTCGCCCTCCGCCGTCGGGACGAGGGGGCCCGTCAGGTGGTGTCGAGGCCCTAGGGCGAGCGGGCACCGCCGGGGTTCCCGCTTCCCTTGTACACTCACATCGAGGGCTCTGAAGGAGTCGATGCCGATCGCCATGGTCGGCGCCGCCGTCGGCGCCGACGGGTCACGAAGGTGTGGGTCGTCCCCCCTGGGGTCCACACCGAGGGCTCCTCCCGAGAGTTCGTGCTCCACGCCGCCATGCCTCCTCAGTCTTGGATTCTCCTTCCTCCCTTCTTCGCCTCCATCATCCCGTAGGGAGATCTCCTGGAGCTTTGGCTGCAGCACGCCGGCTGCAGCACCCTCACGACCGAGGCAGAGGTCGCAGTCGTTGCCCCGGTCGAGGTCTTCATGACTCGAGGCTGGGGCCAAATCGCCCGGGTTTGCAGGAAAAGAGGCGCCTTCGCGATCCACTTGGAGTACGGCGGTGCTTCGATGATGTTCTTCAAGGTCTTCGATGCGAACGGGCGCCGGCTGGAGTGCTGCCCCGAGAGAGGTGGTCGGGACCCTGCTATGGCGAGGACTGGGCCCGCCGACCGCTCCCTTGGCGGCTCCTCAGGCGGTGGAGGCGTCGGAGGATCCAGCGACTCCGGCAAGCTCTTGGCGACTCCGGAGACGAGCGACGACAACTACGAGCCCTCGAGCCGGCGCCGCTCCTGGAGCAGGGCGGGCTCGTGAGGCCGTCGCCGACTCTGACCTGGATGGGGTTGGCGCCGGTGCTTGATGGCCCACTGTTGATGATGGCGTCTTTTGTGGGGGCGCGTGTAGTTAGCGTCCTTTTAGGATCTATTCCCTGCGAGGAATCAAAGACGCGTCCCGTGGGGGCTTGTAAGGTGCCTGTGATCCTGTTTGTTGATATAACCCTTGTCGTAGAATTGTGCGAGTTGCTCATTCCGTCTTAGCCCAGTTCTCCCTTTCAAACCTCACGAGGGCTTGGTGCTCTGCGCCAACAGGTCCCAGTCCCAAGGCGGCTTCAGCCGTCGCTGGTATGCCAGGTCGCGATGCAGTGGTCAAGGCCAGGAGGTGAGCGACCCGGGGTCCGGTAAGAGCCCCTGAGTCACGATGCTCAGGAGGTCCCCTTTGGCGCTCAAGCAGCCGTCGTTCGGTGAGAAAGGAGAGCGGCGTCGCTAACACGGGATTGCATTAGGTGCGGGGATAGTGCCATGGTAGCTGGAGCTTCCGGGTAGCGACTTATCTCGAGAATCAGGGACCGCTCCCTGGTGTGTCGCCGGGTTCGTGCATCGGCAGGCGTGAGGTTTCTCGGCGAGGTCCTTGCGTGTCCCTCCCCTCTCGCCTTTGCTCCCCTTTCTGCTCTACGTCCTCGGGTCTCGGCCGTCGCTGGTATGCCAGGTCGCGATGCCATGGACAAGGCTAGAGGGTGAGGGCTGGAGAGCCAGTAGGAGCCCTGAGTCGCGATGCTCAGGCACCCCCCCCCCCTTTAACGTGCAAGCGGTTCGCGCGGATGAGAGTGAAGGAGGCACCGCAAGGGCCTCGCCTGACGCGGCTCCTTTAGGAGATCCTGTAGACTCATCATAGAAAGAAAGAGGGGTTGCCATGACAATTGACAGTCAGCCATTGGTTGCTTCCGAGGGGCGATGAGGTACTGAAGGCTTGACGAGGTGGCACCATGCGGGGCTGCCGCGGCCAGAGCTCAGCCATTCAGGTTTGTCGGCGTTGCAGGGACGGACCCATGCGCAAGTGTCATGCCATTTTGGGAGCAGCTCCGTCAGTTGGCGTCAGTTGAGTGGGCAACTAGGTCAAACACATTAGCCGCGAAGGAGTGGATTCATTCAAATAGATGCTGGGAAGGCGGTCATCACTGGGTCAGGCCCGAGCGACTTGGGGATGATGCATCCCGAGGGGCGCCCCCAACAAAGTAAGCTAACAACATGAAATAAAAGGGATACATGCCGCAGGGACGGACCCACGCGGCCTGGGAATAATGCAGCCCTGGGGGGCGCTCCCAGCTGGAAATGAAACTTGAAAGATGTCACCTGATGATGTTGAGGACGAAGGAGTGTTGGTGTAGCAGACTCGGTGGGCTGCGGAAGCCGATCCTCACGAGCCCCCAGGCCCAGGGGCCTCGGGAGGCTCAAGAGGCGCTGGTGGCTCCTCGCGGACCATCTCCATCTCCACCAAGGCTGCGGAACGCCTGGCCTCTTGAGCCTCCATGATGCCCCTCATGAGGCGCTGGTACGTGGCAGCCGTGTTCGGCAAGCCGTAAGGCACGCGAACGTAGCTGTGGGGTGGACCTTCGCAGCGCCCCACTCGCGAGGGCCAGAGGGGCTCCAGAGAGGCGACTCGATTGAGCCCTGGTATGTCGATGCAGACGCGCAGCCCACCATCCTCGCCTGGATGGGGAGCCACAGCTGGTAGGCGGCGGCCGCCTCTCATGACTCTTGACTCCTGTAGCTCCTGAATGGCCTTGCTGACGAACTCCTGAGGGTTTGGCCCTCCTTGCCTTACTCCTTCTTAAGGGAAACGTGCTTCGAAACACGCCTCCATGTGGTGCCCAAGCGCCTCCCTCGTGACCTTAGCCAGGTCGGTGGCCCTCCAGGGGAGAGCCCCCGAGCCCTGCCTGAGGAGGGCGCCGGGCGCGCTTTCCTATGTGATAGAAGGAGGTTCCCCCTGGGCAGGCGCGGGCCCTGAGGGGCCTGCCTCCTGAGGGGTCGGGCCGGATGATGTCTTCTTCTTCTTGGGGGTGGTCTCGGGAAGCCTCCTGCTTCCGCGATCCGGGTCTTCCAGTGATGCGGCCTGAAAGGCTCGTTCCAGGGAACACACCGCATCCTTCTCTTCACAGGGCACCATGATGACTCCGCCACTTCCTGGCATCTTGAGGACGTTGTAGCCGTGGTGAGTTACGGCCATGAACTTGGCCAGCGCTGGGTACCCAAGGATGGCGTTGTACGGCAGGCGAATGTGAGCGACGTCAAAGTCGATGAGCTCGGTGCGGTAGTTGTCGCGTGCCCGAAGGTGACAGGGAGGCGGACCTGCCCAATCGGGGCCGTGGAGCCATCCGTGACTCCGGAGAAAGGCTTGGTTGGTTGAAGCTGGTTGTAGGGCACTTGGAGATTGTTGAATGTTTCCACGGACAGGACGTTGAGCCCTGCCCCGCCATCGATGAGGGTCCTGGTGACCACCACGTTGCTGCCGATTGGGGAACAAAGCATCGGGAGGACTCCGGCTGTGGCCGCACACTTGAGCTGATCCGCTGAGCTGAACATGATGGCGCATGCCGACCACCTGAGAGGGCGCGTGGCTTCGAGCTTGGGGAGGACTGCATTCACTTCGCGGGCGAACTGCTTGAAGATGCGCTGAGAGGCTGGGGCTTGAGCCCCGCCCAGGATGCAGGCGATCACGCGCGGCTCCTGGAAGCCCCCAGCCCCCTCGTCCTGATGGCGGTCCTCGTTTCTTCTTGGCTGCGGCGGCAGCGGAGGGAGGCCTGCGTTGCCTTGCGGGCGATCCTCGCGAGGCTGATCCATCCAGTCTCCCTCGCGAGGCGGGTCTTGCCAGTGGTCCTCGCAAGGTCGATCACGCCACCCTTGGCGCGGGCCGCGGTCTTCTCAACGTCCTACGTTCCTTCCTCCTCCTCGACCGTAGCCCCGGTCACCGCGGTTGGGACGATGGCCGATCCTTCCTTCTCACACGGCTCGGAGCTCTTGACATTCGTTGGTGTTGTGGGTGTGGAGGTCGTGGTACACACAGTACCTACTGCCCTTGGAAGATTCGGGCTGATCTCTGCCCCGCTTGGTGTCTGGTTCTGCCGCGAGCACGGCAGCCCCCTTGCGCTTCACATCCTTGGCCTTGGACTTCTTCTCTTCTGGGTCTGCGGCAGGCAGCTCGAGGAGGGAGAGACGCCCTTCCTCAGCCCTGGCGCACTTGGTCGCCAAGTTGAACAGCTCCAAGGAAGTGCACAGGTCTTCATGCATCGCCAGCTCCTCCTTCATCTTGACATCGCGCACGCCATCGGAGAAGGCTGATATGATGGCCTCCTCGGTCACCTTGGGAATCTTGAGGCGTGCGTTGTTGAAGCGCTGGACGTACTTCTGCAGGGTCTCTCCGGGTTGTTGCTTGATGCGGCGCATGTCGCTCACGGCGGGCGGCCGGTCGCGAGTACCTTGGAAGTTGGCGATGAAGCGGGTGCGCATCTCGTCCCAGGAGGAGATCGTGCCTGGAGCCAGGTTTAGGAGACAGGTGCGGCCCCCGTCCTTGAGCGCCATGGGAAACCAGTTCGCCATGACCTTCTCATCTCCGTTGGCAGCTTCGATGCCCAGCTCATAGAGCTGGAGGAACTCCGCAGGGTCGGCCGTGCCGTCGTAACGAGGAGGCAGGTCTGGCTTGAACTTGCTGGGCCACGTGACGCTGCGTAGCTCGGTGGTGAAGGCACGGCAGCTTGCCGTGGCCACGGGAGGCCTTGGGTGACGGAGAGCTTGGTCTTGCAGGTCCCCATGCGCTGCAGCTGGGAGCAGCACGGGGTCTTGACGTGCGGGAGTAGGAGCATGGTTGCGACGTGCTGGAGCAGGGAGCGCCCGGGCAGCTTCTTGCGGGCGAGGGACTTCTTGGCAGCTCCACTCTTACTGCACTGGCACTTGACGGAACGGGTACCGCCCAGGGGCCACGCGCCTTGGGGCCGGGGCGCCTTCTTGAGGAGGAGGCGGCTGGGGCGCCCCCGGAGCTTCGTCGCCCGCGCAGGGCGGGGTGCGGTGCAGCGGAAAGGACGGCGCAGGAGAGCCCCCTGCGGTGCGGACGAGCTCCGCGACGCGGTCGAGCCATTCTTCGTAGACGTCGTCGACGGGACGGTAGCGCAGGAGCTCGTTTGCCGCGATGAGCGCAGCTCGAGCCTCCATGGGTGCATGGAGCGCACGGGACGAAGAACTAGTTTGGGTGAGCGAGGGAGTAGCGGTGCGGCCGTCTTGCCGCACGGACGGATGCTGAGACGATGCTTGCTGCTCGTTTCCTGCCGGGCCGGTGGCGGCGTTGACGGCAGGTGACGGGGAACGGCAAGGACGCCCGCCGACAGGAGCCGTCTAGGCGACGCGGGAAGCGAGAGCAGCTCGGCGCTCGGTGCAGTCCCGACGAGCGTCAGACATGGACGCGATGGTCGGAGGAGAACGGGGCGGTGGAAGACGAATTCCGGCGCACCCCTACCTGGCGCGCCAAATGTCGGATTTCGAGTTCCGGCAGACCCTTGAGGTTCGAACACTGGGGTGCGCGCGGAGATTTCGCCTTCTACCTACCTGCACCCCACCGCCTCGCTAAGATCTAAGCTATGGGAAGAACAGCACAAGAGACACAGGGTTTATACTGGTTCGGGCCACCGTTGTGGTGTAATACCCTACTCCAGTTTGTGGTGTGGTTGATTGCCTCTTGGGCAGATGATGATGAGCAATACAAGGAAGAACAGCCTCGCGAGGGTCTGTTCTTGGCTGGGGCGATGAACTGCTAGGAGGAGTCCAGTCACCCTTCTCTCTTTCTATCTCTCTCTCTCTGATTGATTCTCTCTCTCCTACGATCTCTGCTTTGATTGCCTCTACCATGGGGGTGGCTAGTCCTATTTATAGGCAAAGGCCCTCGGCCTCTTCCCAAATATTGAGCAGGAAGGGCGCCAACAATTGGCCATTTTGAAGGGGAACATCTGGTACACTTATCCTGACTAAAGTTGGTCCTCGCCTGCCAAAGGCTCTGGTGGTGACGCTGGCTTGGGCTCCACAATGACTTCCTCCCTGCCGTTGGGCTGGTCTTGGTCTCGTTGCACCGAAACGGGTGCCTTTGCTTGATGCTCTCGCCTGCGCTTGCTCCCTTTGCACCAAAGAGGAAAGGAGGACACTGCGCGGGCTGGCGCCCGCCTGGCGCCCTTGGTCGTCATGGCTTGCGTCACGGGCACCTCGTGAGGTACCCCACATTGATCTCTCCGCCTCCTCGCGAGCCAGCCCGATGAGGCCATGCCTGAGGAAGCTCCGTGTCGTCCGCCCCGCGAGGCTCGGCCCCTCGCGAGGGTCTTGGGTCTGTGTTGATGAAGATGGGCCGTGCTGGGGCCCCTTTTGAGCCACGCCGCGGGCCGCAGGCAGGCAAGTCTGGGGACCCCCGTTCCTAGAACGCTGACAGGCATAGTCACGACTATGCCCCTCCATCTTAGAGATGGTATCTTCGTGAGCCTCGATCATGTCATTGGCTTCACCAAGTTGTTCCAAGAGAGCAACGAAG
Organism: Aegilops umbellulata; assembly: GCA_032464435.1. NCBI lineage: Eukaryota > Viridiplantae > Streptophyta > Magnoliopsida > Poales > Poaceae > Aegilops > Aegilops umbellulata. The sequence continues at coordinate 124,993,143 of CP136058.1, forward strand.
TGCTTCTTGGATTTGCCCTTGAGTTTACCCATAAAGGCATCAAACTCATTTTCCTCCACATTAGTTCCCTCATGTTCATCAATGCTATCCGTGGAAGAAGGATGATTGATGATGGTAGTTTTGATGTTGGGAGTTACCTTGTTGGTGGCTTTAGCCATGAGGCACTTGGCGGTGATGCTCTCATTGGGTGAGTCAAAGAGAGACACCCGTTGAGTCGTTGCAATGGCAACGGAGGCCATGGCAACCGACTCACCATCTTCATCATCGTCATCATCCTCATTGTACTCTTCTTGTACCACCAATGCCTTGGGAGGAGTCTTCTTGGTGAAGTTGATCTTGTTGGGGAACGACTTGGCCTTGTCCTTATGGATGAGCTTGCCACCGTTGTCATCCCTCTTCTCATAAGGGCACTCCACAACAAAGTGGCTCACACTACCACAATTGAAGCAAGTTCTCACTCGTTGCTTGCCCTTTGAGCCACTAGAATTGTTCTTGTTGAAGTTGGGCCTTGAGTTCTTCTTGCTCCAAAATTGCCTTGAAGCAAGTGCCATGTGTTCATGATAGGCATACTTCTTATCTTCGAGGTTGCTCTCCTCTTCTTCCTCCTCTTCCTCTTCCTCGGCATAGACCTTGGCCTTCAATGCAAGGTTGGGCCTTTTTGCTCTTTGAGACCGAAGCACCGCATTGTCGGCGGTCTTGTCCAATATGCTCATAGCCACAAACTCATCCAACACCTCACTTGAGGACAAGGTGTGGAAGTCCGGCCTTTGACGGATGACGGAGGACATGGCTTTGTGGCAGGCATCATTGCCTTGAGGAATTTGCGCTTGATCCAATTGTCATCCGTGTCCTTACTTCCATGATCTCGGAGAGAGACCTTGAGCTTGGTAACTCTCCGATAGAGCTCACGAGGTTCTTCATCTTCTTTCATTGCAAACTCATCGGCTTCATCTTGTAGCACTTCATAGTTGGAACGTTGAATGCTTGCGCTTCCCCGATAGAGGGAAACCACTTTGCGCCAAGCATCTTTGGCCAATGAGTAGGGCCGGAGATGTGGGAGGTCTTCGGGAAGGATTGCTTCTTGGATGATGAAGAGAGCATTCTCATTGAATTGATTCTCCACGGCTTCTCTAGGAGTGAAGTTGCTCCGGTCATGCGGATAAAAACCTTCTTCAATGATTCTCCAAAGGTTAGTGTTCACATGATTTAAATGACGCTTAAAACGGTAAACCCAAGAATCAAAATCCTCCTTTTTATCAATCTTGGGGGGAGGACCGGCATGATTCAGGTGAGTACAAGGAATCGGTCCACCATAGACAAGTGGAGGTTCCACATGGGCAAAGATGTCGGTGCCACTTTTACCACTAGAAGGAAGGGCTTTCTTGCTAGTAGCTTCCCCCTTGTCGGAGGTAGCATCCGTCACCTTGTTGGCGGGATCACCCACCTTCAACGGTGCGGTCGAAAGTTTAAGCCCTTCTAAGAATTCATGAAACATGCCTTTGACCTCGGTCTTCATGGAGGTTTTCAATGTTTCCAACGCCACATTGAACTCCTCACGTGAGACCGCGGTTTCCCCATCTCCCGTAGAAGAGACCGGATTTGCACCGGAGTGCTCCTCCGCACCTTCTACAACGTCAACCATACTCTTTGGGCGGTAAAGTCCTTAATCAAGAGATGAGGCTCTGATACCAACTGAAAGGATCGATATAGTTGACTAGAGGGGGGTGAATAGGCAACTAACAATTTTTAGCTTTTCTTTAACAATTTAAACTTTGCATCAAAGTAGGTTGTCTACCTGTGCAACTAAGTGAGCAACCTATATGATGCAACAATGACAAGCACACAAGCAAGCAAGAGATATATCACAAATAAGCTTGCACAAGTAAAGGCACGAGATAACCAAGAGTGCAGCCGGTGGAGACGAGGATGTGTTAACGAAGTTCCTTCCCTTTGAGAGGAAGTACGTCTCCGTTGGAGCGGTGTGGAGGCACAATGCTCCCCAAGAAGCCACTAGGGCCACCGTATTCTCCTCACGCCCTCACACAATGCGAGATGTCGTGATTCCACTATTGGTGCCCTTGGAGGCGGCGACCGAACCTTTACAAACAAGGTTGGGGCAATCTCCAAAACTTAATTGGAGGCTCCCAACGACACCACGAAGCTTCACCACAATGGACTATGGCTCCGCGGTGACCTCAACCGTCTAGGGTGCTCAAACACCCAAGAGTAACAAGATCCGCAAGGGATTAGTGGGGGGAATCAAATTTCTCTTGGTGGAAGTGTAGATCGAGGCCTTCTCAACCACTCCCGAGCAAATCAACAAGTTTGGTTGGCTAGGGAGTGAGATCGGGCGAAAATGGAGCTTGGAGCAACAATGGAGCTTAGGGTTGGAAGAGGTGGTCAACTAGAGGTAGGAGACACCCCCTTTTATAGCTGTGGACAAAATCCAACCGTTATCCACTTAACCAGCCCGCGACATGTGGTACTACCGCCCCAGAAACGCGGTACTACCGCAAGGCCACGAGGTACTACCGTGAGGGATCATGGTACTACCGCGGCAGCTGCAGGGACTAAAACACGCCTGACTAAGATAAGTACTTCCGCGAGCGCGATACTACCGCTCCCCCTTGCGGTACTACCGCAAGGCAGGAGAGTCCTAGCCTACGAAGGGTGTGGATGAATAAAAATACATCCGTGCTTACTTCCGCTGGAAATAAAACGATGCAAAAATCCGACACGGTACTACCGCTGGGGAGCGGTACTACTGCATGGCAGCTGGACCAGACCGCGTGCGGTACTACCGCGCACGAAACGCGGTACTACCGCGGAGGCGCGGATGTAAAAAAATTACATCCGCCCCTACTACCGTGATGCAGCGGCACTTGGCCCGGGCGCCACGGTACTACGGCTCCAGAGGAGCGGTACTACCATGGGCTCCCGCGGTACTACCGTGCCTTGGCACGGTACTACCGCGGGTGCCTGCGGTACTACCGCTCCAGGGAGCAGTACTACCGCAAGCTTAGCAATAGCAGCCAGGACTTTCGCATAGAGGATAAATGGGGGATGCTCCAAAGTGCAAAGGAAAGGTGGAGACAAGGAAGGAAACGTGTACGTGATGATTCCTCCCAAACCTTTCCGACGCGGACCCCCTCTTAATAGTACGGCTTTCCTACGACTCAAATCCACCAAAAAGAAACGTAGAAAAAACGTCGTCTTCAATAGTCTTCGAGGGCACCAAACCGTCTTGTGCCTAGCGATGAAACGTCTGAGAAACTCAAGGCACACGATTAGTCCGCAAAAGCATTGTCATCAATCACCAAAACACCTTAGGGATAAATATGACCTTACAACTACTAACAGCGTCCGTCTTTCTCTTGAAGATCCATTATTTTCTATGGCTTCCCGATCATCGGGCAAGTCAACCATAGTCCATACTTTGCTCTCATACATGGATCCCATCTCAGATTTCATGGACTCAAACCATTTCGCGGAATCTGGGCGCATCATCACTTCCTCATAGTTTGCAAGTTCGTCATGGTCTAGTAACATGACTTCCAGAACAGGATTACCGTACCACTCTGGTGCGGATCTCACTCTGGTTTACCTACGAGATTCGGTAGTAACTTGATCTGAAGTTACATGATCATCATCATTAGCTTCCTCACTAATTGGTGTAGTAGTCACAGGAACAGATTTCTGTGATGAACTACTTTCCAATAAGGGAGAAGGTACAATTACCTTATCAAGTTCTACTTTCCTCCCACTCACTTCTTTCGAGAGAAACTCCTTCTCTAGAAAGTATCCATTCTCAGCAACGAATGTCTTGCCTTCGGATCTGTGATAGAAGGTGTACCCAACTGTCTCCTTTGGGTATCCTATGAAGACACATTTCTTCGATTTGGGTTTGAGCTTATCATGATGAAACTTTTTCTTATAAGCATCGCAACCCCAAACTTTAAGAAACGACAACTTTGGTTTCTTGCCAAACCACAGTTCATATTGTGTTGTCTCAACGGACTTAGGTGGTGCCCCTTTTAACGTGAATGCAGCTATCTCTAATGCATGACCCCAAAACGATAGTGGTAAATCGGTAAGAAACATCATAGATTGTACTATATTCAATAAAGTACGGTTATGACATTCGGACACACCATTATGCTGTGGTGTTCCAGGTGGCACGAATTTGTGAAACTATTCCACATTGTTTTAATTGAGGACCAAACTCGTAACTCAAATATTTGTCTCCGCGGTCAAATCGTAGAAACCTTATTTTCTTGTCACATGATTTTCCACTTCACTATGAAATTCTTTGAACTTTTCAAATGTTTCAGACTTATTTTTCATCAAGTAGATATACCCATATCTGCTCAAATCATCAGTGAATGTTAGAAAATAACAATACCCGCCACGAGCTTCAACACTCATCGGATCACATACATCAGTATGTATTATTTCCAATAAGTCAGTTGCTCGCTCCATTGTTCCGGAGAACGGAGTCTTTAGTCATCTTGCCCATAAGGCATGGTTCGCAAGCATCAAGTGATTCATAATCAAGTGATTCCAAAATCCCATCAGCATGGAGTTTCTTCATGCGCTTTACACCAATATGACCTAAACGGCAGTGCCACAAATGAGTTGCACTATCATTATTAACTTTGCATCGTTTGGCTTCAATATTATGAATATGTGTATCACTACGATCGAGATCCAACAAACCATTTTCATTGGGTGTATGACCATAGAAGGTTTTATTCATGTAAATAGAACAACAATTATTCTCTAACTTAAATGAATAACCGTATTGCAATAAACATGATCAAATCATATTTATGCTCAACGCAAACACCAAATAACATTTATTTAGGTTCAACACTAATCCGAAAGTGTAGGGAGCGTGCGATGATGATCATATCAGTCTTGGAACCACTTCCAACACACATCGTCACTTCACCTTTAACTAGTCTCTGTTCATTCTGCAACTCCCGTTTCGAGTTACTACACTTAGCAACTGAACCAGTATCAAATACCGAGGGGTTGCTACGAACACTAGTAAAATACACATCAATAATCTGTATATCAAATATACCTTTGTTCATTTTGCCATCCTTCTTATCCGCCAAATACTTGGGGCAGTTCCGCTTCCAGTGACCAGTCCCTTTGCAGTAGAAGCACTTAGTCTCAGGCTTAGGTACAGACTTGGGATTCTTCACTTGAGTAGCAACTTGCTTGCCGTTCTTATTGAAGTTCCCCTTCTTCCCTTTGCCCTTTTCATGAAACTAGTGGTCTTGTCAATCATCAACACTTGATGCTTTTCTTGATTTCTACCTTCGTCGATTTCGGCATCAGGAAGAGCTTGGGAATCGTTTCCGTTATCCCTTGCATATTATAGTTCATCACGAAGTTCTATTAACTTGGTGATGGTGACTAGAGAATTCTGTCAATCACTATCTTATCTGGAAGATTAACTCTCACTTGATTCAAGCGATTGTAGTACCCAGACAATCTGAGCACATGCTTACTGCTTGAGCTATTCTCCTCCATCTTTTAGCTATAGAACTTGTTGGAGACTTCATATCTCTCAACTCGGGTATTTACTTGAAATATTAACTTCAATTCCTGGAACATCTCATATGGTCCATGATGTTCAAAACGTCTTTGAAGTCCCGATTCTAAGCTGTTAAGCATGGTGCACTTAACTATCAAGTAGTCATCATATTGAGCTAGCCAAACGTTCATAACGTCTGCATCTGATCCTGCAATAGGTCTGTCACCTAGCGGTGCATCAAGGACATAATTCTTCTGTGCAGCAATGAGGATAATCCTCAGATCACGGATCCAATCCGCATCATTGCTACTAACATCTTTCAACTCAGTTTTCTCTAGGAACATATCAAAATAAAACAGGCGAGCTATTGATATACAACATAGATATGCTAATACTACCAGGACTAAGTTCATGATAAATTAAAGTTCAATTAATCATATTACTTAAGAACTCCCACTTAGATAGACATCCCTCTAATCTTCTAAGTGATCACGTGATCCATATCAACTAAACCATGTCCGATCATCACGTGAGATGGAGTAGTTTCAATGGTGAACATCACTATGGTGATCATATCTACTATATGATTCACGCTCGACCTTTCGGTCTCAGTGTTCCGAGGCCATATCTGTTATATGCTAGGCTCGTCAAGTTTAACCTGAGTATTCCGCGTGTGCAACTGTTTTGCACCCGTTGTATTTGAACGTAGAGCCTATCACACCCGATCATCACGTGGTGTCTCAGCACGAAGAACTTGCGCAACGGTGCATACTCAGGGAGAACACTTATATCTTGATAATTTAGTGAGGGATCATCTTATAAAGCTACCGTCGAACTAAGCAAAATAAGATGTATAAAAGATAAACATCACATGCAATCAAAATATGTGATATGATATGGCCATCATCATCTTGTGCCTTTGATCTCCATCTCCAAAGCATCGTCATGATTTCCATCGTCACCAGCATGACACCATGATCTCCATCATCTTGATCTATATCAATGTGTCGTCATATGATCGTCTCGCCAACTATTGCTCTTGCAACTATTGCTATCGCATAGCGATAAAGTAAAGCAATTATTTGGCACTTGCATCTTATGCAATAGAGAGACAACCATAAGGCTTTAGCCAGTTTCCGATAATTTCAACAAAACATGATCATCTCATACAACAACTTATATCTCATCACGTCTTGACCATATCACATCACAACATGCCCTGCAAAAACAAGTTAGACGTCCTCTACTTTGTTGTTGCAAGTTTTACGTGGCTGCTACGGGCTGAGCAAGAACCGTTCTTAGCTACGCATCAAAACCACAACGATAGTTTGTCAAGTTGGTGCTGTTTTAACCTTCGCAAGGACCGGGCATAGCCACACTCGGTTCAACTAAAGTTGGAGAAAATGACACCCACCAGCCACCTGTGTGCAAAGCACGTCGGTAGAACCAGTCTCGCGTAAGCGTACGCGTAATGTCGGTCCGGGCTGCTTCATCCAACAATAGCGCCGAACCAAAGTATGACATGCTGGTAAGCAGTATGAATTGTATCGCCCACAACTCACTTGTGTTCTACTCGTGCATATAACATCTACGCATAAAACCTGGCTCAGATTCCACTGTTGGGGAACGTATTAATTTCAAAAAAAATCCTACGCACACGCAAGATCATGGTGATGCATAGCAACGAGAGGGGAGAGTGTTGTCCACGTACCCTCGTAGAGCGAAAGCGGAAGCGTTAGCACAACGCGGTTGATGTAGTCGTACGTCTTCACGATCCGATCGATCAAGTACGGAACGCACGGCACCTCCGAGTTCAGCACACATTCAGCCCGATGACATCCCTCGAACTCCGATCCAGCCGAGTGTTGAGTGAGAGTTTTGTCAGCACGACGGCATGGTGACGATGTTGATGTTCTACCGACGCAGTGCTTCGCCTAAGCACCGCTACAGTATGATCGAGGTGGACTATGGTGGAGGGGGGCACCGCACACGGCTAAAAGATCAAACAGATCAATTGTTGTTTTTCTGGGGTGCCCCCTGCCCCCGTATATAAAGGAGTGGAGGAGGGGGAGGGCCGGCCCTCTCTATGGCGCGCCCTAGGGGAGTCCTACTCCCACCGGGAGTAGGATTCCCCCTTTCCTAGGAGAACTAGGAGCCCTTCCAAGTAGTAGGAGTAGGAGGGAAGGAAAGGGAAGGGAAAAGGAGAAGGAAGGAAGGGGCGCCCCCCCCCCCCTCGCTAGTCCAATTCGGACCAGCTCATGGGGAGGGGTGCGGCCACCCTTTGAGGCCTTTTTCTCCTTTCCCGTATGGCCCATTAAGGCCCAATACGAATTCCGGTAACTCCCTGGTACTCCCGAAAATACCCGAATCATTCGGAACCTTTCCGATGTCCGAATATAGTTGTCCAATATATCGATCTTTATGTCTCAACCATTTCGAGACACCTCGTCATGTCCCCGATCTCATCCGGGACTCTGAACTCCTTCGGTACATCAAAACACATAAACTCATAATATAACCGTCATCGAAACTTTAAGCGTGCGGACCTACGGGTTCGAGAACTATGTAGACATGACCGAGACACGTCTCCGGTCAATAACCAATAGCGGAACCTGGATGCTCATGTTGGCTCCTACATATTTTACGAAGATCTTTATCGGTCAGACCGCATAACAACATACGTAGTTCCCTTTGTCATCGGTATGTTACTTGCCCGAGATTCAATCGTCGGTATCTCAATACCTAGTTCAATCTCGTTAGCGGCAAGTCTCTTTACTCATTCCGTAATACATCATTCCGCAACTAACTCATTAGTTGCAATGCTTGCAAGGCTTAAGTGATGTGCATTACCGAGAGGGCCCAGAGATACCTCTCCGACAATCGGAGTGACAAATCCTAATCTCGAAATACGCCAACCCAACAAGTACCTTCGGAGACACCTGTAGAGCACCTTTATAATCACCCAGTTACATTGTGACGTTTGGTAGCACACAAAGTGTTCCTCCGGTAAACGGGAGTTGCATAATCTCATAGTCATAGAAACATGTATAAGTCATGAAGAAAGCAATAGCAACATACTAAACGATCGAGTGCTAAGCTAACGGAATGGATCAAGTCAATCACATCATTCTCCTAATGATGTGATCCCGTTAATCAAATGACAACTCATGTCTATGGCTAGGAAACTTAACCATCTTTGATCAACGAGCTAGTCAAGTAGAGGCATACTAGTGACATACTGTTTGTCTATGTATTCACACATGTATTATGTTTCCGGTTAATACAATTCTAGCATGAATAATAAACATTTATCATGATATAAGGAAATAAATAATAACTTTATTATTGCCTCTAGGTCATATTTCCTTCAGCCGCATGGTAGTTGCCCCTCTCCCATGCACCCCGCAACACCCCGTTCCCGCCCTCTCCTCCTTGCCTCGTCCCCGCGAGGCTCGCCGTCATCAATCACAAACAAAAAGGTGTTGACGGTGGCAGCTTTTTCGCTCACGTTCTGTTGCATCCATGGTGGAAGGGAACTACGTCGCACGTCCCCATCGAAGGCTTCTTGCAGCATCGCGGCTTGCCACGCCGCTCAAAAAGCCGTCGCCACCGCCATCGGTGTCCTCATGAACGGTTGTAGCAATCGTCAACACTTGTAGTAGCAAAAACAAACACCAATTGCAGCAAAAAGGCAGTCGTCGGCGCCAGTGTCCTCGTAAACGGTTGTAGCAATCATCAACACCGGTAATAGCAACAAATGACACCGGTTCCAGCAAAAGGTTGTCGCCACCGTCGTGGGTCTTGGGTCATCATCAAAGGTTGTAGCAATCGTCAAAGCTGGTAGTAGCAAAAAACGTCGCCGGTAGTAGCAAAATCCAACTACAGTTGAATATTTATTATCCACGAATGAAGTTTTTCTGTCATTGGTTGCAATTCTTTTCCGCTTGCATGGTGCCGTAGTTGAAGCTTTCTTTATCTGGGATTGAAGTTTTTCTGTCAAATAGTTGCAACTTTTCCTTGTTGGGCAGTGTCGATTCAAGCTTTCTCTATTTATGGTTGAATCATTTTTCAACAACTGTTGAAGCTGTTTTAGATCACGATTGCAACACTTGTATATGCGTGGGTGTGGCCATGATAGCAGGCACCCATGACATCTCCTTGCTGATTCTAGCATTCTCTCACCGTGTTTGCAGCCCTGTGGTCACCTCGGTCACCATCGACAGGCGCACCCCGGCCGCCATGGTTGCAACATGTAGTCACCGCATGGGCCGTCTCCGCGGTTGCAGCACGCAGCACCCTCCCCCCTCGGGCCACCATCGACGTTGCCTTGGTTCATGTCTCCAGCCGGCTTGCAGCATCTAGGCTCGCCGCCCCATGCCGGTTCAAGTCCAACTCCGAGGAGTTGGGAGTCGTCGGGAGCAAGGAGGTCGCTCTAGTTGTGGAGCTCGCCAGGAAAAAGCCGCGACGGAGCGAGAAACGGCCCATGGGATCACGGGGAGCAGATACAGATGTGATGCATTGTTGAAGAAGAAAAGGAACGACAAAAAAAACTATGATACGTGGGTTTGTGTCCAATGCAGGGGTGCTAGGCGTACGACCGAAGCGAAACGCACGCAGTCCGAGATGCAGATCCAGTCGAGCGGGCCACCCCAAGCCCCATTTGCATACTGCAGCAATTGCTACACTATACAAAGATTTGTGCCTCATGCTCCGGGTCTGGGGCCTAGATTCGCCACTGCGCAGTCCCATCATAGCTAGATAGAGTCAGACACACATGAAGAAGCCGACGATATATGCCGACGCCAGGACGGTCGGTGTTGCAGTGTCTTGAGAAATAGCTCAAGATCGTCATTATTCCAAGTGGTAGGCGAGTTTTTTTTTTTGAAAAGGAAAGATGGCTCATGGCCAACTTTATATTTCAAAAACAGGCATACACCTGATAGCAGATTACAGGGTCTTGCTAGATGCACCAAGGTGCATGGCCGCAAGTGGCCGACGGGAAAAGGGGTAGAAGAAACAAACAACAGAAATATCAGTTATGTTGTGCTAACATGAAAAACTAGGCCTCAAGCATCCTAACCCATGTTTGCATGTATGTTTTAACATCTGGTTTACGAGCTCTTGTGGTCCACAACCCAATTAAGTTGGTAGCATAGGATCTGATCTTAGGGCATGTACAATGATGGCATATGGATCCATATGCTTCATGACAAAAAGTAATTTGAGGCACCTACATCTATTTTTTCTCCCCAATACAAGCTACCACTAGTGGGCCTCATTAAGAAATAGAAAATAAAGACTCTACTACACATGCATCTCTACTTTTCACTCCAATCTTTTTTAGCTTTTGTCACTGGACTACACTTTTTCTCTTCAAGCACTCGCCTCCTGGAGAGAATCTCGCTTCCCTATCCGAACCTACTTTACGTTATATCCGATCCTACATGGCTTGTGAGGCATCACCTTGAGGCTATGCATTGTACATGCCCTTAAGCTCACACCAGCAATTTCCGTTAAAAACGCGATCGTTTCTGGCGTGCCAAAGAGCAACAACGTATGCCGCGAAAGTGATATGCCATTGCTTTTTGAAGCGTAGCTGTCCGCTCGCCTGGGTGGTAGGCGAGTTCATCAGCCTCATCAACAAATATCCAGAGCGTCGTCGTCCTGTGGTTGCTTGTTCCTCATGGATCCACCGTGTAGCGGCGAAGGAGCAAGTTCCAAAAAGAAAGAAAGAAAAGAACCTAGTACGCACCACCATCGCGACGCTTTGCCGTCCACGTCGTACGTCACGTTCCCCCTCTAGACCGTACTACTACTTACCACTCGTGTACGTGTTGCTCCGTGCCGCAGCCCCACTGGACCACACAGCCGAGTAACCACAACCGCAAACCGCCCCCCAGCACCTGGCCAAGAACCGGGGCCTCCTTGTCTCACCTCGCCGCCGGCCGGCCGGCTCTGGCCGGCTTTGGAGAGAAGCGAGCCTCTTATCCTATCCCTTCTCGGCGGCGGGTTGCTCGGCCGGCGAGCTCAAGCTCCAAGGTCAGTCAGTACGGGTACGTCAACTGCCTCTACTTCTCAGGCTCTCCCTAGCTGCTTTGCTTGAGCTTCAAAGAATTTGCTTTTCCTCTCGTCTCTGGTAGAGTTCGGATTCGGATTCTGAGTTATAGCCATTTCTTTTGCTGGGGAGGAGACAACTGCAAATTAGTGGGTTCCCAAGGCCGGAATCAGAATAACTGAATGAGTGTTCCTTGGTCAACCATATTTCGCCCGGCCAACCGGATCACAAAAGCACGTCTTGCTAGTTGCTACTGCCTTTTTTCCTGTACCAATCTTGCCACACACTCTCTGCTCTACTAGATTATAATTCACCTTTTTCTTTGGGTTGTTAAGAGATGAACTTTCCCGACTTCTGCTCCAGCCTGCAGCCCGCGGAGATGTTCCAACTAGACAGAGTACTTTGCTCAGTGTTGTTCTAGCCAGGATATACAACTTAGAATTGTGTTCCATGAATCATAACTGAATTTCATCACCCTAGAATAGCAGAGTCTACTATGACCCGAGAATTCCATCACCTTGGAATTGCGGTCTTCTTTGACTAGAGCCATTTCAGCAGTCATGCATAATCAGGTCAATTGTTCATCTCAAGTATAAGCAAAATCTCAAGCCATTGATGCTCCGAGCGGTTGCGTAGTCACCATCATTATGTGCCTTGTCAATTGCTACTAGTAATCGTGTACGTGGAATGTAGGTTAATTTTAATTGCATTCAAAATTAATATTTGGCAAGATCTTAATTGCATGTTGATATTAGGTAGCATATAACTATCGCTGATATTAGGTATGCTATCAATTAAGGGAGAGTGCTAAACATGTTTAGCGATAAACATCGGAGCTACATAAACCGTTGGATAGATGCGGTTGAACTGGTGAGATGTGTTGGATCTCCGCAACTAGCTCTTTTTATATTAAGTATAGAAGTATAAATATAGATACAGATATAGATATAGATACTTCAAAGTTCAAACTTCACCTGTGTAAGGTCAGGAAAGTGTTTATATGCTACCTACCAACCTTTTGTACCAAACTTCCCACATGCCCTTTGCTTGCAGCCAAAAAAAATTATATTACATGTTAGGCATCTAACGTATGTTAACATAACATTCATCATTTTCTTCTAGCTAACCTCACATTTTTCTGCTACCTAACTTCACCTTCCCTTCTTGTATGAACCAGCTGCGTGCCATCACCACGTATCTCTCATTTGAAGAAATCTGTGCTTCAAGTTCAGTAGAGGAGAATGAGGCTGGTGCGTGTAAATGGCCTGAGATTCAGGCACCTCAGGCTTGCGTTCCTCGCCATCTTTGCGGCGTTTCTTCTTTGGAAATGGGAGAACGGATCACTGTACAGTCCTGGTATCCTCCGACCGGAGCCATTGGTCTTGAGTGAGTTATCCAGGTCCTCTCAAATTATAAGCCCAAGAACTAATATTCTTTCAAGGTCCTCTCTGTGGGTCATCTTGGGGCTTGTTTTCCCAGTAAATTTCTGTTGCTCACTCACAGTTTGTAGATCGGAATACCTCCATGGAGGAAGATCCCCCCATCATCGATCCATTGGTGCAGTCGGTCACTGAAGTAGGAAAGGAAGGCATTTCTGCGCCTCCACCTCTGACCATAGTTCATAACTCTGAAGATGTCGCTGATAACGCGGGAACAGCACCTCCTCAGAAGAAAGGTAATTCACTATCTCACACCCTTTGCTAGCTTGTGCTATTGCCTTTTGAGATGTATTATGTTAAGCTTAGCTTTCTCCTAAATTTTTGCTTCATCGATATTTTAGAAAATGAAACTCCATGGGCACTAGCACCCACGGTTTATTGATATAGAAGAAGCATCCCTCATGAGAATTCCAGAAATTCGTCCCCGACGTGGATCGAACTCTGGTCGTTAGGTTTACAATCATGCGCCCCCAACCACTGGGCTATGCCCACGTCCTCAAAAAAATGAAACTCCATGGGCACTAGCACCCACGGTTTATTGATATAGAAGAAGCATCCCTCATGAGAATTCCAAAAATTCGTCCCCGACGTGGATCGAACTCTGGTCGTTAGGTTTACAATCATGCGCCCCCAACCACTGGGCTATGCCCACGTCCTCAAAAAAATGAAACTCCATGGGCACTAGCACCCACGGTTTATTGATATAGAAGAAGCATCCCTCATGAGAATTCCAGAAATTCGTCCCCGACGTGGATCGAACTCTGGTCGTTAGGTTTACAATCATGCGCCCCCAACCACTGGGCTATGCCCACGTCCTCTTCATCGATATTTTAGAATGTGACTACAGGAATGGAGAATGGGTTCCTGATAACCACAGGCCACTGTATTCTGGCCCCAGATGTAAAAGATGGCTCTCTGAGAGCTGGAACTGCAGATTGACACAACGCACAGATTTCGCTTATGAGAAATTTAGATGGCAGCCTGAAGGCTGCAATATGCCACTGTTTCAAGCTGCCCAATTCTTGACAAGGTATATGTTGCTGCTCCTTCAGTTTGAATTTGCTGGAGATGCTATGCACTACATTCTTTCGCTTAGGATTTTTAGAGCTTTTCAGGTAATCTATCATACTAATTTGGATGTGTTTCAGAATGCAGGATAAAACCATTGCTTATGTAGGCGACTCTTTAGGGAGGCAGATGTTCCAGTCGATGATATGCATGCTTGCAGCATCTGGGAAACATCATTCAGATGTGGAGGATGTTGGCTCCAAGTACGGAATGGCCCAGACACATCGTGCAAAACGACCAACACGGTCAGTAGGCTCGGCCTACCGGTTCCGAAGCACAAACACGACCGTCCTGTATTACTGGTCATCAACACTCTGCGATCTGGAGCCTCTCAGGCGATCAAATCCAGCTGCCGGTTACGCCATGCACCTTGATCGCCCACCTTCGTTTCTCCAGAAGAATCTTCACAGGCTCCACGTCCTGGTTCTGAACACCGGGCATCACTGGAACAGGGGTAAGCTGAAGGCGAACAAGTGGGAAATGTACGCCTCGGGAGCACCGAATAACAACCGAGAGATCGCCAGCATGTGGAAGGCGAAGAACTTCACTATACATGGTGTTATTAAGTGGCTAGATGCCCAGCTTCCTAGATATCCCCACCTGAAGGTGTTCTACAGGTCACTGTCACCAAGGCATTTCTTCAATGGGGAGTGGAACACCGGAGGCACTTGCAACAACAAGGATCCTTTGGCCAAGGGTAACAGGGTATTTCAGAATCATTCTGAAGATGCCGACGGCGAGGGAGCGGTCAAGGGCACTAGGATCAAGCTCTTGGATATCACCGCGCTTTCACGGCTACGGGACGAAGGGCACATATCAAAGTACAGTATCAAAGCTACACCAGGGGTCCAAGATTGCCTGCACTGGTGCCTTCCAGGTGTTCCAGACACATGGAATGAAATACTGGCCGCTCAACTGTAGGCACTTGGCTGCTGTCAGGGCAGGCTCAGAGGTTTATATTCATCTTAACCCGTCTTTAGAAGCTTTGCTCATCGTAAGCGTCTTTCCATCATGAACGGAGTACAGTTCATGAAAATTACTTTTCACCATGTAACTCTGTAACACTTGTTATGGCGGTACAGTTCAAAAACATTCTTTTCAACATGAAACACTGGTATACATGATTGCGTGTTCAATAATAATAAAGAAACAAGATAAGAATACATCCAGTATGACAAGCTTAGATCAAGTATCCCTGCCAGGAAAATTCTATAAAATTGGTGTATCTCCAGGTTAAACAGGCTTACAAAAAGGAGGCTACAAAGTACAAACTGATAACGATCACAGTTTTAAGAGCACAAACACCCCAAGCTCAAAAATTGTAAGACCTAGTGATACATGTGACCTTTGTCCAACCACTAGCCAAATATACTGATATAAAGCACTGATGGTCACAGTCATTAACTTGAAAAAACAGGACAAAAAACTTCTTGGTATCACCAAATGCACACATGACTAAGCAGTGGCATAAGACAAATCGAAGCCATCCAGCCAAGCATCATCACTTTCAATAAGTTGTCAATCATAACTGGCATTCAGAAACTTCAACAGTTCATTGCGCTTGCTCTCAGCCGCCTTATCTTCCTTGGATTTCTCGAGCTTCATCATTATCTACAAATTAAGTCAAATAGTTCATACTTCATAGTCCCACTTAGATTGGAATGAGTTTCATTCCAGCAGGTACAACATCTTATTGTTGTGTGAGTACAACCCAAAAGATAAGCATCGAAATGGTAGAGAAATCGTCCTCCTCACCTTTTTACCAGAGATAACACTCCTTTTGCCGCTTTCCTCCTTCTCACGGCCAAGGAACTAATAAACAAAATAAATTGCATTTGAAAATGATTATAAGACAACAAACAAATGAAAAGGCGCACAGGAAATACTTATACCTTGGAAAGCTGGACCGGACCGCTAGAACGTTCACTCTCTTTCTTCTGTATAAAGCTCCCGCATTGAAGAGAACAAAACATAACAACCAAGACAACCAGCAAGCCAATACACCATGTTGTCACCCGTTCACGAATCCCAGCTCCAATGTCAAAGAGCCAACCCAGAAACAGGTAGCAAGAAATATAAGGATCTCTCACGTGGAAATAAAAAGGATATGAAATATTTCTGTTGCTAAGACAGTGTGTAGTACATGATATTGAATATTTTTCAATTCATATATAACCAATGATAAATCAAATCATACCAAAAGTTGCTGATATACAGAAAACGGTTATTACATGTGATAAATTTAATTTACCAAAATTTTATGCTATGATAAAAGGTAGATTTTTTAGGTAAGTAGAAAATTTACCTCTCTGTGTTTAATCTTGTCCCGTTTATGATGCCTATCCTTGCTTCGCTCTCTTTCCCTAGACTGCCAGAATGAGGATACAGTGAGTCAATGAGAGGCCAAGTACTAAGTGTATGCTGAAAAAACTGACAAGACATCAAACATATATGAATTGCTGGGGCAGTACCTTCCTTGATCTACTGCTCTTCTTATGCTTGCGTGATCTGCCAGATGCCTCGCGGTCACTATCATAAGAGCTTGCGCTACTACAAAAAGAATCAGACACTTCAATATGCCAGAGTAGGGTCAATTGCAAGCAGAAATTACTACTGAATATAGTCTAAAACACAAAGGCAGCATTATCCATATCTCATCCATGAAGCTTAGACAGAGGATTAATGGCTGGAAATTAGTAGAATAAATTTGCTCATGCAACTACTTTATCCACTATTGGAAGGGGAGCCTTGGCGCAGCGGTAAAGCTGTTGCCTTGTGACCATGAGGTCATGGGTTCGAGTCATGGAAACAGCCTCTTGCAGAAATGTAGGGAAAAGGCTGCGTACAATAGACCCAATGTGGTCGGACCCTTCCCTGGACCATGCGCAAGCAGGAGCTACATGCACCAGGCTGCCCTTTTTAACTACTTTATCCACTATTAATCACAATCTGAATCTCCTCAAAGCCTGGCCTTTATCTAGCTAATACACTAAACCATCATGAGTCGTGACTAAAAAGATCACAGCAATTAAATATTTTATCACTAAAATTTGCAAAAGGAGTATCCCATCCTTCTTCAGAACCACTCAATTCAGGTTCACCTAAACTTGTTCCTGGCTACAAGTTAGAAGATCTCAATTCTCTACAACCCAAAAATACAAACAAAACTGGAGCCCTAAACTCAAATACACTTCCCCTTGAACAGATACAAACTCATTTTAGTACGTGCTTCGTTTGGGTTCCCAAAACAACTTTTCTTCAGGAACATGATGTTTCCTATTAAAAACATTCTCTAGAACCTAAGGTTAATCTATTATTTAGCTGCCCAAAGCTTGACATCATAATAACTCAAATCACAGAGAAAATTTCATCATAGAATAAAATATCGATTTGCAGTAACCAGACAACCCCCACCTCCACTTCTTAGAAGATATATCAGCACCCTCAGCTCGTACCTAAGAAGCTCTTATCTTGAAAATTTTCTACTAACTGATGAAAGAACAGAACACTGCTTTGTTAAAAGTTCCGGATTTAGATCACAACCATTCTCCTCCCCTTATCACCTTACATGATTACATTCTTTGACCAGCGCTACAGCTCTATCCCCATCAATAGCAATCTGATGCGGAACGGTGATTTCGCTCAATTTCCAGCATATATTACTGTCATCATTGGTTCTTTTCACAGAAAAATATCATTTTTTGAAAGAAAAAGCAGAGCAGTTTCCGCCTTATGCATTTCAAAACAGAAAAACATCATCATAGAATAAAATATCGATTGCCAATGACCGGATGGCCCTCACCTCCACTTCTTAAAAGACATTTCAACCCAAAAATTGGCAAATGGAAAAGTGGCGCTAGCTAATCATTAATAAATAGTCAGCACGCTCAACTCGTATCTAAGAAGCATTTCCTTTATCATACAAGAGATTTCTATAACAGGAAGAACAAAACGATGCTAGTTAAAAGTTCCAGGTCTAAATCGCAACCATTGTCTTCCCCTTATCACCTCACATGATTCATGTCTTTGATCAGCACCGCGACTCTGTCCCCACCAATAGCAATCTGAAGTGCAGCATATACTACTGTTCTCGTTAGTTCTTACAGTATTACCCAGCCTGGTATTGCATCTCCAACAAGTCCAATTCTAGAAGGAAGCTGCGTATCATCATCCCTATGATTCCAACTGGAAATCGAGACAACGATGTTGATCTACGCATATATTTCCTCTCTCCCGACCCTCCAGAGTCAACCACACCAACCCAATCTCCTAGATCACGAGCTCTTTCAGCCTAACCCTAGCTAGCAACGGAAACCTATACACAGAGGGGGGAGGAGGAGGAGGAGGGGGAAGCTCGCCTGTAGCTGTCGTCGTCCGAACGGGACTTGCGCCTCTCCCGGCGGCGGCGCTTGTGGCGGGACTTGCGGTCCTTGCGCACCTTCAGCGCGGAGGAGGAGGACGTGGACGGCGCGGCGTCCTTGCGGCGGCTGTGGCGGCGGCGGACGCGGCGGTCGCTCCCCGATGAGGAGGAGGAACCGGTGGAGTCCGTGCCGTCCGAGGAGGAGGAGGAGGAGCTGGCGGACGGCGCCATGGCTCGCGTTCGAGGCGGTGGCGGCGGCGGCGAGGGAAGGGGGTGTTTGACGAAAAATCTCACGCACGTATTCCTTTCCTCTCTCGCGGAAAAGGAAAGGGTAAAAGAAAGAAATGCGAGGAGCGGCTCGATTGTCCGGTCGTCGCGGTCGGACAGTAGCACCGGAGGCTGGGCCTCGTGAATCAGACCGAGTCGGGCGACGTGAAGCGCGCGTGCACGCCAGTGTTGGGCTGAAACAAGGCGTCTTTAAAAAAAACTGAAATAAATCTTGAATTCCTACTCTTAAGTCTGAAAAAAATAAATTCTAACATGGAAATTCCTGAAACTGGCGCCATGTACACTCCAATCCCGGTCTATCACAACCATAACCCCCCCCCCCCCCCACACACACACACACACCACCACCACCAAACCGCTTCGCCCCCTGTCTCTCCCCCGACTCTTTCCCTTCTCCCCTTCACCTTCACGCGCGGCGATGGTAAACGGCGACCGGTCGCAGTGGAGGAGGTAGACAGAATATGTGAGTAACCCCTCCCTCCTCCCAATGTCATCGTTATCACATTCATCGTCGTTTCTCGGGTATGGCTAGGGTTTCGAATAGAAATTTGTGGTTTCTATGGTTTTTCTTTTACCAAAAAAGGTAGGGTTCGAGCTTAATATTTGGTCCTTTTTTTTTGAATTGTTGGATTAGCCAATAGAAACTGAATTTGTGTTGCATAGTAGGTCTTGTCCGGTAGTCATGGATCCAAGAGATTTTGGTGAGGAAATTTGTTCGAATTGGGCGTGAGCTAGACTATGTCCGCGGGGGGGGGGGGGGGGGGAGGCAATCTTAGAGATAGTAAGGGACACGCTATCATTGCCAAAGCTTAAAGGCCCATCTAGGTGATCAAATTCCTTTCAAAGTAGCCATGAAGATGATTTTTCTGCTACCTTGTGAAGACATGTCAAATGAATGTTGACTATTTTTGGAAGTAAGACGAAGAAAGTGAAAAGAGTGGTAGTGCTTTTGAAGATGAGACGGGGAATGGGGGAAAAGGAAGTACGGTATTGCCATTGTTAGAACTGAGATTGTGAGATTTTGTTAGTACTGTTGAACTAGTTGTTATGCCTTTATAAATTGAGACGGGGAATGCGGAGGTGATCTTAAATATTAAGATTCCTATACACGAGATGGAGGATGCCCCGGCTTGGCACTATGAATCATCTGGGCATTTCTCTGTCCGTAGTGTGTACGAGCTGGCTTATAATTTGAAGCACTGCAATGACAACCAGACCGGAAGTAGTGCTACTCCTAAGGGGGACAGGAATATGTGGTAGTTGGTGTGGAATGCTGATATGCCAAACAATGTCCGGTCGTTTGGTTGGAGGTTGGCTTCTGATAATCTTGCTACAAAGCAGAACAAATGCAAAAGGAATCTGGAGATAGATAGTACGTGCAATATGTGTGGTATGGCGGATGAGAACAGTTTTCATGTTGCGGTGGAATGTACCAAAGCCCGGGCCTTACGTGATCAGATGTGAGGGGTGTGGGATCTTCCGAAGGAAAGGATTTTTAATTACAACGGGCCTGACTGGCTTCTAATCCTCCTTGCAAAAATCAATCCAAGGCAGCGAGGTTTGATACTCCTAGTTTTTTGGCGTGCTTGATTCCTTCAAAATGATGTGGTC
Organism: Aegilops umbellulata; assembly: GCA_032464435.1. Taxonomy (NCBI): domain Eukaryota; kingdom Viridiplantae; phylum Streptophyta; class Magnoliopsida; order Poales; family Poaceae; genus Aegilops; species Aegilops umbellulata. The sequence continues at coordinate 125,013,509 of CP136058.1, forward strand.
CACAACCATGGGAAACACTCCATTATTGATTCGGTTAGATTCCTGCAAAGCTACATTGTGACTTTTTGGGGTGAGTGCCTCGCTACCGATGATAAGGGAAAGAAGCCGCTTGATGCTACTTCTCCCCTGAAGTGTGATATGTCAGTGTTGAACAAATCTGGACCAAATCATGCAGGGAAGTCTAGATGGACTAAACCTCTAGTGGGATGGATGAAAGTTAACACGGATGCTGCATTTGTGGCCAATTCGGGAGAAACTAGTGATGGGTACATAATACGAGATTACTTGGGCAGACTTGTAAGAGCTGAGGGCGTAAAACTGTTGGAAATATGCCCTAGAGGCAATAATAAATTGATTATTATTATATTTCCTTGTTCATGATAATCGTTTATTATCCATGCTAGAATTGTATTGATAGGAAACTCAGATACATGTGTGGATACATAGACAACACCATGTTCCTAGTAAGCCTCTAGTTGACTAGCTCGTTGATCAATAGATGGTTACGGTTTCCTGACCATGGACATTGGATGTCATTGATAACGGGATCACATCATTAGGAGAATGATGTGATGGACAAGACCCAATCCTAAGCCTAGCACAAGATCATATAGTTCGTATGCTAAAGCTTTTCTAATGTCAAGTATCATTTCCTTAGACCATGAGATTGTGCAACTCCCGGATACCGTAGGAATACTTTGGGTGTGCCAAACGTCACAACGTAACTGGGTGGCTATAAAGGTGCACTCCGGGTATCTCCGAAAGTGTCTGTTGGGTTGGCACGAATCGAGACTGGGATTTGTCACTCCGTTTGACGGAGAGGTATCTCTGGGCCCACTCGGTAGGACATCATCATAATGTGCACAATGTGATCAAGGAGTTGATCACGGGATGATGTGTTACGGAACGAGTAAAGAGACTTGCCGGTAACGAGATTGAACAAGGTGTCGAGATACCGACGATCGAATCTCCGGCAAGTACTATACCGCTAGACAAAGGGAATTGTATACGGGATCGATTGAGTCCTTGACATCGTGGTTCATCCGATGAGATCATCGTGGAACATGTGGGAGCCAACATGGGTATCCAGATCCCGCTGTTGGTTATTGGCCGAGAGTTGTCTCGGTCATGTCTGCATGGTTCCCGAACCCGTAGGGTCTACACACTTAAGGTTCGATGACGCTAGGGTTATAAAGGAAGTTTGTATGTGGTTACCGAATGTTTTTCGGAGTCCCGGATGAGATCCCGGACGTCACGAGGAGTTCCGGAATGGTCCGGAGGTAAAGATTTATATATAGGAAGTCCTATTTCGGCCATCGGGACTAGTTTCGGGGTCATCGGTATTGTATCGGGACCACCGGAGGGGTCCCGGGGGCCCACCGGGTGGGGCCACCCATCCCGGAGGGTCCCATGGGCTGAAGTGGGAAGGGATCCAGCCCAAAGTGGGCTGGGGCGCCACTTCCCTTATGGCCCATGCGCCTAGGGTGAAGGGGGACCCTAAGGAAGAGTCCCAAGGAGGGAAGGCACCTCCTAGGTGCCTTGGGGGGGAGGGAAACCTCCCCTGGCCGCCGCCCCCTAGGAGATTGGATCTCCTAGGGCTGGCGCACCCCCCCTGGGATCCCTATATATAGAGTGGGGGTAGAGGTCCTCTTGGGAGATACTTTTTGCCTTTGGTGCAGCCCCTCCCTCTCCCAAGTTCTTCTCCTCTCCCGCAGGTGCTTGGCGAAACCCTGCAGGATTGCCACGCTCCTCCACCACCACCACGCCGTTGTGCTGCTGCTGGATGGAGTCTTCCTCAACCTCTCCCTCTCTCCTTGCTGGATCAAGGCGTGGGAGACGTCATCGAGCTGTACGTGTGTTGAACGCGGAGGTGCTGTCCGTTCGGCACTAGGATCATCGGTGATCTGAATCACGACGAGTACGACTCCATCAACCCCGTTCACTTGAACGCTTCCGCTTAGCGATCTACAAGGGTATGTAGATGCACTCTCCTTCCCCTCGTTGCTGGTTTCTCCATAGATAGATCTTGGTGACACGTAGGAAAATTTTGAATTTCTGCTACGTTCCCCAACAGTGGCATCATGAGCTAGGTTTATTGCGTAGATTCTTTGCACGAGTAGAACACAAAGTAGTTGTGGGCGTTGATTTTGTTCAATATGCTTACCGTTACTAGTCAATCTTGATTCCGCGGCATTGTGGGATGAAGCGGCCCGGACCGACCTTGCACGTACACTTACGTGAGACAGGTTCCACCGACTGACATGCACTAGTTGCATAAGGTGGCTAGCGGGTGCCAGTCTCTCCCACTTTAGTCGGATCGGATTCGATGAAAAGGGTCCTTATGAAGGGTAAATAGCAATTGACATATCACGTTGTGGTTTTGCGTAGGTAAGAAACGTTCTTGCTAGAAACCCATAGCAGCCACGTAAAACATGCAAACAACAATTAGAGGACGTCTAACTTGTTTTTGCAGGGTATGCCATGTGATGTGATATGGCCAAAGGATGTGATGTATGATATATGTGATGTATGAGATGATCATGTTCTTGTAATAGGAATCACGACTTGCATGTCGATGAGTATGACAACCGGCAGGAGCCATAGGAGTTGTCTTTAATTTATTTATGACCTGCGTGTCAACATAAACGTCATGTAATTACTTTACTTTATTGCTAAAGCGTTAGCCATAGTAGTAGAAGTAATAGTTGACGTGACAACTTCATGAAGACACGATGATGGAGATCAGGATGATGGAGATCATGGTGTCATGCCGGTGACGAAGATGATCATGGAGCCCTGAAGATGGAGATCAAAAGGAGCAAAGTGATGATGGCCATATCATGTCACTATTTGATTGCATGTGATGTTTATCATGTTTTTGCATCTTATTTGCTTAGAACGACGGTAGTAAATAAGATGATCCCTCATTAAAATTTCAAGAAAGTGTTCCCCCTAACTGTGCACCGTTGCGAAAGTTCGTCGTTTCGAAGCACCACGTGATGATCGGGTGTGATAGATTCTTACGTTCACATACAACGGGTGTAAGCCAGATTTATACACGCGAAACACTTAGGTTGACTTGACGAGCCTAGCATGTACAGACATGGCCTCGGAACACAAGAGACCGAAAGGTCGAGCATGAGTCGTATGGTAGATACGATCAACATGAAGATGTTCACCGATGATGACTAGTCCGTCTCACGTGATGATCGGACACGGCCTAGTTGACTCGGATCATGTAATCACTTAGATGACTAGAGGGATGTCTATCTGAGTGGGAGTTCATAAGATGAACTTAATTATCCTGAACATAGTCAAAAGATCTTTGCAAATTATGTCGTAAGCTCGCGCTTTAGTTCTACTGTTTTAGATATGTTCCTAGAGAAAATATAGTTGAAAGTTGATAGTAGCAATTATGCGACAGTAGAAGGCTTGTGTCCTTAATGCACCGCTCGGTGTGCTGGACCTCGAACGTGGTCTGTGGATGTTGCGAACATCTGACATACACGTTTTGATGACTACATGATAGTTCGGTAATGATAAATGGTTTAGAACTGAGGCACCGAAAACATTTTTGAAATGTCGCGGAACATATGAGATGTTTCGAGGGCTGAAATTGGGATTTCAGGCTCGTGCCCACGTCAAGAGGTATAAGACCTCCGACGATTTTCTTAGCCTGCATACTAAGGGAGAAAAGCTCAATCGTTGAGCTTGTCCTCAGATTGTCTGAGTACAACAATCACTTGAATCGAGTGGGAGTTAATCTTCCAGATAAGATAGTGATGTTTTTTCCAAAGTTATTGCCACCAAGCTACTAGAGCTTCGTGATGAACTATAACATATCAGGGATAGATATGATGATCCTTGAAATATTCGCGATGTTTGACACCGCAAAAGTAGAAATCAAGAAGGAGCATCAATTGTTGATGGTTAGTGAAACCACTAGTTTCAAAAAGGGCAAGGGCAAGAAGGGATACTTCATGAAACGGCAAATCAGTTGCTGCTCTAGTGGAGAAACCCAAGGTTGAACCCAAACCCGAGACTGAGTGCTTTTGTAATAAGGGGAACAGCCACTAGAGCAGAATTACCCTAGATACTTGGTAGATGAGAAGGCTGTCGATAGAAGTATATTGGATATACATTATGTGAATGTGTACTTTACTAGTACTCCTAGTAGCATCAGGGTATTAGATACCGGTTCGGTTGCTAAGTGTTAGTAACTCGAAATAAAAGCTACGGAATAAACGGAGACTAGCTAAAGGTGAGCTGATGAGATGTGTTGGAAGTGTTTCCAAGGTTGATGTGATCAAGCATCGCACGCTCCCTCTACCATCGAGATTGGTGTTAAACCTAAATAATTGTTATTTGGTGTTTGCGTTGAGCATAGACATGATTGGATTATGTCTATCGCAATACGGTTATTCATTTAAGGAGAATAATGGTTACTCTATTTGTTTGAATAATACCTTCAATGGTCTTGCACCTAAAATGAATGGTTTATTGAATCTTGATCATAGTGATACACATGTTCATGCCAAAAGATATAAGATAGTAATGATAGTACCACCTACTTGTGGCACTGCCATGTAAGTCATATTGGTATAAAACGCATGAAGAAGCTCCATGTTGATGGATCTTTGGACTCACTCATTTTTGAAAAGGATTGAGACATGTGAACCATGTCTATTGGTATATACGCATGAAGAAACTCCATGCAGATGGACCGTTTGGACTCACTTGATTTTGAATCACTTGAGACATGCAGATCATACCACATGGGCAAGATGACTGATAGCTTCGGTTTCAGTAAAATGGAACAAGAAAGCAACTTGTTGGAAGTAACACATTTTGATGTGTGCAGTCCAATGAGTGCTGAGGCACGCAGTGGATATCGTTATGCTCTTACTTCACAGATGATTTGAGTAGATATTGAGCATATTTACTTGATGAAACACAAGTCTGAATTATTGAAGGGTTCAAGTAATTTCAGAATGAAGTTGAATATCGTCGTGACAAGAGGATAAGATATCTATGATATGATCATAGAGATGAATATCTGAGTTGCGAGTTTGGTACACAATTAAGACATTGTGGAAATTGTTTCACGACTAGTACCGCCTGGAACACCATAGTGTGATGGTGTGTCCGAACATCATAACTGCACCCTATTGGATATGATGCATACCATGATGTCTCTTATCAAATTACCACTATCGTTCATGGGTTAGGCATTAGAGACAACCGCACTCACTTTAAATAGGGCACCATGTAATTCCGATAAGATGACACCGTATGAACTATCGTTTAGAGAAACCTAAGTTGTCATTTCTTATAAGTTTGGGGCTGTGACGCTTATGTGAAAAAGGTTTCAGGCTGATAAGCTCGAACCCAAAGCGGATAAATGCATCTTCATAGTTGGGTATACCTCTGTCTTAGATCCGAAAGCAATAGGGATTGTTTCTCAAATCGGGTCCTTTCTCGAGGAAAAGTTTCTCTCGAAAGAATTGAGTGGGAGGATGGTGGAGACTTGATGAGGTTATTGAACCGTCACTTCAACTAGTGTGTAGCAGGGCACAGGAGTTGTTCCTATGGCACCTACACCAATTGAAGTGGAAGCTTATGATAGTGATCATGAGACTTCGGATCAAGTCACTCCCAAACCTCGTAGGATGACAAGGATGCGTACTACTTCAGAGTGGTACGTAATCCTGTCTTAGAAGTCATGTTGCTAGACAACAATGAACCTACGAGCTATGGAGAAGCGATGGTGGGCCCGGATTCCGATGAATGGCTCGAGGCCATAAAATCCGAGAGAGGATCCACGTATGAAAACAAAGTGTAGACTTTGGCAGAACGGCTCGATGGTCGTGAGGCTGTTGAGTACAGATGGATTTTAAAAGGAAGACGGACAATGATGGTAAATGTCACCATTAAGAAAGCTCGACTTGTCATTAAGATGTTTTCCGACAAGTTCAAGGAGTTGACTGCGATGAGACTTTCTCACTCGTAGCGATGCTAAGAGTCTGTTGGAATTATGTTAGCGATTACTGCATTATTTATGAAATTGTGCAGATAGGATGTCAAAACATTGTTTCCTCGACGATTTTCTTGAGGAAAGGTTGTATGTGATACAACCAGAAGTTTTTTGTCAATCCTGAAAGATGCTAACAAGTATGCAAAGCTCCAGCAATCCTTCTAAGGACTGGAGTAAGCATCTCGGAGTTGGAATGTACGCTTTGATGAGATGATCAAAGATTTGGGTTTATACAAAGTTTATGAGAAACTTGTATTTCCAAAGAAGTGAGTGGGAGCACTATAGAATTTCTGATAAGTATATGTTGTTGACATATTGTTGATCAGAAATGATGTAGAATTTCTGAAAAGCATATAGGGTTATTTGAAAAGTGTTTTTCAATGGAAAACCTGGATTAAGCTACTTGAACATTGAGCATCAAGATCTATAAGGATAGATCAAAATCGCTTAATAGTACTTTCAAATGAATACATACCATGACAAGATTTTGAAGGAATTCAAAATAGATCAGCAAAGAAGGAGTTCTTGGCTGTATTACACGTGTGAGTATTGAGTAAGACTCAAGACCTGACCACGGCAGAAGAGAGAGAAAGGACGAAGGTCGTCCCCTATGCTTAGACGTAGGCTCTACAGTATGCTATGCTGTGTACCGCATCTTAAGTGTGCCTTGCCATGAGTCAGTCAAGGGTACAAGAGTGATCCAGGAATGGATCACAGGACAGCGGTCAAGGTTATCCTTGGTAACTAGTGGACTGAGGAATTTTCTTGATTATGGAGGTGGTAAAAGAGTTCGTCGTAAAGGGTTACGCCGATGCAAACTTTGACACTGATCCAGATTATTCTAAGTAGTAAATTGGATTCGTATAGTAGAACAGTTATTTGGAATAGCTCCAAATAGAGCGTGGTAACTGCATCTAGGAGATGACATAGAGATTTGTAAAGCACACACGGATCTGAAAGGTTCAGACCCGTTGACTATAACATCTCTCACAAGCATAACATGATCAAACCCAGAACTCTTGGGTGTTAGTCACATAGGGATGTGACCTTGAGTGTTAATCACATATCGATGTGAACTAGATTATTGACTATAGTGCAAGTGGGAGACTGTTGGAAATATGCCCTAGAGGCAATAATAAATTGATTATTATTATATTTCCTTGTTCATGATAATCATTTATTATCCATGCTAGAATTGTATTGATAGGAAACTCAGATACATGTGTGGATACATAGACAACACCATGTCCCTAGTAAGCCTCTAGTTGACTAGCTCGTTGATCAATAGATGGTTACGGTTTCCTGACCATGGACATTGGATGTCATTGATAACGGGATCACATCATTAGGAGAATGATGTGATGGACAAGATCCAATCCTAAGCCTAGCACAAGATCATATAGTTCGTATGCTAAAGCTTTTCTAATGTCAAGTATCATTTCCTTAGACCATGAGATTGTGCAACTCCCGGATACCGTAGGAATACTTTGGGTGTGCCAAACGTCACAACGTAACTGAGTGGCTATAAAGGTGCACTACGGGTATCTCCGAAAGTGTCTGTTGGGTTGGCACGAATCGAGACTGGGATTTGTCACTCCGTGTGACGGAGAGGTATCTCTGGGCCCACTCGGTAGGACATCATCATAATGTGCACAATGTGATCAAGGAGTTGATCACGGGATGATGTGTTACGGAACGAGTAAAGAGACTTGCCGGTAACGAGATTGAACAAGGTGTCGAGATACCGACGATCGAATCTCGGGCAAGTACTATACCGCTAGACAAAGGGAATTGTATACGGGATCGATTGAGTCCTTGACATCGTGGTTCATCCGATGAGATCATCGTGGAACATGTGGGAGCCAACATGGGTATCCAGATCCCGCTGTTGGTTATTGGCCGGAGAGTTGTCTCGGTCATGTCTGCATGGTTCCCGAACCCGTAGGGTCTACACACTTAAGGTTCGATGATGCTAGGGTTATAAAGGAAGTTTGTATGTGGTTACCAAATGTTGTTCGGAGTCCCGGATGAGATCCCGGACGTCACGAGGAGTTCCGGAATGGTCCGGAGGTAAAGATTTATATATAGGAAGTCCTATTTCGGCCATCGGGACTAGTTTCGGGGTCATCGGTATTGTATCGGGACCACCGGAGGGGTCCCGGGGGCCCACCGGGTGGGGCCACCCATCCCGGAGGGTCCCATGGGCTGAAGTGGGAAGGGATCCAGTCCAAAGTGGGCTGGGGCGCCACTTTCCTTATGGCCCATGCGCCTAGGGTGAAGGGGGAACCCTAAGGAAGAGTCCCAAGGAGGGAAGGCACCTCCTAGGTGCCTTGGGGGGGAGGGAAACCTCCCCTGGCCGCCGCCCCCTAGGAGATTGGATCTCCTAGGGCTGGCGCACCCCCCCCTTGGGATCCCTATATATAGTGGGGGTAGAGGGCCTCTTGGGAGATACTTTTTGCCTTTGGTGCAGCCCCTCCCTCTCCCAAGTTCTTCTCCTCTCCCGCAGGTGCTTGGTGAAGCCCTGCAGGATTGCCACGCTCCTCCACCACCACCACGCTGCTGCTGCTGGATGGAGTCTTCCTCAACCTCTCCCTCTCTCCTTGCTGGATCAAGGCGTGGGAGACGTCATCGGGCTGTACGTGTGTTGAACGCGGAGGTGCTGTCCGTTCGGCACTAGGATCATCGGTGATCTGAATCACGACGAGTACGACTCCATCAACCCCGTTCACTTGAACGCTTCCGCTTAGCGATCTACAAGGGTATGTAGATGCACTCTCCTTCCGCTCGTTGCTGGTTTCTCCATAGATAGATCTTGGTGACACGTAGGAAAATTTTGAATTTCTGCTACGTTCCCCAACAAAAACTACATGCCTGTGCGAGTGTCGAAGAGGCTAAAGTTTGTGCATGTGTCACTGGGATGAAGGCTGCTCTGGTGATAAGGATCAACATGATGATCCGTAGAATTTTGCCCGATCTTTCACGGTGAATTGAACAAGATAGCAGATCTTCCAATCACGCAACGAACGCAACCTGAAGAAGAGGAACGAAATTCCAGCAAGCAACGTGTCGATGATCAACACGCCTCAAACCTAAGCCTGATAATTCTTGATGCACTCAAGAACCCTCATGCAATCTTTATTCAATACGTATAAACGGCGGCGCGTTTGCAGAGGGATGCTTCATCCCAGAAACAACTCAATTTATAAAACTCCGAAAAGAAAAGTCCCCTCTAAACCTAGCCAACGACCTCTTTATATGGGCAGCGAGAAAACTAATCGGTTGGACAGGCCCACACCGAAACACATAAAATAAAAATCCCAAGCGGCCCACAAAATGACCTGGAATAATAATAAAAATAGATAAGATTGCAACCGACCAAGTACATGGTTCGGTTACCCCTTTGGCACGCCTCTAACTTGGTGGAGTCCTGAATTTGGGCCTCACCTCCGCCTTCATGGGAACAACACGAGGCACTGGGATGCCCTCATCATCCTCCCCCCCTTGGAAAAGCGTTGCCCTCAACGCCGGAAGGTCTTTTCCAGCGGGTGGCGTCAAAGCAGCAACTTCGCCATGCTTCATTGTCAGCTTCAATTCTTGCCGGCCTGCCACACGATCTCCTTCCTCTCGGCTATCTGAACTTGACATGGTACTTGGCGTCTCCTTTCTTCTCCATATACGATGGGATTGGAGTGCCACCACCTTATTCTTTCCAACGCTGGTAGGAGCCTCTTGCACCTTGAGACGCATCTTCTTTGTAGGTCCCCGCAAAACCGAAGTAATACAAGGGCCACATAACTGACGAACACGCCCATCCTTGCCTTTGTGCATATACACGGCTGCTCCAACTTGCCGCACAGACGGTCTAACAAATTTGCGATCCAGGACCCGTGCCTCAATATGCACGGAGGCACTATCATGAAGAATAACATCGGTTTGAACGCCTTTGTCGACGCAAATTGGAAGTGTGGAACACGCTGCAACATCCGCCGTTTCACCACTAAGAGGCTTGACTTCAATCGGATGGTCATAAACAGGCACAACACTAGGCTTGTGATCTACCTGCACAGCTGAATCAACATGAGTATTGACGCTCCATGCATCATGCTCCTCTTTTTGAAGCTTGACGGTCCTCTGTTGTAGAGTAGACTTGTGCCTTTTTTCCTTGCGCACCACTAGCACCACATCAGACTGGATGTTATCATCCGTCATAGGTTTCAACGTCCTCTGTTTGCCATCATGCTTGAAGGTATATGTATTGGCTCTCCCGGCATGCATAGCATTGTGATCATACTGCCATGGACGCCCAAGTAACAGTCCACACACCTCTAATGGCAACACATCGCACTCCACTTCATCAGCATACTCACCAACTGTAAACGGCACACACACCTTATGTGTAACTTTCAGCATACCGCAACTATTCAGCCACTCCATATGCTTAGGTACAGGAATACGCCATGTGGACAATTCCAATGATGCCACCATTGCCTTGCTAATGCCGTTAGTACAGCTACCACCATCGATCATCAACTTGCACGACTTTCCCTTAATCATGCATTGTGTTTGAAATAAATTCCAACGTTGTCCTCTATCAACTGTCATGCAAGTATCAAAAAAACTGTCATGCAAGTATCATCTTGTACCCGTTTGAGTTGCACATTCAGCCCACGCAATGCTACAACCTCATCCACCAAAGGTTTGTCAACACCAGCCTTCTTCTGCTCGGAAAGAGTCGTGATTGGTGCTGCCTTGTTGACATCAACCACTGGAACAATCACCTTATCCCCGGAAATTGACTTGAAGAACTTTGTAGTCTGATGCTTTAAATCCTCCCGGAGATCCTCAAGGTTCTTCCGAATCTCACGCAACTGATTCTTTTGCTCCTCAGAAACTTTCCTCTCAGCTCCCCTAGGCTCATCTCGCAGAATAGGCCGTGGCGAACTCTTCTCCTCAAAATGATCAGAATTGACCTCAAAAGAAACTCGTCGTCGAGGCATAAAGCCCCGTCCCATTGCGGGAGGCTCATCAAGCTGCCATATAGGTGGCGGTATAGAACCTCGTCGCGGTGAACTCACAACATGCAAATCAATCATGTCACACTGTAAATCTCGTTGTGGTCGCGGCCGGCAAATAGTCGGACAACAAAGCTCGGCATTCAGACTCTTGTGACCATAGTAACTGCTGAACATCTTGAATCTCGATAGTTAAATACAGCGAAACACTGTCCGCAATTCACTGTGCCAAGATACTATCTGGGTGCGACCGATCGCCAACAAAACAGAAGCAGCAACAGACTCGCGCTGAAGAGTAGACGCTATCTCTTGCACATCAGCAGGTAGTGCACAACAGCAAACAAACTTTTCTTCTTTCTTGTAATTAAGCTATAAGCTACCTAGCAGGAAACAAATCACGTGGCCACTCCAATAGTTAATTCAGCACACCAATCAAAGGAAAACGTGAGCAAGTGTGACTCCTCTTGTGCTCTACCAAGAACAGAAACGCGATCGTATCTTGAAGTCTTGACTTGGACAGGCTTCAGTAGTTGCAACTCTAGGCCGACGCAGATCAACTCGGGAAGAAACTCCGCCACCAGATAAAAAAACGTGCTGACTCAGATAGGATCCAACCGAGAGGACCCGGATACCTAGCGCCACCAAGCACAGCCAGATCGCCCAGGCAAGATGTCATGCATTCAGATCCTTCAAAGCCTGACAGTGGAGAATCGGCGTAACCGATTCAGTCCCTGCGGATACAGAGGAGAGACGGGCGTGAGTGGGTGTTGCATATCGGGCCTGCGTGCCAGTGGTTTGGGGACTGTAGGGCCTATTTATAAGAGGGTGTGGAGCTGTCTATTAATATGCAGACTCTGGTTGTACTATTCAGAAAAGAAAATGGATATTATCTGAACTCTTCCCATCCTTATCCTCTGAACCTCCGCCCCCTGTTCGTCCCCTTCTCATCCCTTTTTCTAATTGTGATTTCTTTCTAAGAGAGGGACATCACATATTGGTAATCAGAACTTTGTTCCGATCCGTCGCGCGCTTCATATTTCCGAGATTTTAGCGGTAACATCGACTAACTGGTTGGAGTTCGTCCTCCGGATCGAACTCCTGTAAATTCAAAGTTAGCGTTCGCTTGATCCAGGGGAGGCCGCAACGGCTCCGGCTCATAGCAAATCGAGTGCCCAGACTAGATTCGTGCTTCAAAGCATGGAGGAGATGAGGAAGGCGCTTGAGGAGTTGATCCAGAAATCAGTGGGGAACATCACCACGAAATTTGAGGAGCACTCAGCGGGATTGAAGAAAGAGGTCTTCGCCTTGTCCAAACAGGTGGAAGATTTTGGGGGCGACCTCGACACCGTCAAGCGTCAACACGCCGAGACCATGTGTGTCTCGCCTCCCCTGCATACTCCGTTGCAGGCCGACAAGGGAGTCCCCCGTCTCGCCAACAACGGGCCACCCCTTCTCCCAGGCCACGCGCGACCACTAGCAGCCGACGAGCAGTTCGACCGTGGGGCGGATGCTGCGGCACCGGACCATGGGGATTGTCGCGCGAAGCCGCCCAAGCACAATTTTCCGGTCTTCAACGGCGACCACCCCTTGTTGTGGGTGGATCTCTGCTATGTCTACTTCGACATGTATCGTGTCCCAGCGCACCACTGGGTCAGCACTGCATCACTGTATTTTGAGGGCCACGCGGTGCTCTGGCTGCAGGCATACAAGCGTCAGCATCGCTTGTTGCGTTGGGACTCATTCATCGCTGCTGTCGCTGACGAGTTTGGCGCCGATGAATTTGATGGCCAGATGTCCACACTGCTACAACTCAAGCAGGCTGGCTCCGTCGTCGAGTATAAGCAAGCCTTCGAAACCTGCATGTATCATCTTCTCTCAGTGGATTCCACGCTGAGCCCCCGTTGGTTTGTGTCGCAGTTTACCTTTGGTCTCAGTGATGAGGTGCGTGCTGCGGTGCGGCTCCAGAAGCCGACCAGTGTCACACGAGCTGCTTCTCTTGCTCGCATCCAGGAGGAGGAGAATATGCACAATCGTCCTCGAGGGCGTCCTCCAGCACCCACGAAACACCCGCCAGCACTACCTGCGGCTCCATCCATTTCTGCCACCCCTCGAGTAGATGTGCCTCCACGCCGCTCTGGCGATGACTTTGTGCGTGAGCGACAACTGCGTGACTTTCGCCGTGCCAATGGGTTGTGTTATAAGTGTGGTGACAAATATACCAAAGACCATCAATGCAAGAAGCCAGGACAAATTCTGATGATTGAAGTGGGTGATTTTGGTGAGGTTCTCTCCGAGGATACTATACATGCTTTGAATCTGCTTGAGAAAATGCCTGAGGCTCAATGTTGTCAATTATCTGTTCATGCTTTGGCTGGGACGGAGGATGTTGAAACACTCCGCCTCCGGGCTATGGTTGGGTCCCAAGTCATGTTGTTATTGGTTGATTCTGGGAGTTCTCATAGTTTTGTCAATTCTGCCTTTGTTTCTCGTGCGGGTTGTGACATTACTCCGGTGAATTCAGTGCGTGTTCGGGTAGCAAATGGTCAGTTTATGAGTTGTACCTTTGCTATTAAAATCTCTCATGGTGGTATAATGGCACCACTTTTTCTGACGAAATGCGCATTCTGGACTTGGGAGGTTATGATGCAGTGTTGGGCATGGATTGGTTGAAGAAATTCAGTCCTATGGTCTTTGATTGGGCAAACAAGCGACTAATAGTACCCAAAGATGGAGAATGGATTACTCTGCAAGGTATGCAACTTGGGGTTCAGTCTAAATTGTTGGAGATCAGTCCTGAACAATTGGACAAGTGCATCTCAGGCAATGATGTATGGGCTCTTGCAATACTAGAATCAGTGATGCCACCTGATGTTGCTTCTAAGCCAACGACCATTGCTCCTGATCTACAAGCATTACTATCTGAATATGATGATATCTTTCAAGAGCCAAAGAACTTACCTCCACACCGCGCATTGGATCATGCTATCACTCTTGAGCAAGGTATACCCCCAGTCAATGCTCGTCCCTATCGCTATTCTCCTTTGCACAAGGACGAGATTGAGCGCCAGGTCGCTGAAATGTTATCATCTGGAGTTGTTGTGCTCAGCATGAGCCCATATGCGTCTCCCGTCCTGTTAGTCAAGAAAAAGGATGGCCAATGGCGTTTCTGTGTAGATTATCGCAGATTGAACAGCATCACCATAAAGAATAAATTTCCTTTACCAATTGTGGATGAATTGTTGGATGAACTTGCCGGCACTAACTTCTTCTCTAAGCTCGATCTACGGGCAGGTTATCATCAGATTCGAATGAGAGAGGATGATGAACCCAAGACGGCCTTCAAAACACATCATGGGCATTTTCAGTTTTGAGTAATGCCCTTTGGCCTTACCAATGCACCGACCACATTCCAGTGTGTGATGAATTCGGTATTTTCTCGGTACCTTCGCAAATTTGTGATTGTCTTCTTAGATGATATCCTCGTGTACAGTGCTTCCTGGGAAGAGCATCTTCAACACCTTCGGCAAGTCCTTGAGCTTTTGCGACACAATCAGTTTTTTGCCAAGCTCTCTAAGTGCTCTTTTGGTCAAACAAGCATCATTTACCTGGGCCATATTATTTCGGACATGGGTGTCGCCACCGACCCTGAAAAGACAAGTGCTATGGAGAAATGGCATGTGCCAACAAATGTTTCTGAACTGCGAGGTTTTCTTGGACTCACAGGCTACTACAGAAAATTTGTACCAAGGTATAGTTGGGTCACTAAATCTCTTACACAGTTACTTACCAAGAAGGGTTTTTATTGGAATGAGCAGGCACAACAAGCTTTTGACACTAGCCATGGTTAACACACCTGTGTTGGCCTTGCAGGATTTTCAAGTTCCCTTTGTTGTCGAAACAGACGCTTGTGCTACTGGGATCGGTGCAGTCCTCATGCAGCAAGGGCATCCGATAGCATATTTGAGCAAAGCTCTTGGTGTCCAAAATAGCAAGTTATCCATCTACGAGAAAGAATTTCTTGCAGTCATTATGGCCATTGATCATTGGCGCACCTATTTGCAGCGAGGGCCTTTTATTATTTTCACTGACCACAAATCCTTGTGTGTGTTGGGTGATCAGCAGCTGGGTACTGAGTTACAGCGCAAAGCGATGTCGAAGCTAGTGGGCTTACAGTTTGAATTTCGCTACAAGCGGGGTGTGGATAGTAGTGTTGTGGATTCCTTGTCCAGGGTTGGCCATCTTCTTAACTGTCAAGCCCTTACTTTGTGTCAACCTGATTGGCTGTTAGAGGTCCTGCATACTTATGATATGGATAGTACTGCTCAGGATCTTCTCAGTCACTTGGCTGTTCTATCACCCGATAACAAGGGCTATGCTTTGGACAATGGTCTCATTAAGTACAAGGGTCGATTGTACATTGGTGCCAGCTTAGCTTTGCAACCCAAGCTCATTGATGCTTTACACAACAGTCCTGTGGGAGGCCATTCAGGCATACAGGCTACTTATCAACGCTTGCGCAAGTTGTATTACTGGCCAGGAATGAAGACAGAAGTGGACAATTTTGTGCGCCAGTGTCAAATTTGCCAGCAAGCTAAACCTATACACACCAAACCAGCCGGGTTACTTCAGCCGCTGCCAATACCTGAACGACCCTGGGAGGATTTGACCATGGATTTTATAGAGTCTTTACCAAGATCGGAGGGTTATGACACTATTCTGGTAGTGGTCGATCGTTTTACCAAATATGCCCATTTTATACCTCTTTGACATCCATTCACTGCCAGTTCTGTGGCCAAAGTTTTCTTGTATTCCATCATTAAATTACATGGTGTTCCACGTTCCATTGTGATCGATCGTGACAAGATATTTACCAGTGCCATGTGGCGTGATATATTCACAGCTTTGGGCCCCAAATTGTCCTACATCACCGCTTACCATCCTCAGACTGATGGACAAAGTGAGCGTGTTAATCAATGCGTTGAGCAATATCTTCGTTGTGCTGTGTATGACAAACCTGGCAAATGGCGTTCATGGCTTCCCATGGCAGAATTTTGGTATAATCCAAGTTATCATACCTCTGCTGGGTGTTCCCCATTTCAAACTTTGTATGGCAGAGTGCCTAACTTTGGTGCAATGCCAAATGTCACCATGGCGGATGACTCACAGGCCAAGGATTTCCCTATACCAGATAGTGTCCATTTGGAGCAGCTTCGCGGTCATCTCACTCAAGCTCAAGCTCAAATCAAGAAACAGGCGGATAAAAGTAGAGTGGATAAAATGTTTCAAGTTGGGGATTCCGTGTTGCTCAAACTTCAACCTTATGCTCAGTCTACAGTGGTGAATCGTCCTTGTCCCAAATTATCCTTCAAGTTTTTTGGCCCTTTCAAAATTCTGGCCCAAATTGGTGCTGTGGCGTACAGATTGGAGCTTCCCGATGGATGTCAAGTTCATCCTGTTTTTCATGTTTCTCAACTCAAAGCATTCAATCCCAGTTATGCTCCTACTTTTCAAGCCATGCCACCTCCTCAAGCTCTGCTGGACTCTGCTTCATGACCTTTGGCAATTCTACAGCGCTGGATGGTTCAACAAGGTAATGCAGCAGCTCCACAAGTGCTCATTCAGTGGTCTAATTTGCCTGAAGACTGTGCAACCTGGGAAGATTATTATGTGTTGCGCCAGCGTTTTCCTGAAGCTACCATTTGGGAAGGCGATCGAGCTCAAGGGGGGAAAGATGTCATGCATTCAGATCCTTCAAAGCCTGACAGTGGAGAATCGGTGTAACCGATTCCGTCCCTGCGGATACAGAGGAGAGATGGGCGTGAGTGGGTGTTGCGTATCGGGCCTGCGTGCCAGTGGTTTGGGGACTGTAGGGCCCATTTGTAAGAGGGTGTGGAGCTGTCTATTTGTAATGCCCCAAGACCGACGCTCCAGATGCCTTCCTTGTTTTGCGAGTCAGTTGTGTTTTTTTATTTGTTTGTTGCATTCATCATTGCATCATGCGCATTGCATTGGCACTTTGTTGCCATCATTGTTTTCAAACTTGCATCCGCTCGTAGTTGCCGCGTTCCCCCCTTGCTATATCTCCGTTTCGAGACCAACCTTATTCTTCATTTTCCCTCTTGCCTAAACCGGTGTCTGTTTGCACAGTGCATCGACCCCTCGCCCGTGTCCGAAACTTCCCTGAACCCAAACTGGACTATCATTACCGTTGTGTCCAGATCATCCCCTAACGTCTACAAAACATCTCCGTTTTCTTATTCGGGCTACCTAACCTATTTATCTCGATCGTCCGATTACGATCGGAGGGATCCGTTAGCCCCTAACCTAACCCACTCACTATATAATCTAGCTAACCCTAGACCCTAGACCAACTCCCTAAAATTCCTCGGCCGCCGCCGCCACACTCAAATCCCACCTCGGGATCCTCCCAAATCCCCTTTCTCCTTGTTTTCCTCCTCCACCCAATCCCGAAGGCACCGCGGTCTCCTCTGCTTCCCTCGTGTCCTCGCTCGATCCCAGGAGCAGCCACCACCTCGTCGTTCCTTGCCTCGGCCTCCTCTGCTTCTCCTCGTGCCCGTGGATCCCCTTGCCTCGCTTGAGCTCGCCGGGGAGCAGAGCACCACGGCGCCCGATTCCCCGCTGCCTTCTTCTTCCAGTTCCACCCGGAGGAGAGGAGCTCCTCCATGCCCCACCCCGCGCCATGGACCTGCGCCACTGCCTCGCCTCATCGCCCGACTGAACCAGCGCCGCTGGCTGATCTCCTCGTGCCCGAGGCCTCATCCCCGCCGACGACCAAGACCAGCTGCTGCACCAGGTCATGCCCCTGCTCTCCTCCTTCTCTCTTTCTCTCTCTGATTCTGTCTCGCACACCGACCTCCCTGTTCTTCTGCAGGAGCCCGCAGGTCCCGCTCGAAGAGAACGTCCGGCCGAGCCACTGGCGAGCAGCAGCACCAGATCCATCGCCAGGAGCTGCCGTGAACAGCACCCTCAGCCCCTTCCGACCGCCGCCACCTGCAGGAGCGCCATGGACGCCCGTGCGAGCTTCCCCGCCTCCTGTGTCCTCCGGCCGTCCGAGCTCCGGCGAGCCACCCGCAGGCCGTGCCCCTCGCCTCTGCCCTTCTCCTTCCTCCCCGTCGCTCCTCTTCTCCCCCTCTCATGGTCTCTCTCCCGTGGATCACAGGGACCCCGCCGCCACCGTTCGAGCTCTCCGGCCGGTCCCCGCCAAGTCCTTCTCGCCGGAGCCCTCGCGGGTCTTCGCGCCATCGTCGACCTCCCCTGCTCCTGCATCGAGCAGGAGAAGACACGCGCAGCGCCAGCTCGCCCGCTCGCCCACGCCTTCGTTGACCGATCCACCTCTCCACCGACCGGGCCTTGGCCCATGGTGAGCAGAACCCCAACGCCCCCTCCTCTGTTCCTACTTGGGCTTGGCCCGATTCTGCTACTGCTGATGTCCTAATAGCCCATCCAGATGCGGCCCGTGTATTTTTTTCCCTGCGCTGCGAATTTGCTAATTAATCAGAGAATTGCGGTTTTTCAGAAAGACCCCTAGTGTTCATGCATTTAATAACTTTAGATCAGTGCATCGGATTAAAATGTTTTATAGATGAAAAGTGCTTAGAATTTCATCTAGTTTCACAATATCCCACTTTTATCCATGTTAAAAATGTTTAAAATGCTGTTTGTTTAATTTTGCCTAAATGCCATGTTAAAATGATTTATTTCATAACTAAATAACCATAGCTCCATTTTAAATAAACTTTATATGTAAATGGGGTAGAAAAATGCATAGATTTACTTGTTGCACTTTATTTTCCTGTTTAACAACAATAAAATATGATTTTAGGCAGAACAGTACCAAATTTGAAATATGCATATGAGGATTTTCCGAAATTGTTGTTTGTTGTTCCGGTCTCATTTAAACTTGCCTAAATATTTAGTTTACTTTTGTTTCACATCTTGCCATGTTAATCAACATTTAATATTGTTGGGTACATAAACAAGAGAGAACTAAATAGTTGATGTGAAGTTCCGTCAATATGCAACTCGTTGCATACTAAGCTCCACTTAACTTGTAGTGTTGTTTGTGCATATTGCTTTGCCATGCCATGCATATTTAAACCGGACACGCATCATACTTGATTGTGCATCATGCCATGTTCATGTGATGGTTGTTTACCATGTTGTTTGCTTCTTTCCGGTGTTGCTTCTTCTTGATAGTTCCGGTAACGTTGCGATTGTGAAGATTCGTTCAACTACGTCCGTTTGTCTTATTCATGGACTCGTTCTTCTTCCTTGCGGGATCTCAGGCAAGATGACCATACCCTCGAAATCACTTCTATCTTTGCTTGCTAGATGCTCGCTCTTTTGCTATGCCTATGCTGCGATACCTACCACTTGCTTATCATGCCTCCCATGTTGCCATGTCAAGCCTCTAACCCACCTTGTCCTAGCAAACCGTTGTTTGGCTATGTTACCGCTTTGCTCAGCCCCTCTTATAGCGTTGTTAGTTGCAGGTGAAGATGAACTTTGTTCCTTGTTGGAACATGGAGATGTTGTTCCTTGTTGGATCATGTTTACTTGTTGGGATATCACAATATATCTTATTTAATTAATGCATCTATATACTTGATAAAGGGTGGAAGGCTCGGCCTTATGCCTGGTGTTTTGTTCCACTCTTGCCGCCCTAGTTTCCGTCATATCGGTGTTATGTTCCCGGATTTTGCGTCCCTAACGCGGTTGGGTGATTTATGGGACCCCCTTGACAGTTCGCTTTGAATAAAGCTTTTCCAGCAAGGCCTAACCTTGGTTTTACCATTTGCCTCACCACCACCTACTTTTCCCTTGGGAGTCGCTCTCTCGAGGGTCATCTTTATTTAGCCCCCCCGGGCCAATGCTTGTCTAAGTGTTGGTCTGAACCGAGCAGCCTGCGGGGCCACCACGGGGAAACTCGAGGCCTGGTTTTACTCGTAGCTTGACTTATCCGGTGTTGCCCTGAGAACGAGATATGTGCAGCTCATATCGAGATGTCGGCGCACCGGGCGGCTTTGCTGGTCTTGTTTTATTACTGTCGAAATGTCTTGTAGCCAGGATTCCGAGACTGATTGGGTCTTCCCGGGGAGAAGGAATATCCTTCGTTGATCGCGAGAGCTTATCATGGGCTAAGTTGGGACACCCCTGCAGGGTTTGAACTTTTGAAAGCCGTGCCCGCGGTTATGTGGCAGATGGGAATTTGTTAATGTTCGGTTGTAGAAAACCCGAAGTTGATCTTAATTAAAATACATCAACCGCGTGTGTAACCGTGATGGTCTCTTCTCGGCGGAGTCCGGGAAGTGAACACGGTGTTGGAGTTATGCCTGACGTAGGTTGTTCTAGGATCACTTCTTGATCGTAGTTGTTCGACCGTGCTTTTGCCTCCTCTTCTCGCTCTCTTTTGCGTATGGTAGCCACAATATATGCTAGTCGCTTGCTGCAGCTCCACCTCATGACCCCGTCCTTCCTTTAAGCTTAAATAGTCTTGATCTCGCGGGTGTGAGATTGCTGAGTCCCCGTGACTCACAGATACTTCCAAAACTAGTTTGCAGGTGCCGATGAAACCGTGCAGGTGACGCACCCGAGCTCAAGGAGGAGCTCGATGAAGATCTTGTTCATTGTGTTGTTTCGTTTCAGTTGATCAGTAGTGGAGCCCAGTCGGGACGATCGGGGATCTGTGTAGCATTTGGGGTAGTCTTCTTTTATTTTGGTTCCATAGTCGAACCTTGATTGTATCTGTTTGATGTAATGCTTTACTCATGTATTGCGTGAAGTGGCGATTGTAATCCAACTATGTATCTCTTTCCCTTATGTACTACATGGGTTGTGTGAAGATTACCTCACTTGCGACATTGCTTTCAATGCGGTTATGCCTCTAAGTCGTGCTTCGACACGTGGGAGATATAGCCGCATCGAGGGAGTTACACTATTAATATGCAGACTCTGGTTCGTCCCCTTCTCATCCCTTTTCCTAATTGTGATTTCTTTCTAAGAGAGGGACATCACACAAAACAATGTCTTCAACGAATCTTCTAGCCGCAGCAAAACCAGCAGATCAGCAACAATAAACTTTGCAGAAGGAAACAACAGATCGATCAGCAAAAACTCGCCATGATAAACCTAGAAATCTGATACCACATGATAATGATCAACGTGATGATCCGTAGAATTTTGCCCGATCTTTCACGGCGAATTTAACAAGATAGCAGATCTTCCAATCACGCGACAAAGGCAACCTGAAGAAGAGGAACGAAATTCCAGTAAGCACCGTGTCGATGATCAACACGCCTCAAACCTAAGCCTGATAATTCTTGATGCACTCAAGAACCCTCACGCAATCTTTATTCAATACGAATAAACGGCGGCGCGTTTGCAGAGGGATGCTTCATCCCAGAAACAACTCAATTTCTAAAACTCCGAAAAGAAAAGTCCCCTCTAAACCTAGCCAACGGCCTCTTTATATGGGTAGCGAGAAAACTAGTCGGTTGGACAGGCCCACACCGAAACACATAAAATAAAAATCCTGAGCGGCCCACAAAATGACCTGGAATAATAATAAAGATAGATAAGATTGCAACTGACCAAGTACATGGTTCGGTTACCCCTTTGGCACACCTCTAACTTGGTGGAGTCCTGAATTTGGGCCTCACCTCCGCATTCATGGGACCAACACGAGGCACTGGGATGCCCTCATCATATGGACTCAGGAAATGAAAAGATTATCGTTGAATATGATTATGTTGCGGTTATTTCAAACATTTTGTCTCGTGCGACCCTTTAGCAGCTTGGAGAGAGCATTACATAGTGATCAGGGAGCTTATACAAGATAGAAAGAACATTGTCTTTCGAAAGATATGGAGAGATGTCGACAAGTTTGCTCATGAATTAGCCAAGCAAACCTAGAACAGTGGTGGGGGAGCTGTCCATATGGGCCAACTACCACTGGAATTGGCGCTGCTGGTGCTATCTGATTGTAATGACGGTGATGATATTTTAATTGAGTCGTTGAATGTTGTATCATTGTGGTAGAGTACTGAATGACGTGTCATTTTGGATTATATAAGAAGTAATGTCATTGTGGTCAACTAACTGCAATGTAATTGTTGCTTTTGTCCTAATGGTTTACATGTTGCTGACCTGAGCAGTTGTTGTAAAATGTAACCAACATTTATATGTGTCTTTGGTGTGTTTGTTGATCTTATAAGTTGGTGTCAATGCAATGCATTTATATACTATGATGATATTAAGTTGTTAATGTAACAAACATTTATATATATTGTTTACGTTAGTGATCATACAATTTGTGATCAATGCAACTGAAATCATCAGCTATTTAGAATTTGATTTCAAATTGCACATTCACACGTTGAGGAATAGAAGTTCACATGAATACTACATATCAAGTTCATTCACTTTAATATCACCTAGCAATAGAACCTCACATTACAACACTCATCCATTACATTAACTGATCTTGCTACTAACCTAGCACATCTTTTGCAACTAGACCTAGCACAAGCATGATCATGTCATAAAACACACTCCTGTACAATGGATTCTCATATGTCATCATTGCCTCAATATGTGCATTTTTCTCTTCTACTTGCTCATTCACTACAGCAGCTACTCCAATGCGACCTCCAACCCTTATAAACTTCTTGGTTTCTTCCCAATCATGAAGGCTTCCAAACACCTAGCTAATCTTGGAGGCACACACCTTCCAAAAGTAAAACACATACAAGTTGTTGTGATGAATCCCTTGTTCTTGTGGTTCAAAAGATAATCTCCTCAACACTCAAACTCTCTCAAGATTTGACTTTTGGATTGGAAAGGTAGGAGTGGAAAGGAAGAAGGGTTAGATCTCAAAGGATTGGCTTGGATGGTTGGAGTAGAAATCCCTTTAAAATCAACACAAGGAGGTGGAATTATCTCTCAAAACAAATGATGGGAGTGGAGTATGATGTTAACTGGTGAATAGGTGGGGATATAAATAGGAGGGACTAGAAATCTGACTGTTGCCAACTTTATTACACAGCTCGGAAGCTTCGAAGTGATTAGCTTGGAAGTTCCGACATGAAAAATGTAGCAACTTTCAGATGCTTCAGAAGGTCTGACCAACAAGCATTCGGAAGCTCCGAGGGGTACACTTGGGTTGTGGCACACTCTTTATTGTTGCTTTGAAAATTCCGACCCGTTTGCTTCAGAAATTCTTACGTTGCGACAGAAGGTTTACCAGTAGATTCGGTGATTCCGAGATGGATACTTGGTGGCCCCAAATGGCAGTGTTTATGGAACAACTATACCTGGTGAGTGTTTGATACGTCTCCAACGTATCTATAATTTTTGATTGCTCCATGCTATATTATCTACTATTTTGGACTATATTGGGCTTTATTATCCACTTTTATATTATTTTTGGGACTAACCTATTAACCGGAGGCCCAGCCCAGAATTGCAATTTTTTTGCCTATTTGAATGTTTCGAAGAAACGGAATATCAAACGGAGTCCAAACGGAATGAAACCTTCGGGAACGTGATTTTCTTACCGAACGTGATCCAGGAGACTTGGACCCTATTCCAAGAAGTAAAAGAGACAGTCACAAGGGTGGGGGCGCGCCCCCTGCCTCGTGGGCCCCTTGTTGCTCCACCGACGTACTCCTTCCTCCTATATATACCTACATACCCCCAAACGATCAGATACGGAGCCAAAAACCTAATTCCACCGCCGCAACTTTCTGTATCCACGAGATCCCATCTTGGGGCCTGTTCCGGAGCTCCGCCGGAGAGGGCCGTCATCACGGAGGGCTTCTACATCATCCTAGCCCCTCCGATGAAGTGTGAGTAGTTCACCTCAGACCTTCAGGTCCATAGTTATTAGCTAGTTGGCTTCTTCTCTCTTTTTGGATCTCAATACAATGTTCTCCCCCTCTCTCGTGGAGATCTATTTGATGTAATCTTCTTTTTGTGGTGTGTTTGTTAAGACCGATGAATTGTGGGTTTATGATCAAGTCTATCTATGAATAATATTTGAATCTTCTCTGAATTCTTTTATGTATGATTGGTTATCTTTGCAAGTCTCTTCGAACTATCAGTTTGGTTTGGCCTACTAGATTGGTTTTTCTTGCCATGGGAGAAGTGCTTAGCTTTGGGTTCGATCTTGCGGTGTCCTTTCCCAGTGATAGAAGGGGCAGCAAGGCACGTATTGCATCGTTGCCATCGACGATAACAAGATGGGTTTTTTTATCATATTGCACGAAACTATCCCTCTACATCATGTCATCTTGCTTAAGGCGTTACTCTGTTTTTAACTTAATACTCTAGATGCATGCTGGATAGCGGTCGATGAGTGGAGTAATAGTAGTAGATGCAGGCAGGAGTCGGTCTACTTGTCTCGGACGTGATGCCTATATACATGATCATACCTAGATATTCTCATAACTATGTTCAATTCTGTCAATTGCTCAAAAGTAATTTGTTCACCCACCGTAGAATACTTATGCTCTTGAGAGAAGCCACTAGTGAAAGCTATGGCCCCCGGGTCTATTCTCATCATATCAATCTCCGTCACTTTAATTTTGCTTTGCCTTTTACTTTGCTTTTTTACTTTTCACTTTGCATCTCTATATCAAAAATACCAAAAATATTATCTATCATCTCTATCAGATCTCACTCTCGTAAGTGACCGTGAAGGGATTGACAACCCTAATCGTGTTGGTTGCGAGTAGCTATCGTTTTGTGCAGGTACGAGGGACTTGAGCGTAGCCTCCTACTGATTGACACCTTGGTTCTAAAAAACTGAGGGAAATACTTATGCTACTTTGCTGCATCATCCTCTCCTCTTCGGGGAAAACCAACATAGTGCTCAAGAGGTAGCAGTGTTATGGTGATTTGGGTTGGAAGAGCTTGGAAGCTCTGAAGAAATTTGAGGGGTTTTGGAGTTTAATAAGCACGTGGAGCAAGAAGCACCTCGCTACATCCTCATCCCCTTTTGATAGTGTCGACATGCCTATAGACTCAATGCGATCTTGACTCACTAAAACGGAAAAAGATAAAACTCTTGGCTTGGCCAACAACTGTCTTGATACATTTACCAGGGAGCACCTTCTATTTATTTGATGCACCCACAAGGAACTTTTCTTGAAGTAAACTTGTAAAAGGCACTAATTACTTGAGACATGTTGACATTAATTAAAAAATCACCAAAGGGATTAGATGTACTTGAAGTAGTCTCGACAACATCCAACGAACATGCCCAATTAGGCTCCGTTGAATACACAACCTCCAGCATCCTGGAAAGAGATTCAACCAAGCGATTTTAAACAGACATCCTCCACAATCCAATAAGCCCCAACAATATCCAATAACCAGGTTGTAGGAAAGGTCGAGCAGACATAATAGTCATCCTTTAGCATCCGGGATGCCCATGCAACATCCAATAGCCGGGCGAAAGAAAAGGGTGCTGAATAGCCGGAAACGAGCATCGGGCCAAACATCTGACCCCCCCTCCTTCCCTACACACCAACATGAAGAGGCAACACAAACTATGCAACCCCGAAGGAGCTGTCACACAAAAATAGAGGAGAACCAGGACCCGATGACCTCCGGCATTCAGGTAGCTCCAGCAAGTCAATGGCTGAATGGACAAAGAGCGGCGACCAGCAAAAAAATGACATCAAGGCGGCGCCCCTAGCCACGCACACGACAATACACGCATGCACGACACAAAAACAACCGAATTAGAGGGCCCAGGAAACGCGGCCCACCGGTTTCGGCGCCACAGTGAGGCACGATGCAACTCGATCGGACGGTCCGGAGGCCGTAGCCAGGCGGAGTGTGGCACCGAGAATCGATTGGATGAAGGAGGGAGGCGTGTGAGGCTACAGATGGCCTAAGGAGGCCGGTATGCCAACATCCTTAAAGAAGTAATAATCTTATTATGCAAAATAAACTAAGTGAATAGCGAGTTTTTGTCCTGTAGTACATGTACCACCGCAACCGCTCGGAGAACCTTGCTAGACGCCAACCTCAATGGCTCGGAGATCATGGCCAAACTCAGCTTAGATTTTTCAGGGCTTGAACCATGGAAACACATGTAAATTCCAGGCAATTCCCAGCCATCGGGTGAGGCATGAACCAAACACCCTTTTAGGGCTTGCTTGGGACTGCTCCATCCTTCAAAAACCAGCTCCACTTCATTAAATTTATTTTATAGCAGATCCACCCAGTAGTTGCGGCTTCACCATAGAGCAGTGAATCTTGTTTGGCTTCTAGCTAGCTCCAGATTATGGGAAGTTTTGGTGGAAAAGGTCTATTTTAGAGAGCTGGACGCGAGGAAACAAAATGAAGAGGTATCCACTTATGAGTGGCGGTGGTGGATAATTTTCCTCCAACTCAACGAAGACTCATTCTCAAAAAATAAAATAAAAAAAAATCAACGAAGACTCTTCAAACTAGTAATTTTTATAACACCATGGAGAGATTCACGAAAAACAAAGAGTTAGGGCCAAATTTGAGGTATTTTGCGGAGCGAGACATTGTTTGTATAGCTACCACATTTGGCTTGCGTTTTTTCTAAAGCGGAGCATGCACTTGCTTCCACACAGCGAACGCCTGGCACATTGGCGCCCACGGCCACCACTCTTGCCCGTGTGACCGGGCAAGAGCTTCCTAAGCACAATACACATGCATACCCCACCTTTTACTAGTTATAGATTGAAGAAAAAATGCATTTGCAAATTAGAATTTCCACTGTGATTGATTTTATGCTCCTCGCCTCACTCACAGCGGATTTTCGAATTAGAATTCGCAAACAATCAAGAAACTCCCGTGCAAATGCAAAGACTCTGCACAGGACATTCTCAAGATTTGAAGACAATTCGACATACTTAACTGGTTCCTAGTTCCTACATCTGGCCTACTACCAAATGGCGGACTAAAATGCCATGGTAGCATCAGGCTTATTATTCTTATTACTTCGTGGGCTTTTTCACCAGTCCATGCAACTCCACCTGACTCTGGCAACTTCAGCATTCACACTTGACAAAGAAGCTCCATTTTCTCACGCGGAGAACAAACCATATGGCGTGCCCCAAACAATTATCCGTTTGGTTTGGCCAACTAGATTGGTAGTCCTTGCCATGGGAGAAGTGCTTAGCTTTGGGTTCGATCTTGCGGTGTCCTTTTCAAGTGATAGAAGGGGCAGCAAGGCACGTATTGCATCGTTGCCATCGAGGATAACAAGATGGGGTTTATTTCATATTGCATGAATTTATCTCTCTACATCATGTCATCTTGCTTAAGGCGTTACTCTGTTTTTAACTTAATACTCTAGATGCATGCTGGATAGCAGTCGATGAGTGGAGTAATAGTAGTAGATGCAGAATCATTTCAATCTACTTGTCACGAATGTGATGCCTATATACATGATCATACCTAGATATTCTCATAATATGCTCAATTCTGTCAATTGCTCAACAGTAATTTGTTCACCCACCGTAGAATACTTATGCTCTTGAGAGAAGCCACTAGTGAAACCTATGGCCCCTGGGTCTATTCTCTTCATATAAATCTCCATCACTTTAATCTTGCTTTGCTTTTTTACTTTGCCTTTTACTTTTTACTTTGCATGTCTATATCAAAAATACCAAAAATATTATCTCTATCAGATCTCACTCTCGTAAGTGAACGTGAAGGGATTGACAACCCCTAATCGCGTTGGTTGCGAGTAGCTATCGTTTTGTGCAGGTACGAGGGACTTGAGCATGGCCTCCTACTGGATTGATACCTTGGTTCTCAAAAACTAAGGGAAATACTTACGCTACTCTGCTGCATCATCCTCTCCTCTTCGGGGAAAACCAACGCAAGCTCAAGAGGTAGCAAGAAGAATTTCTGGCGCCGTTGCCTGGGAGTCTACGCAAAAAGTCAACATACCAAGTACCCATCACAATCCCTATCTCTCGCATTATGTTAGTTGCCATTTGCCTCTCGTTTTCCTCTCCCCCACTTCACCCTTGCCATTTTATTCGCCCTCTCCTTCTCCTTCTCCTTCTCCTTCTCCTTCTCCTTCTCTTTTTCCGTTTGCCTTTTTCTCGCTTGCCTTTTGTTTGCTCGTGTGTTGGATTGCTTGTTTGTCGAGATGGCTCAAGATACTACCAAATTGTGTGACTTCACCAATACCAATAATAATGATCTCCTTAACACTCAGATTGCTCCTCTTGCCAATACTGAATCTTGAGAAATCAATACTGCTTTGTTGAATCTTGTTATGAAAGATCAATTCGCCGGCCTTCCTTGTGAAGATGCCGCTACTCATCTGAATAGCTTCATTGATTTATGTGATATGCAAAAGAAAAAAGATGTCGATAATGACATGGTTAAATTGAAGCTATTTCCTTTTTCTCTTAGAGATCGTGCTAAAGCTTGGTTTTCGTCTTTGCCTAAAAATAGTATTGATTCTTGGAACAAGTGCAAAGATGCTTTTATCTCTAAGTATTTTCCTCCCGCTAAGATCATCTCTTTTAGAAATGATATTATGAATTTTAAGCAACTTGATCATGAACATGTTGCACAAGCTTGGGAGAGAATGAAATTAATGATACGTAATTGCCCTACTCATGATTTGAATTTGTGGATGATTATACAAAAATTTTATGCCGGATTGAAATTTTCTACTAGAAATCTTTTAGATTTGGCCGCGGGAGGCACTTTTATGGAAATCACTTTAGGAGATGCTACTAAACTCCTAGATAATATTATGGTTAATTATTCTCAATGGCATACTAAAAGATCTTCTAACAAAAAAGTGCATGCGATAGAAGAAATCAATGTTTTGAGTGAAAAGATGGATGAACTTATGAAATTATTTGCTACTAAGAGTGTTTTTTCTGATCCTAATGATATGCCTTTGTCTACTTTGATTGAGAATAACAATGAATCTATGGATGTGAATTTTGTTGGTAGGAATAATTTTGGTAACAACGCGTATAGAGGGACTTTTAATCCTAGGCCATATCCTAGTAATCCTTCTAATAATTATGGAAATTCCTACAACAACTCTTTGGAAATTATAATAAGATGCCCTCTGAATTTGAGAATAGTGTTAAAGAGTTTATGAATTCACAAAAGAATTTTAATGCTTTGCTTGAAGAGAAATTGCTTAAAATTGATGATTTGGCTAGGAACGTTAATAGAATTTCTCTTGAGGTGGATTCTTTAAAGCTTAGATCTATTCCTCCTAAGCATGATATCAATGAGTCTCTCAAAGCCATGAGAATTTCCATTGATGAGTGCAAGGAAAGAACCGCTAGGATGCGTGCTACGAAAGATACCTTTATTAAAGCGTGTTCTTCCAATTCCTATGAAAATCAAGATGAAGATCTAAAAGTTATTTATGTGTCCCCCATCAAATCTTTGTTTGGCAATATGAATCTTGATGAAACTGAATATGATCTTACTTTACCTAGAAGGCGTTCTAAAAATTTCGAGTATTTAGCTCTTGATGATGAAATTGATAAAAGTGGGATTGAAAGAAATAAAACCCTAGATGTTGCTAAACCCACTATATTGGATTTCAAGGAATTTAATTATGAAAGTTGCTCTTTAATTGATTGTATTTCCTTGTTGCAATCCGTGCTAAATTCTCCTCATGCTTATAGTCAAAATAAAGCCTTTACCGAACATATTGTTGATGCCTTGATGCAATCTTATGAAGAAAAAATTGAGTTGAAAGTCTCTATCCCTAGAAAACTCTATGATGAGTGGGAACCAACTATTAAAATTAAAATTAAAGATTATGAGTTTTATGCTTTGTGTGATTTGGGTGCTAGTGTCTCCACTATCCCCAAAACTTTATGTGATTTGCTAGATTTCCGTGATTTTGATGATTGCTCTCTAAACTTGCATCTTGCAGATTCCACTATTAAGAAACCTATGGGAACAATTAATGATGTTCTTATTGTTGCAAATAGGAATTATGTGCCCGTAGATTTTATCGTTCTTGATATAGATTGCAATCCTTCTTGCCCTATTATTCTTGGTAGACCTTTTCTTAGAACGATTGGTGTGATTATTGATATGAAGGAAGGGAATATTAGATTTCACTTTCCATTAAAAAAGGGCATGGAACACTTTCCTAGAAAGAAAATAAATTTTCCATATGCATCTATCATGAGAGCCACTTATGAATTGCCTACCAAAGATGGCAATACCTAGATCTATCCTCGCTTTTATGCCTAGCTAGGGGCGTTAAACGATAGCGCTTGTTGGGAGGCAACCCAATTTTATTTTTAGTTTTTTTTGTTTTTTCTTATGTTTAGTAATAAATAACCCATCTACCTTCTGTTTGGATGGGGTTTTGTGTTTTAATTTGTGTTGGTGCCAAGTTAAACCTATCGGATCTTCTTGGATGATAGTTATTTGATCTTGCTGTAATTTCCAGAAACTTTCTGTTCACGAAAACAATTGTTAAAAATCACTAGAATTTGATAAAATACTGATTCCAATTGCTGCTGATCAATAAACAAACTATCTAGGTCTTCCTATTTTTGTAGATGTTTTGGAGTTCCAGAAGTTTGCGTTAGTTACAGATTACTACAGACTGTCCTGTTTTTGACAGATTCTGTTTTTCGTGTGTTATTTGCTTATTTTGATGAATCTGTGGCTAGTAAAATAGTTTATAATCCATAGAGAAGTTGGAATACAGTAGGTTTAACACCAATATAAATAAAGAATGAGTTCATTACAGTATCTTGAAGTGGTCTTTTGTTTTCTTTCTCTAACGGAGCTCACGAGATTTCTATTGAGTTTTGTGTTGTGAAGTTTTCAAGTTTTGGGTAAATTCTTTTGATGGATTATGGAACAAGGAGTGGCAAGAGCCTAAGCTTGGGGACGCCCATGGCACCCCCAACATAATTCAAGGACACCAAAAAGTCAAAGCTTGGGGATGCCCCGGAAGGCATCCCCTCTTTCGTCTACTTCCATCGGTAATTTTACTTGGAGCTATATTTTTATTCACCACATGTTATGTGTTTTGCTTGGAGCGTCTTGTATTATTTGTGTCTTTGTTTGTTAGTGTGGCACAATCATCCTTGCTGTACACACCTTTTGAGAGAGCCATACATGAATTGGAATTTGATAGAATACTCTATGTGCTTCACTTATATCTTTTGAGCTATGTAGTTTTGCTCTATGTGCTTCACTTATATCTTTTGAGCGTTATAATTTTGCTCTATGTGCTTCACTTAGATCTTTTAGAGCACGGTGGTGGATTTGTTTTAAAGAAACTATTGATCTCTCATGCTTCACTTAGATTATTTTGAGAGTCTTTAATAGCATGGTAAATTGCTTAATATTGATATGCTTGGTATTCAAGATTTGTGAAACTTTCTTTTGAGTGCGTTGAATACTAAGAAAAGATAGGTGCTTGATAATTGTTTTGAGATATGAAGATGGTGATATTAGAGTCATGCTAGTTGAGTAGTTGTGAATTTGAAAAATACTTGTGTTAAAGTTTGTGATTCCTGTAGCATGCACGTATGGTGAACCGTTATGTGATGAAGTCGGAGCATGGTTTATTTATTGATTGTCTTCCTTATGAGTGGCGGTCGGGGATGAGCGATGATCTTTCCCTACCAATCTATCCCCCTAGGAGCATGCGTGTAACACTTTGCTTTGATAACTTCTAGATTTTTGCAATAAGTATATGAGTTCTTTATGACTAATGTTGAGTCCATGGATTATACACACTTTTCCTTCCTTCCACCATTGCTAGTCTCTCTAATACCGCGCACCTTTCGCCGATATCATACACCCACCATATACCTCCCTCAAAACAGCCACCATACCTATCTATCATGGCATTTCGATATCCATTCCGAGATATATTGCCATGCAACTTTCCACCGTTCCGTTTATTATGACACGCTCCATCATTGTCATATTGCTAGCATGATCATGTAGTTGACATCGTATTTGTGGAAAAGCCACCGTTCATAATTCTTTCATACATGTCACTCTTGATTCATTGCATATCCCGGTACACCGCCGGAGGCATTCATATAGAGTCATATTTTGTTCTAAGTATCGAGTTGTAATTGTTGAGTTGTAAGAAAAATAAAAGTGTGATGATCATCATTTTTAGAGCATTGCCCCAAGTGAGGAAAGGATAATGGAGACTATGATTCCCCCATAAGTCGGGATGAGACTCCGGACAAAAGATAAAAAAAGAAAAGAAAAAAAGAGGCCATAAAAAAAAGAGAAAAGGCCCAAATAAAAAATATAAAAAAATGAGAGAAAAAGAGAGAAGGGAAAATGTTACTATTATTTTACCACACTTGTGCTTCAAAGTAGCACCATGATCTTCATGATAGAGAGTCTCTCATTTTGCCACTTTCATATACTAGTGGTAATTTTTCATTATAGAACTTGGCTTGTATATTCCAATGATGGGCTTCCTCAAATTGCCCTAGGTCTTCGTGAGCAAGCGAGTTGGATGCACACCCACTTAGTTTCTTTTGTTGAGCTTTCATATACTTTTAGCTCTAATGCATCCGTTGCATGGCAATCCCTACTCACTCACATTGATATCTATTGATGGGCATCTCCATAGCCCGTTGATACGCCTAGTTGATGTGAGACTATCTTCCCCTCTTTTTGTATTCTCCACAACCATCATTCGATCCCACATATAGTGCTATATCCATGGCTCACGCTCATGTATTGCGTGAAGATCGAAAAAGTTTTGAAAATGTTAAAGTATGAAACAATTGCTTGGCTTGTCATCGGGGTTGTGCACGATTTAAATACTTTGTGTGGTGAAGATAGAGCATAGCCAGACTATATGATTTTGTAGGGATAACTTTCTTTGGCCATGTTATTTTGAGAAGACATAATTGCTTTGTTAGTATGCTTGAAGTATTATTATTTTTATGTCAATATGAACTTTTGTCTTGAATCTTTCGAATCTGAATATTCATACCACAAGTAAGAAGATTTGCATTGAAATTATGCCAAGTAGCACTCTGCAGCAAAATTTCTCTTTTTATCATTTACCTACTCGAGGACGAGCAGGAACTAAGCTTGGGGATGCCTGATACGTCTCCAACGTATCTATAATTTTTGATTGCTCAATGCTATATTATCTACTGTTTTGGACTATATTGGGCTTTATTATCCACTTTTATATTATTTTTGGGACTAACCTATTAACCAGAGGCCCAGCCCAGAATTGCTATTTTTTGCCTATTTCACTGTTTCGAAGAAACGGAATATCAAACGGAGTCCAAACGGAATGAAACCTTCGGGAATGTGATTTTCTCACCGAACGTGATCCAGCAGACTTGGACCCTACTCCAAGAAGTAAAAGAGGCGGTCACGAGGGTGGGGGCGCGCCCCACCCCCTAGGGCGTGCCCCCTGCCTCGTGGGCCCCCTGTTGCTCCACCGACGTACTCCTTCCCCCTATATATACCTACGTACCCCCAAACAATCAGATACGGAGCCAAAAACCTAATTCCACCGCCGCAACTTTCTGTATCCACGAGATCCCATCTTGGGGCCTGTTCCGGAGCTCCGCCGGAGAGGGCCGTCATCATGAAGGGCTTCTACATCATCCTAGCCCCTCCGATGAAGTGTGAGTAGTTCACCTCAGACCTTCAGGTCCATAGTTATTAGCTAGTTGGCTTCTTTTCTCTTTTTGGATCTCAATACAATGTTCTCCCCCTCTCTCGTGGAGATCTATTCGACGTAATCTTCTTTTTGCGTTGTGTTTGTTGAGACCGATGAATTGTGGGTTTATGATCAAGTCTATCTATGAATAATATTTGAATCTTCTCTGAATTCTTTTATGTATGATTGGTTATCTTTGCAAGTCTCTTCGAACTATCAGTTTGGTTTGGCCTACTAGATTGGTTTTTCTTGCCATGGGAGAAGTGCTTAGCTTTGGGTTCGATCTTGCGGTGTCCTTTCCCAGTGACAGAAGGGGTAGCAAGGCACGTATTGCATCGTTGCCATCGAGGATAACAAGATGGGGTTTTTATCATATTGCATGAAACTATCCCTCTACATCATGTCATCTTGCTTAAGGCGTTACTCTGTTTTTAACTTAATACTCTAGATGCATGCTGGATAGCGGTCGATGAGTGGAGTAATAGTAGTAGATGCAGGCAGGAGTCGGTCTATTTGTCTCGGACGTGATGCCTATATACATGATCATACCTAGATATTCTCATAACTATGCTCAATTCTGTCAATTGCTCAAAAGTAATTTGTTCCCACCGTAGAATACTTATGCTCTTGAGAGAAGCCACTAGTGAAACCTATGGCCCCCGGGTCTATTCTCATCATATCAATCTCCATCACTTTAATTTTGCTTTGCTTTTTTACTTTTCACTTTGCATCTCTATATCAAAAATACCAAAAATATTATCTATCATCTCTATCAGATCTCACTCTCGTAAGTGACCGTGAAGGGATTGACAACCCCTAACCGCGTTGGTTGCGAGTAGCTATCGTTTTGTGCAGGTACGAGGGACTTGAGCGTAGCCTCCTACTGGATTGATACCTTGGTTCTCAAAAACTAAGGGAAATACTTACGCTACTTTGCTGCATCATCCTCTCCTGTTCGGGGAAAACCAACGCAGTGCTCAAGAGGTAGCAGTGTTATGGTGATTTGGGCTGGAAGAGCTTGGAAGCTCTGAAGAAATTTGAGGGGTTTTGGAGTTTAATAAGCACGTGGAGCAAGAAGCACCTCGCTACATCCTCATCCCCTTTCGATAGTGTCGACATGCCTATAGACTCAATGCGATCTTGACTCACTAAAACGGAAAAAGAGAAATCTCTTGGCTTGGCCAACAATTGTCTTGATACATTTAGCAGGGAGCACCTTCTATTTATTTGATGCACCCACAAGGAACTTTTCTTGAAGTAAACTTGTAAAAGGCACTAATTACTTGAGACATGTTGACATTAATTAAAAAATCACCAAGGGGATTAGATGTACTTGAAGTAGTCTCGACAACGTCCAACGAACATGCCCAATTAGGCTCCGTTGAATACACAACCTCCAGCATCCTGGAAAGAGATTCAACCAAGCGATTTTAAACAGACATCCTCCACAATCCAATAAGCCCCAACAATATCCAACAACCAGGTTGTAGGAAAGGTCGAGCAGACATAATAGTCATCCTTTAGCATCCGGGTTACCCATGCAACATCCAATAGCCGGGCGAAAAAAAAGGGTGCTGAATAGTCGGAAACGAGCATCGGGCCAAACATCTGACCCCCCTCCTTCCCTACACACCAACATGAAAAGGCAACACAAACTATGCAACCCTGAAGGAGCCGTCACACAAAAAGAGAGGAGAACCAGGACCCGATGACCTCCGGCATTCAGGTAGCTCCAGCAAGTCAATGGCTGAATGGACAAAGAGCGGTGACCAGCAAAAAAAAATGACATCAAGGCGGCGCCCCTAGCCACACACACGACAATACACGCATGCACGACACAAGAACAACCGAATTAGAGGGCCCAGGAAACGCGGCCCGCCGGTCATGGACCACCGGTTTCGGCGCCACAGCGAGGCACGATGCAACTCGATCGGACGGTCCGGAGGCCGTAGCCAGGCGGAGTGTGGCACCGAGAATCGATTGGATAAATGAGGGAGGCGTGTGAGGCTACAGATGGCCTGAGGAGGCCGGTATTCCAACATCCTTAAAGAAGCAATAATCTTATTATGCAAAATAAACTAAGTGAATAGCGAGTTTTTGTTCTGTAGTACATGTACCACCGCAACCGCTCGGAGAACCTTGCTAGACTCCAACCTCAATGGCTCGGAGATCATGGCCAAACTCAGCTTAGATTTTTCAGGGCTTGAACCATGGAAACACATGTAAATTCCAGGCAATTCCCAGCCATCGGGTGAGGCATGAACCAAACACCCTTTTAGGGCTTGCTTGGGACTGCTCCATCCTTCAAAAAACCAGCTCCACTTCATCAAATTTATTTTATAGCAGATCCACCCAGTAGTTGCGGCTTCACCATAGAGCAACTAGCTCCAAATTATGGGAAGTTTTGGTGGAAAAGGTCTATTATAGAGAGCGGGACGCGAGGAAACGAAATGAAGAGATATCCACTTATGAGTGGCAGTGATGAATAATTTTCCTCCAACTCAACGAAGACTCATTCTCAAAAAATAAAATAGAAAAAATCAACGAAGACTCTTCAAACTAGTAATTTTTATAACACCATGGAGAGCTTCACGAAAAACAAAGAGTTAGGGCCAAATTTGAGGTATTTTGCGGAGCGAGACATTGTTTGTATAACTACCACGTTTGGCTTGCGTTTTTTCTAAAGCGGAGCATGCACTTGCTTCCACGCAGCGAACGCCTGGCACATTGGCGCCCACGGCCACCACTCTTGCCTGTGTGACCGGGCAAGAGCTTCCTGAGCACAATACGCATGATCACCATTATTGGTGCATACTCCACCTTTTACTAGTTATAGATTGAAGAAAAAATGCATTTGCAAATTAGAATTTCCACTGTGATTGATTTTATGCTCCTCGCCTCACTCACAGCGGATTTTCGAATTAGAATTCGTAAACAATCAAGAAACTCCCGTGCAAATGCAAAGACTCTGCACAGAACATTCTCAAGATTTGAAGACAATTCGACATACTGAACTGGTTCCTAGTTCCTACATCAGGCCTACTACCAAATGGCGAACTAAAATGCCATGGTAGCATCAGGCTTATCATTCTTATTACTCCGTGGGCTTTTTCACCAGTCCATGCAACTCCACCTGACCCTGGCAACTTCAGCATTCACACTTGACAAAGAAGCTCCGTTTTCTCACGCGGAGAACAAACCATATGGCGCGCCCCAACCATGGTGCAAGTTCATCTGAACATGATCATGCTGCTCGCAAAGTGGAATACAAGCGCACGACGACGTTTGCTCCAATGGTCACTGCCAAGATGATGGCGAGAATGGCCATTGAAGCAGCTCTACGATCCATGCTCACCAGGGATACACCCTTCGCTGCCGCCTTCTTGCTGCCGCCATCTTGTCCAAGCTTCATCCCTGTCTCATTCCACCCTGTGTTCGCTGGTCTCTTCTTCTCTGGTGGCTTGAACAGAGCTGGCAGTGAAGGACATGCAGGTGAGTCGATGGGCGCGACTAGCTCTTGTGCCGGTGGTTTCTGCTCCTCGTGCTTCGATACATTCTCCACTGTGGCTGTTTCGGTCATGGTATCCACTTTCAGTTGCTCTGAGATTTGTGACTGATGCGCTGTCATCTGTGTTGATGCGGTCTCTTGATCATCGTCATGTCCTTGCCCGATATGTTCTTCATGGGCGACCTCCGGGGTGTTGATGGTAAGAGCGCTTTCATCAGAGTTCTTCACATCTTCGGTGGCCTAAACATGACAATTCAGAGGAAACATGCAGAATAAATAAGGCTCCGACCACTGTAGGCATGGATCACCAATGAACACTCAGAGCTGCTTTGAACAAATTAAATTGAGGCAAGAAAAACCAATATACATTTGGTGTGACCTCATTCTCGACGTAGCTCTTCACTGAATTTTGGTCAGGATTCTTCACATCTTCATTGTCCTGAAGCCAAATTTTGGTTGAATTTCCGGAAGTGAACAGCAAGGCGATAAGTACTACACGAGAGTTTTTTTTCTTTCACAGTTGTGCATAGGAAATAGAACTAGAACTGACCGTATCATTAACGATCTTGGCACGCTCCTTGCTTGCGTTTGGATCAAAATTATCTGTAGGTTCGCTGTCCTGAAAACCAAATTCAGGAAAATATTCACAAAAGTAAGGCACCGGCGGCAAATATTGCAGGCAATACACGCATGACGTGTCTTAATAATTAATTAATGTAAATTTCTCCAGAAGTTCTGCAGAGAGACAAACCAATTCATCAGCAACGATTTCATCCACCTGCTCCTGAATCTCATGAAGCTCCTCTGCTTCCTTACCATCCTGAAACCATATTTGCAGAGCATTTTCACACAAAGAAGACTTATTTTGCAAACTCAAATCAACAAAAAATATTTCAGACAGCATGCAGATTACGGAGACTAACCAACCCATTCGCTTCAACCCCTCTAACCTCCCTGCCCAGATTCTCATCAGATTGATCAGACTTCTGCTGAATCAACAAATTTCAACCAATATGTGTCGTTAAAATCATCTAAACTCACATGAAAAAGGAAAGAGATCAAGAACACTAAGTTCTAAATAATGAAACCCTCAGTTCACACCTGCTCCTTCTCCACAACCCCACCATCCAGAACGTCGTCCTCCTTGCTGCAAAATCCGCCAGAAGAAACTCAATCCAATCATCTCCGACACCCAAGAAACAGCACGGATCAAATGCTAAATGAACTGAGATTAACTAGGCCAAGGAAAAAAAAAAGGGATTTCTTCCCGTACCCGCGGCGGTCCTTCTTGGCGCCCTTGCCGTCGCCGCGTCGCCGCCATGCGACGACGGCGGCGCCGACGATCGCGCCACCTACGAGGAGCAGAGCCCCGACGCCCTGCGGCGTGCCGACGCGCGCGCACACGCGGGTCCTCATGGCGCCGCCGCGCCTCGCCACCTCCTCTCGCGATTCTTGCGCGGTGCAAAGATCGCCTCTGCTGCCCACTTCCATGACAGCGACGGCGGCAGTTAAGACAAGACGAAGCTCCAACAATAATTGTTCGCTGCAGTTAAGTTGGGGAGCTGGGACGGGACGCCGACGCTTGGTTCGCGTGTTCTTGCGCGCGTTCTAGAGGGACACGAAGAGGGGGGAGAGAGGGTTGGGAGGCTCTAGGTACGACGATACGATGGAAGTTATGGCCGGTTCAATCGCACCGTGCCCACAACTCTCGGATCATGAATGGAAAGTCTCTTCGGACTGGCCAAAGGAGAAACCTACTTTTTTTTTTCGGGGAGAAACCTACTTATCTTCAAGGGTAACGTTTACAATCGGCGGACCGGCCCAAACTTCGGCCGGTCAACTCGCTCACACCGCACGTAGCGCTAACACAGGAAGGGACACGTCATCCCCACGAGGGCCCCGCACACCGCCCTGTTTCCTTATCCTCTTCAGCGCGACTGCTGGCCGCACACCGTCCTGCTTCCTTATCCCTTTTCTTCCTGTCCTGCCCACGCCGCTGCTCCTACCTATCTATTTTTCTCATACGCCATTGCTGCTGCTGCTGCTGCACGGGGCGCCTCCCTCCCCACGAAGCCGCATCGTCGTGGTGGAGCTGCTATTGCTGCTGCACGGGGCGCCCTCCTCCCCACGAATCTGCATCATCGTAGAGCTGCTGCTGCTACTGCACGGGAAGCCATTGCCATGGAGCTGCTGCAACGGGGGAAGGTGCAAGCTGGAGAGGGCAACCACAAACAAAAGATGATGCAACCTCGGCTGGGCGGAGCTACAAGCATAGGCTCGCGGAGCTGCAACCAACCACACAAATGGTGGAACCGGCGACGGCCGTGTTGCGACGGCTTCGGCGGCGATCCAGCTTTGCTGGAACTAGCTACTTTTTTTTGCTGGAACCACCATTAATTTTTGCTACCACCCATCCTTCCAAATTTTTGCTACCAGGTGATTTTTGCTGCAACCTATGAACCATTTTGCTACAACCGTTTCGATTTTTTGTTACTACCGGTGTTTGTCGATTTTTTGCTACATCCATCTTTTGTTTTTCCTGTTTTTTTTGCTACAACCATATTTTAATTTTGCCGGAACTGAAGAAATTTTTTGCTACATCCACCCACGGCGGTGTTGCTCAACGGCGGCGATGTTTTTTTTGCTACAACCTTCTAAGATTTTTGCTACCACCGGAGATGCCATTTGCTACCACCGGAGTTTTTGCTACTACCAGAGTCTTCCTGGAAGCATCGGGAGTTTTTGCTACCACCCTTTGTTTTTGCTGGAACCATCCTAAAAATTTGCTACCACCATCCTTCGATTTTGCTGGAACCGACATTTTTCGCTTCGGTGTCTGCGGTAAAGGCGGGTGGTGTTTTTGGTTCGCCGGCGACGGTGAGGCTGCGAGCGCCGGTGACGAGCAGGGGCAGCGGTGGTCCAAGCGAGAGCAGCGCAAGCCAGCGTGCGGGATCCCGCGAGCGGCGGCGGCGCTCGCTTTTTCTCTCCTCTTTTTCTTGTGGGGGAGGATGACGATAGAAGATGCGGGGCAGATCTGACGGTTACACGCGTTCAGATCGAGCGGCTTTGGTTTGACCGACCGAAACGTTCCGCCGGTGCGCCGGCGCAGATTACTGCCCTATCTTCAAACTGTGACGAAGTTCATCTTTTTCGTTACTATATACAAGAACTATGAGAAAAATTCATTAAAAGCCACGGAAAAATATTCTATAATTGGTCCTTAGCCGCCTTACAAGAACCTACAAGAAACCTTCTCTGTCAACGGATGTATATAGAGCCCTTAAAGAATGGATCAACTCGCGAAAAAGTACAAGGTCCGAGCTCATCCTCGGACTGCAACGATTCCTCAAGAAGTACAAAAGGAATAGCAAACAAGTCCTGTTGGGAAACGTTGCAGAAAATTAAAATTTTTCCTACGGTTTCACCAAGATTCATCTATGAGTTCATCTAAGCAACGAGTCATGGGAGAGAGATTTGTAACGCCCCGGATGTTACTTGCCATATTTGTAATCCAACTCTTGCCATTTTCGGCTATGTGTTATGATATTTCCTCCGTGGTTGGGTTTCCCTTCGTTTTGCATTTTGTTCATGTCATGCATTTCATATCATGTCATCATGTGCATCGCATTTGCATACGTGTTCGTCTCATAAATTCGAGCATTTTCCCCGTTGTCCGTTTTGCAATCCGGCGCTCCTATGTCCCCCGGCGTCCCCTTTTACATTTCTTCGTGAGCGGGTATTAAACTTTCTCGGATTGGACCGAGGTTTGTCATGCGGCCTCGGTATAGCACCGGTAGACCGCCTGTCAAGTTTCGGGTCAATCGGAGTTCGTTTGGTACTCCAACGGTTAACCAGGTAACCTTGAAGGCCTCGTGTGTGTTGCAGCCCAACACCCCTTCAAAACAGCCCAATAACCCATCCAAGACACTCCCATGTCCTCCGCCGTTCGATCACGATCGCGTGGCCGAAAATCGCTCTCCATTTGGAGCTTCCTAGCTCCTTCTACCTATAAAAAGGCCTCCCCCTCCTCCATTTACGGGCAAAACACCCCCAAAACCCTAGCCCCGCTCCTCTGCCGCCGCCGGACGCGTCCGGGCGCGCCGGACGCCGTCCGCCCGCCGCCCGCAGCCAACGGGAAGGCGCCACGTGGCCTCCCCGCGCCGCGCCGCCGCCGGCCCGCCGAGGCCCATCGCGGGCCCCCGAGCCCGAGCGCCTCCGCCCGGCTCCCCGCCGCCCCGAGCCGCGTGCTCCCCGCGCCTCGCCCCCGAGCTCTGCCGGCCACCGCCGCGCCGCGCCGGCCGCCGCGCTCCGCCGCCACCTCGCCGGCTCCCCGCCGCCCGCGGCGCTCGCCGCCGACGCCACACGCCGCCGCCCGCGCGGATCCGGGCCGGAGCGCCCAGATCCGGCCTCCCCCACCTCGCGCCGCCTCCTCCGGCACCCCTCCGGCGAACTCCGGCGACAGATCCCGGCGGACCTCGGTTTCCGCGCCGGATCGGTTGACTTCTCCCCCTCTCTAATATTTCCAAGTCTGTAAATTTTGCATTATCATCACCTGTTCATCATGTTGTAACTTTGCATCCGTAGCTCCGTTTTGTGCGTATGATATTTCAAAATGTTCGGCTCGAAGAGTACATCATTTCATTCCATTGCATCATTTTCATTTGAGGTCGTTTTGGTGCCCGAAATGCTGTTAGAAGAGGGCTATGTGATGTTAGTTGCTGGATCTTATCTGAACATGCACTTTTGTCATTTTTGCCATGATTGATGTGTACCTCTTATGAAGTTGAGTACCACATGAGTTTTGTAATATGCCATGTTACCTTTCCAGATAATTATGCCATGTATTTTTGTGATCTTTGTGGTGACTAGCACAAGCATGCAAACTAGGGTACTTATTGTTGCTGATTTCAGAGACAGTGATTTCACTAAGTCCCTGACTGCTGTTATTTTTATGCCATGTGTTCATGTTGTTTCCGAGAGATCTATGCATATTTTGAGCATTATTAGTAAGGGTGTTTTGAACTTGAGGATTTGCTATATCCATACATGCCTTTGTTTGTATTTATGGAGTGCCATAGCTTGAGTCAATCGAGCTCTACTTTTGCTATAAAATGTTGCTGGCAGATTGTTCACATGTTATTCGATTTTGCCAAGCTTGGTGTAGTTGATCCTTGCATGCTATGATGTTGTTCTTGCCATGTGTAGTTCCTATGACATGTCTTCTTGATGTATGTATGCTTAGTTTATCATGCAATGCTCTGTAGTGAGTGCATCGAGCTCACGAACATGCCTACTTGTTATCTGTTTTTGACATGTCCAGTTTTCTGCTAAGTCTGAAACCTGTAAAGAAACTTGCTTAATTGACATGGGTGTAATCATATTTTCTGATCCTTTTTGGCTTATGGTCAGTAAGGTAATTTTATCAAGTGCTTTGATTAGATTCATGCCATGCCTTGCTTTGCTATTTATTGATCCTGTAGCATGTTGTTTCATTGCTCTAAACATGTCATCCTGATGTTAATTTCTGCCATGTTGATATTTTCACCAAGTCTGTGAACCTGTATCTTTTGCACTTTTGCCATGCTTGTTTGAACCTGTTGTGGTGTGATTTAGCCGTAGCTCAGTGTTCATCTTTTGTCGAGCATCTTGAGTAGATTACTGTAATATGCTTTGTTGATATGTTTGGGTGCATTAGCTTAATTTCTTGTTGCTTGCTAAGTAGCCTCAGGCTGTTAATGGCAGATTATAGTCATTCTTGCATTGCTTGTCATTTGCAAACCGTGCATCCGATTCCGGTGATCTTTATATCGATTTCGACCGAAATCACCTCACCTATCCAGTGGCTTACTTGGTTTGCCAAGATTATGCCTTGTTCATCCTTGTCCTCCCGGAGCATGCATATGCATTGCATATCACATCTCGCATATCATGCCATGTTTTGCATCATGTTGCTTGCGCATTGCATCGTGATTGATATTTGTTCCCTTTGCTTGTGTTCTTGTTGTGGGTAGAGCCGGGAGACGAGTACGTGAACGAGGAACCTGTTGAGAACGCTTTCGAGGACCAAGCTTACGACAACTCTGAGAACCTTGCAGGCAAGATGACCATACCCTCGAAATCACTTCTATCTTTGCTTGCTAGATGCTCGCTCTTTTGCTATGCCTATGCTGCGATACCTACCACTTGCTATTTCATGCCACCCATATTGCCATGTCAGCCCCTAACCATCCATGTCCTAGCAAACCGTTGATTGGCTATGTTACCGCTTTGCTCAGCCCCTCTTATAGCGTTGCTAGTTGCAGGTGAAGATGAAGTTTGTTCCTTGTTGGAACATGGACTTGTTGTTCCTTGTTGGAACATGTTTACTTGTTGGGATATCACAATACCTCTTATTTAATTAATGCATCTATATACTTGGTTAAGGGTGGAAGGCTCGGCCTTTTGCCTGGTGTTTTGTTCCACTCTTGCCACCCTAGTTTCTGTCCTACCGGTGTTATGTTCCCAGATTTTTGCGTTCCTTACACGGTTGGGTGATTTATGGGACTCCCTTGACAGTTCGCCTTAAATAAGACTTTTCCAGCAAGGCCCAACATTGGTTTTACCATTTGCCACCTAAGCCTTTTTCCCTTGGGTTCTGCAGACTCAAGGGTCATCTTTATTTTAAACCCCCGGGCTAGTTCTCCTTCGATTGCTGGTCCAAACCGAGCGATGTCCGGCGCCCCTTGGGCAACCAGGGTCTATGCCAATCCGACGTCTGGCTCATCCGGTGTGCCCTGAGAACGAGATATGTGCAGCTGCACATCTGGGAGGCTTTGCTGGACTTGTTTTATTGCTGTCGAAATGTCTTGTAGTCCGGGATTCCGAGATTGATCGGGTCTTCCCGGTAGAAGGAATATCCTTCGTTGACCGTGAGAGCTTATCATGGCCTAAGTTGGGACACCTCCGCAGGGTATTATCTTTCGAAAGCCGTGCCCGCGGTTATAAGGCAGATGGGAATTTGTTGATGTCCGGTTGTAGAAAACCCGAAGTTGACCTTAACTAAAACACATCAACCGCGTGTGTAACCGTGATGGTCTCTTCTCGGTGGGGTCCGGGAAGTGAACACGGTGTTGGAGTTATGCATGACGTAGGTTGTTTCAGGATCACTTCTTGATCACTTCTAGCATCACGACCGTGCTTTGCCTTCTCTTCTCGCTCTCTTTTGCGTTGTAGCCACCATATATGCTAGTCGCTTGCTGCAGCTCCACCTCACTATCCTTCCTACCTATAAGCTTAAATAGTCTTGATCTCGCGGGTGTGAGATTGCTGAGTCCCCGTGACTCACAGATTCTATCACAATAGTTGCAGGTGCCAACGATGCCAGTGCAGATGACGCGACCGAGCTCACTTGGGAGTTCGACGAGGAACGTGGCCGTTACTATGTGTCTTTTCCAGATGATCAGTAGTGGAGCCCAGTTGGGGTGATCCGGGGATCTATGTAGCATTTGGGGTAGTCTTCTTTCATTTTGGTACCATAGTCGGACCTTGAGTGTAATTTGAAT
This sequence comes from Aegilops umbellulata, assembly GCA_032464435.1. Lineage (NCBI taxonomy): Eukaryota > Viridiplantae > Streptophyta > Magnoliopsida > Poales > Poaceae > Aegilops > Aegilops umbellulata. Next base: position 125,058,294 of record CP136058.1, read on the forward strand.
GATGAATGTTTATTTATGTATTGTGTGAAGTGGCGACTGTAAGCCAACTATGTATCTCTTTCCCTTATGTATTACATGGGTTGTGTGAAGATTACCTCACTTGCGACATTGCTTTCAATGCGGTTATGCCTCTAAGTCGTGCCTCGACACGTGGGAGCTATAGCCGCATCGAGGGCGTTACAAGATTGCACCTACATACCACTTTGTAGATCGCGAGCGGAAGCGTTCAACGAACGGGGATGAGGTAGTCGTACACGACGTGATCCAAATCACCGGAGATCCTAGCACCAAACGGACGGCACCTCCGCGTTCAACACACGTACGGTCAGCGTAACGTCTCCTTCTTCTTGATCCAGCAAGGCAAAGGAGAGGTTGGGGAAGATGGCTCCAGCAGCAGCACGACGGCGTGGTGATGGTGGAGCTACAGTACTCCGGCAGGGCTTCGCCGAGCTCTATGGAGGAGGAGGAGATGTTGGAGAGGGAGAGGGAGGCGCCATGGCAAGGTGTGTGGCTGCCCCTCCCCTCCCCTCATATATATAGCCCCCTAGGGGGGGGGGGCGCCGGCCCTAGGAGATGCAATGTCCTAGGGGGGCGGCGGCCAAGGGGTGGGGGGGCTTGCCCCCCAAGCAAGGGGGCGCCCCCTTTAGGGTTTCCCCCACCCTAGGCGCGCATGGGCCCTGGGGAAGTGGCGCCCCAGCCCACTTTGGGCTGGATCCTTTCCTACTTCAGCCCATGGGCCCCTCCGGGGCAGGTGGCCCCACCCGGTGGACCCCCCGGGACCCTCCGGTGGTCCCGGTACAATACCGATAACCCCGAAACTTGTCCCGATGGCCAAAACAGCACTTCCTATATATAATTCTTTACCTCCGGACCATTCTGAAACTCCTCGTGACGTCCGGGATCTCATCCAGGACTCCGAACAACATTCGGGTTACTGCATATACATATCTTCACAACCCTAGCGTCACCGAACCTTAAGTGTGTAGACCCTACGGGTTCGGGTGACATGCAGACATGACCGAGACGGCTCTCGGGCAATAACCAACAGCAGGATCTGGATACCCATGTTGGCTCCCACATGCTCCATGATGATCTCATCGGATGAACCACGATGTCGAGGATTCAATTAATCCCGTATACGATTCCCTTTGTCAATCGGTATTTTACTTGCCCGAGATTCGATCGTCGGTATCCCTGTACCTCGTTCAATCTCGTTACCGGCAAGTCACTTTACTCGTACCGTAATGCATGATCCCATGATCAAACACTTTGATCACATTGAGGTCATTATGATGATGCATTACCGAGAGGGCCCGGTGATACCACTCCGTCAAGCGGAGTGACAAATCCCAGTCTCGATCCGTGTCAACCCAACAGACACTTTCGGAGATACCCGTAGTATACCTTTATAGTCACCCAGTTAAGTTGTGACGTTTGGTACACCCAAAGCACTCCTACGGTGTCCGGGAGTTACACGATCTCATGGTCTAAGGAAAGGATACTTGACATTGGAAAACTCTAGCAAATGAACTATGCGATCTTATGCTATGTTTAGGATTGGGTCTCGTCCATCACATCATTCTCCTAATGATGTGATCTCGTTATCAATGACATCCAATGTCCATAGTCAGGAAACCATGACTATCTATCGATCAACGAGCTAGTCAACTAGAGGCTTACTAGGGACATGTTGTTGTCTGTTATTCACACATGTATTACGATTTCCGGATAACATAATTATAGCACGAATAAAGACAATTATCATGAACAAGGAAATATATTAATAATGCTTTTATTATTGCCTCTAGGGCATATTTCCAACAGTCTCCCACTTGCACTAGAGTCAATAATCTAGTTACATTGTGATGAATCGAACACCCATAGAGTTCTGGTGCTGATCATGTTTTGCCTTAGGGAGAGGTTTAGTCAACGGATCTGCGACATTCAGATCCGTGTGCACTTTACAAATTGCTATGTCTCCATCTTGAACATTTTCACAAATGGAGTTGAAGCGACGCTTGATGTGCCTGGTCTTCTTGTGAAACCTGGGCTCCTTGGCAAGTGCAATAGCTCCAGTGTTGTCACAGAAGAGTTTGATTGGCCCCGACGCATTGGGTATGACTCGGTGGTCGGTGATGAACTCCTTCACCCAAATTGCTTCATGTGCTGCCTCCGAGGCTGCCATGTACTCCGCTTCACATGTAGATCCCGCCACAATGCTCTGCTTGCAACTGCACCAGCTTACTGCCCCACCATTCAAAATATACACGTATCCGGTTTGTGACTTAGAGTCATCCAGTTCTGTGTCGAAGCTAGCATCGACGTAACCCTTTACGACGAGCTCTTCGTCACCTCCATAAACGAGAAACATTTCCTTAGTCCTTTTCAGGTACTTCAGGATATTCTTGACCGCTGTCCAGTGTTCCTTGCCGGGATTACTTTGGTACCTTCCTACCAAACTTACGGCAAGGTTTACATCAGGTCTGGTACACAGCATGGCATACATAATAGAACCTATGGCTGAGGCATAGGGGATGACACTCATCTCTTCTATATCTTCTGCCGTGGTCGGACATTGAGCTGAGCTCAATTTCACACCTTGTAACACAGGTAAGAACCCCTTCTTAGATTGATCCATATTGAACTTCTTCAATATCTTATCAAGGTATGTGCTCTGTGAAAGACCTATGAGGCGTCTTGATCTATCTCTATATATCTTGATGCCTAATATATAAGCAGCTTCTCCAAGGTCCTTCATTGAAAAACTCTTATTCAAGTAGGCCTTAATGCTGTCCAAGAGTTCTATATCATTTCCCATCAAAAGTATGTCATCTACATATAGTATGAGAAATGCTACAGAGCTCCCACTCACTTTCTTGTAAACGCAGGCTTCTCCATAAGTCCGCGTAAACCCAAACGCTTTGATCATCTCATCAAAGCGAATGTTCCAACTCCGAGATGCTTGCACCAGCCCATAAATCGAGCATTGGAGCTTGCACACCTTGTCAGCATTCTTAGGATCGACAAAACCTTTCGGCTGCATCATATACAATTCTTCCTTAAGGAAACCATTAAGGAATGCCGTTTTGACGTCCATTTGCCATATTTCATAATCGTAGAATGCGGCAATTGCTAACATGATTCGGACGGACTTCAGCTTTGCTACCGGTGAGAAAGTCTCATCGTAGTCAATTCCTTGAACTTGTCGATAACCCTTAGCGACAAGCCGAGATTTATAGATGGTCACATTACCATCCGCGTCTGTCTTCTTCTTAAAGATCCATTTATTTTCTATGGCTCGCCGCTCAACGGGCAAGTCAGTCAAAGTCCATACTTCGTTTTCATACATGGATCCTATCTCGGATTTCATGGCTTCCAGCCATTTGTCGAAATCCGGGCCCGCCATTGCTTCCTCATAGTTCGAAGGTTCACCGTTGTCTAACAACATGATTTCCAAGACAGGGTTGCCGTACCACTCTGGTGCGGAACGTGTCCTTGTGGACCTACGAATTTCAGTAGGAGCTTGATCAGAAGCATCTTGATCATCATCATTAATTTCCTCTCTAGTCGGTGCAGACACCTCAGAAACGTTTTCTTGAGTTGCGCCATTTTCCGGTTCAAAAGGTAACACTTCATCAAGTTCTACTTTCCTCCCACTTACTTCTTTCGAGAGAAACTCTTTCTCTAGAAATGATCCATTCTTGGCAACAAAGATCTTGCCTTCGGATCTGAGGTAGAAGGTATACCCAATAGTTTCTTTAGGGTATCCTATGAAGATGCATTTTTCCGACTTGGGTTCGAGCTTTTCAGGTTGAAGTTTCTTGACATAAGCATCGCATCCCCAAACTTTTAGAAACGACAGCTTAGGTTTCTTCCCAAATCATAATTCATACGGTGTCGTCTCAACGGATTTCGACGGAGCCCTATTTAAAGTGAATGCGGCAGTCTCTAAAGCATAGCCCCAAAAAGATAGCGGTAAATCGGTAAGAGACATCATAGATCGTACCATATCTAATAGAGTGCGATTACGACGTTCGGACACACCATTTCGCTGAGGTGTTCCAGGCGGCGTGAGTTGTGAAACTATTCCACATTTTCTTAAGTGTGTGCCAAATTCGTGACTCAAGTATTCTCCTCCACGATCTGATCGTAGAAACTTGATCTTTCTATCACGTTGATTTTCAACCTCACTGTAAAATTCCTTGAACTTTTCAAAGGTCTCAGACTTGTGTTTCATTAAGTAGACATACCCATATCTACTCAAGTCATCAGTGAGGGTGAGAACATAACGATAGCCACCGCGAGCCTCAACACTCATTGGACCGCACACATCGGTATGTATGATTTCCAATAAGTTGGTTGCTCACTCCATTGTTCCTGAGAACGGAGTCTTGGTCATTTTACCCATGAGGCATGGTTCGCACGTGTCAAATGATTCATAATCAAGAGACTCTAAAAGTCCATCTGCATGGAGCTTCTTCATGCGTTTGACACCTATGTGACCAAGGCGGCAGTGCCACAAATATGTGGGACTATTGTTATCAACTTTAACTCTTTTGGTATTCACACTATGAATATGTGTATCATCACGTACGAGATTCATTAAGAATAAACCATTAACCATCGGAGCATGACCATAAAACATATCTCTCATATAAATAGAACAACCATTATTCTCGGATTTAAATGAGTAGCCATCTCGAATTAAACGAGATCCAGACACAATGTTCATGCTCAAACTTGGCACTAAATAACAATTATTGAGGTTTAAAACTAATCCCGTAGGTAAATGTAGAGGTAGCGTGCCGCCGGCGATCACATCGACCTTGGAACCATTCCCGACGCGCATCGTCACCTCGTCCTTCGCCAGTCTCCGTTTATTCCGCATCTCCTGCTTTGAGTTACAAATGTGAGCAACTGCACCGGTATCAAATACCCAAGAGCTACTACGAGTACTGGTAAGGTACACATCAATTACATGTATATCACATATACCTTTTGTTTTGCCGGCCTTCTTGTCCGCTAAGTATTTGGGGCAGTTCCGCTTCCAGTGACCACTTCCCTTGCAATAAAAGCACTCAGTCTCGGGCTTGGGTCCATGCTTTGGCTTCTTCCCGGCAACTTGCTTACCGGGCGCGGCAACTTCCTTGCCGTCCTTCTTGAAGTTCTTTTTACCCTTGCCCTTCTTGAACTTAGTGGTTTTATTCACCATCAACACTTGATGTTCCTTCTTGATTTCTACCTCTGCTGATTTCAGCATAGCATATACCTCAGGAATGGTCTTTACCATCCCCTGCATGTTGTAGTTCATCACAAAGCTCTTGTATCCAGGTGGAAGCGACTGGAGGATTCTGTCAATGACCGCTTCATCCGGGAGATTAACTTCCAGTTGAGTCAAGCGGTTGTGCAATCCAGACATCTTGAGTATGTGTTCACTGACAGAGCTATTTTCCTCCATCTTACAGCTAAAGAATTTATCGGAGACTTCATATCTCTCGACCCGGGCATGAGCTTGGAAAACCATTTTCAGCTCTTCGAACATCTCATATGCTCCATGTCTCTCAAAACTCTTTTGGAGACCCGGCTCTAAGCTGTAAAGCATGCCGCACTGAACGAGGGAGTAATCATCGGAACGTGATTGCCAAGCGTTCATAACGTCTTGTTCTGCAGGGAGGACAGGTGCATCACCCAGCGGTGCTCGTAGGACATAATCTTTCTTGGCAGCTATGGGGATGATCCTCAGGTTCCGGACCCAGTCCGTATAGTTGCTGCCATCGTCTTTCATCTTGGTTTTCTCTAGGAACGCGTTGAAGTTGAGGACTACGTTGGCCATTTGATCTACAAGACATATTGTAAATATTTTAGACTAAGTTCATGATAATAAAGTTCATCTTAATCAAATTATTTAATGAACTCCCACTTAGATAGACATCCCTCTTCTAGTCATCTAAGTATTACATGATCCAAGTCAACTAGGCCGTGTCCGATCATCACGTGAGACGGACTAGTCAACATTGGTGAACATCTTCATGTTGATCGTATCTTCTATACGACTCATGCTCGACCTTTTGGTCTTCTATATTCCGAGGCCATGTCTGTACATGCTAGGCTCGTCAAGTCAACTTAAGTGTTTGCATGTGTAAATCTGTCTTACACCCGTTGTATGTGAACGTTAGAATCTATCACACCCGATCATCACGTGGTGCTTCGAAACAACGAACTGTCGCAACGGTGCATAGTTAGGGGGAACACTTCTTGAAATTATTATGAGGGATCATCTTATTTACTACCGTCGTTCTAAGTAAACAAGATGCAAAACATGATAAACATCACATGCAATCAAATAATAAACGTGACATGATATGGCCAATATCACATAGCTCATTTGATCTCCATCTTGGGGCTCCATGATCATCTTGTCACCGGCTTGACACCATGATCTCCATCATCATGATCTCCATCATCGTGTCTCCATGAAGTTGCTCGCCAACTACTACTTCTACTACTATGGATAACGCGTTTAGCAATAAAGTAAAGTAATTTACATGGCGTTTCTCAATGACACGCAGGTCATACAAAAAATAAAGACAACTCCCATGGCTCCTGCCGGTTGTCATACTCATCGACATGCAAGTCGTGATTCTTATTACAATAGCATGAATATCTCATACATCACATATAGATCATTCATCATTCATCACAACTTTGGCCATATCATATCACAAAGCACTTGCTGCAAAAACAAGTTAGACGCCCTCTAATTGTTATTGCAAGTTTTACGTGGCTGAATTAGGGTTCTAGCAAGAACTTTTTCTTACCTACGTGAAAGCCACAACGTGATTTGTCAACTTCTATTTACCCTTCATAAGGACCCTTTTCATCGAATCCGCTCCAACTAAAGTGGGAGAGACAGACACCCGCCAGTCACCTTATGCAACTAGTGCATGTTAGTCGGTGGAACCGGTCTCACGTAAGCGTACGTGTAAGGTTGGTCCGGGCTGCTTCATCCCACAATACCGCTGAAGCAAGATAAGACTAGTAGCGGCAAGAAAGTTGACAACATCTACGCCCACAACAAATTGTGTTCTACTCGTGCAATAGAGAACTACGCATAGACCTAGCTCATGATGCCACTGTTGGGGAACATTGCAGAAAATTAAAATTTTTCCTACGGTTTCACCAAGATCCATCTATGAGTTCATCTAAGCAACGAGTCATGGGAGAGAGATTGCACCTACATACCACTTTGTAGATCGCGAGCGGAAGCGTTCAACGAACGGGGATGAGGTAGTCGTACACGACGTGATCCAAATCACCGGAGATCCTAGCACCGAACGGACGGCACCTCCGCGTTCAACACACGTACGGTCAGCGTAACGTCTTCTTCTTCTTGATCCAGCAAGGCAAAGTAGAGGTTGGGGAAGATGGCTCCAGCAGCAGCACGACGGCGTGGTGATGGTGGAGCTACAGTACTCCGGCAGGGCTTCGCCGAGCTCTATGGAGGAGGAGGAGATGTTGGAGAGGGAGAGGGAGGCGCCAGGGCAAGGTGTGTGGCTGCCCCCTCCCCTACCCTCATATATATAGCCCCCTAGGGGGGCGCCGGCCCTAGGAGATGCAATCTCCTAGGGGGGGGGCGGCAAGGGGTGGGGGGGCTTGCCCCCTAAGCAATGGGGCGCCCCCTTTAGGGTTTCCCCCACCCTAGGCGCGCATGGGCCCTGGGGAAGTGGCGCCCCAGCCCACTTTGGGCTGGATCCTTTCCTACTTCAGCCCATGGGGCCCTCCAGGGCAGGTGGCCCCACCCGATGGACCCCCCGGGACCCTCCGGTGGTCCCGGTACAATACCGATAATCCCGAAACTTGTCCCGATGGCCAAAACAGCACTTCCTATATATAATTCTTTACCTCCGGACCGTTCCGAAACTCCTCGTGACGTCCGGGATCTCATCCGGGACTCCGAACAACATTCGGGTTACTGCATATACATATCTTCACAACCCTAGCGTCACCGAACCTTAAGTGTGTAGACCCTACGGGTTCGGGAGACATGCAGACATGACCGAGACGGCTCTCGGGCAATAACCAACAGCGGGATCTGGATACCCATGTTGGCTCCCACATGCTCCACGATGATCTCATCAGATGAACCACGATGTCGAGGATTCAATTAATCCCGTATACGATCCCCTTTGTCAATCGATATTTTACTTGCCCGAGATTCGATCGTCGGTATCCCTGTACCTCGTTCAATCTCGTTACCGGCAAGTCACTTTACTCATACCATAATGCATGATCCCATGATCAAACACTTTGATCACATTGAGCTCATTATGATGATGCTTACCGAGAGGGCCCGGTGATACCTCTCCGTCAAGCGGAGAGACAAATCCCAGTCTCGATCCGTGTCAACCCAACAGACACTTTCGGAGATACCCGTAGTATACCTTTATAGTCACCCAGTTACGTTGTGACGTTTGGTACACCCAAAGCACTCCTACGGTGTCCGGGAGTTACACGATCTCATGGTCTAAGGAAAGGATACTTGACATTGGAAAACTCTAGCAAACGAACTATGCGATCTTATGCTATGTTTAGGATTGGGTCTCGTCCATCACATCATTCTCCTAATGATGTGATCTCGTTATCAATGACATCCAATGTCCATAGTCAGGAAACCATGACTATCTATCGATCAACGAGCTAGTCAACTAGAGGCTTACTAGGGACATGTTGTTGTCTGTTATTCACACATGTATTACGATTTCCGGATAACACAATTATAGCACGAATAAAGACAATTATCATGAACAAGGAAATATAATAATAATGCTTTTATTATTACCTCTAGGGCATATTTCCAACAAGTACAAGGTCCCGGTTCACCCTAGACTGCGATGCTTCTCAAGCAGTAAAAAAGAATACCAGAAATAACAAAAATCACATCTTGTTTCGTAGACCACATAGGATTCACTATAAGTATTAGAGCGAGTTGAGGACATATACCGCGGTTATCGCCCCTATCTCATTAGAGACGAACAAACCTTTTTTAGTAGACAGCTGAAAAGTTGTCGTGCTAAGGCCCTATAGAGTCGGTATATCAGAACAACAACGGTCGCCGATGAAGAAAAGCGTAAGTTGGAAGGATTCAACCTGTAGAGACGCACATCCTGGATGTGGGCTAGACGAACATAACCCTATTCATCTTCAAGAATCGCCATCATCTCGCTTCCTAGAGTAGGACACAAACCCTACCTAAAATAAAATAAAAACACACCTAGAAACGGAGTGCTCCCATCATCCCGGGATGGAATCCACCACCCCTCCATGGCCATAAGGTCATAGGAGACAAGGCAGATAGGCGATGGCGTCGACGAGAGGCAGAGAAACACTATCACTATGTTCCCGAGAGTCACTAACAAAGCGGTACACGAAAAATTATCCTAGTTTAACTTTTTTTTGAAAAGGAGGATATCCCCGGCCTGTGCATCAGAGTGATGCATGCAGCCAATTTATTAAAACAAAGTATGGAAACAAGGTCTCAGTTCTGGTACTGGCTCACAAAAAGAGCCCAGAAAAAACAAAAGGTAAAAAGAGATGCCACAATCGGCGAAAAATGTAGGCTACGATGACTAGCCACCTAGCCTATTATTAACTCGTCATCTAAATCGGTTGAAGATAACCCATGCTACCGTCTCCCATCGGTTGCACCCAGTAACCAAAAACTCCCTGGAGTCCGCATGAGTGAGCGACGACCACATATGAATCCAAATAGTGGTTCTGTAGATAACCTGCAAAAAGTTGTTAATTTTTTTTCCGCTAAAGATTTTTTCATTTCTGCAGTTTCATATAGTCCAAAATAGTGCACATATCCCTATCCAAATATGTGTCGCAATATTTAGATCCACTCCATGTAGCCACATCCTAAATAACGCGTTGATGCTAATAGGAGGAGTCACATTGAAGGCTATATGAAGAGTACGCCAAAGAAGTTTGGCTAACGGACAATCCAGAAAGAGGTGTTCAATCGTTTCGTCATGGTCACAAAAACAACATTGGGAACTACCGACCATCTTCGCTTTACCAAGTTATCCTTTGTTAATATCACTCCTTTGTGCACAAACCACATGACGATTTTAATTCTAAGTGATACTTTAATCTTCTAGATGTGGAGAGATTGCGGAATTGGCCCAGAATCAATTAGGGCCAAGTACATAGAGTTCACCATGAAACTACCATTCCTAGAGAGTTTCTAATGAATGGTATCTGGTTGGTCCGAAAGTTGAACATCCATCAACCTGCGGACCAAATGAGCCAAGAGTTCCATCGTCCCCCCACCAAAGACCTCCTGAATTGGATATTAAGGGGGACCGATTGTAATACTGTAGCAACATAGGCTTCCTTGAGTTGTACAATATTATACAAAGTGGGATATTGGATGGCTAATGGCGTCTCCCCTAGCCATGCATCTTCCCAGAATCTAGCCGTGTTACCATTGCCAATAATGAATTTCACCCTATGAAAAAAGGTTTCTTTCATCCTCATTCAACCTTTCCAAAATGATGAGTCATTAGGTTTAGTAGTAACCTGTGCCGAAGTCATGGAATGTAGGTACTTATTACGCAGAAGTTGTGCCCATGTTCCCTCAGTCTCAACAGATAATCTAAATAACCATTTGCTTACGAGACACTTAATTTTAGCTTCTAAGTTCACGATCCCTAACCCACCTTGGTCTTTGGGCCTGCAAATGATATCCCATCTGGCCAATCTGTATTTCTTCTTAACCTCATCAGATTGCCAGAAAAAAATAGATCGATAGAAATCTAACCTTTTTCGTACCCCTACTGGTACTTCAAAGAATGATAGAAGGAACATCGGCAAGCTAGTGAGAACCGAGTTAATCAACACAAGCCACCCTCCATATGACATAAGCTTTCCTTTCCAACAACTTAGTCTTTTTTCAAATCGATCTTCAATACACTTCCACTCCTTATTTGATAATTTGTGGTGATGAATTAGAATCACTAAGTAGCTGAACGGTAGGGACCCCATTTCACAACCAAACAGTTGTCTGTAAGTATCATGTTCCTCTTTGGCTCCCCCAAAGCAAAATAACTCACTTTTGTTGAAATTGATTTTGAGTCGCGACAATTGTTCGAATAAGTAAAGTACTAGCTTCATATTTCTAGCCTTTGCGAGATCATGTTCCATGAAAATAATAATGGCATCCGCGTATTGTAGTATGGACACTCCCCCATCCACAAGATGCGGAACTAGTTCTCCTACTCGGCCATTTTCTTTAGCCAGACCAATAACAACTGCCAACATGTCTGCTAAAATGCTGAACAAGACCAGAGACATTGGGTCTCCTTGTCTTAAGCCCGTATGTGTCTGAAAATAATGACCTATGTCATCATTCACCTTAATCCCAACACTACCTTTCTGAATGAAGGAATCCACATGTTTCATCCAGGCTTCATTGAACCCCTTCATACATAAGTCTTGCTGTAGGAAGGGCCTGTTGTGTTGAGTTTAACTATGAATTTGATCGCTTGATCGCTTGTCTATGTTTTTTCTCTCAAGGTTTTCCATGTCTAAAAGCTATGCCTGGCACCTTTTTCTGTGTTTCAAGAGAATATCATGGTTTTTTTATAAATCATGATTAAAAATACTTTGATGTGTTTCAAGAGAATATTGTGGTTTTTTTATAAATACAACAATTTTATAAATATACAATTAGTATCTTCAATACAATGTTTTTCTTGCAGTATTCTTTTAGTTGGAAGTTTTATCTTTTATTCAAAATGCTTTGTTAAATCAAAGGTTACAACGTCCAAAATACAGTCCGGGGGGACATGGGGACATATCTTACGCAACTTATTTCCCTGAATATACCATGTTTCTTTTTAGTTGAAAGTGTTGCCATTTATTCAAGATGTGTCTTTGTAGTATTTGAAAAGGGGGTCTCCCCTATTTTATTGACTGAGAAACCCGCACTTTTAGAAAAACTGAGATTTAGAAACTCTAGTGTTCATTCTCATGCATTGAACTATTGAAATTTAAACTATTACTACAGTTTTGGAAAATTGTGCTGCCAAAAGTGGCCAAAGTCGACTTTAAGAAGGCAATTTCAGTTTAAGGATTTTCACTGTGAGGAAACATAGGATTAGCAAAAAAATCAGATTCATAGACAACAATAACTTTTGTTTCTTAAGTCTTTCGTTATTAACCCAATTGGTCCACAAGAACATGTCTAGATATAGTTTTGGTCAATCTTTTAAAACATTGACTACCGGTAGTTGCATATAATTAAGCCAGTGTTACATGTTATCTGGCTAATCTTCTCAATGATCACCGGGTCGTTGGCTGTCCGATTTGTCCCACACTAACTGTCAGATCACAACATGGATGAGTTGTCGTCATCCATTGCAACATAGATAATGTTGCGGCCATCCATCTGCAACACGAATGATGTTGCGAATCAGCGACTCTCATGACCACTTTGCAACATCGGGGAGGTTACGAATGACCACTCTGAGCGAACGCCGACGACCATCGTTGTAGCACCGGCAGAGCCCCATGACACCGTTGTAGCCACAACATTGTGCATGCCGCATTTGCAACATCCGAGTAGCGACGGTGAGACTGTCGTGCTTAGCCCTTGCAGCAGATGGTGGCTGTTGGCGCGTCTCTGATTGCACCAATGTTTCCATCCATCCATGGAGGCAGTACCCTATTTGCTAAGCCTTGTAGAAGCCATGGAGAACGCCACAACATGGATATAGAGACATCACAGATGGGAGCATAGGGTTGTTGATGGTGGGCCTTGCTGGGAGGAGCAAAGGGGGGCTGAAGAGCGAAGAGATGTGGCGACTAGTGGCGGCAGATCTAGTGAGTTAATTGTTGTGGGGAGAGAGTTCTATTTAGGTGAAGACGGAAAGGACCATACACTCCCCGGGGGGTTCCGGTAACCCCCCGGTACTCCGGTATTCGTCCAAACTCACTCGAAACCCTTCCCAAGTCCAAACATAGTCGTCCAACATATCGATCTTTATGTCTCGACCATTTCGAGACTTCTCGTCATGTCCATGATCATATCCGGGACTCCGAACTACCTTCGGTTCATCAAAACACATAAACTCATATTACCGATCGTCACCGAACGTTAAGCGTGCGGACCCTACGGGTTCGAGAACTATGTAGACATGACCGAGACTCATCTCCGGTCAATAACCAATAGCGGAACCTGGATGCTCATATTGGTTCCTACATATTCTACGAAGATCTTTATCGGTCAAACCGCATAACAACATACGTTGTTCCCTTTGTCATTGGTATGTTACTTGCCTGAGATTCGATCGTCGGTATCTCAATACCTAGTTCAATCTTGTTACCGACAAGTCTCTTTACTCGTTCCGTAATGCATCATCCTGCAACTAACTCATTAGTTACATTGCTTGCAAGGCTTATAGTGATGCGCATTACCGAGAGGGCCCAGAGATACCTCTCCAACAATCAGAGTGACAAATCCTAATCTCGATCTATGCCAACTCAACAAGTACCATTGGAGACACCTGTAGAGAACCTTTATAATCACCCAATTACGTTGTGACGTTTGGTATAACACTAAGTGTTCCTCCGGTATTCAGGAGTTGCATAATCTCATAGTCATAGGAACATGTATAAGTCATGAAGAAAGCAATAGCAATATACTAAACGATCAAGTGCTAAGCTAACGGAATGGGTCAAGTCAATCACATCATTCTCTAATGATGTGATCCCGTTAATCAAATGACAACTCATGTCTATGGTTAGGAAACTTAACCATCATTGATTCAACGAGCTAGTTAAGTAGAGGCATACTAGTGACACTTTGTTTGTCTATGTATTCACACATGTACTAAGTTTCCGGTTAATACAATTCTAGCATGAATAATAAAAATTTATCATGGTATAAGGAAATATAAATAACAACTTTATTATTGCCTCTAGGGCATATTTCCTTCAATCACCCACTTGCACTAGAGTCAATAATCTAGATTACCCAGTAATGATTCTAACACCCATGGAGTCTTGGTGCTGATCATGTTTTGCTCGTGAGTGAGGCTTAGTCAACGGGTCTGCAACATTCAGATCCGTATATATCTTGCAAATTTCTATGTCTCCCTCCTTGACTTGATCGCAGATGGAATTGAAGCGTCTCTTGATGTGCTTAGTTCTCTTGTGAAATATGGATTCCTTTGCCAAGGCAATTGCACCAATATTGTCACAAAAGATTTTCATTGGACCCGTGCACTAGGTATGACACCTAGATTGGATATGAATTCCTTCATCCAGACTCCTTCATGTGCTGCTTCTGAAGCAGCTATGTACTTCGCTTTTCACGTAGATCCCGTCACGACGCTTTGCTTAGAACTGCACCAACTGGCAGCTCCACTGTTCCATATAAACATGTATCCAGTTTGTAACTTAGAGTCATCCGGATCAGTGTCAAAGCTTGCATCGACGTAACCATTTCCGACGAGCTCTTTGTCACCTCCATAAATGAGAAACATATCCTTAGTCCTTTTCAGGTATTTCAGGATGTTCTTGACCGCTGTCCAGTGATCCACTCCTGGATTACTTTGGTACCTCCCTACTAAACTAATAGCAAGGCACACATCAGGTCTGGTACACAACATTGCATACATGATAGAGCCTATGGCTGAAGCATAGGGAACACCTTTCATTTTCTCTCTACCTTCTGCAGTGGTCGGGCATTGAGTCTGACTCAACTTCACACCTTGTAACACAGGCAAGAACCCTTTCTTTTGCTTGATCCATTTTGAACTTCTTCAAAACTTTATCAAGGTATGTGCTTTGTGAAAGTCCAATTAAGCGTCTTGATCTATCTCTATAGATCTTGATGCCCAATATATAAGCAGCTTCACCAAGGTCTTTCATTGAAAAACTCTTATTCAAGTATCCTTTTATGCTATCCAGAAATTCTATATCATTTCCAATCAACAATATGTCATCCACATATAATATTAGAAATGCTACAGAGCTCCCACTCACTTTTTTTGTAAATACATGCTTCTCCAAAAGTCTGTATAAAACCATATGCTTTGATCACACTATCAAAACGTTTATTCCAACTCCGAGATGTTTGCACCAGTCCATAAATGGATCGCTGGAGCTTGCACACTTTGTTAGCATCCTTTGGATCGATAAAACCTTCAGGTTGCATCATATACAACTCTTCTTCCAGAAATCCATTCAGGAATGCAGTCTTTACATCCATTTGCCAAATTTCATAATCATAAAATGTGGCAATTGCTAACATGATTCGGACGGACTTAAGCATCGCTACGGGTGAGAAAGTCTCATCGTAGCCAACTCCTCGAACTTGTCAAAAACCTTTTGCAACAAGTCGAGCTTTGTAGACAGTAACATTACCGTCAGCGTTTGTCTTCTTCTTGAAGATCTGTCGGTGTCAAAACCGGCGAATCTCGGGCAGGGGGTCCCGAACTGTGCGTCAAGGCCGGATGGTAACAGGAGACAAGGGACACGATGTTTTTACCTAGGTCCAGGCCCTCTCGATGGAGCTAATACCCTACTCCTGCTTGATTAATATTGATGATATGGGTAGTACAAGAGTAGATCTACCACGAGATCAAGGAGGCTAAACCCTAGAAGCTAGCCTATGGTATGATTGTTGTGTATGGAGTTGATGTCCTACGGACTACAACCCTCCGGTTTATATAGACACCAGATAGGGTTAGGGTTACACAGATTCGGTTACAATGGTAGGAGATCTTGAATATCCGCATCGCCAAGCTTGCCTTCCACGCCAAGGAAAGTCCCATCCGGACACGGGACGAAGTCTTCAATCTTGTATCTTCATAGTCTAGGAGTCCGGCGAAGGTATAGTCCGGCTACCCGAACACCCCCTAATCCAGGACTCCCTCAGTAGCCCCTGAACCAGGCTTCAATGACGACGAGTCCGGCGCGCAGATTGTCTTCGGCATTGCAAGGAGGGTTCCTCCTCCAAGTCCTTCATAGAAGATTGTAAACACCAAGAATAGTGTCCGTCTCTGCAAAATAAATTTCCACATATTGCCATAGAGAGAATAATATTAACGCAAATCAAATCTGCTGATGTATTCCGTAGTGCGTCATCACACTACGGCCAAGTCCTTTACTCGAATCATTTTTACTTTTCCACCTCAACACGTTTTGCGAGGCAGTTTCCTTGGCACGTCTTGTCAAGGCAGAGATCGTGTTCCCCCCTTTACGGGATTCTCATCAATATGGACGTGGGTAACCCAATCATGCCCATTAGCACGTTTCCTCGATTAAAGGCGAGTCCCAAACGGTTACGGGGAGGGCTCTTGGTATTCAACCTCTTATAAAGAGACCAAGGCCTTACTCCTTTTTTCAATCTCAAGTGAGTTCGCCCGTCGCCTCGAGTTCCAACACCCTAGGCTCCAGATTCCAGGCGCTTCGGACCTTCGACAATGTTCGGTTCTGACCTTCAAGTCCGATGGACGCCCTCCTCCGTCACGGAGGAGGACGTACTAAAGTTGAGGGAGGCTAAGTTCCTGACCGGCGAAATTTCGCATAGGTTCCTGCTCAAGGGCAGGTCATTCTCAGTCCCCAGCCCGGTGAGAGCGTGGTGTTCATGTCTCACTTCCTCTGGGGGCTGGGCTTCCCAATGGATCCCTTTGTGAGGGGACTGTTGTTTTATGACTTAGCTCCGGAGTCCATCCTCCATATCTCCTCGTTTATTGTCGTGTGTGAAGCGTTCCTCCGTGTTACCCCTCACTTCGGATTATGGCTCAAGACCTTCAAAGTGGAGCCGAAGATGATCAAGGGACGACACGCAGAGTGCGGAGGCGCTGTTATAAGCAAAAATGCTGATGCTCCATGGCCCGAGGGCTCTTTTCAAGAGGAGCTAGGTTTGTGGCAACAAGAGTGGTTTTATATCACCGCTCCCCGGGCACCAAGTGGGTGGCGCCTTCTGCCTTTCGCTCGGGTCCCCCACCACGGCTAGCGTCATGGGTCAACAGAGGGTTGGATTGGGGTTTGCCCAAAGACGTGCCCTTGTTGCAGGGCCGCATTAAGGATCTCTTGGAAGGAGACCTCAACCTGGTCAAGGTGACGCAGGTCATGCTGATTCACCGAATATTGCCCGGCAAATGTCGCTCCCTTCGCCTGTGGGAGTTTAATCCAGAGGGACCACGAGCTCTCCAGAATTTCATGGGCGCAACACCCGCGGAGATGTATAAACTGTTCTTTGGATCACAAGAGATGTGTCCGGATTTAACCAAGGACGCAGGCCTAAGCTGCAATCGCCCGGATACTCAAGTAAGTAACCTTGTGCCCGGACCTTCTATCCGCATAATTGTCATAAACTTGCCCCTAAAAGAGTCGTCCTTTTAAACAAGAGTGGATAGCGAAGGCAAAGCTGATCAGGTGTCCGGCTCCCCTTCCCGAAACCAGGCCGGATCCCGTGCTGGTCAGGATGCTGGAGATAATGCCTTTGGAGGGAAGCGAGGGGGAGGACAAGGAAACTATGGCCTCCTCGAAAGAGGCTGCTCCGAAGGGAGGAACCGACAATTCCTCTCCTAAGGGGAAGAAGAGAGCCGCCTCTGACGACCCGGAGATCATGGCCTCTAAGCGGGGGGAAAATCCTCGTCAGAGGGTCCGACGCCGGGGAGCTCCTCGGCCGACTACGCCCTCAAGGGGATCAGCCCTCCAGCGAGCCGTAAGTAGAGAAAGATTTTCCTTTTGAGGGATGAGAGAAATCCTTGATTTATATCTGAGAAGATTAACCGAATTTTTACCTTGTAGCTCGGACCTCAGCCCTTCTCAGCAAAGCTCGTCTTCGGGGGATCTCCTTCCGGAGATGATGGAGAGCGGGATGCCTCCCCCTGCCATGCCGCCTAGCGAGGCGGGCGACCCTGAGGTGTCGTCGCGGAGGATTTCTCCGAATCCGGCAGGGGCGGAAGATAGCTATGCGGCCCCCCCAGGTTCTCCGCGTCCGGCCTTCGAAAGAGGCCATAGGACGAGTCCGGCACCGTCTGGTGCTCGGCCGGAGGAGCTAAAGATTCTGCTGGGGCGAGCTTCTATCTCGGAGGAACACCGTGCATTGATGGGCACGGTGATTGAAAGGATCTCATCCGCATAGAGCGGATTGCATGAGGCCGTCAAAAGTTTACTGACGGGTTTTGAGGTACATTAGATAATGTACACTTTTGTCAGTTTGCGCATAAATAAGATGCGCCCTGTGTAGATAGTAGCCCCTGAGACTCTGCGCGTCGTCAAGAAATGACGGCACGCTGAGGATCATAATCCCAGGTCTAAGATGTCGCCTTTGAATGTAGGCGGCAGGGTGTCCGGAATCAAGCCGAACTGATGATTTTGCCGAACTAAAGCGGCAACCGGACGTGGCAGATGCCGACATCGCGCTTGTCAATAAGCGGCTGGATGAGGCTCAAGGTATGTAATTCCTCGGGCGGCATTAGGTAAGAAGAGTTTTATGCTAGTGTCTTACGATGTGTGTGCTTGACGCAGATGGTGCGGCCGCCGTGGAGAATCTTAGGGCAGAACTTGCCCGAGCTAAAGAACAAGCCAGAAAAAGTGATGCGGCTGCCAAGAAAGCCCTTGAAGAGCTGAGAGCCGAACATGCTGCTCATTGCCGAAGCAAGGAAGAGATGGCCGAGATGGCCGAAAAGTTAAAGAGTGCTGCAGACCGTTGCAGACTTCTTGAGAAAGAAGACCAGACGAAACAGACGGACCTACATAAGGCCGTTGCCGATGCCAAGGACGCGCGCTCTGCGATGAGAGCTGCGAAGGAGGAGCTGCGTCAGGCCGAACAGATTGCGGCTGGAAAGCCCTTTATGCTGCGAAGGAAATTTTGCGATTCAAATTTTGCTCCGTTGGACCGGATGTGGAGTGTGGAGGATACCTATCTGGATTTGGCAGCGAGTGCTGCTGATGCGACCGAACACTTTCAAGATCAGAAAGATCGCGAAGTGGAAAAGCTTTTCTGGTCGCAGTTTCAGAATCCAGAGCGTCCACTGGCAGTGGACGATCGTTTGGCTCAATGGGCCGAACTGAATAGGTTGTCGAACTCGCCATGAAGTACGTCATGGGTCATCTATGGCTGGGGAGATCGGAGCCGAAGAGTTATTTCAGCTTGGTGCAGCAATTCCTTGACGCGGTGCCGCGCATTAATGCAATGAAGAGGTCAGCATGCATAGAGGGCGCAAATATGGCTCTTGCCCGTGTCAAGACATACTGGGCAGAGATGGAGACCACCATTGTTGCGTCCCGAGATTCGGACAAAAGCCGAGTACCCTCCGAGCACTATTTTCAGGAAGTCCTTGAAGGCGCTCGTGTAATAGAGACGCAGTGCTCGAAAGATGCTATGTTATGATAGCGTATGTAATTATAAAGTAATATTTTGATAAACTGTAGTGGCCTTTTTATACTTGTGCCTTCTAGTATTGGGAACACCTCCTGTGCGGCCGTTTTAAGATATATATATATATATATATATATATATATATATATATATATATATATATATATATATATATATATATATATATATATACAAAATCTGAAATATGGCAGTCGTTGGCTTCAGCCCCCACGCACATAGTGCGGGGGTGCTCATAGAAGATGCATTTTCACACTTAACCCGACGTCTTGGTCCTACAAAGGAGGTGATAGCGCAGCGGGCCAGGCAACCGGACTATAATGCTTTAACACTTTCACTTAGCCATAGAGCTTGACAGTGAGACTATTTAGGTAGCCCCTTGGTGGCGACTGCGCTCGCCCGAGTTTGGGGCGCGTATGTGCCTGACCAGGAAGCGGCCCTTCGTTAAAGCGGAGGAATCTGATAGATTCCGATAGGTCATCGAGTGGCTGACCAGTCTCACGCTACATCATGACAGTCAGTTTTCGACTTTCTCTACTAAGGTGCTCGCCCGGCCGAACCGGGGCACAATCGCAGTAGTTCTCCTGGTGCTACCTTAGCCGATAGAGCGGAACGTAAGGTAGCCGAACTCAGGAGCCGGGCAACCCAACATTTGACCCAAGACATGATTCGGAGCTGATGCATATAATGCCAAAACTCGCGACGCCGAACACTCCCTAAGGTGCTCGGTCTTTATGAGTGCGGGCTAAACAACACTCTTTATTAAAAAAAAGGAAGCCCCTAGTGTCCAGGTACGTGCAAAAATTCTGACGTGGCCACATGCCAAGATGCCAGCCTCCTCCTTGGTTATATCAGGAAAAACCAGGGGATGTGTAGCAACAAGAGACAGTAAAAAAGGTTTACGCAGGGTCTTAATCTAAAAAGAATCCTTTAGGACGGGTCCCTACTGCACGTATGCGCCTGTGTCTTCGTTGTGCCGTATCCTGGACGGGCGCCGCACGACGTTCATCTGGAAAAGAGAGGAACTGAGTTGAAAACGGGTCGTGCCGAACAAAAGTTTAAAATAGACAAAGTGTAAAGTAAATTATATAAAATTGAGCTTTATTGTCTCTGTATGTAGCCCCTAGTGCGGGGGTATATGGCCACTAAGCCTGCATCAATGATGATTTGTACCGAACTCGTCTATCCGCATTCGTGGTCTCTAATGACCTATTTCGAAGTTTTTTGGCCGGTGAGACCATTTTACTGTGGTGCTGTCAAAGCGGCCGCACAATCCTCCACTTGGGGGAGGCGCACTTTAGTGCTTCCCCTTCAAAGAGATGATGCCTCTGTTGGGGAACGTTGCAGAAAATTAAAAATTTTTGTACGGTTTCACCAAGATCCATCTATGAGTTCATCTAGCAACGAGTCAAGAGAGAGAGAGATTGCATCTACATACCACTTTGTAGATCGCGAGCGGAAGCGTTCAACGAACGGGGATGATGTAGTCGTACACACCGTGATCCAAATCACCGGAGATCCTAGCACCGAAAGCACGGCACCTCCGCGTTCAACACACGTACGGTCAGCGTAACGTCTCCTTCTTCTTGATCCAGCAAGGGGGAAGGAGAGGTTGATGAAGATCCAGCAGCACGACGGCGTGGTGGTGGATGCAGCAGAACTCTGGCAGGGCTTCGCTAAGCAACTACGGGAGGAGGAGGAGGTGTTGCAGGGAGGAGGGAGGCGCCAGGGCTTATGGGTGCGCAGCCCCCCTTTATATAGGCCTCTTGGGGGGGGGCGCCGGCCCTGGGAGATCTAATCTCCCAAGGGGCGGCGGCCAGGGAGGTTTCCCTCCCCCCCAAGCCATCTAGGAGGTGCCTTCCACCACTAGGACTCCTCCTAGATGGAACCCTAGGCGCATGGGCCCTTTGGGGTAGGTTCCCCTTGGCCCAAGCAGGCCAAGGCGCACCCCCTAAGGCCCATGTGGCCCACCAGGGCAGGTGGCCCCACCTGGTGGACCCCCGGGACCCCTCCGGTGGTCCCGGTACAATACCGATAACCCCGAAACTTGTCCCGATGGCCGAAACAGCACTTCCTATATATAATTCTTTACCTCCGGACCATTCCAGAACACCTCGTGACGTCCGAGATCTCATCCGGGACTCCGAACAACATTCGGGTTACTGCACATACATATCTTCATAACCCTAGCGTCACCGAACCTTAAGTGTGTAGACCCTACGGGTTCGGGAGACATGCAGACATGACCGAGACGGTTGTCGGGCAATAACCAACAGCGGGATCTGGATACCCATGTTGGCTCCCACATGCTCCACGATGATCTCATCAGATGAACCACGATGTCGAGGATTCAATTAATCCCGTATACGATTCCCTTTGTCAATCGGTATTTTACTTGCCCGAGATTCAATCGTCGGTATACCAATACCTCGTTCAATCTCGTTACCGGCAAGTCACTTTTCTCGTACCGTAATGCATGATCCCGTGATCAAACACTTTGATCACATTGAGCTCATTGTGATGATGCATTACCGAGAGGGCCCGGTGATACCTCTCCGTCAAGCGGAGTGACAAATCCCAGTCTCGATCCATGTCAACCCAACATACACTTTCAGAGATACCCGTAGTATACCTTTATAGTCACCCAGTTACGTTGTGACGTTTGGCACACCCAATGCACTCCTACGGTATCCGGGAGTTACACGATCTCATGGTCTAAGGAAAGGATACTTGACATTGGAAAACTCTAGCAAACGAACTAAGCGATCTTATGCTATGTTTAGGATTGGGTCTTGTCCATCACATCATTCTCCTAATGATGTGATCTCGTTATCAATGACATCCAATGTCCATAGTCAGGAAACCATGACTATCTGTCGATCAACGAGCTAGTCAACTAGAGGCTTACTAGGGACATGTTTCTTGTCTGTTATTCACACATGTATTACGATTTCCGGATAACACAATTATAGCACGAATAAAGACAATTATCATGAATAAGGAAATATAATAATAATGCTTTTATTATTGCCTCTAGGGCATATTTCCAACAGCCTCGTGGATCGGGCATCTTAAGCGTGAGAGATGCATAGTGCGGTATTGCGTTAAAGCGAGCGAAAGCTTCGTGTCCCAGTAGTGCTTGATAGTGACTTGAGAACGGGACGGTATGGAAGGTCAGCTTTTCACGGCGGAAGCTATCGACAGAGCCGAATATAACTTCGAGCCGGAGAAAACCCATACAATGGGTGTCCGGACCAGGTGTTACCCCTTGAAAGGAGGTTTTCCTGCGGCGGATTCTTGCTAGGTTTATCCCCATGTGATGGATTGTATCCTGATATATCAGGTTTAGTCCAGTGCCGCTGCCCATAAGGACATTTGAAAACTGGAGTCCGCCAATTATTGGATCGAGTATCAAGGCAGTCCAGTCTGCATTCTTGATATTTCTAGAATAATCTAGCTGATCGAAGATGATTGGTTGTGACAACCAGTGGCGGGACCCTTTGGGGATAGGTCATGTGGTGCGTACCTTTATGGGTGCCGCACGTTTTGTTATGTGAAGTAAGTTCACTGTTTTTACTTCTTGTGGGAAGTTCTTTTGTTTCCTGGTGCTCTGCTTTTGGGGTTCGTCCTCGTCTTCGCTTGGTGTGTCGAGCCCCTTGTGTTCGGCATTGAGTCTGCCGGATTGTTTGAAAACCCAACAATCTCTGTGGGTATGGTTAGCAGGCTTCCCGGGAGTACTGTGTATCTGACATATCCTGTCCAGGATTTTATTTAAGTTGGATGGATCATCCTTGTTATCCTGGAGGGGTGGTTTTGTCTGATTTTGTCGCGAGCCTTTGAATCCGGCATTAACTGCCGTGCCCTTCGAACTCTTTTCTTTAGTCCAGCGATGGTCCTTGTTGCGTCGCGGTTTTCCGTTTCCATCCCTAGTTTCGGATGTACTTGGGTCGCTGGGGCTGTGCCTTGCCAACCAGCTGTCCTCTCCTACACAAAAGCAGGTCATGAGGCTTGTTAGTGCAGCCATTGTTCTTGGCTTTTCTTGGCCGAGGTGTCTGGCGAGCCATTCGTCTCGGACGTTATGCCTAAAAGCTGCTAAGACTTCGGCGTCCGGACAGTCGACTATCCGATTCTTTTTAGTGAGGAATCTATTCCAGAACTGCCGAGCTGATTCTCCGGGCTGTTGAGTTATGTGACTAAGATCGTCTGCATCCGGAGGGCGGACATAGGTCCCTTGAAAATTTGCTCGGAAAGCATCCTCGAGCTCTTCCCAACTTCCAATTGTGTTTTCAGGAAGGCTTTTAAGCCAATGCCGGGCTGGCCCTTTAAGCTTAAGGGGTAAATATTTGATGGCGTGGAGATCATCTCCTCTGGCCATATGTATGTGGAGGATATAATCCTCGATCCAGACTCCAGGGTCTGTTGTTCCATCATATGCCTCTATGTTTACGGGTTTGAATCCCTCTGGAAATTCATAGTCCAGGACCTCATCGGTGAAACATAGGGGGTGTGCGGCGCCCCTGTATTTGGGTGTGCCGGATTCTAATGATGGCTTTATTGCATTGCTTACGAGAGCTTGCTTTCTTGGCCCATAAATGGACCTAACCGGGCCATGATGCGAATCCTTAGGTGGGTCGCATGGCGATTTAAGTGCAGCGCCGCTTGCCGCTTTATGGGGTTGTCTATCCGACCGTGTGGCTTTCTTATTTTTTGAATGCGAGGGCTCTAGGGTCTCTTCGTCGAATTCAGGCAGTAGCTTTCTTTTCGGATAGCTTTTAGTGCGGCGACCGTCGCCGTATTTATCTGCGGTATTGATTACTTTGCTCCATCTGATCCGGAGTGCATCTTCCGCTGTTTTTAGCTTCCGCTTTTGCTTTTTCAGGCTGCGTGCAGTTGCAACGAGCCTCTTGTGGAGATTCTTCTGCTCCATGGGTTTATCCGGTGTAAGGTCGTCCGGAATGCCGTTTTCGCCGGGGGAGGGATGTTCGGTTTCTCTATCCATGTTGCCCTGTTCGGACGGTTGCTCTAAGGCCTGCTCGTCGTCTACCGGCTCGTCCTGCTCTATGGCTGGGTTTTTATCGAGGCGGGGCTTGGGTCGGCGTTTACGCCGACGCTTTGATTGCTTTTCGGGGGGTCGATCTCCCGTTCCCTCCCCTTTTTCCTTGTTGTCGCTTCCTTTAGGGGTATCCACCATGTACACATCGTGAGATGAGGTGGCTGTCCAATGCCCTATGGGCGTTGGTTCATCGGTGTCTCCTGCATCGTCATCCATGCTGTCGATGTCTGCGGAGTCGAAGTTGAGCACGTCGTTTAAATTGTCGACAGTGGCTACCAAGTGGGTGGTGGGTGGCCTTTGAATTTCTTCATCGTCCGTATCCCATCCTCGCTGACCGCAGTTCGGCCAGGGCTCTCCTGATAAAGAGAGAGACTTGGGAGAGTTCAGGATATCGCCAAAAGGCGAGTACTGAAAGATGTCCGCGGCGGTGAACTCCATTATCGGCGCCCAATCGGATTCGATCGGCAGGGGCGCAGGGGGTTCGGAGTCCGGAGAGGAGTCCGGATCCTCGGAGTCATGAGTCATGCGGAGTGCGGGGCTGGCATTCGGCTCGATCGCCTTTGAGATCGCAGCCCCCGAGGTGACGTCCAACCGCTCATGCTTGATTGACGCAACTGGCTCCGAATTAAGGGTTAGAACCGGTGCGTTTGCGGCCTCCAGGGCACTATTCGGCGGCAGAGCTAGATCGTGCCCTACGAGACAGTGCGGCGCACTTGGCTGTGGCTCGAATCTGTCGAGGATCAAATCTCCGCGGATGTCAGCCGTGTGGTTTAAGATTCCAAACCTGACTTGATGGCCAGGGGCGTAGCTTTCGATCTGCTCCAGGTGGCCAAGCGAATTGGCCCGCAGAGCGAAGCCGCCGAAGACGAAGATCTGTCCGGGGAGAAAAGTCTCACCCTGGACCTCATCGTTGTTGATGATCAAGGGAGCCATCGGGCCTAAAGGCGACGACACAGAGGAACTCTCAATGAAAGCACCAATGTCGGTGTCAAAACCGGTGGATCTCGGGTAGGGGGTCCCGAAATGTGCGTCAAGGCCGGATGGTAACAGGAGACAAGGGACACGATGTTTTTACCCAGGCTCGGGCCCTCTCGATGGAGGTAATGCCCTACTCCTGCTTGATTAATATTGATGATATGGGTAGTACAAGAGTAGATCTACCACGAGATCAAGGAGGCTAAACCCTAGAAGCTAGCCTATGGTATGATTGTTGTGTATGGAGTTGATGTCCTACGTGTTGGGGAACGTAGCAATTTCAAAAAATTTCCTACGCACACGCAAGATCATGGTGATTCATAGCAACGAGAGGGGAGAGTGTTGTCTATGTACCCTCGTAGACCGAAGCGGAAGGGTTGACGCAACGTAGAGGAAATTGTCATACGTCTTCCCGGTCCAACCGATCCAAGCACCGTTACTCCGGCACCTCCGAGTTCTTGACACACGTACAGCTCGATGACGCACCCCGGGCTCTAATCCAGCAAAGCTTCGGGGAGGAGTTCTGTCAGCACGACGGCGTGGTGATGATCTTGATGTTCAACCATCGCAGGGCTTCGCCTAAGCACCGCTACAATATGACCGAGGTGTAATATCGTGGAGGGGGGCACCGCACACGGCTAAGGAACGATCACGAAGATCAACTTGTGTGTACTAGGGTGCCCCCCTGCCCCCGTATATAAAGGAGGGGAGGGGGAGGCGCGTCCGGCCCCCAAGGGGTGCGCCAGGAGGAGTCCTACTCCCACCGGGAGTAGGACTCCTCTCCCTTGCCTTGTAGGAGAAGGAAGGAGAGAGGGGGAAAGGAAAAAGGGGGGCGCCGCCCCCCCTTCCTTGTCCTATTCGGACTAAGAGGGGAGGGGGCGCGCCGCCTGCCCTGGCCGCCCCTCCTCTTTTCCCTTAAGGCCCATATGGGCCCATTAACCCCCGGGGGGTTCCGGTAACTCCCCGGTACTCCAGTAAAATGCCGATTTCACTCGGAACCATTCCGATGTCCAAATACAGGCTTCCAATATATCAATCTTTATGTCTCGACCATTTCGAGACTCCTCGTCATGTCCGTGATCACATCCCGGACTCCGAACTGACTTCGGTACATCAAAATGCATAAACTCATAATAACTGTCATCGTAACTTTAAGCGTGCGGACCCTACGGTTCGAGAACAATGTAGACATGACCGAGATACGTCTCCGGTCAATAACCAATAGTGGGACCTGGATGCCCATATTGGCTCCTACATATTCTACGAAGATCTTTATCGGTCAGACCGCATAACAACATACGTTGTTCCCTTTGTCATTGGTATGTTACTTGCCCGAGATTCGATCGTCAGTATCCAATACCTAGTTCAATCTCGTTGCCGGCAAGTCTCTTTACTCGTTCTGTAATACATCATCTCACAACTAACACATTAGTTGCAATGCTTGCAAGGCTTATGTGATGTGCATTACCGAGAGGGCCCAGAGATACCTCTCCAACTATCGGAGTGACAAATCCTAATCTCGAAATACGCCAACCCAACAAGTACCTTTGGAGACACCTGTAGAGCACCTTTATAATCACCCAGTTACGTTGTGACGTTTGGTAGCACACAAAGTGTTCCTCCGATAAACGGGAGTTGCATAATCTCATAGTCATAGGAACATGTATAAGTCATGAAGAAAGCAATAGCAACATACTAAACGGTCGGGTGCTAAGCTAATGGAATGGGTCATGTCAATCAGATCATTCAACTAATGATGTGACCTCGTCAATCAAATAACAACTCTTTGTCCATGGTTAGGAAACATAACCATCTTTGATTAACGAGCTAGTCAGGTAGAGGCATACTAGTGACATTCTGTTTGTTTATATATTCACACATGTATTATGTTTCCGGCTAATACAATTCTAGCATGAATAATAAACATTTATCATGATATATGAGGAAATAAATAATAACTTTATTATTGCCTCTAGGGCATATTTCCTTCAGTCTCCCACTTGCACTAGAGTTAATAATCTAGATTACACAGTAATGATTCTAACACCCATGGAGTTTTGGTGCTGATCATGTTTTGCTCGTGGAAGAGGCTTAGTCAACGGGTCTGCTACATTCAGATCCGTATGTATCTTGCAAATCTCTATGTCTCCCAACTGGACTAGATCCCGGATGGAATTGAAGCGTCTCTTGATGTGCTTGGTTCTCTTGTGAAATCTGGATTCCTTTGCCAAGGCAATTGCACCAGTATTGTCACAATAGATTTTCATTGGACCCGATGCACTAGGTATGACACCTAGATCGGATATGAACTCCTTCATCCAGACTCCTTCATTTGCCGCTTCTGAAGCAGCTATGTACTCCGCTTCACATGTAGAACCCGCCACGACGCTTTGTTTAGAACTGCACCAACTGACAGCTCCACCGTTTAATGTAAACACGTATCCGGTTTGCGATTTAGAATCGTCCGGATCAGTGTCAAAGCTTGCATCAACGTAACCGTTTACGATGAGCTCTTTGTCACCTCCATATACGAGAAACATATCCTTAGTTCTTTTCAGGTACTTCAGGATGTTCTTGACCGCTGTCTAGTGATCCACTCCTGGATTACTTTGGTACCTCCCTGCTAAACTTATAGCAAGACACACATCAGGTCTGGTACACAGCATTGCATACATGATAGAGCCTATGGCTGAAGCATAGGGAACATCTTTCATTTTCTCTCTATCTTCTGCAGTGGTCGGGCATTGAGTCTTACTCAACTTCACACCTTGTAGTACAGGCAAGAATCCTTTCTTTGCTTGATCCATTTTGAACTTCTTCAAAACTTTGTCAAGGTATGTGCTTCGTGAAAGTCCAATTAAGCGTCTTGATCTATCTCTATAGATCTTGATGCCTAATATGTAAGCAGCTTCACCGAGGTCTTTCATTGAAAAATTCTTATTCAAGTATCCCTTTATGCTATCCAGAAATTCTATATCATTTCCGATTAGTAATATGTCATCGACATATGATATCAGAAATGCTACAGAGCTCCCACTCACTTTCTTGTAAATACAGGCTTCTCCAAAAGTCTGTACAAACCCAAATGCTTTGATCACACTATCAAAGCGTTTATTCCAACTCCGAGAGGCTTGCACCAGTCCATAAATGGATCGCTGGAGCTTGCACACTTTGTTAGCTCCCTTTGGATCGATAAAACCTTCTGGTTGCATCATATACAACTCTTCTTCTAGAAATCCATTCAGGAATGCAGTTTTTACATCCATCTGCCAAATTTCATAATCATAAAATTCGGCAGTTGCTAACATGATTCGGAAAGACTTAAGCATCGCTACGGGTGAGAAGGTCTCATCATAGTCAATCCCTTGAACTTGTCAAAAATCTTTTGCGACAAGTCAAGCTTTGTAGACAGTAACATTACCGTCAGCGTCAGTCTTCTTCTTGAAGATCCATTTATTCTCAATTGCTTGCCGACCATCGGGCAAGTCAACCAAAGTCCACACTTTGTTCTCATACATGGATCCCATCTCAGATTTCATGGCTTCAAGCCATTTTGCGGAATCTGGGCTCACCATTGCTTCTTCATAGTTCGTAGGTTCACCATGATCTAGTAGCATGATTTCCAGAATAGGATTGCCGTACCACTTTGGTGCGGATCTTACTCTGGTTGATCTACGAGGTTCTGTAGTAACTTGATCTGAAGTTGCATGATCATCATCATTAACTTCCTCACCAATTGGTTTAGACGTCGCAGAAACCGGTTCCTGTGATGTGCTATTTCCCAATAGGGGAGCAGGTACAGTTACCTCATCAAGTTCTACTTTCCTCCCACTCACTTCTTTCGAGAGAAACTCCTTCTCTAGAAAGTTTCCGAATTTAGCAACAAAAGTTTTGCCTTCGGATTTGTGATAGAAGGTGTATCCAATAGTTTCCTTTGGATATCCTATGAAGACACATTTCTCCGATTTGGGTTCGAGCTTATCAGGTTGAAGCTTTTTGACATAAGCATCGCAGCCCCAAACTTTTAGAAACGACAACTTTGGTTTCTTGCCCAACCATAGTTCATAAGGCGTCGTCTCAACGGATTTCGATGGTGCTCTATTTAACGTGAATGCGGCCGTCTCTAAAGCATAACCCCAAAATGATAACGGTAAATCTGTAAGAGACATCATAGATCGCACCATATCAAGTAAAGTACGATTACGACGTTCGGACACACCATTACGTTGTGGTGTTCCAGGTGGTGTGAGTTGCGAAACTATTCCGCATTGTTTCAAATGTAGACCAAAGTCGTAACTCAAATATTCTCCTCCACGATCAGATCGTAGAAACTTTATTTTCTTGTTACGATGATTTTCCAGTTCACTCTGAAATTCTTTGAACTTTTCAAATGTTTCAGACTTGTGTTTCATTAAGTAGATATACCCATATCTGCTTAAATCATCTGTGAAGGTGAATAACGATATTCGCCATGAGCTTCAATATTCATCGGACCACATACATCTGTATGTATGATTTCCAACAAATCTGTTGCTCTCTCCATAGTACCGGAGAACGGTGTTTTAGTCATCTTGCCCATGAGGCACGGTTCGCAAGTACCAAGTGATTCATAATCAAGTGGTTCCAAAAGTCCATCAGTATGGAGTTTCTTCATGCGCTTTACACCGATATGACCTAAACGGCAGTGCCACAAATAAGTTGCACTATCATTATCAACTCTGCATCTTTTGGCTTCAATATTATGAATATGTGTGTCACTACTATCGAGATTCAATAAGAATAGACCATTCCTTAAGGGTGCATGACCATAAAAGATATTACTCATATAAATAGAACAACCATTATTCTCGGATTTAAATGAATAACCGTCTCGCATTAAACAAGATCCAGATATAATGTTCATGCTCAACGCTGGCACCAAATAACAATTATTTAGGTCTAAAACTAATCCCGAAGGTAGATGTAGAGGTAGCGTGCTGACTGCGATCACATCGACTTTGGAACCATTTCCCACGCGCATCGTCACCTCGTCCTTAGCCAATCTCCGCTTAATCCGTAGTCCCTGTTTCGAGTTGCAAATATTAGCAACAGAACCTGTATCAAATACCCATGTACTACTGCGAGTATTAGTAAGGTACACATCAATAACATGTATATCACATATACCTTTGTTCACCTTGCCATCCTTCTTATCCGCCAAATTCTTGGGGCGGTTCCGCTTCCAGTGACCAGTCTGCTTGCAGTAGAAGCACTCAGTTTCAGGCTTCGGTCCAGACTTGGGTTTCTTCTCTTGAGCAGCAACTTGTTTGCTGTTCTTCTTGAAGTTCCCCTTCTTCTTCCCTTTGCTCTTTTTCTTGAAACTAGTGGTTTTGTTAACCATCAACACTTGATGCTCCTTCTTGATTTCTACCTCCGCAGCCTTTAGCATTGCGAAGAGCTCGGGAATTGTCTTATCCATCCCTTGCATATTATAGTTCATCACGAAGCCTTTGTAGCTTGGTGGAAGTGATTGGAGAATTCTGTCAATGACGCAATCATCCGGAAGATTAACCCCCAGTTGAATCAAGTGATTATAATACCCAGACATTTTGAGTATATGCTCACTGACAGAACTATTCTCCTCCATCTTGCAGCTATAGAACTTATTGGAGACTTCATATCTCTCAATCCGGGCATTCTGTTGGAATATTAACTTCAACTCTTGGAACATCTCATATGCCCATGATGTTCAAAACGTCGTTGAAGTCCCGGTTCTAAGCCGTAAATCATGGCACATTAAACTATCGAGTAGTCATCAGCTTTGCTCTGCCAGACGTTCTTAATGTCGTCAGTTGCATGAGCAGCAGGCCTGGCACCCAGCGGTGCTTCCAGGATGTAACTCTTCTATGCAGCAATGAGGATAATCCTCAAGTTACGGACCCAGTCCATGTAATTGCTACCATCATCTTTCAACTTTGCTCTCTCAAGGAACGCATTAAAATTCAACGGAACAACAGCACGGGCCATCTATCTACAATCAACATAAACAAGCAAGATACTATCAGGGACTAAGTTCATGATAAATTTAAGTTTAATTAATCATATTACTTAAGAACTCCCACTTAGATAGACATCCCTCTAATCTTCTAAGTGATCACGTGATCCACATCAACTAAACCATGTCCGATCATCACGTGAGATGGAGTAGTTTCAATGGTGAACATCATTATGTTGATCATATCTACTATATGATTCACGCTCGACCTTTTGGTCTCCGTGTTCCGAGGCCATATCTGTATATGCTTGGCTCGTCAAGTATAACCTGAGTATTCCGCGTGTGCAACTGTTTTGCACCCGTTGTATTTGAACGTAGAGCCTATCACACCCGATCATCACGTGGTGTCTCAGCACGAAGAACTTTGGCAACGGTGCATACTCAGGGAGAACACTTCTTGATAATTTTAGTGAGAGATCATCTTATAATGCTACCGTCAATCAAAGCAAGATAAGATGCATAAAAAGATAAACATCACATGCAATCAATATAAGTGATATGATATGACCATCATCATCTTGTGCTTGTGATCTCCATCTTTGCAGCACCGTCATGATCACCATCGTCACCGGCGCGACACCTTGATCTCCATCGTAGCATCGTTGTCGTCTCGCCAATCTTATGCTTCTACGACTATCGCTACCGCTTAGTGATAAAGTAAAGCATTACAGGGCGATTGCATTGCATACAATAAAGCGACAACCCTACGGCTCCTGCCGGTTGCCGATAACTCGGTTACAAAACATGATCATCTCATACAATAAAATTTAGCATCATGTCTTGACCATATCACATCACAACATGCCCTGCAAAAATAAGTTAGACGTCCTCTACTTTGTTTGTTGCGAGTTTTACGTGGCTGCTACGGGCTTAAGCAAGAACCAATCTCACCTACGCATCAAAACCACAACGATAGTTTGTTAAGTTGATGTCGTTTTAACCTTCGCAAGGATCGGGCGTAGCCACACTCGGTTCAACTAAAGTTGGAGAAACTGACACCCACCAGCCACCTGTGTGCAAAGCACGGCATTAGAACCAGTCTCGCGTAAGCGTACGCGTAATGTCGGTCCGGGCCGCTTCATCCAACAATACCACCGAACCAAAGTATGACATGCTGGTAGGCAGTATGACTTATATCGCCCACAACTCACTTGTGTTCTACTCGTGCATAACATCAAACCATAAAAACCTAGGCTCTGATACCACTGTTGGGGAACGTAGCAATTTCAAAAAAATTCCTGCGCACACTCAAGATCATGGTGATGCATAGCAACGAGAGGGGAGAGTGTTGTCTACGTACCCTCGTAGACCGAAGCGGAAGCGTTGACGCAACGTAGAGGAAGTAGTCGTACGTCTTCCTGGTCCAACCGATCCAAGCACCGTTACTCCGGCACCTCCGAGTTCTTGACACACGTACAGCTCGATGACGCACCCCGGGCTCCGATCCAGCAAAGCTTCGGGGAGGAGTTCCGCCAGCACGACGGCGTGGTGATGATCTTGATGTTCAACCATCGTAGGGCTTCGCCTAAGCACCGCTACAATATGACCGAGGTGTAATATCGTGGAGGGGGGGCACCGCACATGGCTAAGGAACGATCACGAAGATCAACTTGTGTGTACTAGGGTGCCCCCTGCCCCGTATGTAAAGGAGGGGAGGGGGAGGCGCGGCCGGCCCCCAAGGGGTGCGCCAGGAGGAGTCCTACTCCCACCGGGAGTAGGACTCCTCTCCCTTGCCTTGTAGGAGAAGGAAGGAGAGAGGGGGAAAGGAAAAAGGGGGGCGCCGCCCCCCCTTCCTTGTCCTATTCGGACTAAGAGGGGAGGGGGCGCGCCGCCTGCCCTGGCCGCCCCACCTCTTTTCCCTTAAGGCCCATATGGGCCCATTAACCCCAGGGGGGTTCCGGTAACCCCCCGGTACTCCAGTAAAATGCCGATTTCACTCGGAACCATTCCGATGTCCACATATAGGCTTCCAATATATCAATCTTTATGTCTCGACCATTTCGAGACTCCTCGTCATGTCCGTGATCACACCCGGGACTCCGAACTGACTTCGGTACATCAAAATGCATAAACTCATAATAACTGTCATCGTAACTTTAAGCGTGTGGACCCTACGGTTCGAGAACAATGTAGACATGACCGAGATACGCCTCCGGTCAATAACCAATAGCGGGACCTGGATGCCCATATTGGCTCCTACATATTCTACAAAGATCTTTATCGGTCAGACCGCATAACAACATACGTTGTTCCCTTTGTCATCGGTATGTTACTTGCCTGAGATTCGATCGTCAGTATCCAATACCTAGTTCAATCTCGTTGCCGGCAAGTCTCTTTACTCGTTCTGTAATACATCATCTCACAACTAACACATTAGTTGCAATGCTTGCAAGGCTTATGTGATGTGCATTACCGAGAGGGCCCAGAGATACCTCTCCGACTATCGGAGTGACAAATCCTAATCTCGAAATACGCTAACCCAACAAGTACCTTTGGAGACACCTGTAGAGCACCTTTATAATCACCCAGTTACGTTGTGACGTTTGGTAGCACACAAAGTGTTCCTCCGATAAACGGGAGTTGCATAATCTCATAGTCATAGGAACATGTATAAGTCATGAAGAAAGCAATAGCAACATACTAAACGATCGGGTGCTAAGCTAATGGAATGGGTCATGTCAATCAGATCATTCAACTAATGATGTGACCTCGTCAATCAAATAACAACTCTTTGTCCATGGTTAGGAAACATAACCATCTTTGATTAACGAGCTAGTCAGGTAGAGGCATACTAGTGACATTCTGTTTGTTTATATATTCACACATGTATTATGTTTCCGGCTAATACAATTCTAGCATGAATAATAAACATTTATCATGATATATGAGGAAATAAATAATAACTTTATTATTGCCTCTAGGGCATGTTTCCTTCACTACGGACTACAACCCTCTGGTTTATATAGACACGGATAGGGTTAGGGTTACACAGAGTCGGTTACAATGGTAGGAGATCTTGAATATCCGCATCGCCAAGCTTGCCTTCCACGCCAAGGAAAGTCCCATCCGGACACGGGACGGAGTCTTCAATCTTGTATCTTCATAGTCCAGGAGTCCGGCGAAGGTATAGTCCGGCTACCCGAACACCCCCTAATCCAGGACTCCCTCAAGATCCATTTATTCTCGATGGCTTGCCGATCATCCGGCAAGTCAACCAAAGTCCACACTTTGTTCTCATACATGGATCCCATCTCAGATTTCACGGCCTCAAGCCATTTTGCGGATCTGGGCTCATCATCGCTTCCTCATAGTTCATAGGTTCGTCATGGTCAAGTAACATGACCTCCAGAACAGGATTATCGTACCACTTTGGTGCGGATCTTACTCTGGTTGACCTACGAGGTTCGGTAGTAACTTGATCTGAAGTTACATGATCATCATCATTAGCTTCCTCACTAATTGGTGTAGGAGTCACAGGAACAAATTTCTGTGATGAACTACTTTCCAATAAGGGAGCAGGTACAACTACCTCATCAAGTTCTACTTTTCCTCCCACTCACTTCTTTCGAGAGGAACTCCTTCTCTAGAAAGGATCCATTCTTAGCAACGAATGTCTTGCCTTCGGATCTGTGATAGAAGGTGTACCCAACAGTCTCCTTTGGGTATCCTATGAAGACACATTTCTCCGATTTGGGTTCGAGCTTATCAGGTTGAAGCTTTTTCACATAAGCATCGCAGCCCCAAACTTTAAGAAACGACAACTTTGGTTTCTTGCCAAACCACAGTTCATAAGGCATCGTCTCAACGGCTTTAGATGGTGCCCTATTTAATGTGAATGCAGCCGTCTCTAAAGCATAACCCCAAAATGATAGCGGTAAATCAGTAAGAGACATCATAGATCGCACCATATCTAGTAAAGTACGATTACGATGTTCGGACACACCATTACGCTGTGGTGTTCCGGGTGACGTGAATTGCGAAACTATTTCGCATTGTTTCGAATGAAGATCATTATTTTCTTGTTACGATGATTTTCCACTTCACTCTGAAATTCTTTGAACTTTTAAAATGTTTCAGACTTATGTTTCATCAAGTAGATATACCCATATCTACTCAAATCATCTCTGAAGGTGAGATAATAATGATACCCGCCGCGAGCTTCAACATTCATCGGACCACATACATCAGTATGTATGATTTCCAACAAATCTGTGGCTCGCTCCATTGTTCCGGAGAACGGCGTTTTAGTCATCTTGCCCATGAGGCATGGTTCACAAGTACCAAGTGATTCATAATCAAGTGATTCCAAAAGTCCATCAGAATGGAGTTTCTTCATGCGCTTTACACCAATATGACCTAAACGGTAGTGCCACAAATAAGTTGCACTATCATTATCAACTCTGCATCTTTTGGCTTCA
This sequence comes from Aegilops umbellulata, assembly GCA_032464435.1. Classification (NCBI taxonomy): domain Eukaryota; kingdom Viridiplantae; phylum Streptophyta; class Magnoliopsida; order Poales; family Poaceae; genus Aegilops; species Aegilops umbellulata. Next base: position 125,094,197 of record CP136058.1, read on the forward strand.
ATATTATGAATATGTGTATCACTACTATCGAGATTCATAAAAAATAGACCACTCTTCAAGGGTGCATGACCATAAAAGATATTACTCATATAAATAGAACAACCATTATTCTCAGATTTAAATGAATAACCATCTCGCATCAAACAAGATCCAGATATAATGTTCATGCTCAACGTTGGCACCAAATAACAATTATTCAGGTCTAAAACTAATCCCGAAGGTAGATGTAGAGGTAGCGCACCGACCGCGATCACATCGACTTTGGAACCATTTCCCACGTGCATCGTCACCTCGTCCTTAGCCAATCTTCGCTTAATCCGTAGTCCCTATTTCAAGTTGCAAATATTAGCAACAGAACCAGTATCAAATACCCAGGTGCTACTGCGAGCATTAGTAAGGTACACATCAATAACATGTATTTCACATATACCTTTGTTCACCTTGCCATCCTTCTTATTCGCCAAATACTTGGGGCAGTTCCGCTTCCAGTGACCAGTCCCTTTGCAGTAGAAGCACTCAGTCTCAGGCTTAGGTCCGGACTTGGGCTTCTTCACTTGAGCAGCAACTTGCTTGCCGTTCTTCTTGAAGTTTCCCTTCTTCCCTTTACCCTTTTTATTGAAACTAGTGGTCTTGTTGACCATCAACACTTGATGCTCCTTCTTGATTTCTACCTCCGCAGCCATTAGCATCGCGAAGAGCTCGAGAATTGTCTTATCCATCCCTTGCATATTATAGTTCATCACGAAGCTCTTGTAGCTTGGTGGCAGTGATTGAAGAATTCTGTCAATGAAACTATCATCCGGAAGATTAACTCCCAGTTGAATCAAGTGATTGTTATACCCAGATATTTTGAGTATATGCTCACTGACAGAACTATTCTCCTCCATCTTGCAACCATAGAACTTATTGGAGACTTCATATCTCTCAATCCGGGCATTTTCTTGAAATATTAACTTCAACTCCTGGGACATCTCATATGCTCCATGACGTTCAAAACGTCGTTGAAGTCCCGGTTCTAAGCCGTAAAGCATGGCACACTGAAATATCGAGTAGTCATCAGCTTTGCTCTGCCAGACGTTCATAACATCTGGCGTTGCTCCTACAGCGGGTTTGGCACCTATCGGTGCTTCCAGGATGTAATTCTTCTGTGCAACAATGAGGATAATCCTCAAGTTACGAACCCAATCCGTATAATTTCTACCATCATCTTTCAACTTTGCTTTCTCAAGGAACGCATTAAAATTCCACGAAACAACAACACGGGCCATCTATCTAGAACAACATAGACATGCAAAATACTATCAGGTACTAAGTTCATGATAAATAAAAGTTCAATTAATCAAATTACTTAAGAACCTCCCACTTAGATAGACATCCCTCTAATCATCTAAGTGATCACGTGATCCATATCAACTAAACCATATCCGATCATCACGTGAGATGGAGTAGTTTTCAATGGTGAACATCACTATGTTGATCATATCTACTATATGATTCACGCTCGACCTTTCGGTCTTAGTGTTCCGAGGCCATATCTGCATATGCTAGGCTCGTCAAGTTTAACCCGAGTATTCTGCGTGTGCAAAACTGGCTTGTACCCGTTGTATGTGAACGTAGAGCTTATCACACCCGATCATCACATGGTGTCTCGGCACGACGAACTTTCGCAACGGTGCATACTCAGGGAGAACACTTATACCTTGAAATTTAGTGAGAGATCATCTTATAATGCTACCGTCGATCTAGGCAAAATAAGATGCATAAAAGATAAACATCATATGCAATCAATATAAGTGATATGATATGGCCATCATCATCTTGTGCCTTTGATCTCCATCTTGAAAGCACCGTCATGATCACCATCGTCACCGGCGCGACACCTTGATCTCCATCGTAGCATTGTTGTCGTCTCGCCAACTATTGCTTCTATGACTGTCGCTACTGCTTAGTGATAAAGTAAAGCAATTACACGGCGATTGCATTTCATACAATAAAGCGACAACCATATGGCTCCTGCCAGTTGCCGATAACTCTGTTACAAAACATGATCATCTCATACAATAAAATTTAGCATCATGTCTTGACCATATCACATCACAGTATGCCCTGCAAAAACAAGTTAGACGTCTTCTACTTTGTTGTTGCAAGTTTTACGTGGCTGCTATGGGTTGAGCAAGAACCGTTCTTACCTACGCATCAAAACCACAACGATATTTCGTCAAGTATGTGATGTTTTAACCTTCACAAGGACCAGGCGTAGCCACACTCGATTCAACTAAAGCTGGAGAAACTGACACCCGCCAGCCACATGTGTGCGAAGCACGTCGGTAGAACCAGTCTCGCGTAAGCGTACGCGTAATGTCGGTCCGGGCCGCTTCATCCAACAATACCGCCGAATCAAAGTATGACATGCTGGTAAGCAGTATGACTTGTATCTCCCACAACTCACTTGTGTTCTACTCGTGCATATAACATCTACGCATAAACCTGGCTCGGATGCCACCATTGGGGAACATAGTAATTTCAAAATTTTCCTACACACACGCAAGATCATGGTGATGCATAGCAACGAGAGGGGAGAGTGTCGTCCACGTACCCTCGTAGACCGTAAGCGGAAGCGTTATGACAACGAGGTTGATGTAGTCGTACGTCTTCACGATCGACCGATCCTAGTACCGAACGTACGACACCTCCGCGATCTGCACACGTTCATCTTGGTGACGTCCCACGAACTCATGATCTAGTAGAGCTTTGAGGGAGAGTTCCGTCCGCACGATGGCGTGATGATGGTGATGATGACACTACCGACGCAGGGCTTCACCTAAGCACCGCTATGATATGACCGAGGTGGATTATGGTGGAGGGGGGCACCGCACACGGCTAAATGATCAATGATCAACTTGTGTGTCTATGGGGTGCCCCCTCCCCCGTATATAAAGGAGTGGAGGAGGGGAGGAGGCCGGCCTCCTAGGCGCGCCCCATGGAGAGTCCTACTCCCACCGGGAGTAGGAATCCACCCCTTCCAAGAGTAGGAGAAGGAGGGAAGGAAGGAGGAGAGATGGGTAAGGAAAAAGGGGGGCGCCGCCCCCTTCCTTGTCCAATTCGGACTAGAGGGGGAGGGGGCGCGCGACCTGCCCTGGCTGCTCCTTCGTCTCTCCACCAATGCCCATGAGGCCCATTACACTCCCCAGGGGGTTCCGGTAACCCCCCCGGTACTCCGGTATTCATCCAAACTCACTCGGAACCCTTCCAAAGTCCAAACATAGTCATCCAATATATCGATCTTTATGTCTCGACCATTTCGAGACTCCTCGCCATGTACATGATCATATCCAGGACTCCGAACTACCTTCGGTTCATCAAAACACATAAACTCATATTACCGATCGTCACCGAACCTTAAGCGTGCAGACCCTACGGGTTCGAGAACTATGTAGACATGATCGAGACTCATCTCCGGTCAATAACCAATAGCGGAACCTGGATGCTCATATTGGTTCCTACATATTCTACGAAGATCTTTATCGGTCAAACCGCATAACAACACACGTTGTTCCCTTTGTCATCGGTATGTTACTTGTTCGAGATTCGATCGTCGGTATCTCAATACCTAGTTCAATCTCGTTACCGGCAAGTCTCTTTACTCGTTCCGTAATGCATCATCCCGCAACTAACTCATTAGTTGCATTGCTTGCAAGGCTTATAGTGATGTGCATTACCGAGAGGGCCCAGAGATACCTCTCCGACAATCGGAGTGACAAATCCTAATCTCGATCTATGCCAACTCAACAAGTACCATCGGAGACACCTGTAGAGCACCTTTACAATCACCCAGTTACATTGTGACGTTTGGTAGCACACAAAATGTTCCTCCGGTATTCGGAAGTTGCATAATCTCATAGTCATAGGAACATGTATAAGTCATGAAGAAAGCAATAGCAATACACTAAACGATCAAGTGCTAAGCTAACAGAATGGGTCAAGTCAATCACATCATTCTCTAATGATGTGATCCCGTTAATCAAATGACAACTCATGTCTATGGTTAGGAAACTTAACCATCTTTGATTCAACGAGCTAGTTAAGTAGAGGCATACTAGTGACACTTTGTTTGTCTATGTATTCACACATGTACTAAGTTTCCGATTAATACAATTCTAGCATGAGTAATAAACATTTATCATGATATAAGGAAATATAAATAACAACTTTATTATTGCATCTAGGGCATATTTCCTTCAATAATTATTTCAAAAAATAACTCAATAAAATCATACCACATGTATCTTTTGTAGTTACTTGAAACTAGCAGCAAGAAGCAATGGCGGTGATATTAGGCGGGAAGGCATCCGAGCTATCCGTTAGCGTCACTCCCTACTCGGTGATGTTAGGAACTCCTCCCAAGGAGGCAGTTCGCTAGGTGGCTTTTGCCATGCGCTTGAATGGTGCATGATCGTGAGGAGCTCCGGTGAGGTGTGCAACCTTCTCCAGTGGACACCACGGTGCTGGTTCTCTGCGGAGTTCTGGATGGTGTTGCTATTGGAAAATCCTTTTGCAAGATGGCGATGGGAATGCTACTTCATGTCTAGGTTAATAACTCTAGCTCTCAAAATTGCATAGGAGCACTCGGCGATGATGCCCACTGAAGTCATACCCACCCACTTGCCTCGGGATCAACAACCACTATATTAGCCTCTCCGTATTGCCTTCATGTATCGTCTCATATCTCTGTCGTCTCGTATGTAATTATGGTTGTATTCTCAGAGGGCTCTGTCCCGATACGCTGTCGAACTGTTCTAGATGCTGAGAGGCTCACCTACCAGAGCCCAACCAACCAGTACTACGTTCAATGCAGAGACACTCCTGCTTGTTGTACTCTTATTCTGCTCAAAGGTCGCCTGAAACTGATGATGTTGCTGCCAACGACGCCCATTGTAATCATAGAATCATCATTTGCGTGCTTGATGTAGTGTTCTTCTGCTCAAAGGTCGTATGAAATAGATGATACTGCCGCCAACTGTGCTGGAAAGATTATCAGGCCCGTTTCTTTTGGCCGACTCTCCTAGATAGGATTGTAAAAAATACATGAGTTCAAGATTCTAGAAGAAGCTGGATGGAGGGTCGATTCTCAAGATTCTGGGAGAATCAACCAAAAAAACTGGGTTGTAGTACTATGTAATATTTATTACAAAGTAATTGGTCAGAGTTTGCTACTATGTGTTAGCCTCGGGATTATCAGTACTAGTACTATGTATTTTTTTATTTCAAACCACTCCTATTATCATGTTAGGCTCATGATTATCGGTACTATATAATTTCGAGAGCATGCTCTTTATGGTTAATTTTAATTTGTATTTGTGCTCATCCGTCCACTAATCAAACTAGATGATACCCTGCGCGTTGCTGCGGGAATATATGCTAAAAACAAAAATAACTGAATGCTACTTCAAATAAATGTTCAGATAGGAAAACATTTTTGAGGAACCTATGTTCGGGAAAAGTATGAAGCATGAAGCACATGTAGTAATATGCCTTAAGACCATGCTTAGTAGTAGAACACCGTTATCACGTGGCAATACAAAAAATTAGCTGGTATAAATATCATAATATAGTACACTTCACACTGAATAAAACATTCATTTACCCGAAAAATTATGGTCCGAAGTGTCAACAAAGTGACATACTATATAACTTGGCTACACTGATGACGCAAACTATAGTTGATTTGACACCTCCTAGTAAACCAAGAAGGGTTCAAATGTTACAGCTATATTGTAGGCAGTATGTATAGGCAAATTACGCTTGGTGTTTGCCAAAATTTCAGTAGTTGTGAGTTATGACTTGTAAGCTTAGATAACAGCTCACCCACTAAAATATTGATGTATGATTCTCATCATTCCCCTTGATCACCATATGTCTCTTAAATATAGAAACATACTTTATCTTACTAAGAGACATGCAAGGTTCAAACAAACACCAACAAAAAGTGCGTGTGTTTTAAAAACTATCAGCAGGAATGCGGTAGCATAACAATCTCTTATTCTTGATTCCTATTTATTTTTCTGTGTTATCGGACAAAAGGGAAGAAAATATGCATGGTAAATATGAAGAATTATATCCTTGGGTGGTCCTACATAAACAAAGTTTATAGTAACGTGACGATACCAATAAATGACCAATCATGTTTTCATGATTCTTTATATGTAATTCTTTCTTGACCCTCATTCCGTTTGTACCTAATGAAGGCAAATCTAGAGGTGCGGCTTGCATATCTTCGCTTTCTCTGCTTCCTCGACCGTGGCTCCATGAAGAGCACGTAGCAGGCGGTACCATGAAGACATACAGATCTGCAAAGAAAAATAATTGAAAATGCATGAAGTAGCAGAGCCTACTCAATTAATATGGCAAACAAAGGATTTGGAGGTCGAGAAAAAAGCATGAACGACCAGAGCTAGATCAAAAAATACACCAACAAAAATCTTGAAGGATAAAAAATAGACTTGCCACAAGTAGTACTTACTCGGAGAAGGAATTAATTCTCCTTATGTAATAACAATACAACGTCTCCAAGAGTTGAGTCACATGGCGCTGTTCTATAATAAACAGGCTAATTGGGAGAGAGGAGGCGCACCAAATAGTTGAGTGAAAACAGAGCGAGAGAAGGAGCAATAAATAATTGAGGGAACTGAGCATGCAAAAGAAAAAGAAAAAGGCACCTTGTGGTTACCTTTGCTGCAGCTTCAGCTATCGATCTGCAGCGACGATCTGCCACTCGGATGTTGACCGACACGGTGGAAGATGCATGCTACGGCCTCGTCGGTAGAGCGCGTCTATTGGTCTGCACCGGCTTGCACACTGCCTGACGTCATTAGCAGTTTCTGTTGCGGTGGCGCCGTCGGCGAAGTTGACGACTCGGTGGGTATTCAACCGGCCGAGGCAGCGTCGGCGCGACACTGCCAGGTAAGTCAGCATACCTTAGCCACCCCCACTCCTGGCTCTCTGCAACCAACTAAATCCTCATCTCCTCGGGCAGGATCCGAGAGGCGTTGGAGGCGACCAAGCCATCGATGACATAGGTAGGTAGCTGATGGCTGATGCGAGAGATGCATGGATTCGTAATAGGAGACACCACACTGATGTTGGAGAGGATGGGATCGATGCCCCTCCACTGTTGAAATTTAGCAAGGGCGAGGGGAAGTCATCCGAGAGCCGACGGAGTCGTTGCTTCTGGCAGCAGAGTCGTGGACTCGTGATGGAGGTGGCCGGGGTTGGGCGCATCGATGGTGCGGGTAGCAGCGTTGTCCCGAGGCATCAGCTTCTCATCTTGACGGATGATCTGACTGCTGCGCACCTGACGACGACCTGCAGCAGAGAAGCTCCATCCTAGTCGGCCAGAGGCGGTGGTGGGTGCTGCACCGGATCGCGCCGGAGGGCTTGTGCCAGGGCGGTTGGTAGTAGGGGCCCTGCCGGTGGTGCTTGGCTGGTGGTTGACGGCGACAGTGGCATATCGGTGGAGGTAGCGTTTTTTGGGGTAATATATCGATGGAAGTAGCGATGATAGGGAAGCGTAACAGGCGAGCAGATCAACCCATGGGCTTCACCTTTATGGGCTTTTACATAACGCATCAGCCACGGGAAGACGAAAGGGGTGACCAGAGTTGAATACAATTTGTTGACAAATGAAAAATAAAATAATTGCTGAGGTGGCACTGTTGCTGAGGTGGACATGTTGCATGTCAAAAGAAATACGGTAGTGGGGATAAACTATTTAGGTATTATAGATTATAAATAAGGAATAATGCACCGGCATTTCATAAACACACCTTACACTACGGTTTGATTCTCGTAATGCACGGTATTATTTTTCTTTCTACCGCACTATATTTTTTTTCTCACACAACACATTTTCATCCACTAGCCATTTACTCCATTCACACTTACACACATCAATCAATGGCGCGTCAAAAAATCCCTTCTCATGTCAGCATTCAAGGGACATCCATTGTGCCAATCTACGATGGACGGATGTATTAAATAGTAATTCATTTTATCTTATTGTGCACCGATTCCTAGATAACAAAGCACTGGGTGAGATTCCAGTGAGTGTCGTCGCCGAGTGCTCCTAGTCCATGTCCCTCTAGCTCTGGCCTTTATTGGCCGCATTCAGTATCGATGAATTTACGGCGTTATCTTGTTGAAAGCATTGTCTCCATACTGATGTTTTTGTCTTGATTGGTTGGTCTCGACATATAATGATGTGATGACAGTGCGTGAGTGCATTTATCCCGTCTTGAAGATGCCGCAGAAGAGGTGGACTTGGTCATAGATGTTTACGCATTTTGTAATGGTTCCGCCATAGCAGCCCATGCCATGTACTTAGCCGTTGATGTCGTTGGCCTCGTTATCATGCATCAACTTCTAATAAAAACCTGCATCGAGTAGCTGTACCTGAACTCCAGCAGGGGCGACTAGGCGGGCGACCATGCGGGCGACCGCGGCTGGGTCGTCCGGCGCCGGCGATCAACGGCGAGTCGGCGGACGTTTCTGGGCGCTCGCCGAGACCGAAGACGAAGAAGCGGATGAGGATGGGGAGGCAGCGCTGGTGGAGTCGCCGCCGTCTCCCTCTCCTTCGGATCTCATCTGCGATTTTTTCCATTCGGGGTACAGCGAAGAGGAGGTGGCTACTACGATCGATCGGGTTCTACCACCGGATGATCCGGCGCGTATAGGTCTTCACGTGGGCGAGAAGATCGAGATCATCCGACGCGTTGTTCATCGAAAGACGGCGGCGTTGGCGATCCGGCCCTGGAAAGGACCCATTCCTAAGGTGAGTCTTCCAAATCTTACATTATTTGATATGATTAGACCGGAATCTTGGATCACGGCGAAGAAGCGGAAGAAGGCGAGGCGGCACGCCGGTTGGCAGTCGTCGGCGGCGCCGGTCTTGGCTGCGGCAGCGACCGAGATCTCGATCGCGCGGTCGATTCGTTTGAAACAGCTGCTGGGTGCGTCTGGGCCGGTTCGGACGGATTTGGGCCCGTGTGTAGTTGGGCCGGAGTTAGATGGGTATGAGGCCCATGCTGCTCCAGGCGCTTCTGCCCGTATCGTAATCGATGCCCCATGCACGTACGTGGGCGAGAGAGATTCCTGTCGTGCGTCGTCGCCCCTTCCTTCTAGGGTTCGCAAGGTTGGGTCGAGAGGTTTTCCGGCTTGCGGGGCTAGGCGGGCAAGGAGGATCCCTCCGCTCCGTTCGATGGCCGGCCGTGGCACTGCTCCGCCGCCTGCTGGGAAGACCACCGGTGCGGTGGGAAGGGGCGGGGCTGCTCCGCTGTCGGCGGTAGGGCCTGGGCGAGGGGCCATGGCGCTGCCCGGACAGAGACCGCCGCCGGGCGGTGGAGGGGCGCTGGGTCTCCAGGGCCGGGGCGCGACTCTCCAGGGCGCTCGACCACTAGGGCAGCAGCTCCCTGCTGCAGGGCAGGGCAGGCCGAGGCCGCCTGCGCCGGGTGCGGCGCCCGGAGTTATTCCGGCAGCAGGCATGCGGCCGCCGGCGCCGGGCGTCGCCGGAGTGGCTCCGGCTGGTCATGGTGCTATTGGCCTTGGGATGGTGCAGACTCCCGCTGGTGGTCCGCCTCGCGCCGCACCTCTGCCCCACTACGTCGCAAGGCCAACTCAAAACCGCGCGGGTCCAACACAGAGGAGGCCTAATTCAAGCAACAGAGACCCCAAGGATCCGCCCCGAGGCCAGTGGGGGGATGATGGGTATGATGCGTATGGTGACGGACAGCACCGAGGATCCTCTTCCACGGGAAGAGGTCGTGGATATGCCTGGTAAAGCGATGGGTCTGCTGAGAGACCGTTTCTCGGCCCGGCAGGTGGTTTTGTCGAGGGGGCCTCCGGCCCGGATCACCGTCAGAGAGGAGGCTTTCGTGGCCATCGTGGTGGTCGGGGTGGGGGCCGTGGGAGATTTCGCCGACCGCCCCCGCCCAGGGCAGTTGATCCTGCGGCGTCTACAGTGGAGCCTGGCCATACTACCACTGAGCTTCCTCCCCAGGCGATGGAGGTGGTGAACGCCTTGGCCAGTGTTGAGGTTCCTGAGGCTGGGACGATGGATGAGACTACCGACAGGTCTGATGCCGAGAGGGCGTCCAAATATGCGCGTAAGAAGGAGAGGATGATTTGCTACCGTTGTGGTGAGAAGGGCCACTTCATTGCTGAGTGTGTGGCCCAGCTGTATGAGTCGTGTGGCAAGCCTGCACATGACTCTGGGGAGTGCCCATTGTTGCGTGACCTGCCCCCGACGCTGAATATCTATGGAGTCTATTGTGCTGAGCTCATGTTTTTTGAGTCCCCGGCGGTGAGAGAGGTCCCGGATGATACCCTGAGCTTGACTACCGGGATTGTGAAAGCGACCCAGGGCGCGGTGACCGAGGCACAGATTGTGAGGAGGCTTCAGGAGCTGGCTCCCGGGGATTTTAGATGGGAATTGGTGCCTATCGAGGACAGGGTTTTTAAGGTTGATTTCCCTACTGTGGATGATTTACAGAAATTGTTGAGCTTTGGCTTGTGTAGAGTCACCGGTACTAAGTGTATCCTGGAGTTCCACGAGTGGAAGCAGGTTGAGCCTAAGGGAAAGCCGCTCACGCAGGTCTGGTTGCGGTTTGTAGGGGCTCCATCTAAGCCTCTGCAGGATGCTCGAGTGGTGGCTAGTATGGGCATCATGGTTGGAAAGACAGAAAAAGTGGATATGGCTTTCACACGTGCCCATGGGGTGGCCCGGATTTTAGTGAGTGTTCTGGATATTGAGTTCGTGCCTGATAAGGTCAACTGGACCTATAGGGGAGAGGTGTTCCCGCTTGAGATCGAGTTTGAGGACACTGATTTATTTGCTGATGCGGTTAATGGTAACGATGTTGACATGCACGACAGAGATGGCAATGCGGGGGCCAAGGGGTCACCGTCAGATGAGCCTACGCGAGAGGGGTCTAACGGTTCTCACACAGCTACTCAGTCGCCTGGGGATGGGACCGGGGTTGAGCCTGCAGCATCACTAGCGGTACCCATGACTACTCTGCGTTTTGGGTCCTTTGAGCCAGCCTCGGCACCTCCCAGACTATGGAGTGACCGGGTAGACTCTGATGATTACCTTGAGCACACGCTCCCTCCGTTGGAGTTCGAGGGGGATGCTTGTTTGTCGGCTGGACGGCCGACAAGGACTTTGGTCGGGGCTATGGTGAGGAGGCCGGAAGGTGCTTCTCTTGTCCTGGCGCCTCACGTGGACGCGACTCCGGTGTCGGCGACTGCGGGCGCGATGAGTTGTGGGGGAGGGGGTTAGGGGCAGGTGGCCCCGTCTTCTCCCATCCCCATCCCGACCTCGGTGGCGTCGGTGACGCCGGCCCCGAGGGGGTCGGCCGGTGCTGGGAGTGGGAGCCCAAGGCAGGCGGCATTGGCGCCTGCTACTCTGATGGTGGCGGTAACCACCGCGACAGCAGCTGCGTTGGGGGGGTGCTGGGACAGGAGGCCCTGGCTCCTCCTTCTTCCCCGACGGTCAGGAGGACTGCTTCTCCCTCGCCGATGGCTCAGCCGTCTGAGCCGACGGCTGGGGTGGGAGGAGGGCACGGGCAGGTGGCCCTCGTTATCCCCTCTCCGCTCTCACCCATGGCCGGGGTCCCTGGTGTGGAGCACCCGTCTGAGGGGATCGGGAGCCCGCCGACGCCTTCTCTGGTAACCTCGGTAGACCCTTTGAGGGATTCTGTGCCAGGTTTCAGTAGGAAGGAGGTTGTCGCGTTTGGCAGGATCCCGGACCCTATCTCCGCGAGGAGACGGATGAGTGCTCGCATCCTCGACATCCCTGAGGTGGATGATATGCAGCAGCGGTGCGCTATGAGGGCGGCCAAGCTTCAGGAAGCTGCTTTATCTTCTGGTATGTCCGTCAACTTATCTAATTCCTTATTGCATTTTTCTAATGAGGAGATTATAAATAATGCAAACCAATTAGGAGTTTCACTAGGTGCTACAGATAGTGAGATTACTAATTCGGTGAATGATCTATTAGATTTGGAGGCGGGACGTGCCTTAGAGGCTATTCGTAATCTTGCAGCAGTTAAACCAATGAATGATGATGAGATTGATGCGTTAGGGGTTAGAGTGCTCGATAATCTGTGTGCGGATCTAGCACCCGCCAATCATGACTCTGAGGAAGATGATGTACCCCTAGAGAATGAGTCTAGTAATATATGTGAACCCGGTTATGAGGATCGGGCGACTGAGCCTAGTAAACCTAAGCGTAAGTGGAAACGGAAGATCTATCCTGATTCCGCAGTTCGTAGGAGTGCTAGGATTTGAATTACTAAAAAATTCCATGATGAACTATGAGAGGAATTTTTTGGAATAGCAGAGGTCTGAATGACTTGGCTAAAAGAAGATTCCTAGCTGAGGCAGCTCTAGAGCAGAGGTTAGATTTTGTTGCTCTATCGGAGACGGGTAGAGATAACTTTGCGCCCCAGTTTCTCTCTTCTCTTGTGGGTGGTATTGATTTCGATTGGCATTGCCTCCCTCCGCGACGAAGATCGGGTGGTATCTTACTAGGTGTGAGATGCGATTTGCTTGAAGTCCGAAGTGTCATGATGGGAGACTTCGCAGTGAAGTTTCGAGTTAGGTCTAGGGTAGATGGTTTTAACTGGGCTTTGGTGGCGGTTTATGGTGCCGCACAGCCCGAGCTTAAAGCGGAGTTTCTGGCGGACCTTCTTCGAATCTATGGGTCACAACAGCTTCCAATTTTAGTTGGAGGTGATTTCAATATCATCAGGAGGAGAGAGGAGAAGAACAATGATAACTTTGATGGCAGGTGGTCGTTTATGTTCAATACCATTATTGAAAGCTTGGATCTGATAGAGATAGAGCTTTCTGGTAGAAAGTTCACCTGGGCTAATGCTCTACCAAACCCAACCTATGAAAAACTTGATCGAGTACTTGCGAGCGTGGAGTGGGAACAAAAGTTCCCTCTGGTTACGGTGCAAGCTCTTTCGAGGGGAATATCTGATCACACCCCATTGTTCGTGGACTCAGGGGAGCCGAACCATGTGGGTAACAAGAATACCTTCTCCTTCGAGATGTCTTGGTTTGAACATGAGGGGTTCTTGGACTTGATCGCCAGGGAATGGGATAGAGGTGTAGGAGGCAAGAATGCGATAGAGCGTTGGCAGAATAAGATTAGGCATTTAAGAAGTTTCTTACGGGGTTGGGCTAAGCACCTCAGTGGTGTGTATAAGATTGAAAAGGATAGACTCCTTACTATTATACAGGCCCTGGACATACAGGCCGAAGCCAATATCTTGTCGCCTGCTCAGCTTCAGGTTAAAAATGAGGCGGAGAAGAGGTTGAAAGAACTGCTTCACGAAGAAGAATTGAAGTGGGCTTTGCATGCTAAAGTCCGCAAAGTGGTCCAAGGGGATGCGAACACTCAGTTCTTCCATTTGATAGCTAATGGCAAGCACAAAAATAAGCGTATCTTTCAGCTTGAGCAAGACGAGGGCACTATTTTAGGTCAGGATAACCTAAAAACATACATTAACGACTATTATAAGCAGTTATTTGGACCTCCAGAGGATAATTGTGTGTCCCTCGATGAGTCCAGGACTGAGGACGTGCCTCAGCTATCAGCTGCTGATAATGATATTTTGGTTGCCCCGTTTTCGGAGAAGGAGGTTTTTGATGCTATTGCACAGATGAAAAACAATAAGGCTCCCAGACCGGATGGATTCCCGGCAGAGTTCTATAAAAAGTGCTGGCACATTATTAAGGGGGATTTACTACCCATGTTCCATGATTTGTTCTCTGGACAACTTCAATTATTTCACTTGAATTTTGGGACTATCACACTGCTTCCTAAGAAGACGGATGCGGTGAGAATTGAGCAATTCAGGCCGATCTGTCTTCTCAATGTTAGTTTCAAAATTTTCACCAAGGTCGGGACTAACAGACTCACACAGATTGCGCATTCTGTGGTGCAGCAGTCCCAAACTACTTTCATGCCGGACAGAAATATCCTTGAAGGGGTGGTCGTCCTGCATGAAGCACTCCATGAAATCCATTCCAAAAAATTAGATGGAGTAATTTTTAAGGTGGATTTTGAGAAAGCGTACGATAAGGTCAAATGGCCATTCCTCCAACAGTCATTACGTATGAAAGGTTTTGATGAAGCCTGGCGCCGACAGGTTGAATCATTTACGCAAAAAGGTAGTGTGGGAATTAAAGTTAATGATGACATAGGTCATTACTTCCAGACACATAAAGGCCTCAGACAAGGAGATCCGATGTCCCCTATCTTGTTTAACATTGTGGTGGATATGTTAGCAATCTTGATAGGAAGGGCTAAGGAAAATGGTCAAGTAGGTGGATTGGTACCTCATCTTATCGATGGAGGTGTATCCATCCTTCAGTACGCTGATGATACAATCATCTTCATGGAGCATGACTTGGCCAAGGCTAGAAATATGAAGCTTGTGTTATGCCTTTTTGAACAATTGACCGAGTTAAAGATTAACTTTCATAAGAGCGAGCTGTTCTGTTTTGGTAGGGCCAAAGATGAACAGGATGCTTATAGGCAATTGTTTGGGTGTGAGTTGGGAGAGTGACCCTTCTCCTACCTGGGGATTCCAATCCACCATCGTAGGCTGACAAACAGAGAGTGGAAGTGCATCGAGGACCGATTTGAGAAGAAACTGAGCTGCTGGAAGGGTAAGCTCATGTCATACGGAGGCCGATTAATCCTGATTAATTCGGTGCTCACGAGTATGCCAATGTTTCTCCTATCGTTCTTTGAGGTCCCAGTTGGTGTTAGGAAGAGACTGGATTTCTATCGATCGCGTTTCTTTTGGCAGGGTGATGAGCTTAAAAGAAAATATCGGCTTGCTAAATGGGATATCATCTATAGACCGAAAGACCAAGGGGGTCTAGGTATTGAGAATCTAGAAGTTAAGAATAAATGCCTTCTTAGCAAGTGGCTGTGGAAGCTCTCATCGGAGAATGATGCTATGTGGGCTCAAATCCTTCGCAGCAAGTACCTCCAGACAAAAATTCTGTCCCAGGTTACAGTCAGGCCGACCGATTCGCCTTTCTAGAAAGGCCTGATGAAAGTCAAACAGTCCTTATTTAATAGGACGAAGTTTGTTATTGGAAACGGCTCGAGTACACGTTTCTGGGAGGATACTTGGCTCGGCGAGACACCCTTGGCCATCCAATATCCGTCTTTGTACCACATTGTTCAACGACGTGAGGTATTCATCGCATCGGTCTTTCATACTACCCCCCTTAATATCCAGTTCCGACGAATGCTAGCGGGCAATCGTTGGGAAGAATGGCTCTGTCTAAATAGGAGACTGATGGACGTCCAGCTTTTACAACAACCCGATGAATTACGCTGGAAATTGACTAAGTCTGGAGTATTCACGGTTAAATCAATGTATATTGATGTTATCAATTCGAACTCCATTCCTACGTCTAAGCATGTTTGGGATGTCAAAGTTCCTTTGAAAATAAAAGTGTTTATGTGGTTTGTCCATAAACAAGTTATTTTAACTAAGGATAACTTGATAAAGCGTAATTGGTCAGGACCTACTAGGCGTAGTTTCTGCGATCGGGATGAGACTATCAAACACCTCTTTTTTGATTGCCCGTTGGCCAAGGTACTTTGGCAGACAGTCCACATTGCTTTTAATATCAATCCACCGAATTCTGTTAATCCGTTATTTGGGACTTGGCTTAATGGGATTGAGCCTGGCTTAGCGAGACATATTCGGGTTGGAGTTTGTGCTTTGCTGTGGACTATCTGGACTTGTAGAAATGATTTGGTCTTTAACAGAATATCATGTATACATTTTTTGCAGGTCATATTCCGAACTACGGCACTGATCCGTTCGTGGTCGCTACTCACCCGGACGGAGGCCAGGGAGCATTTGGTTACTGGGTCTTTCCACTGGGAGATGGTAGCTCGGGATATCTTCAACCGGTTTGGATGGTGGTCATGTAGTAGGATAGGTATTTAGTTTCCCTATCTAGTTTGAGCCGGCCGGTTGTGGCATCTTGTCTTGGCTAGTTGGTGTTTCTAGCCTTTATTTGGCTCTGTGTGAGCTTTCTATACTTTTTTATTACTTTTGGAGACCTTTGGAATCATGTTGGTACTTTTTTATTTGGTTAATAAGATGGCCGTATGCATCTTTCTGATGCAGAGGCCGGGGAATCCCCCCTTTTCGAGAGAAAAAACTACGTGTATCACGTCGATGTAGAGGTCAGGGTTTCAATCTTCTTTTCTTTTTTTGCGAGAAGAAGACGATTTCATTGATGCATTGTTCTTACAGAAAAAACCAGGAAACAAAGGAAATTACAACAAAGACCTCCTGAGCTCCAGCTTCGCCGTCGACCAGAACGAGAGAGAAACGCGCCACTGCCTCTACTCGTCCACAGGCCAAGGATCGACGAAAGCATCCCCAAGGCACCTGGGAAGTTCCCGCTCACCGCCCCCGGAGGGGTAACGCCCTGGACCAACGGCTTCGCCGCAATGCACCACGCCGCCGTCTTCAGCAGCTTCGAAACCCAGATCCGCCGCACGGGATCTTCTTTTCGAAAAGAAACAGGAAGAAACAATTGTCAAAATTACATTCTAAAATCTGTGCCAATGTCCAAGCCATGGTACAATTAAGTCTGGAAGGAGTCCCGCGGGAGTATCTAAATTTTGTAAATTTGACAGTAGTTTCTTGTAATGCAACATTTCACGTTTAGTCATGGCTGTAATAATTGTATGCTTTACTTTTTGTGTAAGTACCACTAGCGTACACACACATTATATGTTCTGGTAAAACTCTCCAACCCACTCCAATGGAGAAGAAAAACCTCTATATTCAACGAGTAGATACCGAGACCCATCAAGAGTGATAGCAATGAAATCCGTCGGATCAGCTCAGGCGGCACGTACATACGTGTGTTGTGATATTTGGCTGGTTGCAGACACCGAGCTTCCGTCAACCTATAACGGTGGTCAAGTGATTGAAGGGCACGTACACGAAAGATGGGTTCTCTCCCCCTCCCCTCCCCGCTCCCTGCCCCCTTCCTCCCTCGGATCTGCTTCCTCTCTCTCCCTCCCGCCGTCCATCTCGTCTCCTGACTTGTCGGTAGTTCTCCCTGGCTCCTCGTCCTTGGTGGGCTGCTCGGGGGCGTCGCCGCTGCTTTCCGGATCTCGATTCTGGGCTCTGGGGGAGGAGGATGTGCTGTCCTCCGACTTGGAGGATGATGCTCCAGCCGCCGTGGTGTCGTCGTTGTCGATCTCTCGGGCGCCGACTCGGGCCCGTAAGTTTGCCCCGGGGGTTGGGGTAGACTTGTGGCGTCGCCGGATGGTTCTTCGAGGTGGCAGCGCGTCGGACGTCGCCGGCGCAAATCTGGTAGGCGCCCGCCCTGTCTCCTGCTCATGGCATTCTTGGATCTTCTCCCTCTGTCGCTGCGGTGTCTGACTCTGGCCTGGTATCCTCATCATTTGTTGCCCCTCCGCCCTCACCTCTTCGTTCTTGGCCATCGCCGGCGGCGGCTGCCGCGCCGGTGGGGTGGGTGGTGGATGTCGTGCAAACCCTAGATCCAGCTCGGGCGGTGGACGCCTTCGACCCACGGGGCCTAGTGGGCCTGTCTGTGCCTAGGACGGAACGGGCTGGGCCCATTGGGCCGCCCGTGCTTTCCTCGCTCGTGGCCTTTCCCCCTCTCCCCTCCATGGCCCCGGGGCAGATGGTTGTGGCCTCTGCCCCACCACGTCCCTCCCCCCCCGGCCCAGTTGTAGGATCCGGCCCAGTTGGGCCTGGCTAGTGCTGGCTATTTATGGGTCCGACGTGGATCCCTCCCCCCTTCCTAGGGTTTCCTGCTTCCGCCGCTGATATCCGCAAAGTGCGTCGTCCCACCCGTCATTTCCTCAGATCTGCCTCCCCCACTTCCCTCCTCCTGTCCTTCACGGAGATCCTTTCCATGGACAAATCTCGGGGCTCTTCTAGTGAGGCTATCTTGGGCAGCAAGCGCCGTCGCGAGGAGTCGCCGGGATCCGCGGTGGATCTGGCGTATGAGGCCGAGCTTCGGTCCAAGCTTGAGGCCGATCGCATGGCGCGCGAGGTGGGGCACGAGCGTGAGGCGTAGGCGGCTGGCCCGGAGTGGCTCCAGCACGATGAGAAGGCGCGGGCGATCACTGGATCTGGGGCGGCTTTGCCTGGGTCTTGTGGTGTGTCTGCGGCGGCTCCGGATCCGTGGGAGGTTGCTGCGGCTTCGACTGGTGGCGGTTCCTCCTCGTCCGTGCCGCGCCAGGCTTTGGCTCGGGGCCCGGTGGCTTCGCCGCAGCAACCTCCTCGGTCCTTTGCTGCTGGCGCCACTTCTCGTCCTCCCTGCGCTTCGGTTCTGGCTCCTCTTCTGCGCAGGCCCGGGATCGTCGCGGTCCGCCCTCTGGTCCGGGCTCTGCGTCCGCCGGCCTTGGGGATGGCCTTCTCCCTCCTCCCCCGCCACCCCCTCCACGTCATCATTCCGCGGCTCCGAACCCCTCCCCTCCCCTGACTTGCTTCGCTTGCCACCGCCCGGGTCATTTCCAGTCGAGATGCACCACCTTTCTGTTTGATCTGTCGCTTCGATGGACACTTGACTGTTGACTGTCGCGATCGCACCAAGCCTCCCTTCTTCGTGCACTTTGGGACCGGCCTCCCTGGTTGCTCGTTCTTTGCCCTTGATTCTGATGTGCCTGTGGCTGTGGCTGCTCCGTCGCTCTCTAATGCGGCCACCATCTCCGTCTGCGACCAAAAGATTTCTCCACAGACCTTGATGGAGGGTCTGCGGATCTAGGATGAAGGCGGTTGGGATTGGCAAATGCGCCAGCTTTTGGAGTACGAATTCGCGGTTTTTTTCCCCTCAAAGGAGTGTCTACGGATGATTTCGTCTTGCACAAGCTTCACCCTGCCTCTTAATCAATTGGTTGTATCTGTGAGGGAGGCCACTTGTGGTGCAAAAGCTGTTGGCCCCATGGCCAAGACCTGGGTCCTAGTTGATGATGTTCCAGTGGGTTTGCGGTAGGCGGAATTCATGATGGCTTTCGGTACTCTTATTGGTAAACCCGTGGGGGTTGATGCTGAATCTTTGGATAAAGTTTGTCCGGTGTGTCTCAGCATCTGGCGTGTCGATCCTGTTTGTGTGCGAGGATCTGTGGATGTGTTTCCGTCCTCTGAGGGTGTTCGACTGAGGGTTCGTGTCGAAGGTGCTGATGCTTTCCAGGCCCCTCCCCCGCCTCCTCCTTCCAACTCGGTTGATCCTGATGATGATAAGATGGGAGATGGATCAGCTGGTGGGCAGAACCCAAGTGGTGGTACCGATCCACGCTTCACCCAGTCTGAATGGGATGGGTTGGAACCTGAGGTTAAGGAGTTTTTCAAGGACAATGCACCGGTGGATAAGGCTCAGAAAGATACGGATGACAATGAGATGATGGATGAAGCCCCCCTCGGGAACCGTGTTAGCAAGGGCACCCCGATTTCTGCTGTCTGTTCCAACCTTCCTGTTCGCCTGCAGTCGCCGCCCTTCTCTGGGATTGTAGATCTTCCTGTGTCTCCCCCCGGTCCGTCGGGCCTGTATCTAAGAAGAAGAAGACCTCGGTCCGTAAGTTTTCTACTAAGAGCAGGGCTTCATCTGGTTCAAAACACTCCATGGCAGGCTTTGGCTAGACTTCTGGATAAGGATTTGGGAGCTGCTTCAAGTTCCGGTCAGGGTACCTCTTCGCCTGCTGCTTGCTCTCCGGTGCTGCGGTCGCCTGCGTCCACGGCGCGCAAGGGGCGTCGCGTGCGTGACTCAGGCATGTCGATGGCGGCGCGTGCGGAGAGGCGTGCGGTGGCCAGGGATCTTCCTGCTTCAGGTACTCCAGCCCACTCCCCCTCCCCCTTCTCCGATTCGTCTCGTTTTACCTGCTCTCTTGGATGATCACTTGCTTCATATTTATCGGACGTGGGTGTTTCTGTTGACCCTGGGTTTGGCTCTCCGTCTTAGTTTCTCTCTGTCATTAGGGCTAATGAGGTTGCCCAAACGGCGATTGCCAAGGCCAAGGAGGCCGCGACCTCTGCTGGCGATGTTGCTGCCCAGGGGCCGGTAGGGGATACTGGGGTGGCGGATGGTTGTGGCCAGCCGCCTCCCCCCTACCCAAGTCAAGAGGGGGCCGACCAAACGTTCTAAATCCTATTTAGCCCCTTGCAGGTCCAGTCTTCGCATTAAAAATATATCCTATAAATGAAAGCACTATTCTGGAACGTTAGAGGTTTCGCCGCTTGGGGGCGTCGAGACC
The DNA here is from genome assembly GCA_032464435.1 of Aegilops umbellulata. Classification (NCBI taxonomy): domain Eukaryota; kingdom Viridiplantae; phylum Streptophyta; class Magnoliopsida; order Poales; family Poaceae; genus Aegilops; species Aegilops umbellulata. The sequence continues at coordinate 125,114,535 of CP136058.1, forward strand.
AGATTCATGATTTGGTTTGCGGGGATAACATTGTTATTTTAGGCTTAGTGGAAACTTATAAATAATCCTTCTCTCCTTCTGAATTGTCTGCGGTTGCAAGCATGGACAGATTTTATTGGCATTTTCTTCCTGCCACGGGCCATTCTGGAGGTATTCTGATTGGGTCCAAACGGGTCGTGTTCGACTTTATTACTTTTGACCATGGAATTTTTTGGGCAAGTGTGGTGGTTCATCACCGATAGTTAAACACTTTATGGGAATGCCTACTAGTTTATGGGCCCGTTGACCATTCACTTACTTCCATTTTCCTTGATGAGCTTTATCATAAGATTGAATCTTGCAATTTACCTTTATTGATTGGTGGTGATTTCAATCTCTTGCGCACTCTGGCTGACAAGAATAATCTCAACTTCTCTTGGCCCCTTGCCGATGCCTTTAATGAGTTCATTAACAACTGTGCGATTCGTGAATTACCGAGGGTGGGGGCCCGGTTCACTTGGTCCAATCATCAGGCTAACCCTGTCCGGTCGGTGCTGGACCGGGTTTTTGTCTGTGATAGATGGGACTCCCTTTTCCCTCGGGCCTCATTGAAGGCCAGACCTACGGTTGGGTCTGATCATGTCCCCTTGGTGGTGGACGTGGGCCTTAATCATATTTTAACCTCTACCCGTTTTCAGTTCGATGCCTCATGGCTCCTTGTGGATGGGTTTACTGATATGTTGGCCACCAAAATTTATACTTTTCTTAACACTCCCCACCGATCCTTTCGCCCTGTGGACGATTGGCACAAATGCTCATATGAGCTGCGCAAATTCTTAAGAGGTTGGTCCTGTAACAGGGCTGCTGAGCAACGTAAAGAGAAAGATAACCTTGAATCTCAGCTCCGGGCCTTGGATCACTCTGCGGATGTATCTAGAGTTTTCTGCTTCTCAATGGTCTGCGCGTTATTCTTTGGCTCTCTTAACTGGACCTTGTAGGGTGATGCTATGATGGCCTACTTCTTTGCGATTGCCAATGGTAGGAGACGGAGGTGCTTCATTGATAGCCTGATCATTGATGGTGCTAGAACTACGGATCAATCTCTTATCATGAATCATATAGTGGCCTTTTTCTCTTCTCTTCTTGGGGCCAAACCCGACCCTGGCCTTTCCCTCTCTTCTACCTTTTGGGATACTGACAATAAGATTTCCCCCGCTGAAAACGCGGATTTACTGGTTCCCCTATCTGATGAGGAAATTTGGAATGTGATTAACTCGACCAATTTAAGCGCTGCCTCGGGGTTCTGTCTGGGGACGGTGGACATTTCTCGACTTAACTATGCGCTCATTACCCTCATTCCTAAAGTCAAAGGTGCTGATTTGATCTTCACAATTTCGGCCTATCGCTCTCATTAATAATTTTGCTAAATTTCCTGCTAAAGGGTTTGCGACTCGTCTTTCTCCCATTGCTCATCGTACCAACAGCCCCTTTCAATCTGCGTTTATTAAAGGTCATTTCATACTGGATGGGATCCTGTGTTTACATGAAATAGTGCATGACCTCCAAATTCGTAAGTCTAAAGCCGTGATCCTAAAGCTTGATTTTGAGAAGGCCTATGACTCGGTGAGCTGGCCTTTTTTGAGAAAGGTTCTCCTGGCTAAAGGTTTCGATGGTGCCTTTGTCCACAAAATCATGCAAATGGTCTCGGGGGGCCATACTGCCATTTTTGCGAATGGCCAAGTTAGTAAGTTTTTTGTCAATGGTAGGGGCCTAAGACAAGGGGATCCTACTTCTCCCATCCTGTTTAACTTCGTAGCGGACGCCTTATCACGTATTCTCTCCAAAGCAGCTAACCACAGGCATATCTCTCCGGTCATCTCCCACCTTATCCCTGAAGGGGTCACTCACTTACAGTACGCGGATGATGATGACCCACAAGTATAGGGTATCTATCGTAGTCCTTTCGATAAGTAAGAGTGTCGAACCCAACGAGGAGCAGAAGGAAATGATAAGCGGTTTTCAGCAAGGTATTCTCTGCAAGTACTGAAATAAGTGGTAACAGATAGTTTTGTGATAGGATAATTTGTAACGAGCAACAAGTAACAAAAGTAAATAAGGTGCAGCAAGGTGGCCCAATCCTTTTTGTAGCAAAGGACAAGCCGGAACAAACTCTTATATAAGGAAAAGCGCTCCCGAGGACACATGGGAATATCGTCAAGCTAGTTTTCATCACATTCATATGATTCGCGTTCGGTACTTTGATAATTTGATATGTGGGTGGACCGGTGCTTGGGTGCTGTTCTTACTTGAACAAGCATCCCACTTATGATTAACCTCTATTGCAAGCATCCGCAACTACAACAAAAGTATTAAGGTAAACCTAACCATAGCATGAAACATATGGATCCAAATCAGCCCCTTACGAAGCAATGCATAAACTAGGGTTTAAGCTTCTGTCACTCTAGCAACCCATCATCTACTTATTACTTCCCAATGCCTTCCTCTAGGCCCAAATAATGGTGAAGTGTTATGTAGTCGACGTTCACATAACACCACTAGAGGCTAGATAACATACATCTCATCAAAATATCGAACGAATACCAAATTCACATGACTACTAATAGCAAGACTTCTCCCTTGTCCTCAGGAACAAACGTAACTACTCACAAAGCATATTCATGTTCATAATCAGAGGGGTAATAATATGCATAAAGGATTTGAACATATGATCTTCCACCAAATAAACCAACTAGCATCAACTACAAGGAGTAATCAACACTACTAGCAACCTACCAGCACCAATCCCGGACTTGGAGACAAGAATTGGATACAAGAGATGAACTAGGGTTTGGAGATGAGATGGTGCTGGTGAAGATGTTGATGGAGATTGCCCTATCCCGATGAGAGGAGCGTTGGTGATGACGATGGCGATGCTTTCCCCCTCCCGGAGGGAAGTATCCCCGACAGAACAGCTCTGCCGGAGCTCTAGATTGGTTCTACCAAGGTTCCGCCTCGTGGCAGCGGAGTCTCGTCCCGAAAGGTTGGTCCTTTATTTTTTTCTCGACGAAAGACTTCATATAGCAGAAGATGGGCGTCGGAGAGCCACCAGGGGGCCCACGAGGTAGGGGGGCGCGCCCTAGGGGGTGCGCCCCCCACCCTCATGGACAGGGTGTGGGCCCCCTGGCCTTCATCTTCCGCAGGTATTTTTCATTATTTATTTTAAGGTATTTCATGGAGTTTCAGGACTTTTGGAGTTGCGCAGAATAGGTCTATAATATTTGCTCCTCTTCCAGCCCAGAATTCCAGCTGCCGGCATTCTCCCTCCTTATGTAAACCTTGTGAAATAAGAGAGAATAGCCATAAGTATTGTGACATAAAGTGAAGTAACAGCCCATAATGCGATAAATGTCGATATAAAAGAATGATGCAAAATGGACATATCAACTCCCCCAAGCTTAGACCTCGCTTGTCCTCAAGCGAAAAGCCGATAACCATAAATATGTCCCCATGTTTAGAGGTAGAGGCGTCGATAAAAATAAAATATGATTATTCTCATAACAGCAACATATATAGATATTGTCATATGATTACTTATGTTCAAGTGATGATCAATTCACAATGCAAAACTATGAATCAGAAACCTTATTGAGAACCAACAAATTATAACCTCAGTCATTGAAGCAATTGCAATTTATCATAACATCGGAAAGAGTCTATGTCAGAGCTAAAAAGCAAGTCCACATACTCAATCATCATCTAGTCCTTTATAATTGCTAACACTCACGCAATACTTGTGGTTACGAAGTTTTAATCGGACACAGAGAAAGATAGGGGCTTATAGTTTTGCCCCACAACCTTTTACCTCAAGGATAATGTCAACAATAATCACTCATGCTCCCCTACATCCAATTTTATATATATATATATATATATATATATATATATATATATATATATATATATATATATATCATGTTCTTTCCAACATGCTGTGCTTGCCAAAGGATAAAATGAAAAAGGAAAGGTGAAGATCACCATGACTCTTGCATAAGGTAGAAGAAAATAATAAAAGATAGGCCCTTCGCAGAGGGACGCAGAGGTTGCCATGCGCTTTTATGGTTGGATGCACAAAATCTCAATGCGAAAGAACGTCACTTTATATTGCCCCTTGTGATATGAACCTTTATTATGCAGTCCGTCGCTTTTATTACTTCCACATCACAAGATCGTATAAGGCTTATTTCTCCCACACCAATCAATCATACATATTTAGAGCATTTTTTATTGCTTTGCACCGATGACAACTTACTTGAAGGATCTTACTCAAGCCATAGGTAGATATGGTGGACTCTCATGGCAAAACTGGTTTAAGAGTATTTGGAAGCACAAGTAGTATCTCTACTTGGTGCCGAGAATTTGGCTAGCATGAGGGGGAAAGGCAAGCTCAACATGTCAGGGAATCCATGACAACATACTTTATCTCAGATATAAGAAAACATAACTCATCATGTTGTCTTCCTTGTCCAACATCAACTCTTTAGCATGTTATATTTTAATGAGTGCTCCCAATCATAAAGGATGTCAATGATAATATATCTATATGTGAAACCTCTCTTTCCTTATTACTTCCTATTAATGACCAAAGCTATGTCTGCCAACTCCCAACAACTTTTAATCATCATACTCTTTCTATGTGAAGTCATTACTTTCGATAAGATCAATATGAACTTTTGTTTCTTTTTATTCTTTTTCTGCTTTTCTTTTATTCACTCAAGATCATGGCAAAATAATCAAGCCCTTGACTCAACACTAATCTTTATTTTATATAGCTCACGGACTCGATTACATAGAGAGATCATATAGCAAAACTCAAAACTAGATCATGCCATAAACTTTATTCTACAAGATCAACATACTACTAATAGGATCGAACTAAGAAAAACGGTAAAGATAAGAGTGTGATGGTGATACGATACCGGGGCACCTCCCCCAAGCTTGGCAGTTGCCAAGGGGAGTGCCCATACCCATGTGATTATGTCTCCTTTGTTGGCGAAGAAGGTGGAGGTGTTGTTGATGATGCGGGCTTGTCGTCCACCTTCCATGGCATAGGCTCACCATCATAAAAGGACGATCGAGTCTCCGGAATCCTCAAATCTACAGCCAAACTCATCCTTTTGAATCTATATTCATACTCACAGTTTTGATTTTGCAGGTCATAGATTTGGGCTTGGAGGTGCTCGATCTTCTCATGTAGCTTGAAGATGGCCTCCTCGGTGTTCTTGGAATCTGGCTCGTAGTTGTTGATGAACTCCACGAGCATCGTGTGGCTAGCGTTGATTCCACGCTCCACCATCCCCTGGCACTTGAAAACTTGTTGCTCCATTGCTTCGAGCCTCGCCTCCACGCTTCCGGTTCCCTGTGGTCCCTCAGCATCGCGGATGTGCAACAACCCATCACGCATCTCAATGGTTTGAGGGTGTCGCAGCACCTCCGCGAGGTAAGGGTTGATTACCTTCTCGAAGAACTTGTCCTTGGAAGCACTTGGGGACGTCATGATGATCTAGATCTGTCAGAAAAACAGCTCGAAACAAGAACAGAGGAGATTTGTGTGATACGGGAGTCAAAACCTACGGGAGAATATATAGTGAATTTTTACTGACCAAAATACGTAACGTGCAAGAAAACGGAGTCCGGAAGGCACACGAGGTACTCACGAGGTAGGGGGGCGCGCCCACCACCCTCGTGGGGCCCTCGTGTCCTTCCCGGATTGCTACTTATTTTTCTATTTTTCTAAATATTCCAAAACAGAGAAATATTGCCTTAAAAATTGTTTTGGAGTCGGTTTACTTACCGTACCACATACCTATTCCTTTTCGGAGTCTGAAACGGTCTGGAAAGTGTCTCTTATGTATTCCTCCGGGGTTACGGTTTCAATAATATTGGTTTCAACATTTATGGGATTACCTGAGATATAATTTTTGATTCTTTGACCGTTTACCACCTTCGGATTTGTGCCTTCGAAGTTGTTGATTTTTATGGCACCGGAACGATAGACCTCCTCAATAACATAGGGGCCTTCCCATTTAGAGAGAAGTTTTCCTGCAAAAAATCTTAAACGAGAGTTGTATAGCAATACATATCACCTACGTTAAACTCACGCTTTTGTATCCTTTTGTCATGCCATCTTTTAACTTTTTCTTTAAACAACATGGCATTTTCATAAGCTTGGGTTCTCCATTCATCAAATGAGCTAATATCAAATAACCTCTTCTCACCGTCAAGTTTGAAATCATAGTTGAGCTCTTTAATAGCCCAATATGCCTTATGTTCTAGTTTGAGAGGTAAGTGACATGCTTTTCCATAAACCATTTTATACGGAGACATACCAATAGGATTTTTATATGCAGTTCTATATGCCCATAATGCATCATCAAGTTTCTTGGACCGATTCTTTCTAGACCTATTGACAGTCTTTTGCAAAATTAATTTGAGCTCTCTGTTACTCAATTCTACTTGACCACTAGACTGAGGATGATAAGGAGATGCAATTCTATGATTAACATCATACTTAGCAAGCATTTTACGGAAAGCACCATGAATAAAATGTGAACCACCATCAGTCATTAAATATCTAGGGACTCCAAACCTCGGAAAAATAACTTCCTTAAGCATTTTAATAGAAGTGTTATGATCAGCACTACTAGTTGGAATAGCTTCTACCCACTTAGTAACGTAATCAACAACAACTAAAATATGTGTATATCCATTAGAGGCAGGAAAAGGTCCCATATAATCAAAGCCCCAAACATCGAATGGTTCAATAGCAAGTGAATAATTCATAGGCATTTCTTGACGTCTACTAATATTACCAATTCTTTGGCATGCATCGCAAGACAAGACAAACTTACGGGCATCCTTGAAGAGAGTAGGCCAATAAAACCGGATTGCAATACCTTATGTGCAGCTCTATCTCCAGCGTGGTGTCCTCCATAAGCTTCGGAGTGGCACTTGTGTAGGATCTGTTCCTGTTCATGCTCAGGTACACAACGTCTAATAACACCATCTACTCCTTCTTTATAAAGATGTGGGTCATCCCAAAAGTAATGTCTCAAATCATAGAAAAACTTTCTCTTTTGTTGGTATGTGAAGCTAGGTGGTATGAATTTAGCAACAATGTAATTAGCATAATCAGCATACCATGGAGTACCACGAGAAGTACTTATAACATTTAATTGTTCATCAAGAAAGCTATCATCAATAGGTAGTGGGTCATCAAGAACATTCTCTAACCTAGATAAGTTGTCTACAACGGGGTTCTCAGCTCCTTTTCTATCAACAATATGCAAATCAAATTCTTGTAGCAAGAGAACCCATCTAATAAGTCTAGGTTTAGCATCTTTCTTTTCCATAAGATATTTAATAGCAGCATGATCAGTGTGAATAGTTACTTTAGAATCAACAATACAGGGTCTGAACTTATCACAAGCAAATACAACTGCTAAAAGCTCTTTTTCAGTAGTAGCATAATTTCTTTGAGCATTGTCTAGAGTCTTACTAGCATAATGGATAACATTTAATTTCTTATCAACTCTTTGCCCTAGAACAACACCTACAACATAATCACTAGCATCACACATAATTTCAAAGGGTAAGTTCCAATCAGGTGGCTGAACAACAGGTGCAGAGACTAATGCTTTCTTAAGTATTTCAAATGCTTCTACACAATCATCATCAAAGAGAAATGGTATATCTTTTTGCAATAAATTAGTCAGAGGCCGAGAAATTTTTGAGAAGTCCTTAATGAACCTCATATAAAATCCGGCATGACCAAGGAAACTTCTTATACCTTTGATGTCCTTTGGACATGGCATCTTTTCAATTGCATCAACCTTGGCTTTATCAACTTCAATACCTCTTTCAGAAACTTTATGCCCCAAGACAATACCTTCATTAACCATAAAGTGGCACTTTTCCCAATTCAAGACAAGATTAGTTTCTTCACATCTCTGCAAAACTCGATCAAGATAGCTCAAGAAATCATCAAAAGAGGATCCATAGACGGAAAAGTCGTCCATGAAAACCTCACAAGTCTTTTCACAAAAGTCAGAGAATATAGCCATCATGCATCTTTGAAAGGTAGCAGGTGCATTACATAAACCAAAAGGCATACGTCTATAGCAAAAGTACCAAAAGGGCATGTAAAAGTAGTATTTGATTGATCTTTAGCCGACACAGGTATTTGAGAGAAACGAGAATAACCATCTAGAAAACAATAGTGTGTATGTTTGCATAATCTTTCTAGCATTTGATCAATAAAAGGTAAGGGGTAATGATCTTTCTTAGTTGCCTTATTTAATTTGCGGAAATCAATTACCATCCTATAACCTGTAATAATTCTTTGTGGGATCAATTCATCCTTATCATTAGGAACAACAGTAATACCTCCCTTCTTAGGGACACAATGGACAAGACTTACCCACTGTATCAGCAACGGGATAAATTATACCTGCCTCCAGAAGCTTGAGTATTTCTTTTCTTACCACTTCTTTCATTTTAGGATTCATTTGTCATTGAGGATCACGAACTGGTTTGGTATCTGCTTCCAAATTTGTTTTTTGTTGACATAGAGTGGGACTAATGCCCTTAAGATCATCAAGAGTATATCCAATAGCAGCACGATGCTTCTTCAGAGTTTTCAATAATCTTTCTTCTTCATGCTCTAAAAGGTTAGCACTAATAATAATAGGATATATCTTCTTTTCATCTAGATAAGCATATTTAAGATTATCAGACAACGGTTTAAGCTCAAACACAGGATCACCCTTGGGTGGAGGAGGATCCCCTAGGATTTCAACAGGCAAATTGTGTTTCAGAATAGGTTCATGTTTAAAAAATACTTCATCTATTTCCCTTCTTTTATTCATGAACATATCATTTTCATGGTCTAGCAAATAATGTTCTAAAGGATCACTGGGAGGTATGGCAATAGAAGCAAGACCAATAATTTCATCCTTACTAGGCAATTCTTCCTCACGATGTTATTTAATGAATTTACAGAAATTAAACTCATGAATCATATCATCCAAGCCAATAGTAACAACATTCTTTTCGCAATCTATCCTAGCATTAACAGTGTTCAAGAAGGGTCTACCAAATATAATGGGGCAAAAGCTATCTTGTGGAGAACTGAGAACAAGAAAATCAGCAGGATATTTAGTTTTCCCACACAAGACTTCAAGATCTCTAACAATTCCCACTGGTGATATAGTATCCCTATTGGCAAGTTTAATTGTGACATCAATACCTTCTAACTCAGCAGGTGCAATTTCATGCTTAATTTCTTCGTATAAAGTATGCGGTATAACACTAGCACTAGTGTCACGCCCTCGATGCGGCTATATCTCCCACGTGTCGAAGCACGACTTAGAGGCATAACCGCATTGAAAGCAATGTCGCAAGTGAGGTAATCTTCACACAACCCATGTAATACATAAGGGGAAAGAGATACATAGTTGGCTTACAATCGCCACTTCACACAAATACATAATGAAACATTACATCATACAGTTACAATCAGGGCCCGACTACGGAGCCAAAATAAAAGAAGAAACCCCAAAAGCGACAAAGGTCCCCGATCGACCCCAACTGGGCTCCACTACTGATCGACTAGAACGAAACAACATAAAGGACAAGATCTTCATCGAACTCCTCCTTGAGCTCGGGTGCGTCACCTGCACGGATTCGTCGGCACCTGCAAACTGGTTTTGGAAGTATCTGGTGAGTCACGGGGACTCAGCAATCTCACACCCGCGAGATCAAGACTATTTAAGCTTATAGGTAGGACAGGGTAGTGAGGTGGAGCTGCGGCAGCGACTAGCATATATGGTGGCTAACATACGCAAATGAGAGCGAGAAGAGAAGGAAAAAGCACGGTCGAACAACTATGATCAATAAGTGATCCTAAACTATTTACGTCAGACATAACTCCAACAACCGTGTTCACTTCCCGGACCCCGCCGAGAAGAGACCATCACGGTTACACACGCGGTTGGTGTATTTTAGTTACGATCAACTTCGGGTTTTCTACAACCGGACATTAACAAATTCCCATCTGCCACATAAACGTGGGCACGGCTTTCGAAAGTTCAAACCCTGCAGGGGTGTCCCAACTTAGCCCATGATAAGCTCTCGCAATCAACGAAGGATATTCCTTCTCCCGGGAAGACCCGATCAGTCTCGGAATCCCGGCTACAAGACATTTCGACAGTAATAAAACAAGTCCAGCAAAACCGCCCGATGCGCCGACATCCTGATAGGAGCTGCACATATCTCGTTCTTAGGGCAACACCGGATAAGCGAAGCGTACATGTACCAACATAACCCAAGTTGCCAAGGGACGGTCCCGCACGGTGCTCTAGTTTGGACCAACACTTAGACAAGCATTGGCCCGGGGGGCTAAATAAAGATGACCCTCGGGCTGATCAAACCCAAGGGAAAGGGATAGGTGGTAGGCAAATGGTAAAACCAAGGTTGGGCCTTGCTGGAAGAGTCTTATTCAAAGCAAACTGTCGAGGGGCTCCCATAAATCACCCGACCGCGTTAGGGACGCAAAATCCGGGAACATAACACCGATATGACGGAAACTAGGGCGGCAAGAGTGGAACAAAACACCAGGCATAAGGCCGAGCCTTCCACCCTTTACCAAGTATATAGATGCATTAATTAAATAAGATATATTGTGATATCCCAACAAGTAAACATGTTCCAAGAAGGAACAACAAATCCATGTTCCAACAAGGAACAAACTTCATCTTCACCTGCAACTAACAACGCTATAAGAGGGGCTGAGCAAAGCGGTAACATAGCCAAACAACGGTTTGCTAGGACAAGGTGGGTTAGTGGCTTGGTTTAACAATATGGGAGGCATGATAAGCAAGTGGTAGGTTTCGCAGCATAGGCATAGCAAAAGAGCGAGCAACTAGCAAGCAAAGATAGAAGTGATTTCGAGGGTATGGTCATCTTGCCTGAGATCCCGCAAGGAAGAAGAACGAGTCCATGAAGAAGACAAGCGGACGTAGACGAACGAATCCTCACAACTCCAGAACGAAACCGAAGCTAACGCGAGAAACAACCCGGAAACAAACAAACAACATAGTAAAACAACTATCACATAAACATGGCATGATATGCGAGATGTGGTATGCAATGCATATGCATGCTCCGGAAGGAAAAAGGAAGAACAAGGCATAATCTTGGAAAACCAAGTATGCCACTGGAAAGATGAGGTGATTTCGGTTGAAATCGATATAAAGATCACCGGAATCGGATGCACGGTTTGCAAATGGCAAGCAAAACAAGAATGACAAGAATCTGCCATTAACAGCATGATGCTACTTAGCAAGCAACAAGAAATTAAGCTACTGCACCCAAACATATCAACAAAGCATATGACAGTGATCTACTCAAGATTCTTGACAAAAGATGAACACTTAGATACGGCTAAATCACACCACAACAGGTTCAAACAAGCATGACAAAAGTGCAAAAGATAACAGGTTCACAGACTTAGTGAAAATAACAACATGCCAGAAATTAACATCAGGATGTCATGTTTAGAGAAATGAAACAACATGCTATAGGAACAGGACATAGCAAAATAAGGCATGGCACGAATCTAATCAAAGCACTTAACAAAAGTCCCTTACTGACCATAAGCCAAAAAGGAATAGAAAATATAATAACACCCAGATCAATTAAGCAAGTTTCGTTACAGGTTTCAGACTTGGCAGAAAACTGGACATGTCAAAAACAGATAACAAGTAGGCATGTTTACGAGCTCTATGCACTCACTACAGAGCATTGCATGATAAACTAAGCATACATACATCAATAAGACATGTCATAGAAGCTATACATGGCAAGAACAACATCATAGCATGCAAGGATCAACTACAACAAGCTTGGCAAAATCGAATAACATGTAAACAATCTGCCAGCAACATTTTATAGCAAAAGTAGAGCTCGATCGACTCAAGCTATGGCACTCCATAAATACAAACAAAGGCATGGATGGATAGAGCAAATCCATATTCTCAAAACACTCTTACTGGTTATGCTCAAAAGAGGCATAGATCTCTCTGAAACAACATGAACACATGGCATAAAAATAACAGCAGGCAGGGACTTAGTGAAATTACTAAGTCTCTGAAATCAGCAACATTAAGTACCCTAGTTTGCATGCTTGTTCTAGTCACCACATAGATCACAAAAATACATGGCATAAATCCCTGGAATGTTAACATGGCATATTACAAAACACATGTAGGACTCAACTCCATAGGATGCACACATCCATCATGGCAAAAATGATAAAAGTGCATGTTGTGATAAGAATCAGAAACTAACATCACATAGCCCTCTTCTAACAGCATTCGGGCATCAAGATGAGCTCAAATGAAAATTATGCAATGAGATGAAATGATGTACTCGTCGAGGCTAACAATTTGATATGCTATACGCCCAAAACGGAGTTACAGATGCGGAGTTATGATGCGATGAACATGGCACGAAAATATTACAGAAGAGGACTTAGAGAGAAAAACGACCTCGAGGGGGAGGAAGTCAACGGCGGCGGATCTCGCCGGAATCTCGCCGGAGATGAGGGAGAAGGCCGAGGAAGGACGGATCTGGGGCTCCTCCGGCCGGATCTCGCCGGATCCGGTCCGGGGCGAGGCGGAGGAGGCGGCGGCGCGGCGCGGCGCGGGGATGGAGCCCGGCGAGGTGGAGGCGGAGGGCGGCGGCGCATGCGGCGCTTGGCGGCGGCGAGGAGCGGCGATGGCGCGGCGACGGGCGGCGGGGCGCGGCTCAGGGCGGCGAGCTCGGGCCTCGGGCGGTGAGGCGCGGGCCTCCGCGCGGGCGAGCGGCGGCGGCGGGCGGGCCGCGCGGGCCCAACTTGGGCCCCGCGGGCTGGCGGCACGGACGAGAGAGAGACGGGGCGTGGTGGCAGCGCCGGATTGGCTGAGAGTGGAGGCGGGGTGACGTGGCGTGCTCCCATTGGCCCGGGTGAGGTGGCGGTGGGCGGTGGACGCGTTCGGCGAGGGAGCGGACACGTCCGGCGGCGGAGTGGGAAGTTTGCTAGGGTTTCATCTGCCCGAAAATCCGGGGAGGGACACATATTTATAGGTAGAGGGGGCTAGGAAGCTCCAAATGGAGTGCGGTTTTCGGCCACGCGATCGTGATCGAACGACCGAGATGATGGAAGGGACTTAGATGGGTTTTGGGCCACTTAGAAAGGGGTGTTGGGCTGCACCAAAAGAGGCCTTTGCGGTTACCCGGTTAACCGTTGGAGTATCAAATGACCTCGATTGACCCGAAACTTGACAGGCAGTCTATCGGTGCTATACCAAGGCCGCTTGGCAAACCTCGGTACATTCTGAGAAAGTTTAATACCCGCTCACGAAAAAAGGTAAAAGGGGACGCCGGGGGACACAGGAGCGCCGGATTGCAAAACGGACAACGGGGAAAAAGCTCGGATGCATAAGACGAATACGTATGCGAATGCGATGCACATGATGACATGATATGAAATGCAGATGATGACATGGCAAAGTGCAACACGCAAGCACATGACATGGCAACGACGGCGAATAACTGACAGACACCTGGCGCATCAAACCCGGGGAGTTACAACTAGCACCCATGTCACATAAGCCATGATAACAATGATCTCCTATTTTAACAGAAATAACAGGCACACCTACCACAGGTCTATGTTTATCTTTAGCACAAGGTTTAGCAATTCTAGCAGTTTCACCGTTAAACTGAATAACATGCCCATCGATATTATCAGACAATAGATCTTTAACAATAGCAATATTGGGTTCTACTTTAACTTGTTCAGAAGGTATATAAGTTCTAATATTGCTTTTACGAACAACAGTTGAAGCTTTAGCATGATCCTTTATTCTAACAGGGAAAGGTGGTTTCTCAACATAAGAAGTAGGAACAATAGGATCATTATAAGTGACAGTCTTTTCTTCCACTTTAATAGGTGCAGCTACTTTTACTTCTATGGGAGGATGATATTTAAACCACTTCTCCTTGGGGAGATCAACATAAGTTGCAAAGGATTCACAGAAAGAAGCTACTATCTAAGAGTCAAGTCCATATTTAGTGCTAAACTTACGAAAAATATCGGTATCCATAAAAGATTTAACACAATCAAACTTAGGTGTCATACCTGACTCCTTACCTTCGTCGAGGTCCCAATCTTCAGAGTTGCGTTTAATTATATCCAATAAGTCCCATTAAATTCAATAGTCTTCATCATAAAACAACCAAAACAAGAAGTATCGAGCATGGTTTGATTATTATGAGAAAGCCGAGCATAAAAACTTTGAATAATTATTTCTCTCGGGAGCTCATGATTGGGGCATGAATATAACATTGATTTAAGCCTCCCCCAAGCTTGAGCGATACTTTCTCTTTCGCGAGGCCAAAAATTATATATATAATTGCGATCACGATGAACAAGATGCATAGGGTAATACTTTTGATGAAATTCCAATTTCAATCTTTTATAGTTCCATAATCTCATATCATCACATAGCCTATACCATGTCAATGCATCTCCCTTCAAACATAAAGGGAAGACCTTCTTCTTAGCAACATCATCGGATATACCTGCAAGCTTAAATAATCCACAAACTTCGTCTACATATCTTAAGTGCTCATCAGGATGCTTGGTTCCATCTCCTGTAAAAGGATTAGCTAGCATTTTTTCCATCATACCCGAAGGAAATTCAAAAGGAGTTTCATTTTCAATAGGTTCAATAGGTTGAGGAGCAACTCTTTGCTCTACTGGACGGGGTGAAGATACCCCGAACAAGCCCCTCAGAGGATTACTTTCCATAGTAACAAGTGACAGTAAATTTCAGCACACTATATAAATTTTTCCTTACCAAGTTCCACCTACCAAAGGCGCTTCACTCCCCAGCAACGGCACCAGAAAAGAGTCTTGATGACCCACAAGTATAGGGGATCTATCGTAGTCCTTTAGAGTGTCGAACCCAACGAGGAGCAGAAGGTAATGATAAGCGGTTTTCAGCAAGGTATTCTCTGCAAGTACTGAAATAAGTGGTAACAGATAGTTTTGTGATAGGATAATTTGTAATGAGCAACAAGTAACAAAAGTAAATAAGGTGCAGCAAGGTGGCCCAATCCCTTTTGTAGCAAAGGACAAGCCAGAACAAACTCTTATATAAGGAAAAGCGCTCCCGAGGACACATGGGAATATCGTCAAGCTAGTTTTCATCACATTCATATGATTCACGTTCGGTACTTTGATAATTTGATATGTGGGTGGATCGGTGCTTGGGTGCCGTTCTTACTTTAACAAGCATCCCACTTATGATTAACCTCTACTGCAAGCATCCGCAACTACAACAAATGTATTAAGGTAAACCTAACCATAACATGAAACATATGGATCCAAATCAGCCCCTTATGAAGCAACACATAAACTAGGGTTTAAGCTTCTGTCACTCTAGCAACCCATCATCTACTTATTACTTCCCAATGCCTTCCTCTAGGCCCAAATAATGGTGAAGTGTTATGTAGTCGACGTTCACATAACACCACTAGAGGCTAGATAACATACATCTCATCAAAATATCAAACGAATACCAAATTCACATGACTACTAATAGCAAGACTTCTCCCTTGTCCTCAGGAACAAAGGTAACTACTCACAAAGCATATTCATGTTCATAATCAGAGGGGTAATAATATGCATAAAGGATTTGAACATATGATCTTCCACCAAATAAACCAACTAGCATCAACTACAAGGAGTAATCTGTTGGAAATATGCCCTAGAGGCAATAATAAAAGCATTATTATTATATTTCCTTGTTCATGATAATTGTCTTTATTCGTGCTATAATTGTGTTATCCGGAAATCGTAATACATGTGTGAATAACAAACAACAATATGTCCCTAGTGAGCCTCTAGTTGACTAGCCCGTTGATCGACAGATAGTCATGGTTTCCTGACTATGGACATTGGATGTCATCGATAACGGGATCACATCATTAGGAGAATGATGTGATGGACAAGACCCAATCCTAAACATAGCATAAGATCGCATAGTTCGTTTGCTAGAGTTTTCCAATGTCAAGTATCCTTTCCTTAGACCATGAGATCGTGTAACTCCCGGATACCGTAGGAGTGCTTTGGGTGTGCCAAACGTCACAACGTAACTGGGTGACTATAAAGGTATACTACTGGTATCTCTGAAAGTGTCTGTTGGGTTGACATGGATCGAGACTGGGATTTGTCACTCCGCTTGACGGAGAGGTATCACCGGGCCCTCTCGGTAATGCATCATCACAATGAGCTCAATGTGATCAAAGTGTTTGATCACGGGATCATGCATTACGGTACGAGAAAAGTGACTTGCCGGTAACGAGATTGAACGAGGTATTGGGATACCGACGATCGAATCTCGGGCAAGTAAAATACCGATTGACAAAGGGAATCGTATACGGGATTAATTGAATCCTCGACATCGTGGTTCATCCGATGAGATCATCGTGGAGCATGTGGGAGCCAACATGGGTATCCAGATCCCACTGTTGGTTATTGCCCGAGAGTCGTCTCGGTCATGTCTGCATGTCTCCCGAACCCGTAGGGTCTACACACTTAAGGTTCGGTAACGCTAGGGTTGTGAAGATATGTATATGCAGTAACCCGAATGTTGTTCGGAGTCCCGGATGAGATCCCGGACGTCACGAGGAGTTTCGGAATGGTCCGGAGGTAAAGATTTATATATGGAAAGTCGTCATACGGACATCGGGACAAGTTTCGGGGTTATCGGTATTGTACCGGGACCACCGGAGGGTCCCGGGGGGTCCACCGGGTGGGGCCACTTATCCCGGAGGGCCCCATGGGCTGTATGAGGGAGGGAACCAGCCCAAAGTGGGCTGGTGCGCCTCCCCCCCAAGGGCCCATGCGCCTAGGGTTGGGGGGGAACCCTAAAGGGGGCGCCCCCTTGCTTGGGGGGCAAGTCCCCCTCCCTGGCCGCCGCCCCCCCTAGGAGATTCCATCTCCTAGGGCCGGCGCCCCCCAAGGGGTTATATAAAGGGGGGAGGGGAGGGGGGCTGTACACCTTTTCCCCTGCGCCTCCCTCTCCCTCTCCAACACCTCATCCTCCTCCGTAAGAGCTCGGCGAAGCCCTATCGGAGTACTGCGGCTCCACCATCACCACGCCGTCGTGCTGCTGCTGGAGTCTTCTTCCCCAACCTCTCCTTTGCCTTGCTGGATCAAGAAGAAGGAGACGTTACGCTGACCGTACGTGTGTTGAACGCGGAGGTGCCGTGCTTTCGGTGCTAGGATCTCCGGTGATTTGGATCACGGTGTGTACGACTACTTCATCCCCATTCGTTGAACGCTTCCGCTCGCGATCTACAAAGTGGTATGTAGATGCAATCTCTCTCTCCCATGACTCGTTGCTAGATGAACTCATAGATGGATCTTGGTGAAACCGTAGGAAAAATTTTAATTTTCTGCAACGTTCCCCAACAGTGGCATGATGAGCTAGGTCTATGCTTAGTTCTCTATTGCACGAGTAGAACACAATTTGTTGTGGGCGTAGATGTTGTCAACTTTTCTTGCCACTACTAGTCTTATCTTGCTTCAGCGGTATTGTGGGATGAAGCGGCCCGGACCAACCTTACACGTACGCTTACGTGAGACCGGTTCCACCGACTAACATGCACTAGTTGCATAAGGTGGCTGGCGGGTGTCTGTCTCTCCCACTTTAGTTGGAGCGGATTCGATGAAAAGGGTCCTTATGAAGGGTAAATAGAAGTTGACAAATCACGTTGTGGTTTTCACGTAGGTAAGAAAACGTTCTTGCTAGAACCCTAATTCAGCCACGTAAAACTTGCAACAACAATTAGAGGACGTCTAACTTGTTTTTGCAGCAAGTGCTTTGTGATATGATATGGCCAAAGTTGTGATGAATGATGAATGATCTATATGTGATGTATGAGATGTTCATGCTATTGTAATAGGAATCACGACTTGCATGTCGATGAGTATGACAACCGGCAGGAGCCATAGGAGTTGTCTTTATTTTTGTATGACCTGCGTGTCATTGAGAAACGCCATGTAAATTACTTTACTTTATTGCTAAACGCGTTAGCCATAGTAGTAGAAGTAATAGTTGGCGAGCAACTTCATGGAGACACGATGATGAAGATCATGATGATGAAGATCATGGTGTCAAGCCGGTGACAAGATGATCATGGAGCCCCAAGATGGAGATCGAAGGAGCTATGTGATATTGGCCATATCATGTCACGTTTATTATTTGATTGCATGTGATGTTTATCATCTTTTGCATCTTGTTTACTTAGAACGACGGTAGTAAATAAGATGATCCCTCATACTAATTTCAAGAAAGTGTTCCCCCTAACTGTGCACCGTTGCGACAGTTCGTTGTTTCGAAGCACCACGTGATGATCGGGTGTGATAGATTCTAACATTCACATACAATGGGTGTAAGACAGATTTACACACGCAAAACACTTAGGTTGACTTGACGAGCCTAGCATGTACAGACATGGCCTCGGAACACAGAAGACCGAAAGGTCGAGCATGAGTCGTATAGAAGATACGATCAACATGAAGATGTTCACCGATGTTGACTAGTCCGTCTCACGTGATGATCGGACACGGCCTAGTTGACTCGGATCATGTAATACTTAGATGACTAGAAGAGGGATGTCTATCTAAGTGGGAGTTCATTAAATAATTTGATTAAATGAAATTTATTATCATGAACTTAGTCTAAATATTTACAATATGTCTTGTAGATCAAATGGCCAACGTAGTCCTCAACTTCAACGCGTTCCTAGAGAAAACCAAGCTGAAAGACGATGGTAGCAACTATACGGACTGGGTCCGGAACCTGAGGATCATCCTCATAGCTGCCAAGAAAGATTATGTCCTACGAGCACCGCTGGGTGACGCACCTATTCTCCCTGCAGAACAAGACGTTATGAACGCTTGGCAGTCACGCTGCGATGATTACTCCCTCGTTCAGTGCGGCATGCTTTACAGCTTAGAGCCGGGGCTCGAAAAGCGTTTTGAGAGACATGGAGCATATGAGATGTTCGAAGAGCTGAAAATGGTTTTCCAAGCTCATGCCCGGGTCGAGAGATATGAAGTCTCCGACAAATTCTTTAGCTGTAAGATGAAGGAAAATAGCTCTGTCAGTGAACACATACTCAAAATGTCTGGGTTGCACAACCGCTTGACTCAACTGGAAGTTAATCTCCCGGATGAAGCGGTCATTGACAGAATCCTCCAGTCGCTTCCACCTAGCTACAAGAGCTTTGTGATGAACTACAATATGCAGGGGATGGTAAAGACCATTCCTGAGGTATATGCTATGCTGAAATCAGCAGAGGTAGAAATCAAGAAGGAGCATCAAGTGTTGATGGTGAATAAAACCACTAAGTTCAAGAAGGGCAAGGGTAAAAAGAACTTCAAGAAGGACGGCAAGGAAGTTGCCGCACCCGGTAAGCAAGTTGCCGGGAAGAAGCCAAAGAATGGACCCAAGCCCGAGACTGAGTGCTTTTATTGCAAGGGAAGTGGTCACTGGAAGCGGAACTACCCCAAATACTTAGCGGACAAGAAGGCCGGCAAAACAAAAGGTATATGTGATATACATGTAATTGATGTGTACCTTACCAGTACTCGTAGTAGCTCTTGGGTATTTGATACCGGTGCAGTTGCTCACATTTGTAACTCAAAACAGGAGCTGCGGAATAAACGGAGACTGGCGAAGGACGAGGTGACGATGCGCGTCGGGAATGGTTCCAAGGTCGATGTGATCGCCGTCGGCACGCTGCCACTACATTTACCTACGGGATTAGTTTTAAACCTCAATAATTGTTATTTAGTGCCAAGTTTGAGCATGAACATTGTGTCTGGATCTCGTTTAATTCGAGATGGCTACTCATTTAAATCTGAGAATAATGGTTGTTCTATTTATATGAGAGATATGTTTTATGGTCATGCTCCGATGGTTAATGGTTTATTCTTTATGAATCTCGTACGTGATGATACACATATTCATAGTGTGAATACCAAAAGAGTTAAAGTTGATAACAATAGTCCCACATATTTGTGGCACTGCCGCCTTGGTCACATAGGTGTCAAACGCATGAAGAAGCTCCATGCAGATGGACTTTTAGAGTCTCTTGATTATGAATCATTTGACAC
This sequence comes from Aegilops umbellulata, assembly GCA_032464435.1. NCBI lineage: Eukaryota > Viridiplantae > Streptophyta > Magnoliopsida > Poales > Poaceae > Aegilops > Aegilops umbellulata. Next base: position 125,134,807 of record CP136058.1, read on the forward strand.
GTGCGAACCATGCCTCATGGGTAAAATGACCAAGACTCCGTTCTCAGGAACAATGGAGCGAGCAACCAACTTATTGGAAATCATACATACCGATGTGTGCGGTCCAATGAGTGTTGAGGCTCGCAGTGGCTATCGTTATGTTCTCACCCTCACTGATGACTTGAGTAGATATGGGTATGTCTACTTAATGAAACACAAGTCTGAGACCTTTGAAAAGTTCAAGGAATTTCAGAGTGAGGTTGAAAATCAACGTGAGAGAAAGATCAAGTTTCTACGATCAGATCGTGGAGGAGAATACTTGAGTCACGAATTTGGCACACACTTAAGAAAATGTGGAATAGTTTCACAACTCACGCCGCCTGGAACACCTCAGCGTAATGGTGTGTCCGAACGTCGTAATCGCACTCTATTAGATATGGTGCGATCTATGATGTCTCTTACCGACTTACCGCTATCTTTTTGGGGCTATGCTTTAGAGACTGCCGCATTCACTTTAAATAGGGCTCCGTCGAAATCCGTTGAGACGACACCGTATGAATTATGGTTTGGGAAGAAACCTAAGCTGTCGTTTCTAAAAGTTTGGGGATGCGATGCTTATGTCAAGAAACTTCAACCTGAAAAGCTCGAACCCAAGTCGGAAAAATGCGTCTTCATAGGATACCCTAAAGAAACTGTTGGGTATACCTTCTACCTCAGATCCGAAGGCAAGATCTTTGTTGCCAAGAATGGATCCTTTCTAGAGAAAGAGTTTCTCTCGAAAGAAGTAAGTGGGAGGAAAGTAGAACTTGATGAAGTGTTACCTCTTGAACCGGAAAATGGCGAAACTCAAGAAAACGTTTCTGAGGTGCCTGCACCGACTAGACAGGAAATTAATGATGATGATCAAGATACTTCTAATCAAGCTCCTACTGAAATTCGAAGGTCCACAAGGACACGTTCCGCACCAGAGTGGTACGGGAACCCTGTCTTGGGAATCATGTTGTTAGACAACGGTGAACCTTCGAACTATGAGGAAGCAATGGCGGGCCCGGATTCCGACAAATGGCTAGAAGCCATGAAATCCGAGATAGGATCCATGTATGAAAACAAAGTGTGGACTTTGACTGACTTGCCCGTTGAGCGGCGAGCCATAGAAAATAAATGGATCTTTAAGAAGAAGACAGACGCGGATGGTAATGTGACCATCTATAAAGCTCGGCTTGTCGCTAAGGGTTATCGACAAGTTCAAGGGGTTGACTACGATGAGACTTTCTCACCGGTAGCGAAGCTGAAGTCCGTCCGAATCATGTTAGCGATTGCCGCATTCTATGATTATGAAATATGGCAAATGGACGTCAAAACGGCATTCCTTAATGGTTTCCTTAAGGAAGAATTGTATATGATGCAGCCGGAAGGTTTTGTCGATCCTAAGAACGCTGACAAGGTGTGCAAGCTCCAACGCTCGATTTATGGGCTGGTGCAAGCATCTCGGAGTTGGAACATTCGCTTTGATGAGATGATCAAAGCGTTTGGGTTTACATAGACTTATGGAGAAGCCTGTGTTTACAAGAAAGTGAGTGGGAGCGCTGTAGCATTTCTCATATTATATGTAGACGACATACTTTTGATGGGAAATGATATAGAACTCTTGGAAAGCATTAAGGCCTACTTGAATAAAAGTTTTTCAATGAAGGACCTTGGAGAAGCTGCTTATATATTAGGCATCAAGATCTATAGAGATAGATCGAGACGCCTCATAGGTCTTTCACAAAGCACATACCTTGATAAAATATTGAAGAAGTTCAATATGGATCAATCTAAGAAAGGGTTCTTACCTGTGTTACAAGGTGTGAAATTGAGCTCAGCTCAATGTCCGACCACGGCAGAAGATATAGAAGAGATGAGCGTCATCCCCTATGCCTCAGCCATAGGTTCTATTATGTATGCCATGCTGTGTACCATACCTGATGTAAACCTTGCCGTAAGTTTGGTAGGTAGGTACCAAAATAATCCCGGCAAGGAACACTGGACAACGGTCAAGAATATCCTGAAGTACCTGAAAAGGACTAAGGAAATGTTTCTCGTTTATGGAGGTGACAAAGAGCTCGTCGTAAAAGGTTACCTCGACGCTAGCTTCGACACAGATCTGGATGACTCTAAGTCACAAACCGGATACGTGTATATTTTGAATGGTGGGGCAGTAAGCTGGTGCAGTTGCAAGCAAAGCGTCGTGGCGGGATCTACATGTGAAGCGGAGTACATGGCAGCCTCGGAGGCAGCACATGAAGCAATTTGGGTGAAGGAGTTCATCACCGACCTTGGAGTCATACCCAATGCGTCGGGGCCAATCAAGCTCTTTTGTGACAACACTGGAGCTATTGCACTTGCCAAGGAGCCCAGGTTTCACAAGAAGACCAAGCACATCAAGCGTCGCTTCAACTCCATTCGTGAAAATGTTCAAGATGGAGACATAGAGATTTGTAAAGTGCACACGGATCTGAATGTCGCAGATCCGTTGACTAAACCTCTCCCTAAGGCAAAACATGATCAGCACCAGAACTCTATGGGTGTTCGATTCATCACAATGTAACTAGATTATTGACTCTAGTGCAAGTGGGAGACTGTTGGAAATATGCCCTAGAGGCAATAATAAAAGCATTATTATTATATTTCCTTGTTCATGATAATTGTCTTTATTCGTGCTATAATTGTGTTATCCGGAAATCGTAATACATGTGTGAATAACAGACAACAATATGTCCCTAGTGAGCCTCTAGTTGACTAGCCCGTTGATCGACAGATAGTCATGGTTTCCTGACTATGGACATTGGATGTCATCGATAACGGGATCACATCATTAGGAGAATGATGTGATGGACAAGACCCAATCCTAAACATAGCATAAGATCGCATAGTTCGTTTGCTAGAGTTTTCCAATGTCAAGTATCCTTTCCTTAGACCATGAGATCGTGTAACTCCCGGATACCGTAGGAGTGCTTTGGGTGTGCCAAACGTCACAACGTAACTGGGTGACTATAAAGGTATACTACGGGTATCTCTGAAAGTGTCTGTTGGGTTGACATGGATCGAGACTGGGATTTGTCACTCCGCTTGACGGAGAGGTATCACCGGGCCCTCTCGGTAATGCATCATCATAATGAGCTCAATGTGATCAAAGTGTTTGATCACGGGATCATGCATTACGGTACGAGAAAAGTGACTTGCTGGTAACGAGATTGAACGAGGTATTGGGATACCGACGATCGAATCTCGGGCAAGTAAAATACCGATTGACAAAGGGAATCGTATACGGGATTAATTGAATCCTCGACATCGTGGTTCATCCGATGAGATCATCGTGGAGCATGTGGGAGCCAACATGGGTATCCAGATCCCGCTGTTGGTTATTGCCCGAGAGTCGTCTCGGTCATGTCTGCATGTCTCCCGAACCCGTAGGGTCTAAACACTTAAGGTTCGGTAACGCTAGGGTTGTGAAGATATGTATATGCAGTAACCTGAATGTTGTTCGGAGTCCCGGATGAGATCCCGGACGTCACGAGGAGTTTCGGAATGGTTCGGAGGTAAATATTTATATATGGAAAGTCGTCATACGGACATCGGGACAAGTTTCGGGGTTATCGGTATTGTACCGGGACCACCGGAGGGTCCCGGGAGGTCCACCGGGTGGGGCCACTTATCCCAGAGGGCCCCATGGGCTGTATGAGGGAGGGAACCAGCCCAAAGTGGGCTGGTGCGCCTCCCCCCCAAGGGCCCATGCGCCTAGGGTTGGGGGGGAACCCTAAAGGGGGCGCCCCCCTTGCTTGGGGGGCAAGTCCCCCTCCCTGGCCGCCGCCCCCCCTAGGAGATTCCATCTCCTAGGGCCGGCGCCCCCCAAGGGGTTATATAAAGGGGGGCGGGGAGGGGGGTTGTACACATTTTGCCCTGGCGCCTCCCTCTCCCTCTCCAACACCTCATCCTCCTCCTTAAGAGCTCGGCGAAGCCCTGTCGGAGTACTGCGGCTCCACCATCACCACGCCGTCGTGCTGCTGCTGGAGTCTTCTTCCCCAACCTCTCCTTTGCCTTGCTGGATCAAGAAGAAGGAGACGTTACGCTGACCATACATGTGTTGAACACGGAGGTGCCGTGCTTTCGGTGCTAGGATCTCCGGTGATTTGGATCACGGTGTGTACGACTACTTCATCCCCGTTCGTTGAACGCTTCCGCTCGCGATCTACAAAGTGGTATGTAGATGCAATCTCTCTCTCCCATGACTCGTTGCTAGATGAACTCATAGATGGATCTTGGTGAAACCATAGGAAAAATTTTAATTTTCTGCAACGTTCCCCAACATAATCAACACTACTAGCAACCTACTAGCACCAATCCCGGACTTGGAGACAAGAATTGGATACAAGAGATGAACTAGGGTTTGGAGATTAGATGGTGCTGGTGAAGATGTTGATGGAGATTGCCCTCTCCCGATGAGAGGAGCGTTGGTGATGACGATGGCGATGATTTCCCCCTCCCGGAGGGAAGTATCCCTGACAGAACAGCTCTGTCGGAGCTCTAGATTGGTTTCGCCAAGGCTCCGCCTCGTGGCCACGGAGTCTCGTCCCAAAAGGTTGGTCCTTTATTTTTTCTCGACGAAAGACTTCATATAGCAGAAGATGGGCGTCGGAGAGCCACCAGGGGGCCCACGAGGTAGGGGCGCGCCCTAGGGGGGCGCCCCCCACCCTCGTGGACAGGGTGTGGGCCCCCTAGCCTTCATCTTTCGCAGGTATTTTTCGTTATTTATTTTAAGGTATTCCGTGGAGTTTCAGGACTTTTGGAGTTGCGCAGAATAGGTCTCTAATATTTGCTCCTTTTCCAGCCTAGAATTACAGCTGCCGGTATTCTCCCTCGTTATGTAAACCTTGTGAAATAAGAGAGAATAGCCATAAGTATTGTGACATAAAGTGAAGTAACAACCCATAATGCGATAAATATCGATATAAAAGCATGATGCAAAATGGACGTATTAGATGACGCCATCATTATGGTTGATTTAAATGATTCTTGCCTTGCTAATCTCAAAGTCATCGTCCTTTGCTTCGAAGCCTAGGTTATTGTCACTGGGGTTATTGTCACCGGGGTGGATGATACTGAAGCCTTAAGGGTGGCCCATCTTCTTAATTGTAAACTAGGGTCCTTTCCTTTCAAATGTTTGGGCCTTCCTATCTCCCCGGATGCCCTGCATGCTAAGGAATTTGCTCAGGTGGTTTCCAAGGTGGGCAATAGGGTTCTGCCCTGGCATGGCAGATATAATACCAACGCGGGTAAAGTGGCACTGATCAATGCTTGTTTGTCTTCCCTTACCATGTTCTTAATGGGCTTTTACCTACTCTCGGAAGGGACTCATGCTGGCTTTGATAAGTGATGTCTACTACACAACCTTCTTCTTGTAGACGTTGTTCGGCCTCCAAGTGCATAGGTTTGTAGGACAGTAGAAAATTTCCCTCAAGTGGATGACCTAAGGTTTATCAGTCCGTGGGAGGCGTAGGATGAAGATGGTCTCTCTCAAGCAACCCTGCAACCAAATAACAAAGAGTCTCTTGTGTCCGCAACACACCCAATACAATGGTAAATTGTATAGGTGCACTAGTTCGGCAAAGAGATGGTGATACAAATGCAATATGGATGGTAGATATAGGGTTTTGTAATCTGAAAATATAAAAATATCAAGGTAACTAATGATAAAAGTGAGCACACACGGTATTGCAATGCTAGGAAACAAGGCCTAGGGTTCATACTTTCACTAGTGCAAGTTCTCTCAACAATAATAACATAATTGGATCATATAACTATCCCTCAACATGCAACAAAGAGTCGCTCCAAAGTCACTAATAGCAGGGAACAAACGAAGATATTATGGTAGGGTACAAAACCTCCTCAAAGTTATCCTTTCTGATCGATCTATTCAAGAGTCCATAGTAAAATAACACGAAGCTATTCTTTCCGTTCGATCTATCATAGAGTTTGTACTAGAATAACACCTTAAGATACAAATCAACCAAAACCCTAATGTCACCTAGGTACTCCAATATCACCTTAAGTATCCATGGGTATGATTATACGATATGCATGACACAATCTCAGATTCATCTATTCAACCAACACAAAGTACTTCAAAGAGTGCCCCGAAGTTTCTACCGGAGAGTCAAGACGAAAATGTGTGCCAACCCCTATGCATAAGTTCACGAGGTCACAGAACCCGCAAGTTGAACATATATCAAGTGAATCACGTGAATATCCCATTGTCACCACAGATAAGCACGGTAAGACATACATCAAATGTTCTCAAATCCTTAAAGACTCAACCCGATATGATAACTTCGAAGGGAAAACTCAATCCATTACAAGAGAGTAGAGGGGGAGAAACATCATAAGATCCAACTATAATAGCAAAGCTCGCGATACATCAAGATCGTATCACCTCAAGAACACGAGAGAGAGAGAGAGAGAGAGAGAGGGAGAGAGATCAAACACATAGCTACTGGTACATACCCTCAGCCCCGAGGGTGAACTACTCCCTCCTTGTCATGGAGACGCCGGGATGATGAAGATGGCCACCGGTGAGGGTTCCCCCCTCCGGCAGGGTGCCGGAACAGGGTCCCGATTGGTTTTTGGTGGCTACAGAGGCTTGCAGCGGCGGAACTCCCGATCTATTCCGCTCTCTGAAGTTTTTAGGGTATATGGATATATATAGGCGAGAGAAGTCGGTCAGGGGAGCAACGAGGGGCCCACGAGGGTGGGGGCACGCCTAGGGAGGCAGGCGCACCTCCCTGCCTCGTGGCAACCTCGAAGCTTCCTTGACTTGAACTCCAAGTCTCCTCGATCACGTTTGTTTCAAAAATCACGCTCCCGAAGGTTTCATTCTGTTTGGACTCCGTTTGATATTCCTTTTCTGCGAAACACTGAAATAAGGTAAAAAACAGAAACTGGCACTGGGCTCTAGGTTAATAGGTTAGTCCCAAAATTAATATAAAAGTGTTTAATAAAGCCCATAAACATCCAAAACAGATAATATAATAGCATGAATACTTCATAAATTATAGATACGTTGGAGACGTATCAGCATCCCCAAGCTTAACTCCTGCCCGTCCTTGAGTAGGTAAATGATAAAAGAAATATTTTATGAAGTGTGAATGCTAGCAGGTGCACAAGTTTGATCAATGATAATTTCAATCACCTTTTCTAGCATCATTATATTCATAAGAGTAGTTCATCTCACAAAGCTTCTCATGATCAAGTAACAAGCTATTCACATGTTAAAGTATAGATTATAAACTTTCTTGAAAACTAGCAAACCGTGTTATCAATCATCAAACAATTACAATTCATCTTATTTTCAGGAAGAGTCTATGTCAGAGCTTTGATTTAGCAAACTCCACATACTCAACTATCATTTAGTCTTTCACAATTGCTAACACTCACGCGATATTTATGGGTTCAAAGTTTTAATCAGACAAAGAGAAAGATAGAGGCTTATAGATTCGTCTCCCAACCTTTTACCTCAAAGGTAATGTCAACAATAATAGTTCATGATGCCTTACATCCAATTGGATATATATATCAGAATCTTTCCAACACAATGTGCTTGCCAAAGGATAAAATGTAAAAAGAAAAGGTGAAGATCACCATGACTCTTGCATAAGGTAAAAGACAAGAATAAAAGATAGGCCCTTCGCAGAGGGAAGCAGAGGTTGCCATGCTCTTTCATAGTTGGATGCACAAAATCTTAATGCGAGGGAACGTCACTTTATATTGCCACTTGTGATAGGGACCTTTATTATGTAGTCCATCGCTTTTATTGCTTCCATATCACAAGATCGTATAAAGCTTATTTTCTCCACACTAAAAGATCATACATATTTAGAAAGCAATTTTTATTGCATGCACCGATGACAACTTACTTGAAGGATCTTACTCAATCCATAGGTAGGCATGGTGAACTCTCATGGCAATACTTGTTTAAGGGATGTTTGGAAGCACAAGTAGTATCTCTACTTGGTGCAAAGAATTTGGCTAGCATGAGGGGGAAAGGCAAGCTCAACGTGTTAGGCGATCCATGACAATATACTTTATTTCGGATATAAGAAAACATAACCCATTACGTTGTCTTCCTTGTCCAACATCAACCTTTTAGCATTTCATATTTTAATGAGTGCTCACAATCATAAAAGATGTCCAGATAGTATATTTATATGTGAAATCTCTGTTCCCTCAATATTCTTTCATGAATTGTTCAAGTGACCAATACAATGTTTGCTAACCTTCAATAAATTTACCACCTCTACTTCTTTTATGTGAAGTCATAACTCCCCATGGGATAAGCATATGAAACATATATAATTTCAGATTTATGATATTTGCTCATTCAACTATTTACTCATAGGATATAAGTGAAGCACACGAGTAAACGACAAACTACTCCAAAAAGATATAAGTGAAGATCAATTAGTAGTTAAATAATTATGTAGCTATGTGAAGACTCTCTCTCATTTAAGAATTTCAGATCTTGATACTTTATTCAAACAACAAGCAAAACAAAATAAAATGACATGATGCTCCAAGCAAAACACATATCATGTGGTGAATAAAAATATAGCTCCAAGTAAAGTTACCGATGAATGAAGACGAAAGAGGGGATGCCATCTGGGGCATCCCCAAGCTTAGGCTCTTGGTTATTGTCGGTGTCAAAACCGGCGGATCTCGGGTAGGGGGTCCCGAACTGTGCGTCAAGGTCGGATGGTAACAGGAGACAAGGGACACTTTATTTTACCCAGGTTCGGGCCCTCTCGATGGAGGTAAAACCCTACTCCTGCTAGATTAATATTGATGATATGGGTAGTACAAGAGTAGATCTACCACGAGATCAAGGAGGCTAAACCCTAGAAGCTAGCCTATGGTATGATTGTGTATGATGATGGTTGTCCTACGGACTACAGCCCTACGGTTTATATAGACACCGGATAGGGTTAGGGTTACACAGAGTCGGTTACATTGGCAGGAGATCTTGAATATCCGCACGCCTAGCTTGCCTTCCATGCCAAGGAAAGAATCTTCCGGACACGGGACGAAGTCTTCAACTTGGTATCTTCATAGTCCTGGAGTCCGGCTATCCGAACACCCCCTAATCCAGGACTCCCTCAGTAGCCCCTGAACCAGGCTTCAATGACGACGAGTCCGGCGCGCAAATTGTCTTCGGCATTGCAAGGCGGGTTCCTCCTCCAAGTTCCTCAAGAAGATCATAAACACCAAGAATAGTGTCCGGCTCTGCAAAACAAGTTTTCCACGTATTGCCATATAGAGAATAATATTAACACAAATCAAATCTGCTGACGTATTCCGCAGTGCGTCATAACACTGCGACCAAGCCTTCTGTATGGATTATTTTTCATCATTCCACCTCAGCGCGTTCAACGAGGCGGTTTCCTTGGCACGTCTTGTCAAAGGAGAGATCATGTGCCCCTTTTAGCGGGATTCTCATTAATACGGACGTGGGCAACCCAACCGCGCCATTTACCACGGCGCTTGAGAGGCAAGTGAGTTTTATTAGGTAGGTGGGACGCATAACCGCATCAGCCTATATAAGGGGATAAGGATCCGCCTTTTTACCTACGCCTTCTTCCTCCTTTGCCCATCCATCTCTCGTGCACTCAAGCTCTAGCGCCCAAGTCCGCTCTTCCTTCCTCAACCTTCTCCAGCAATGTCCGGAGCGGGAGGCAAGTGGATGGTTTCCTCCGTCACGGAGGCTCAAGTCAAAAAGCTTAGGAAGGCCGGATACCTGTCCAAGGACATCCCGCACTGGCTTCCTGAGGAGGGGCAGCTTCTTCCTACCCCAAGGCCCCATGAGAGGGTAGTTTTTCTTCCCCATTTCCTCCGCGGACTAGGTTTTCCACTTAACCCTTTCGTCCGGGGGCTCATGTTCTACTATGGCCTGGACTTCCACGATCTGGCCCCGAACTTTGTCCTCAATATCTCGGCGTTTATCATCGTGTGTGAGGCCTTTCTCCGCATCCGCCCCCACTTCGGCCTCTGGCTCAAGACCTTCAATGTCAAGCCCAAGGTGGTGTCCGGCACCCAGGCGGAGTGCGGAGGTGCTATGGCTGGCAAGATGGCCAACGCCCTCTGGTTCGATGGCTCCTTTGTGGAGACCTTAAAGGGGTGGCAGGCAGGGTGGTTTTACATCACCGAGCCACGTGACTCGAAATGGGTTGCGGCCCCTGAGTTCCGATCCGGACCCCCCACGCGGCTCATGTCCTGGAAAGAGACGAGCCTGTCGTGGGGCAACGAAGAAGAAGTGACCGGATTGCAAACTTGCATCCAGTCCCTGGTGAACAAGCCAATCCGGCATGTCAATATCATCAAGGTTATGCTCGTCCGTCGGATCCTCCCGTGCCAAGAACGGGATTTCACTTTGTGGGAATTTGAACCGGCGCAGCACCAAACCCTCAATAGGCTCTTCGACATGACGTATGAAGACGTCTGGAAGGTGCTGACCAAAGGCGCCGAGTGCCCCACATCCGCTTCCGAGGATCGCGGATACAGCTCGCAGCGCGACGCTCGCGAGGTAGGCTATCTATACCTTTTACAGGTTCGTTAAGCTCTTCTTCATAGATTAACTCTATGCGGGATCTAAAACTCCCTTTGCCTTTGACAGGCGTGGCTGAAGATAGCCGGACCAATCAACTGTCCGGTTCCTCTGCCCGAAGACCCAGCCCCAGCTCTCCTAGAGAAGCTGCTGGCTCCGGCGCCTTATGTGGTGCGGGAGAAGAAGGTGAGGAAGAAGAAGGCCACCGGGACTCGAAAGAGTTCCCGCAATGTGGTGGTGTCGAGCTCGTCATCTGGCGAGTCTGCGACGCCCTCCTCTCGTGAAAACGAGGAGGAGGAGCAAGGAAGATCTCCCCCCCCCCCAATGAGGGGAGAAAAGAAGAGGAAGGCCACCTCAACGGGGAAGGCCGAGGGGTCGAGGAAAAGGAAGACCCCTCCGCCAGACTATTCCCTCGACGCCGAAGAGGGCGGAGAGGAGCGACCGGACAGAACCAAGAGTCCGGCGATATCGTAAGTATTTACGTACCAGAGTGACTCATAGTATTTTCAAGTGCGCAACTTACCCTAATGTCGAATGGTATTTGTGCAGCCCGCCCCGGGCCGGACTCGACGATTCGTCGAGCGGCTCCCTAGATTCGTCGGACATAAACTCTGTTCCGCCCGCAGTCTCACCCAGCGGGGCGGACGACGCCGAAGTGGCGCCCTGCCAAACAGGGCAGCAGGAGGTGGTCCTGGAGGAGCCGCAAGGCAATCCTCCGGACCCCAGGAGTAAAGGGGATGAAACCCCCAGGGCTCCAAGTCCGGCTTCGTGCCGGACACCGCGCTGGACTCAACAGTCCTGGTACGCGGTAGGCGAACTCCTCCCAAGAGGAGTAAGCCGTCCGAGCCGGCGACCTCTGTCCAACCAGAGGCGGCGGACAATCTGCTGGCGGCGCTTGAGGGCGCCACCATCAACGAGGAGCACCGTACTATTATGAGTACGGTAATCCAAAGGGTTCAGCCCGCCAAGAGCGGACTGACTGAAGCTTGCGCTAGCCTTCTAACAGGCTTCCAGGTAAACAGAAAATGTGATAAATTATTTACCGCATAGACAGTAGCCCCTGATGCTCTGTTCGGTGTTCAGAAAAGAAAAGCCGAATAGAGGATCTAGTCAATTTCGCAGGAGTCTAAAAAAAGTCAAATATGCGTTTGCAGGCTTCATTGCTATCCACCGCCGCACTGACTGCGCAGGTGGAAGTCCTGAAAAAGGACCTCGAGCGGTCCGAGCAAGAGCTCGGCCTTGCCAAAAGGCGGCTCGAGAAAGAGGAAGGTAAGAAATACCCTAAAAAAGGTGCCTATAGAGAGGCTTGATTGCAAAAAGAAATAACAGGATTGTGCTGCTTATTGTAGGGGCCGCAACGGAGGTGGCAACCCTGAAGCAGGCGCTTGCTGAGGCCGAAAAGAAAATGGCCGAGGAGCGCGCCGAGCGAGAAAGGCTTGGGGTCCAAGCCGGCGAGGTGCAGCAAGAGCTGCAAGCTCTCATGAAAAAACATGAGGGTTTGGAGCTTGAGGCGAAAACGCAAGCATCCGAGCTCGCGTCGGCCATTGAGACCACCAGGAGTGCCAAGGCCGAAGCCCAGAAGGCCCTCCAAGAGTTGGAGGATGTAAAAAAGATAGCAGCGGGTAAGGCATTCTCAATGCAAAGTAGGAATATAAAAATGAATCACCTATTACTTACCCGAATCCGGAGTTCTCCAGGGGCGTTCTTCGATCTTCCCCGCAGCGCGTCCAACGCCGCCGCGTTCTACTGAGCTGAAGAGGGCAGCTCGACGGAGAGTGTGTTCTGGTCTCAGTATTCTGAGGCCAGACACCCTGTGCCCTTGAGCGATCAGCTGAAACAGCTGGCCGAGCTCCACAAGGCGGCCGAACAGGCCATGAAGGGCTTACTGGTTCGGCTGTGGCCTGGAGAGGCCCTGCCTGGGAGCTATTTCGGACCAGTGCGGCGGCTGGTGGAGGCCTGTCCACAGCTTGAACTCGTCAAGCGCTCCGTCTGCATAGAAGGTGCCCGGAGGGCCGTTGCCCGTGTAAGGGTACACTGGGGCAAGCTGGACGGAGAGAAGCTGGTGAAGGACGGGTCGCCGCAGGGGAAGGAGCATCGCAAGCCCGAGAACTACTACAAGAAAGTTCTTGCCGGAGCCCGCCTTGTCGCGGATGAATGTGCTAAAGATGTAATTTTTTAATGAACGTGCTCGTTTGTATCCTGTGCGCTGAAAACTTGTTCATATGCGCTAAGCAATGCTTGTTTAATTTAAAATATTATTTTCTGTGCGACTGTTTATCAAAAATTGAGAGATGGCCAGTCGTCGGCTTCTGCCCCCATGCCACTAGTGCTGGGGTGTTCGGGATAAACCTAAGGGCTCTTGTTCCCATAGTTGCGTCCTTCGAGGGAGGCGCTCAGCACAGCGAACCAGGCAATCGGACTATAATGCTTGAACACTCTCACTTAGCCATAGAACGTTATAATTTTAAATTTCGGCGAAGCCGCTAGTTCGGAAGGCCGAATTCGGGGCGCTATCCACGCCTTTGGCCGGACTTAACCAGCTCGTCGCTCGAAGCGGCATAAGCCTTTAAGGACTCGGAAAACCTCTCGAACAGCGACCGGTCTCACGCCTTATCATGACAGTCTGTTTTAGCTTTCTCCACTGAGGTGCTCACCCACCTGATCTGGGGCACAATCGCAGTGGTTCTCCTAGTGCTACCTTAGCCGATATAGCGGAACATAAGGCACCAAAACATAGGAGCCGGGCAAACCCAACATATGACCAAAATCATGACTCGAAGCCGATGCATATAATGCTATAAGTTCGGGTGCCGCACTTGTGAAAGTGTATGGACTTCTCACACCAGATAAAAGGGTAATAAAGCCCCTGGCGTGGTTTGCCGTACCATGGTGTACGGGTGCGATCATGTTATTGAATAAACATATATATAAAAAGATGATAATGCAAAAAATAGACAAAAAGCTATGCATTGTGTATAAAGAGGCTATTTATCAAAGCCGAACGATACAAGAGGTGCGGTAAGCAAAAACATACTAGACTATTTAACATGTCCTGACCAGGCGCAGGCCGCGGAATTTAGAAACAGATATATCGCTCGAAATAGAGACCACCTGAGAGTTCTATAATGCGGCGTTGCTTTGTCTGCTTTCCTGGGTCTTGTATCGTATGTGCGGCGGCGAAGCCGAACAGTTTATCCAGAGTATGGAGTCCTGAAAGTAAAAAAGGAAAATTCGGCAGCCCCTAGTACGTTTGACGCTGTATTGTAGGCATGCCGTTTAATGTGCCCCTCCCCCTGTGCCCATGGAATTTTAAGGGCGTAATTGTGTACTCTAGGTACTACCTCCGCTATGGTGCGATGGCTGGGGTCGGGGCCGTATTGCTACGCTTTCTCCGAACGTGCCAAACGGTCTTGATGCAGGTTACTCCGGGCGCGCTTTGCATTGTCCGGCTTTTTAACGGCCGGACTGGAGAGTTGCCTTAAAAGGCTGCTTTGTACTTCCGCTGCGAGAGCCGCCGTGTGCTCCTCCATACGGATGGAGCGTTCAGTGTTTCCGCTGACCGTGATTACTCCTCGAGGGCCTGGCATCTTGAGCTTGAGATATGCGTAGTGCGGCACCGCATTGAATTTAGCGAATGCGGTTCGTCCAAGCAGGGCATGATAGCCACTGCGGAACGGGACTATATCGAAGATTAACTCTTTGCTTCGGAAGTTATCCGGAGATCTGAAGACCACATCAAGTGTAATCAAGCCTATGCAATTGGCCTCTACACCTGGGATGACGCCCTTAAAGGTCGTCCTTGTGGGCTTGATCCTTGATGGATCTATGCCCATTTTCCACACTGTATCCTAGTAAAGCAGGTTCAGGCTACTGCCGCCGTCCATGAGGACTCTTGTAAGGTGAAATCCGTCAATGATTGGGTCAAGAACCAATGCGGCGAAACCGCCGTGACGGATGCTAGTGGGGTGGTCCCTTCGATCGAAGGTGATCGGGCAGGAGGACCATGGGTTGAACTTTGGGGCGACTGGCTCCATCGTGTATACGTCCTGTAGCGCATGCTTCCTCTCCCGCTTGGGAATGTGAGTCGCGTATATCATGTTCACCATCCGCACTTGTGGGGGAAACCCCTTCTGTCCGTTGTTGTTCGGCGGCCTGGGCTCCTCCCCGTCGTTGCTGTCCAGCCCCTTGTCTTTGTGTTCGGCTCTTAACTTGCCTGATTGCTTAAACACCCAACAATCCCTGTTGGTGTGATTGGCTGGCCTTTTGGGGGTGCCGTGAATCTGGCACGAGCGGTCGAGTATCCGGTCCAAACTGGACGGGCCTTGGGTATTCTTTTTAAATGGCTTTTTCCGCTGACCGGATTTAAGGCCTCTGAATCCGGCATTTACTGCCGTATCCTCATTGCTGTCGCTGCTAACGCGGCGTTTTTGTTTATTCCGACGCGACCTGCCACCTTTGTCCTTGGTATCCGAACTACCTTGATTTTTCAATAAATTGTTGCTGCGAGCTAGCCAGCTATCTTCGCCCGCGCAAAAGCGGGTCATGAGTGTCGTGAGGGCTGCCATTGATTTCGGCTTCTCCTGTCCCAGGTGCCGGGCCAGCCACTCGTCACGGATGTTATGTTTGAAGGCCGCTAGGGCCTCTGCATCCGGACAATCGACTATCTGATTTTTGTTTGTGAGGAACCTTGTCCAGAATTGCCTGGCCGATTCTTCTGGCTGCTGAATTATGTGGCTGAGGTCATCGGCATCCGGTGGCCGCACATAGGTCCCTTGAAATTTATCGAGTAATGCGGCCTCCAGGTCCTCCCAAGAGCCGATTGAATCTGCTGGGAGGCTGTTAAGCCAGTGCCGGGCTGGTCCCTTAAGCTTAAGGGGTAAATATTTGATGGCGTGCAAATCATCGCCACGTACCATGTGGATGTGGAGGAGATAGTCCTCAATCCATACTGCCGGATCTGCCGTACCATCGTACGACTCGATAATGACAGGTTTGAAACCCTCTGGGATTCTATGATCCATTACTTCGTCTGTGAAGCATAGTGGGTGTGCGGCGCCCCTGTACTGGGCTATGTCACGACGCAGTTCGGAAGAGCTGTGCCTGTTGTGTTCGGCCCGGCCGGATTTACTGTGTCCGGAGTGAAAATCATCATGTGTCGTCGGGCGTCCGTGCGATCCATAGATCGATCTTGTTTGCCTTGCTTTATTCTCCAGGACATCTCGCAGGTCTGGTTCGTTTTCCCGTGCCTTAGTTGAACGGCGCCGGGGCATGGCTTGTTTAGAGGTTCGACATGCCTCTCTGTCGCGGCCGCGAGGTGGCCGATCTGCCATGTCATGAGCTTCCTCCTCTGACTGGGGTAGCGGCCTGCGCTTAGGATAATTTTTGGAGGGGCGTCCGAGTTCGTACTCTTCGGCCGCAAGGACTTCAGTCCATCTGTCAGCTAGCAAATCTTGGTCAGCTTTAAGTTGTTGCTGCTTTTTCTTTAGGCTGTTCGCCGTGGCTAGAAGCCTGCGTTGAAAGCGCTCTTGTTCGGCGGGGTCTGATGGTACGACGAATTCATCGTCGCCGAGGCTTGCCTCGTCTTCGGAGGGAGGCATGTAATTATCATCCTCGACCTCTTGCTCTGCCGCTCTCTCGTGAGGGCTGGCTTCTTCATCTTCCTGCGCCGAATTTTGCTGGTTTTGGTGTTCTTCGGCGCTATCCGGGGTAGTATTATCTCCCGTGCCGGAATCACTGTTTCTTCTGTGGCGGGATTTAGAGCGGCGCCGCTAACGCCGACGTTTTGGAGGCTTTTTCGAAGTGCCATCCTCCGCTGTTCCATCGCCATCTCCATCTTTTGGGGCATCCACCATGTATATGTCGTATGATGAGGTGGCGGTCCAGCGCCCTACAGGTGCTGGTTCTTGTTCGTCTCCTCCTTCGTCGTCCATGCCGTCGAAGTCTTCGGAGCCGAAGTCGAGCATGTCGGATAGATCATCGACAGTGGCTATTAAGTGGGTGGTGGGTGGGCTTTTGAATTTCTTCGTCGTCCGAATCCCAACCTCGCAGGCCATAGTTCGGCCTGGGCTCTCCTGACAAAGAGAGAGACTTGAGAGAATTCAGAATATCACCGAAAGGTGAGCACTGAAAGATGTCCGCGGCGGTGAACTCCATTACAGGCGCCCAATCAGATTCTATTGGCAGGGGCGCGGAAGGCTCGGAGTTCGGAGAAGAGTCCGGCTCCTCGGAGTCATGGGCCATGCGGAGTGCGGGGCTTGCGTTCGGCTCGATTGCCTTGAAGATCCCAGCCCCCGAGGTGACGTCCAACCGTTCATCCTCAAAGGACGCAGCGGGCTCCGAGTCGAGGATCGGGGCCGGAGCGTATGCGGCCTCCAGGACACTGTTCGGGGGCAGAGCTATATCATGCCCCTCGGGATAGTGCGGCGCGCTTGGCTGTGGCTCGAATCCGTCGAAGAACAAGTCTCCGCGGATATCCGCCGTGTAGTTTAAGCTTCCAAAGCTGACTTGATGGCCAGGGGCGTAGCTTTCGATCTGCTCCAGATGACCAAGCGAATTGGCCCGCAGAGCGAAGCCGCCGAAGACGAAGATCTGTCCGGGGAGAAAAGTCTCACCCTGGACCTCGTCGTTGTTGATGATCGAAGGAGCCATCGGGCCTAAAGGCGACGACACAGAGGAACTCTCAATGAAAGCACCAATGTCGGTGTCAAAACCGGCGGATCTCGGGTAGGGGGTCCCAAACTGTGCGTCAAGGTCGGATGGTAACAGGAGACAAGGGACACTTTATTTTACCCAGGTTCGGGCCCTCTCGATGGAGGTAAAACCCTACTCCTGCTAGATTAATATTGATGATATGGGTAGTACAAGAGTAGATCTACCACGAGATCAAGGAGGCTAAACCCTAGAAGCTAGCCTATGGTATGATTGTGTATGATGATGGTTGTCCTACGGACTACAGCCCTCCGGTTTATATAGACACCGGATAGGGTTAGGGTTACACAGAGTCGGTTACATTGGTAGGAGATCTTGAATATCCGCACGCCTAGCTTGCCTTCCACGCCAAGGAAAGAATCTTCCGGACACGGGACGAAGTCTTCAACTTGGTATCTTCATAGTCCTGGAGTCCGGCTGAAGGTATAGTCCGGCTATCCGAACACCCCCTAATCCAGGACTCCCTCAGTTGTCCTTAAATATTACCTTGGGGTGCCTTGGGCATCCCCAAGCTTAGGCTCTTGCCACTCCTTATTCCATAGTCCATCGAATCTTTACCCAAAACTTGAAAAGTTCACAACACAAAACTTAACACAAAATCTCGTGAGCTCCGTTAGCGAAAGAAAAAAAACACCACTTCAAGGTACTGTAATGAACTCATTCTTTATTTATATTGGTGTTAAACCTAATGTATTCCAACTTATCTATGGTTTATAAACTCTTTTACTAGCCATAGATTCATTAAAATAAGCAAACAACACACGAAAAACAGAATCTGTCAAAAACAGAACAGTCTGTAGTAATCTATAACTAAGGCAAACTTCTGGAACTCCAAAAATTCTACCATAATAGGAAGTCCTAGATAATTTGTTTATTGATCTACTTCAATTGGAATCAGTATTTTATCACGTTCTGGTGATTTTTAACAATTATTTTCGTGAACAGAAAGTTTCTGGAATTTTCAGCAAGATCAAATAACTATCATCCAAGAAGATCCTATAGGTTTAACTTGGCACAAACACTAACTAAAACATAAAAATAATAATAACAGAAGCTAGAAGAATTATTTATTCCTAAACAGAACCAAAAAGCAAAAAACTAAAATAAAATTGGGTTGCCTCCCAACAAGCGCTAACGTTTAACGCCCCTAGCTAGGCATGATGATTTCAATGATGCTCACATAAGACATAAGAATTGAAACATAAAGAGAGCATCATGAAGAATATGACTAGCACATTTAAGTCTAACCCACTTCCTATGCATAGAGATTTTGTGAGCAAACAACTTATGGGAACAATAATCAACTAGCATAGGAAGGCAAAACAAGCATAACTTCAAAATTATCAACACATAGAGAGGAAACTTGATATTATTGCAATTCCTACAAGCATATATTCCTCCCTCATAATAATTTTCAGTAGCATCATTAATGAATTCAACAATATAACCAGCACCTAAAGCATTCTTTTCATGATCTACTTGCATATAAATTTTATTACTCTCCACATAAGCAAAATTCTTCTCTTTCAGGATAGTGGGAGTATCATAAGAGACTCGAATACTATAAATTGTTTCCACATTAAAAGAGTAATATTCAGAAAAAGGTGTAATCATAATCATGACAAGTTCTATAAATATAATCATCACTACTTTTTATAGCATAAGTTTCGTCACAATAATCATCATAAGTAGCAACTTGGTTCTCATCATAATCAGTTGAAACCTCTTCCAAGATAGTGGAATCATTACTAAATAAAGCCATGACCTATCCAAATACACTTTCATAATTATCATAATAAGATTCAAAATCCTCCAAAATAGTGGGATCATTACTTCCTAAAGTTGACACTCTTCCATACCCACTTTCATCAATATAATCATCATAAGTAGGAGGCATGCTATCATCATTATAAATTTGCATATCAAAACTCGGGAGACTAAAGATATCATCTTCATTAAACATAGCATCCCCAAGCTTGGGACAAACATTAATTTCAGCAAATATATTCTCAAAAACATCATATTCATCAAACATAGCATCCCCAAGCTTGGGCCTACTCATATCATAAGCATAATCACTCTCATCATTAATAGTATGGATAGCACCAATAGTATAGCAATTATCATCATCACGATGAGTAATAGGAGCAACATCATTTGGGAGAGAAACCTTTCTACCTTTGCTTCTCCGTCTTTTCTTTTTCTTCTTCACATCATGTGTGGGTTCAATCCTCTTTTTGGAGCTCCTTATTAATGAGATTGGTTGAATAGAAAGCTCCTCCTCGTTACCTGATTCATCATAAGAAATAATAGGAGAATATTGGGAAGTCTCTTCCCTTTCGTTACTATTCTCTTCATCTTCTATTTGTTTTCTTTTCTTTATGTAATTGGCAATATAAGGATTTTCAATGCAATTCACCGCACAATACATATAAATTTCTTCTAGATCAAAATTAAGAACTCTATCAAGGGAAAATTCTAGAATAACCTTAGTTATACGTTTCATTTCTTCATAACCCAAGAGCAAACTAAGTTCATTATGATGTGCAAGGGAAATCGAGTCATCACAATTTTTGGATACGATTCGATCATGAAACAATTTGCATTTGATATTTAAATGACCATGTTCATTGCAAAGTTCACAAGTACGGCTAAGAAATTTTAATTTTTCAGCACTAACATCTAGCCTTTCTTACAACCATTTAGTTTCCAAATACTTATGCCTCTTGCAAAATTTATTTTCCCTATTTGGTATGTACTTGCAAACTTTATGCACTCCACAAAAATCGACATGCTTATAAGAGATATTTTCATCATAACTAGTGCAATCATCATTAGTGCTATGGGTATTCAAAGAGTTCATACTAATAACATTGTAACCATGCTCATCATTCAAAGATTTAGTGCCAAACATTTTAATGCATTATTCCTCCAGCAATTGAGCACAATTATCGGAATCCTTATTGTCGGTGTCAAAACCGGCGGATCTCGGGTAGGGGGTCCCGAACTGTGCGTCAAGGCCGGAGGGTAACAGGAGACAAGGGACACGATGTTTTTACCCAGGTTCGGGCCCTCTCGATGGAGGTATACCCTACTCCTGCTTGATTAATATTGATGATATGGGTAGTACAAGAGTAGATCTACCATGAGATCAAGGAGGCTAAACCCTAGAAGCTAGCCTATGGTATGATTGTGTATGATGATGGTTCGTCCTACGGACTACAACCCTCCGGTTTATATAGACACCGGATAGGGTTAGGGTTACACAGAGTCGGTTACATAGGTAGGAGATCTTGAATATCCGCATCGCCAAGCTTGCGTTCCACGCCAAGGAAAGTCCCATCCGGACACGGGACGAAGTCTTCAATCTTGTATCTTCATAGTCCAGGAGTCCGGCGAAGGTATAGTCCGGCTACCCGAACACCCCCTAATCCAGGACTCCCTCAGTAGCCCCTGAACCAGGCTTCAATGACGACGAGTCCGGCGCGCAGATTGTCTTCGGCATTGCAAGGCGGGTTCCTCCTCCAAGTCCTTCATAGAAGATTGTAAACACCAAAAATAGTGTCCGGCTCTGCAAAATAAGTTTCCACATATTGCCATAGAGAGAATAACATTAACACAAACCAAATCTGCTGATGTATTCCGCAGTGCATCATCACACTACGGCCAAGTTCTCTACGAATCGTTTTTACTTTTCCACCTCAGCACGTTTAGCGAGGCGGTTTCCTTGGCACGTCTTGCCAAAGCAGAGATCGTGTGCCCTCTTTACGGGATTCTCATCAATACGGACGTGGGTAACCCAATCGTGCCCGTTAGCACGTTTCCCTTGATTAAGGGCGAGTCCGAAACGGTTATGGGGAGGACTCTTGGTATTCGACCTCTTATAAAGAGACCAAGGCCTTACTTCTTTTCTCAATCTCAAGCGTGTTCGCCCGTCGCCTCGAGTTCCAACACCCTAGGCTCTAGATTCCAGGCGCTTCGGACCTTCGACAATGTCCGGTTCTGACTTTCAAGGCTGGTGGACGCCCTCCTCCATCACGGAGGAGGACGTGCTAAAGTTGAGGGAGGCTAAGTTCCTGACCGGTGAAATTTCACATAGATTGCCTGCTCAAGGGCAGGTTATTCCCAGTCCCCAGCCCGGTGAGAGCGTGGTGTTCATGTCTCACTTCCTCCGAGGGTTAGGCTTCCCAATGGATCCCTTTGTGAGGGGACTGTTGTTTTATTACGGGCTGGAATTTTATGATTTAGCTCCGGAGTCCATCCTCCATATCTCCTTGTTTATCATCGTGTGTGAAGCGTTCCTCCGTGTTACCCCTCACTTCGGATTATGGCTCAAGACCTTCAAAGTGGAGCCGAAGATGATCGAGGGACGGCACGCAGAGTGCGGAGGCGCTGTTATAAGCAAAAATGCCGATGCTCCATTACCCGAGGGCTCTTTTCAAGAGGAGCTAGGCTTGTGGCAACGAGAGTGGTTTTATATCACCGCTCCCCGGGGCACCACGTGGGTGGCGCCTCCTGCCTTTCGCTCGGTTCCCCCACCACGGCTAGCGTCATGGGTCAATAGAGGGTTAGATTGGGGTTTGCCAAAAGACGTACCCTTGTTGCAAGGCCGCATTAAGGATCTCTTGGAAGGAGACCTCAGCCTGGTCCAGGTGACGCAGGTCATGCTGATTCACCGAATATTGCCCGGCAAACGTCGCCCCCTTCGCCTGTGGGAGTTCAATCCGGAGGGACCGCGAGCTCTCCAGAATTTCATGGGCGCAACGCCCGTGGAGTTGTATAAACTGTTCTTCGGATCACAAGAAGCGTGTCTGGATTTAACCGAGGACGCAGGCCTAAGCTGCAATCGCCTGGATACTCAAGTAAGTAACCTTGTGCCCGGGCCTTCTATTCGTATAATTGTCATAAACTTGCCCTTAAAAGAGCTGTCCTTTTAAACAGGAGTGGATAGCGAAGGCAGAGCTGATAAGGTGTCCGGCTCCCCTTCCCGAGACCAGGCCGGATCCCGTGCTGGTAAGGATGCTAGAAGTAGTGCCTTTGGAGGGAAGTAAGGGGGAGGACAAGGAAACTATGGCCTCCTCAAAGGAGGCCACACCACAGGGACGAACCGATAATTCCTCTCCTAAGGGAAAGAAGAGAGCCGCTCTGACGACCCGGAGACCATGGTCTCGAAGCGGGGGGAAAAATCCTCGTCAGAGGGTCCGACGCCGAGGAGTTCCTCGGCCGAACTACGTACTCAAGGCGATCAGCCCTCCAGCGAGCCGTGAGTAGAGAAAGATTTTCCTTTCGAGGGGTGAGAGAAATCCGTGATTTATATCTGAGAAGTTTAACCGAATTTTTACCTTGTAGTTCGGACCTCAGCCCTTCTCAGCAGAGCTCGTCTTCGGGGGATCTTCTTTCGGAAATGATGGAGAGCGGGATGCCTCCTTCTGCTGTGCCGCCTAACGAGGCGGGCGACCCTGAGGTGTCGTCACGGAGGGTTTCTCTGAGTCCGCCAGGGGCGGAATATAGATATGGGCCCCCCCAAGGTTCTCCACGTACGGCCTTCGAAAGAGGTCATGGGACAAGTTCGGCACCGTCTGGTGCTCGGCCGGAGGAGCTAAAGGTTCTGCTAGGGCGAGCTTCTATTTCGGAGGAGCACCATGCATTGATGGGCACGGTGATTGAAAGGATTTCATCCACAGAGAGCGGATTGCGTGAGGCCGTCGAAAGTTTATTGACGGGTTTTGAGGTACATTAGATAATGTACACTTTTGTCAGTTGCGCATAAATAAGATGCGCCCTATGTAGATAGTAGCCCCTGAGACTCTACGCGTCGTCAAGAAATGACGGCACGCGGAGGATCATAATCCTAGGTCTAAAATGTCGCCTTTTAATGTAGGCTGCAGGGTGTCCGGAATCAAGCTGAACTGCTGGTTTTGCCGAACTAAAGCGGCAACTGGACGTGGGAGATGCCGACATCGCGCTTGTCAACAAGCGGTTGGATGAGGCTCAAGGTATGTGATTCCTCGGGCAGCATTAGGTAAGAAGAGTTTTGTGCCAGTATCTTACAATCTGTGTGCTTGACGCAGACGGTGCGGCCGCCGTGGAGAGTCTTAGGGCAGAACTTGCCCGAGCTAAAGATCAAGCCAGGAAAAGTGATGCGGCTGCCAAGAAAGCCCTTGAAGAGCTGAGAGCCGAACAGGCTGCCCATTGCCGAAGCAAGGAAGAGATGGCCGGTATGGCCGAAAAGTTAAAGAGCACTGCAGACCGTTGCAGACTTCTTGAGAAAGAAGACCAGGCGAGACAGACGGTCCTAGAGAGGGCCGTTGCTGATGCCAAGGACGCGCGCTCTACGATGAGAGCTGCGAAGGAGGAGTTGCGTCTGGCCGAACAAATTGCGGCTGGAAAGCCCTTCATGCTGCAAAGAAAATTTTGCGGTCCGAAGTTTGCTCCGTTGGACCGGATGTGGAGTGTGGAGGACACCTATCTGGATTTGGCAGCGAGTGCTGCTGATGCGACCGAACACTTTCGAGATCTGAAAGATCGCGAAGTTGAAAAGTTGTTCTGGTCGCAATTTCATAATCTAGAGCGTCCACTAGCAGTGGACGATCGTTTGGCTCAATGGGACGAACTTAATAGGTTGTCCGGACTCGCCATGAAGTACGTCATGGGTCATCTGTGGCCGGGGAGGTCGGAGCCAAAAAGTTATTTCAGCTTGGTGCAGCAATTCCTTGACGCGGTGCCACGCATTAATGCAATGAAGAGGTCGGCGTGTATAGAGGGTGCAAGGATGGCTCTTGCCCGTGTCAAGACATACTGGGCAGAGATGGAGACCACCGTTATTGCGTCCCGAGATTCGGATAAAAGCCGAGTGTCCTCCGAGCACTATTTTCAGGAAGTCCTTGAAGGCGCTCGTGTAATAGAGACGCAGTGCTCGAAGGATGCTATGTTATTATAGCATATGTAATGATGAAGTAATATTTTGATAAACTGTAGTGGCCTTTTTATACTTTTGCCTTTAAGTATTGTGAACACCTCCTGTGCGGCCGTTTAAAATATATATATATATAATCTGAAAGATTGCAGTCGTTGGCTTCAGCCCCCACGCACATAGTGCAGGGGTGCTCGCAGAAGACGCATTTTCACACTTAACCCAACGTCTTGGTCCTACAAAGGAGGTGATAGCGTAGCGGGCCAGGCAACCAGACTATAATGCTTTAACACTTTCACTTAGCCATAGGAGCTTGATAGTGGGACTATTTAGGTAGCCCATTAGTGGCGACTGCGCTCGCCCGAGTTCGGGGCGCGTATGTGCCTGGCCGGGAAGCGGCCCTTCGTTAAAGCGGAGGAATCTGATAGATTCCAATAGGTGCTCGAGTGGCTGACCAGTCTCACGCTACATCATGACAGTCAGTTTTCGTCTTTCTCTACTGAGGTGCTCGCCCGGCCGAACCGGGGCACAATCACAGTAGTTCTCCTGGTGCTACCTTAGCCGATAGAGCGGAACGTAAGGTAGCCGAACGCAGGAGCCGGGCAACCCAACATTTGACCAAAGACATGCTTCGGAGCTGATGCATATAATGCCAAAATTCGCGACGCCGAACACTCCCTAAGGTGTTCGGTCTTTATGAGTGCGGGCGAAACAACACTCTTTAAAAAAAGGAAAAAGCCCCTAGTGTCCAGGTACGTGCAAAAATTCTGATGTGGCCACATGCCAAGACGCCAGTCTCCTCCTTGGTTATATCGTAAAAAACCAGGGGATGTGTGGCAACAAGAGACAGTAAAAAAGGTTTACGCAGGGTCTTAATCTAAAAAGAATCCTTTAGGACGGGTCCCTACTGCACGTCTGCGCCTGTGTCTCCGTTGTGCCGTATCTTGGACGGGCGCCGCACGACGTTCATCTGTAAAATAGAGGAACTAAATTGAAAACGGGTCGTGCCGAACAAAAGGTTTTAAAATAAATGAAGTATAAAGTAAAATATAAAATTGAGCTTTATTGTCTCTGCGTGTAGCCCCTAGCGCGGGGGTATATGGCCATTAAGCCTGCATTAATGATGATTTTATGCCGAACTCGTCTATCCGCGTTCGTGGTCTTTAATGACCTATTTGGAAGTTCTTTTTTTGGCCGGTGAGGCCGTTCTACTGTGGGGCTGTCAAAGCGGCCGCACAGTCCTCCACTTGGGGGAGGTGCACTTTAGTTCTTCCCCTTCAAAGAGATGATGCCTCGTGGACCGGGCATCTTAAGCGTGAGAGATGCATGATGCGGTATTGCGTTAAAGCGAGCGAAAGCTTCGCGTCCCAGTAGTGCTTGATAGCGACTTGAGAACGGGACGACATGGAAGGTCAGCTTTTCGCGACGGAAGTTATTGGCAGAGCCGAATATGACTTCGAGCCGGAGAAAACCCATACAATGGGTGTCTGGACCAGGTGCTACCCCTTGAAAGGAGGTTTTGCTGCGGCGGATTCCTGCTGGGTTTATCCCCATGTGCTGGATTGTATCCTGATATATCAGGTTTAGTCCACTGCCGCCGTCCATAAGGACATTTGCAAACTAGAATCCGCCAATTATTGGATCGAGTATCAGGGCAGTCCAGCCTGCGTTCTTGATATTTCTAGAATAGTCTAGCTGATCGAAGGTGATTGGTTTTAATAACCAGTGGCGGGACCCCTTGGGGATAGGTCGTATGGTGCGTACCTTTATGGGTGCCACACGTTTTGTTACGTGAAGTAAGTTCACTGTTTTTACTTCTTGTGGGAAGTTCTTTTGTTTCCTGGTGCTCTGCTTCTGGGGTTCGTCCTCGTCTTCACTTGGTATGTCGAGCCCCTTGTGTTCGGCATTGAGTCTGCCGGATTGTTTGAAAACCCAACAATCTCTGTGGGTATGGTTAGCAGGCTTCCCCGGAGTACTGTGTATCTAACATATCCTGTCCAGGATTCTTTAAGTTGGACGGATCATCCCTGTTATCCTGGAGGGGTGGTTTTGGTTGATTTTGTCGTGAGCCTTTGAATCCGGCATTGACTGCCGTGCTCTTCGGACTTTTTTCTTTAGTTCGGCGACGATCTTTGTTGCGTCACGGTTTTCCGTTTCCATCCCTAGTTTCGGATGTACTTGGGTTGCTGGGGCTGCATCTTGCCAACCAGCTGTCCTCTCCTGTGCAAAAGTGGGTCATGAGGCTTGTGAGTGCGGCCATTGTTCTTGGCTTTTCCTGGCCGAGGTGTCTGGCGAGCCATTCGTCTCGGACATAATGCCTGAAAGCTGCTAAGGCTTCGGCGTCCGGACAGTCGACTATCTGATTCTTTTTAGTGAGGAATCTATTCCAGAACTGCCGAGCTGATTCTCCGGGCTGTTGAGTTATGTGACTAAGATCGTCTGCATCCGGAGGGCGGACATAGGTCCCTTGAAAATTTGCTCGGAAAGCATCCTCGAGCTCTTCCCAACTTCCAATTGTGTTTTCGGGAAGGCTTTTAAGCTAGTGCCGGGCTGGCCCTTTAAGCTTAAGGGGTAAATATTTAATGGCGTGGAGACCATCTCCCCTAGCCATATGTATGTGGAGGATATAGTCCTCGATCCAGACTCCGGGGTCTGTTGTTCCATCATACGCCTCTATGTTGATGGGTTTGAATCCCTCCGGAAATTCATAGTCCAGAACCTCATCGGTGAAGCATAGGGGATGTGCGGCGCCCCAGTATTTGGGTGTGCCGGATTCTGATGATGGCTTTTTTGCATTGCTTACAAGAGCTTGCTTTCTTGGCCCATAAATGGACCTGGTTGGGCCATGATGCGAATCCTTAGGTGGGTCGCATACCGATTTAAGTGCGGCGCCACTTGCCGCCTTATGGGGTCGTCTATCCGACCGTATGGCTTTCTTATTTTTTGAATGCGAGGGCTCTAGGGCCTCTTCGTCTAATTCGGGGAGTAGCTTTCTCCTGGGATAGCTTTTAGTACGGCGACCGTCGCCGTATTTATCTGCGGTGTTGATTAAATTATTCCATCTAATCCGGAGTGCATCTTCCGCTGTCTTTAGCTTCCGCTTCTGCTTTTTCAGGCTGCGTGTAGTTGCAACGAGCCTCTTGTGGAGACTCTTCTACTCCATGGATTTATCCGGCGTAAGGTCGTTCGGAATGCCATTTTCGCCAGGGGAGGGAGTTTCGGTTTCTCTATCCGTGTTGCCCTGTTCGGACGGCTGCTCTAAGGCCTGCTCGTTGTCTACCGGCTTGTCCCGCTCTATGGCTGGGTTTTTATCGAGGCGGGGCTTGGGTCGGCGTTTATGCCGACGCTTTGATTGCTTTCCGGGGGGTCTATCTCCCGTTCCATCCCCTTTTTCCTCGTTGTCACTTCCTTTAGGGGTACCCACCATGTACACATCGTGAGATGAGGTGGCTGTCCAATGCCCTATGGGCATGGTTCATCGGTATCTCCTGCATCGTCATCCATGCTGTCAATGTCTGCATAGTTGAAGTTGAGCACGTCGTTTAGGTTGTCGACGGTGGCTACGAAGTGGGTGGTGGGTGGGTTATGAGTTTCTTCATCGTCCGTATCCCAACCTTGCTGACCATAATCCGGCCAGGGATCTCCTGATAAAGAGAGAGACTTGAGAGAATTCAGGATGTCGCCAAAAGGCGAGTGCTGAAAGATGTCCGCGGCGGTGAACTCCATTATAGGTGCCCAATCGGATTCGATTGGTAGGGGCACGGGGGGTTCGGAGTCCGGATAAAAGTCTGGACCCTCGGAGTCACGGGTCACGCGGAGTGTGGGGCTGGCGTTCGGCTCGATTACCTTTGAGATCGCAGCCCCCCAGGTGACGTCCAACCGCTCATCCTCGATTGACGCAATAGGCTCCGAGTCAAGGGTCGGAACCGGTGTGTGTGCGGCCTCCAGGACACTGTTCGGAGGCAGAGCTAGATCATGCCCCTCGAGATAGTGCGGCGCGCTTGGCTGTGGCTCGAACCCGTCGAAGATCAAGTCTCCGCGGATATCAGCCGTATAGTTAAGCTTCCAAACCTGACTTGATGGCCAGGGGCGTAGATTTCGCTCTGCTCCAGGTAGCCAAGCGAATTGGCCTGCAGAGCGAAGCCGCCGAAGACGAAGATCTGCCCGGGGAGAAAAGTCTCACCCTGGACCTCATCATTGTTGATGATCGAAGGAGCCATCGGGCCTAAAGGCGACGCCACAGAGGAACTCTCAATGAAAGCACCAATGTCGGTGTCAAAACCGGCGGATCTCGGGTAGGGGGTCCCGAACTGTGCGTCAAGGCCGGAGGGTAACAAGAGACAAGGGACACGATGTTTTTACCCAGGTTCGGGCCCTCTCGATGGAGGTAATACCCTACTCCTACTTGATTAATATTGATGATATGGGTAGTACAAGAGTAGATCTACCACGAGATCAAGGAGGCTAAACCCTAGAAGCTAGCCTATGGTATGATTGTGTATGATGATGGTTCGTCCTACAGACTACAACCCTCCGGTTTATATAGACACCGGATAGGGTTAGGGTTACACAGAGTCGGTTACATAGGTAGGAGATCTTGAATATCCGCATCGCCAAGCTTGCCTTCCACGCCAAGGAAAGTCCCATCCGGACACGGGACGAAGTCTTCAATCTTGTATCTTCATAGTCCAGGAGTCCGACGAAGGTATAGTCCGGCTACCCGAACACCCCCTAATCCAGGACTCCCTCACTTATTTTCACGGTAAGACATTAAAAAGATGAAGCATATGAGGTAACCTTAGTTCCATTTTTTTGTAGTTTTCTTTTGTAGACTAAAATAGTGATAAAACAAGAAACTAAAAGATTCGATTGCAAGATCTAAATATATACCTTCAAGCACTCACCTCCCCAGCAACGGCGCCAGAAAAGAGCATGTTGTCTACAACAGAACTTTCTTCTTGTAGACGTTGTTGGGCCTCCAAGTGCAGAGGTTTGTAGGACAATAGCAAATTTCCCTCAAGTGGATGACCTAAGGTTTATCAGTCCATGGGAGGCGTAGGATGAAGATGGTCTCTCTCAAGCAACCCTGCAACCAAATAACAAAGAGTCTCTTGTGTCCCCAACACACCCAATACAATGGTAAATTGTATAGGTGCACTAGTTCGGCGAAGAGATGGTGATACAAGTGCAATATGGATGGTAGATATAGGTTTTTGTAATCTGAAAATATAAAAAAAGCAAGGTAACTAATGATAAAAGTGAGCACAAACGGTATTTCAATGCTAGGAAACAAGGCCTAGGGTTCATACTTTCACTAGTGCAAGTTCTCTCAACAATAATAACATAATTGGATCATATAACTATCCCTCAACATGCAACAAAGATTCACTCCAAAGTCACTAATAGCGGAGAACAAACGAAGAGATTATGGTAGGGTACGAAACCACCTCAAAGTTATCCTTTCTGATCGATCTACTCAAGAGTCCGTAGTAAAATAACACGGAGCTATTCTTTCCGTTCGATCTATCATAGAGTTC
Organism: Aegilops umbellulata; assembly: GCA_032464435.1. Taxonomy (NCBI): domain Eukaryota; kingdom Viridiplantae; phylum Streptophyta; class Magnoliopsida; order Poales; family Poaceae; genus Aegilops; species Aegilops umbellulata. The sequence continues at coordinate 125,164,577 of CP136058.1, forward strand.
ATACTAGAATAACACCTTAAGATACAAATCAACCAAAACCCTAATGTCACCTAGATACTCCAATGTCACTTAAGTATCCGTGGGTATGATTATATGATATGCATCACACAATCTCAGATTCACCTATTCAACCAACACAAAGTAATTCAAAGGGTGCCCCAAAGTTTCTACCGGAGAATCAAGACGAAAACGTGTGCCAACCCCTATGCATAAGTTCAAGAGGTCATGGAACCCGCAAGTTGATCACCAAAACATACATCAAGTGAATCACGTGAATATCCCATTGTAACCACAGATAAGCACGGCAAGACATACATCAAGTGTTCTCAAATCCTTAAAGACTCAATCCGATAAGATAACTTCAAAGGGAAAACTCAATCCATTAAAAGAGAGTAGAGGGGGAGAAACATGATAAGATCCAACTATAATATCAAAGCTCGCGATACATCAAGATCATATCACTTCAAGAACACGAGAGAGAGAGAGAGAGAGAGAGATCAAACACATAGCTACTGGTACATACCCTCAGCCCCGAGGGTGAACTACTCCCTCCTCGTCATGGAGAGCGCCGGGATGATGAAGATGGCCACCGGTGAGGGTTCCCCCCTCCGGCAGGGTGCCGGAACTGGGTCCAATTGGTTTTTGGTGGCTACAGAGGCTTGTGGCGGCGGAACTCCCGATCTATTCTGCTCTCTGAAGTTTTTAGGATATATGGATATATATAGGCGAAAGAAGTCGACCAGGGGAGCCATGAGGGGCCCACGAGGGTGGGGGCGCGCCCAGGAGGGGTAGGCGCGCCTCCCTGCGTCATGGCCACCTCGAAGCTTCCTTGACTTCAACTCCAAGTCTCCTGGATCACGTTCGTTCCAAAAATCACGCTCCTGAAGGTTTCATTCCGTTTGGACTCCGTTTGATATTCCTTTTCTGTCAAACACTGAAACAAGGGAGAAAAACAAAAACTGGCACTGGGCTCTGGGTTAATAGGTTAGTCCAAAAAATAATATAAAAGTGTTTAATAAAGCCCATAAACATCCAAAACAGATAATATAATAGCACGAATACTTCATAAATTATAGATACGTTGACGTATCATCTCTCTCAAACAACCCTGCAACCAAGTAACAAAGAGTCTCTTGTGTCCCCAACAGACCCAATACAATGGTAAATTGTATAGGTGCACTAGTTCGGTGAAGAGATGGTGATACAAGTGCAATATGGATCATAGATATAGGTTTTTGTAATCTGAAAATATAAAAACAGCAAGGTAACAAGCGATAAAAGTGAGCGTAAACGGTATTGCAATGCTAGGAAACAAGGCCTAGGGTTCATACTTTCACTAGTGCAAGTTCTGATGTAAATATGCCCTAGAGGCAATAATAAAGTTATTATTTATTTCCTTATTTCATGATAAATGTTTATTATTCATGCTAGAATTGTATTATCCAGAAACATGATACATGTGTGAATACATAGACAAAGAGAGTGTCACTAGTATGCCTCTACTTGACTAGCTCGTTAATCAAAGATGGTTATGTTTCCTAACCATGGACAAAGAGTTGTTATTTGATTAACGGGATCACATCATTAGGAGAATGATGTGATTGACATGACCCATTCCGTTAGCTTAGCACTTGATCGTTTAGTATGTTGCTATTGCTTTCTTCATGACTTATACATGTTCGTATGACTATGAGATTATGCAACTCCCGTTTACCGGAGGAACACTTTGTGTGCTACCAAACGTCACAACGTAACTGGGTGATTATAAAGGTGCTCTACAGGTGTCTCCGAAGGTACTTGCTGGGTTGGCGTATTTCGAGATTAGGATTTGTCACTCCGATTGTCGGAGAGGTATCTCTGGGCCCTCTCGGTAATGCACATCACTTAAGCCTTGCAAGCAATGCAACTAATGAGTTAGTTGCGAGATGATGTATTACAGAACGAGTAAATAGACTTGCCGGTAACGAGATTGAACTAGGTATTGAGATACCGACGATCGAATAAGTAACATAGCGATGACAAAGGGAACAATGTATGTTGTTCTGCGGTCTGACCGATAAAGATCTTCGTAGAATATGTAGGAGCCAATATGAGCATCCAGGTGCCGCTATTGGTTATTTACCGGAGACGTGTCTCGGTCATGTCTACATTATTCTCGAACCCGTAGGGTCCGCACGCTTAAGGTTTCGATGACAGTTATATTATGAGTTTATGAGTTTTGATGTACCGAAGGAGTTCGGAGTCCCGAATGAGATCGGGGACATGACGAGGAGTCTCAAAATGGTCGAGACGTAAAAATCGATATATTGGACGACTATATTCGGACATCAGAAAGGTTCCGAGTGGTTCGGATATTTTTCGAAGTACCGGGGAGTTACGGGAATACGGGGGAAGAAGTATATGGGCCTTATTGGGCTTTAGGGGAGAGGGAGAGGCAGGCCGCGCCCCCCCATTGACTAGTCCGAATTGGACTAGGGGGAGGGGCGGCGCCCCCTCCTTCCTTCTCTTCCCTCTTCCCCTTCCTTGTCTCCTACTCCTACTACTTGGAAGGATTCCTAGTTGTACTAGGAAAGGGGGAATCCTACTCCCGGTGGGAGTAGGACTCCCCTAGGGCGCACCATAGAGAGGGCCGGCCCTCCCCTCCTCCACTCCTTTATATACGGGGGCAGGGGGCACCTCTAGACACAACAATTGATCCTTGAGATCTCTTAGCCGTGTGCGGTGCCCCCCTCCACCATAATCCTCGATAATATTGTTGCGGTGCCCCCGTCCACCATAATCCTCGATAATATTGTAGCGGTGCTTAGGTGAAGCCCTGCGACGATAGAACATCAAGATCGTCACCACGCCGTCGTGCTGACGGAACTCATCTCCGACACTTTGCTGGATTGGAGTCCGGGGATCATCATCGAGCTGAACGTGTGCAAGAACTCGGAGGTACCGTAGTTTCGGTGCTTGATCGGTCGGGCCGTGAAGACGTACGACTACATCAACCGTGTTGTCATAACGCTTCCGCTTTCGGTCTACGAGGGTACATGGACAACACTCTCCCCTCTCGTTGCTATGCATCACCATGATCTTGCGTGTGCGTAGGAATTTTTTTGAAATTACTACGTTCCCCAACAAGTTCTCTCAACAATAATAACATAATTGAATCATATAACTATCCCTCAACATGCAACAAAGAGTCACTCCAAAGTCACTAATAGCGGAGAACAAATGAAGAAATTAGGGTAGGGTACTAAACCACCTCAAATTTATCCTTTCTGATCGATCTATTCAAGAGTCCGTAGTAAAATAACACGAAGTTATTCTTTCCGTTTGATCTATCATAGAGTTCGTACTAGAATAACACCTTAAGACACAAATCAACCAAACCCTAATGTCACCTAGATACTCCAATGTCACCTCAAGTATCCATGGGTATGATTATACGATATGCATCACACAATCTCAGATTCATATATTCAACCAACACAAAGAACTTCAAAGAGTGCCCCAAAGTTTCTACCGGAGAGTCAAGACGAAAACGTGTGCCAACGTAACCCCTATGCATAAGTTCACGAGGTCACGGAACCCGCAAGTTGATCACCAAAACATACATCAAGTAGATCACGTGAATATCCCATTGTCACCACAGATAAGCACATGCAAGACATACATCAAGTGTTCTCAAATCCTTAAAGACTCAATCTGATAAGATAACTTCAAAGGGAAAACTCAATCCATTACAAGAGAGTAGAGGGGGAGAAACATTATAAGATCCAACAATAATAGCAAAGCTAGCGATACATCAAGATCGTGCCGAATCAAGAACACGAGAGAGAGAGAGAGATCAAACACATAGGTACTGGTACATACCCTCAGCCCCGAGGGTGAACTACTCCCTCCTCGTCATGGATAGCGCCGGGATGATGAAGATGGCCACCGGAGAGGGTTCCCCCCTTCAGCAGGGTGCCGGAACGGGTCTAGATTGGTTTTCGGTGGCTACAGAGGCTTGCGGCGGCGGAACTCCCGATCTAGGTTATGTTCTGGGGGTTTCTGTATATATAAGAGGTTTTGGCGTCGGGAACAAGTCAGGGGGGTCTCCGAGGTGGCCACGAGGTAGGGGGCGCGCCCAGGGGGTAGGGCGCGCCCCCCACGCTTGTGGGTGCCTCGGGACTCTTCTGGCCCATCTTCGATGCTCCGTGGGCTTCTTCTGGTCCAAAAATAATCTCCGTCAAATTTCAGGTCAATTGGACTCTGTTTGGTTTTCCTTTTCTGCAATACTCAAAAACAAGGAAAAAACAGAAACTGGCACTGGGCTCTAGGTTAATAGGTTAGTCCCAAAAATCATATAAAATAGCATATAAATGCATATAAAACATCCTAGATGGATAATATAATAGCATGGAACAATAAAAAATTACAGATACGTTGGAGACGTATCAATAAGCATCGTGGGGCTTTTTACTGGAACGCTGCCGATAACCGTCACAAGTATCGTTTCGTTAGATGGAAGCTAATGTGTCGACCCAAAAACCTTGGAGGGTTGGGTATTATTAACACCTCCATCATGAACCAATGCCTGATGATTAAATGGTGGTGGAAAATTATGAGTGGTGGGGTCTAGCCCTTATGGGTATCTATTCTTAAGGCTAAATATTTTCCCTTGTCTAGTCTGATGTTTGCCACTGCGCGTGGTGGGTCTCAATTTTGGAAGGCCTTGGTGAAAGTGAGGCTCATTTTCCAGGCTCATGCTAAGTTTGTTGTTGGGGATGGCTCCTCCATTAGATTTTGGCTTGACTGGTGGTGTGGAGATTCATCTCTCTCCGTGACCTTCCCCACCTTATTCTCGTACTGCCCTGATCCGGAGGTTTCTATTGCGGAGTTGTCTACGAATGGGTGGGACCTGGCCTTTTGCCATTCCGTTTCGCCTGAAGAGTTCGAAGATTGGCAAGTCTTACTGCCTTCTTCCCCACGCTCTCGACGGAACTGGATTCGGTGATCTGGCCTCACACTGCCTTTGGTCGCTTTTCAGTGAAATCCCTTTATGCGAAGCTGATTGGTGGCACTCCTACTAACAAATTCTCTCAAATCTGGAAGGCTCGGATCCCCCCTAAAGTGAAAATCTTCTTATGGCAAGCCTTCAGGGGCCGGCTGCCTTCGGCTGACCAAATTCGTAAGAGAAATGGTCCGGGGTCTCAGTTCTGTGCCTTGTGTGGTGACTTAGAGGATACGACTCATATCTTCTTCCATTGTGTCCTAGCCAAGCTTATTTGGAGTTGCGTTAGAGATTGGCTTCATGTAGCCTGGGATCCTGTTTCTTTCTCAGAGCTCCGAACCCTTGCTAGTAATTTGTCGGGTGTAACCAGACGTATCTTTTGGGTGGGCCTGGGAGCATTCTGTTGGTCTCTCTGGACGACTAGGAACAAATTTACTATTGAGCATGTGTTTCCGGCTAAAACTGCTGATTGCTTATTTAAATCGTGTGCTCTCTTGCAGCAGTGAAAATCATTGACTAAGGTGGACGACCAAGATGCGCTATGTGAGTTGATCTCCAAAATTCGGGCCTCGGCGTCTAATCTTTGCAGACAAGAGCATGATGCTTAGCTGGTGGGTGCCTCGTCGGCTAGTCTTTTGGACAGTAAACTTTCTGGCCTGCGTGCTGTGTGCCAGTACCCCTCTTAACTTTCATGCGTGTGACCCTGGATGGGGTCCTACTAGTTATGTGTTCTGAATCTCTGTGTGTTTGCTACCTACCTTATGGCTTTGTTTATAAAGTCAGACGTATGCCTTTTCTTAAAAAAAAAGACACGTACGCACCTCCGGCCGCAGGACGAGACAAAATATTTTTTGTTTAGAAAAGACAAAATAATTATCGGGAATCAAGGTTTTGGACGGGCATGTGATGGGAATAAACAACCAAACGCCTATGTTCAGTAGGAGTATCTACTACGACTTTGAACGGGAGCGAGCCTCGCTGCCAGAAATGTTTGAGCCATTGAACCAAGTGCTCGCGGTTTTGAAAAAGGTTCAGCTATTCAAAACCATGTATTATTTTAATTGTTTCATTTTTTCAAAATTTGTTTAAAATTCAAAAAATTATCAGGAGTTTCATATAATGTTCGTGCTTTTAAAAATTGTTTGGAATAAAAAATGTTCTCCTTTTCAAAATAATTCTACACACATACAAAAAATGATTGGGGAAACTCAAGAAGAAAACTGGTTTCAATGTTTTGTTGTATTTTTCTTATTTTTTAATTCCAAATTTGTTCATGTTTTTAAAAAATGTTCCAAAACTTAAAAAAATCATGCTAAAAAGCATTGTAGTCCGCAAGAAAAGAAAAAAAAGAAAAAGAAATACTGAGAAAAAGATCGGTTCGCTACAGCAAACCGGTCACTGAGGGATAGTAATTGTAGTCAATGTTTCCTAGTTAGACATTGAAGTTTATTAGCTGGTAGGCTAGTGACAAGCGACCAATATCAGGAGTTACAAGGTTTGATCCCTCACATTACCATTCCTTTTTGTTAATTTTGTTCATAACTTCAAAAATTGTTTGGGAATTTAAAAAATGTTACGATTTTCAAATTTATCTCAAAAACTTAAAAAATGTTCACTTGTTTGAAAAATCATCGGTAATTATATATATTGTTCATGCTTTTGCAAAATTGTTCAAAATTTCGGAAAATGTTGCCATTAGATAATTTTATTCCGAGAATTCAAAAAAATATTCGCATTTTCTGACAATGTTGAAGATTTTAAAAAATGTTTACACTTAAAAAATGAAAACTCAAAATTTGTTCGAGTCGTTCGAAACATTATCGGATTTTCAAACATTGCTTACTTTTTAAAAATTGTTCACAATTTCCAAGACATATTTGAAAAAAAAAATCAGAAACTTCCTAGATTCCTCGTTGCATTTACTCTCTCCTTCCAGGTTTATTGGGCCGTGAGCAATCTACGGCGTTCCTTTTTTGATCTAATCAATTTAGTTTTAATTTTAGAGAAAAGACATATCGGCCGACTTTATAGATAAAGCCCAACAAGCCGAGTCACATAGTATCAGTACAAGCCACAAATCACAAGGAAGTTCAAATAAAACCAACCAGGCAACAAGCACGTAGGCGAAACAGAAAAGAAAAGAGCTAAGCCAGAAGGATCACACTCCATGGGGCTGGCTGGGCCGGGCGGCAGGATGAAAGTTGCAGGGCCGATGCATGGATCTTGGCAATGAAGTCGGTGCGCACGTCGGTGTCCGTCGGCTTATGCAATGGCTTCCACTGCTGTTAGGGCATGTACATTAGTTTAGACTGATGACGTCTGTCACGTCACGTTATAGACAGCATAAAAGACACCCAATACATCAGGCTGTCTGTTTGACAGTCCGTAGCACCACAAAATCTGGAAATTTTGTTAAACTATCGAAGTTAGTTATTGCTGAAAACAGTACGAGAGATTTTCTTGGGCCATTACAGATGACCCAAGCGTACAACGGCAAAAGGGGCGTCGCTAAGCAGCGACTTCTGCGGCAATCGTTCATCGGTAATTCTACAAACGACCATGTTCTCTCTCTTTTATCTCTCTGTTCCACGTAAACAAATATCCTACGTGGGCTCGCTTACAGACGGCTGAGTCAATGGCGTTGTACATGTCCTTAAAGGACAACCATTTTGAACAGACAGTCAGCTGGACAATTAGGAAAAATATGTTTAATAATAAATTTATTTCTAGTGATCCACAAAAGCAGGCAAAAGCCGAAATCACTAATTAAGGAGTACTCGTTGCAAAGAGCACTCCACTTTCCCAGGTCGCGACAAATGGCGCACATGCAGCACGCCACTTGTCGTAACCTGGGAGTTTTCCTTTTTTTCGTAGATCCGTTTATTCAAAATGTTTTATCTCTTAAACCGTGCGTCCAAATCTCGAACCGTTTTCACCGTTGGATTCCTCGCGTCGAGATCTTCAAAACTAGATCCCATGTTGATAGGTTTTGAAGAACTTTTTTTTTCATGAAAAAAACCGGACGAAAGAAACTGGGCGAAAAAACCGAAACGGGAGCATGGTTTTTTTTCCTTTCCGAAAGAGGCACGTCCGTGCCTCTCGCGAAATTGCAACTGTGCCTCTCGTGGAAGCAAAACTGTGACTCTCATGGAAGGAAAAAAACAGAAAACACGTTTTTTTTTCGTTTCCGAGAGGCACGACAGTGACTCTCGCGAAAGCACAACCGTGCCTCTCGCGAAAGCAAAACCGTGACTCTCGCGAAGGAAAAAAAACAGAAAACGCATATTTTTTCCCTTTCCGAGAGGCACGGCCGTGACTTTCGCGAAAGCACAACCGTGCCTCTCGCGGAAGCAAAACCGTGACTCTCCCGAAAGAAAAAAATAGAAAACGCGTTTTGTTTTTCCCTTTCCGAGAGGCACGGCCGTGACTCTCGCGAAAGCACAACCGTGCCTCTCGCGGAAGCAAAACCGTGACTCTCGTGAAAAAAACCCAGAAAACGTGTTTTTTCGTTTCCGAAAGGCACGGCCGTGACTCTCGCTAAAGCACAACCGTGCCTCTCGCGGAAGAAAAACCGTGACTTTCGTGAAAGGAAAAAAAAAGAAAACGCGTTTTTTCGCGCAAATTTTTTTTTTTCAAAAAAGTTTTGTTGATCGAAAAGTTAAGAAAGACCGGGAAAAAACCAAAATTCGAAAAAAAACCAAAAAAACTGTTTAAAAGGCCGAAAACACGTGCGAAAAAATAAAAAAACAAGATCCGAAGAGAGCGTCCAGAGCGCGACACGTTGCAAATAGCTGAGAGCGCGCCAAGTGGCGCTGATTGTTGCGAGGCTTCCGAAGAAGCGCTCGTTAACTAGTTGCTCCCGGCAAAAGCTACAAAGGGAACCAGAAGACACGGGCCGGGCGGCCAACAAGAGTATTTGTAATAGACAAAAGATCCACATAGCTTCTGGGGCCTAGTTACGATTAAGCCTGGATCAGACACAACTCCAGCCAAACCTGGCCAGAGCGCATTTGAGCATGATATGCTTATGTGTCTTTAGTCTCTCCACAAGAGCGGAAGCCACATTGGCATTTTCTTGCCGCTTGATGATTTGGTCACTAGCAGGAAGTTCAGGTTTGATCGCTTGCCAAAAGAAAATTCTATTTTTCAGAGGGATCCGGAAGTGCCAAATAGCCTTAAAACGGTTGTCCTGACGCCCAACACAAAAGCGGGAATAAAAAGACTTAACAGAGAAAAGACCAGACGGGAAGTGGGGCCAGGTGCTGGAATTAGGGGTCTCCGAAAGCACGCGGAAGCAGGCAGTGAGATCCTGCCAGCTACCCAACTTTACGGGAGAGAGGGCCCGTCTAAAACCTAGATCCCAGTTATAGGACGCCAACTCCGCGATGGAGCAAGACTGATCAACAACATAGGAAAAGAGATCGATGCAAATGTTCAAAGCCGCCACCTTCTCCGCGATTGGTAATGGTAGAAGCACGCTATTTTGGGAGGACATATGGATTGATGAACACAGAGCGGAGGAGCTAGTACCAAACCTATATAACCAAGTTCGACAAACAACAAGAGCATCTAGGGTGGTCGAACATGGATTGATGCATGGATCCTAGGTCTTGGATGTCGGCCCGGAATTGACACCATTGATGCTAAATGAGTATTTGTTATTATGGGAGCGGATGGTGACAATTCATCTCGATCAAGACAGGATTGATGCGGTGATTTGGGCGTGGGAGCCGAGCAGAACATTCTCAGTACAGTCGGCATACAACGCATTATTTTGGGGACGTGAGGTGGCACCGGCAGCATAGTTCACATGGAAATCAGAGGCGCTAACGAAATGTAGGTTCTTTGCTTGGTTAGCACTCCGGATTAGATGTTGGACCTCAGATAGACTGGCTCGACGGGGATTGTACCACTAAGATGCATGCCCGTTTTGTGATCAAGCGGAGGAGAGCACATGACATATCATCATCCATTGCGTCCTCACTAGGGAGGTGTGGTCTCGGGTATGCAGAGCGATGAACAAGCAGGAATGGATGCCAAGTAACACTACGAGACTCCTGGATTGGTGTGCGAGCATAGGTGGTAATGCCACTGGCAGCAAGGCCACACCGGTTCTTGCCCTGCTCGTCATGTGGGAACTCTGAAAGCATCACAACTCGATTGTCTTCGACGACGCTTCACTATCCTCCGTGAGTGTAATCCATAAAATAGACGTCGAGTGTAGATCTTAGAAGACGATGAGCATCTTGAAGACCGACATGGATTGGTTCCTTGTGGCACTAACGGCGGGTAGTGTCATGAATAGTTAGCGATAGTAGTTTGTACGTGGAGTGGGCATGGACTTGGGTGTATATAAGACTTTTTGGATGATGTGGCATATAATTAAATGAGGAAAGAGAGGGTGTGGTATCATATCATGATACCATATCATATTAAATGTTATACTACTTTGTGTCATGCATTACAATTAATAAGGCAACCTAATATACTAACTTATGATCTAAGATTACGGAAGTAGTATCATACACTAGTATTATATGAATGATACTAGTATATGATACTTGCCATTACGACCAGCCAATGCATGCCCTTCTTATCTCCACGATGGCCACACACTCTTATAATGCAGTTACAAAGCAATAACTAATCAGCGTTTAATGCACCTGATTTACTGCCTAAACTAGCATGTGAAATTAATAGGTTAACCTGGACAGAAGGAGCCGTTCTTAAGCACGCGTGTTTTGTTTTATTCACAAACAATTGTTAGCTCGACTGGTTAGGTGCGCTGGTGCTCCAACTGGATGTCGGGAGTTGAATTTCCTGATGAATCTGATAATATTGATTTCATAATATAAATGTTGATATTTTTTTAATATAAAGTTAGTCAAATTTTACAAAGTTTGATTTTGATGAAATTTTATATGCAAACTAAAAAAAATGAAGGGAGTACTTAATAGCAAGAGATCATGGATGAACTAGCAACAGAAGAACTTCGCAAAAAAAAAAAACTAGCAACAGAAGAAAATGGAAGGCGTGCATGGCATCAAACTTTGGTAACAAAATAACATGATATTTAACACTCGACTGACCAGGTAGAATGCTCTAAATTTTCTTCATGCTTAAGTAAGCTTCTATGTTTCCTAGTAGATAAAAATCATACATAACATTTAACATTTATCCTGTATCCTTTTAATGCTTTCTTTGTAAAAAAAGGCAGCGCGAGCCACACTCGTAGATAATCATATTTAGTTTGCATATAAAATTTGATCAAAATCAAACTTTGTAAAGTTTGACTAACTTTATATCAAAGAATATCAACATGCACAACATGAAATCAATATTATCAGATTCATCATGAAATGTATTTCATACTATATAGTTTTAGTATTTTAGATGTTCATATTTTTTGATATAAATTTGGTTAAAGTTGGTGTAGTTTGGATTCAAATAAGTTTTATATGCGGAGTAAAAAGAAATGGAGGGAGTACCAGTCTATTAAGTACTTACCTTCACTTGAGAGAGAATAAGTCAAACTTCTTAAAGTAATTTATATTATAATCATTTCGATTGGAATAATATTTATAGTGGTTTCTCATGTTGTGTCGTGCCAATTTTGTATGAAAAATAGTCTTAGATTATCTTTTAGAAAATCATCTTATTTAGCTCGAGATCGACTCGAGATGGTTACAAACTGAGCATGAGCCACTTTCTACAACTCAATCTTGAGCTTCGTTTCGTTTGAGCTCGCTCAAATTGTAGTATAACTTGAGTTACGCCTAGTCCAACTCGCTCGAACTCGACTCGTTTGCAGGCCTATAGCAGGGCCTTTCGTGCCGGTGCACCAGGCTTTGATTTTGCTCAGGGAAGGGGTTCCCATCAGCTAAAATGCAAGGCAGCGCATTCATTTCCCCCAACAAGGAAAGCCGCCAATGTCGGCGGCGATGCACGAGCGGCATTAGGCCGGCGATGGTGCAGGACGCGGGCATCTTCCTTCCCTCGATGTTTCTCTCCTCTACAGACCAAAAAGAACACTATCACAGAAGGAACATTGTTTCCTCAGCGTGTACTACACTGTGTGGTAAGAATTGTTTCCCCTATTGTTGTTCCCTCGACGAGTTCCGCTTATTATTGTCAGTTCCTAGCAGAACTGAAGCAGCGTTGATGCCCCTTATCTGGCAAACAATGACCCCTCATGAACTTAAGCTCTTCACCTGGCTGGCCATTCAAAGGAAGTGTCTAAACCATAGACAATCTCGCAAAAAGAAGATAGCCAACATATTTCGCTTCGCCCTCCCTACAGCATGGACTATGAATCTTCCATACATCTTTTTGGGGCTGGCGTTTGGGGCGTCTGCCTGATGAAGTTTAACTTCCCCTTTTCAGATGGTCTAAGGCACATAAGGCAAATTATTCACTAAGAATTTTGGCTCCCCTAGATCAGCATCAGGGGAAGCAGGTTTCATCAGCGACTGCATCATTTCATCCATAAGTGGATCAACACCAAATAGTTTTGCAGAATTCTCTTGAGGAATATGAAGTGAGGTGCTCCAAAACAATTCCATAGCTAGAGCCTTGTAATGCATTGACTCAGTCATCCAGTCCAGCACCCAAGTGGTGCAATCATCCGGATCCCTGGATCTGTGAAGGTTGCATAGAACTGGATGATGATTTCTTCATTCTAGTCATAGATTTCAGAGCAAAAGCTCAGAAGGCATACTTCATATAGACCTTGAAGAACTGGCGTGAAACATCTTATAGACTCCATGTTAACATGAGGAATGTGATGATGGGGAAAAACCTTGTTCTTCTCAGACAACAATTAGGAATAGTAATTCACTTGAGCTTTAGTCCAGAAATTCCTTCTTCAATTTTGGGCTGAGTCTGTCGGATCACGGGTTCCGGTAAAACCCTCAAGGTTCGAACACTGGGGTGCGTGCGAGGGTTTGCGTCGTCCGCCTCGTGAGGGTCTTGAGTGCTTGTCGGTGGAGATGGGCCGTACGGGCCCGCTTGCAGAGCCACACCGTGGGCCGCAGGTAGGCAAGTCTGGGGACCCCCGTTCCCAGAACGCCGACAGTAGCCCCCGGGCCTAAGGCGCGCTCGGGCTTGGCTTCGAGGCAAAGCCAAAGGTCAAGTGCGGAGCGCTGTGGGCCCCAATAGCCTGCGGCCTTGGTCGACATGTGGCGGTTGATTGGACGTGGGCGTCTCCGCATCCCCACGCTGCCTTGGCAACTGCCCGACTTGACAAAAAGGCTGGCGTGGACAACGCTTGTCTTCACTGCTCCCCTTCGCCTTGCTCAGATCCCCTTTCTTGCGCCCTGCCTCTGAAATACCCAGATCTGCTTCCATCCTCCTCCGCACCAGCGACCAATGGCGCCGCGCAAGGTCAAGCCCTCCTCGTCGCCGGCTTGGTACAAACCAGCTCTCGACGCACCCAATGTCTCGGAGAAGAGCCTCGCCGCCACGCGCTTGCTGACGGCGGGGGAGAGCAATGAGAGGGGGAAGACAGAGCTCCGGGTCACCTCCGACGTGCCGGAGCCCGAGGGGAGAACCTTCTTCCCCTTCTTCACGAGCAGTATCACTGTAGGGTTGGTTCCCCCCTTATCTGACTTCTTCCATGAGGTCCTCGGCCACTACGGGCTGCAGGCGCTGCATCTTCATCCCAACTCCACCCTTCTCTTGTCGATCTTCGCCTATTACTGCAAGGCATACCTTGGCATGATGCCATCCGTGGCTCTACTGCGCCACCTCTTCTTCCTCCGCGTCAGTGAGGGTCATATCTCCGGGTGCGCCAATTTCATTGCGGCCGGCAAGACCAACTCGATCTCGAATACCGGGAAGAAGGCCGACAACCTCATGGCCAAATGGGTCATGATGGGCGCCAAGTGCGTCCACCCGCGCTTGGCGCTGCCGACGGAGATGCCCCATTCCGACAAGGGGTGGTCTTGTGCGAAGCTTACTAACGAACGAGCGATGTCAGTGTTGGAGCAGATGAAGGCCGACTTGAAACCGGGTAACGCGAGGGCGACCAAGGTGACAGGGGCCATGCTCCTGAGGGAATTCTTGACGTTGCGTGTTGCTCCACTTCAGGCGCGTGCTCGCCCCTTGTGGAGGCTTGGAGATGAGGAGGACAAGATTCGCCTGAGCCCGGAGGCCTTGCCTGACGATGAGCTATCCACAGTTTTGCGCCTCTTGGTTGGGGACAACCCGGAGTACCCGCCGAGCACCTTTGTTCCCCTGTTTCGCCGCAAGGACTGGGAGCAGATCATGGCTTCCAGGCCGACTTTCGATGGTCGCGGGCTGGTGCCACCGACGCCTTCCGGGGACTCTGCAGTGTCGAAGCCGGTTGAGCTGTCTTCTGACAAGTCCCACGGGGAGGAAGAGGGGGAGGAGGAAGACTCGGAGGTGACCCCCGAAGGGATGGGGGAAACCTTCCCCTTGAGCAAAGCTGACATCCTCTGCGCCCTGCCAGACGACGCCGAGGCCGATGCCTGCCAGGAGGAGGGGGAGTTGCCCGTCATCCCGACAACGGGCAGATCGTCGCTGGTCTCTCGAGATGGCACCCCCGCCTTGGCGCCGTCTGAAGCTGCTTCCGGTCCTTCTGTTGTGTCGTTTTCTGCTCCCGGAGCCTGCGCGCCCATACCTCAGGCCTCGAGACTCTCGGGCTTCAAGCTCCCCAAGCGGAGGGTGGACTACACCGCGGTGGACCAGTAAGTGCCTGAGCTCCATCTTGTTCTTGCTTGTACTGCTGCCTCCTGACGTTCATCCTTTGTTGACCAGGCCGCTGCCTTTGGCGAAGAAGAGGAAGGAGGATGCAATGGCTGCGCCCCCTTCCGCGAGGAAAGGAGGTGACAACACTCGCACCTCTCCGGCCCAGTCGCCCTCGTGAGACCAGGGGGAGCGCCGTCACGAGGAGTCAGCCCCCAAGGCCCCGCTGGCCCCGAGACCGCTGTCGGGTGCTGGAGGACGAGCTGAAGAGTCTGCGCGATGAGCACGCAGAAGAAGCTCGTGGCCGCCGGGCGAAGGAGGAGGAAATGAGGGCCCAGGAAGACGCCATCAAGAACTGCGACGCCAAGCTGGGGGAGCTGGCAAAGATGTAGGCCGCTTGAACGCGGCCGGCTAGAGGAGTTGGAGCGGAAGGTGGAGGTGGAGAAGGTCGATCTTGACGCCAAGGCGAAGGTCCTGGCTGAGGACCACGCGGCTGTTGGAAATATGCCCTAGAGGCAATAATAAAAGCATTATTATTATATTTCCTTGTTCATGATAATTGTCTTTTATTCATGCTATAATTGTGTTATCCGGAAATCGTAATACATGTGTGAATACATAGACACCAACATGTCCCTAGTAAGCCTCTAGTTGACTAGCTCGTTGATCAACTGATAGTCAAGGTTTCCTGACTATGGACATTGGATGTCATTGATAACGAGATCACATCATTAGGAGAATGATGTGATGGACAAGACCCAATCCTAAGCATAAGCACAAGATCGTATAATTCTTTGCTAGGGCTTTTTCGATGTCAAGTATCTTTTCCTTAGACCATGAGATCGTGTAACTCCGGGATACCGTAGGAGTGCTTTGGGTGTGCCAAACGTCACAACGTAACTGGGTGACTATAAAGGTATACTACGGGTATCTCCAAAAGTGTCTGTTGGGTTGACACGGATCGAGACTGGGATTTGTCACTCCGTATGACGGAGAGGTATCACCGGGCCCAATCGGTAATGCATCATCATAATGAGCTCAATGTAATCAAAGTGTTTGATCACGGGATCATGCATTACGGTACGAGTAAAGTGATTTGCCGGTAACGAGATTGAACGAGGTATTGGGATACCGACGATCGAATCTCGGGCAAGTAAAATACTGCTTGACAAAGGGAATTGAATACGGGATTGATTGAATCCTCGACATCGTGGTTCATCCGATGAGATCATCGAGGAGTATGTGGGAGCTAACATGGGTATCCAGATCCTGCTGTTGGTTATTGGCCAGAGAGGTGTCTCGGTCATGTCTGCATGTCTCCCGAACCCGTAGGGTCTACACACTTAAGGTTCGGTGACGCTAGGGTTGTAGAGATATGAGTATGCAATAATCCGAAAGTCGTTCGGAGTCCGAGATGAGATCCCGGACGTCACGAGGAGTTCCGGATTGGTCCTGAGGTGAAGAATTATATATAGGAAGTGCAGTTTCGGCCATCGGGAGTGATCCGGGGGTCACCGGTATTGTACCGGGACCACCAGATGGGTCCCGGGGGTCCACCGAGTGGGGCCACCCATCCCGGAGGGCCCCATGGGCTGAAGTGGGAGGGGGGACCAGCCCTTAGTGGGCTGGTGCGCCCCCAAGGCCCACCCCTTGCGCCTAGGGTTGGAACCCTAGGGTGGGGGGGGGGGGCGCCCCACTTGCCTTGGGGGGTACTCCACCCCCTGGCCGCCGCCCCCCCTTGGAGATTGGATCTCCAGGGGCCGGCGCCCCCCCAGGGGGCCTATATAAAGGGGGGGAGGGAGGGGCAGCCGCACCCTTGACCCCTGGCGCCTCCCTCTCCCCTGTCACACCTCTCCCTCTCGCGCAGACGCTCGGCGAAGCCCTGCTGCACGTGACAACTGCATCCACCACCACGCCGTCGTGCTGCTAGATCTCCATCAACCTCTCCTTCCCCCTTGCTGGATCAAGAAGGAGGAGACGTCATCCGCTCCGTACGTGTGTTGAACGCGGAGGTGCCGTCCGTTCGGCGCTTGGTCATCGGTGATTTGGATCACGACGAGTACGACTCCATCATCCACGTTCTAGTGAACGCTTCCGCTCGCGATCTACAAAGGTATGTAGATGCATCTGAATACTCGTTGCTAGATGAACTCATAGATGGATCTTGGTGAAACCGTAGGAAATTTTTTGTTTTCTGCAACGTTCCCCAACAGCGGCCTTCGCGCTTCTCGAGAAGAGGTCTCACGTAGCTCTAAATTCACTCTATGAGAAAGGGCTTGGAGAGGCCGCTGACCACCGATGAGGACGACCCCTGCCAGCTGCTTCCCTACTTGGTGAGGGCGCTCGAGGAAGTCGTGGAGGGCATCGGTCCCATGGTAGAGGCAGAGGCTCGTGTCCTTTCTTCAGCTGCACTGACGCGTGTCTTCAGCCATCTACACCTTCGTGACCCCAACACTCGTCTTGATGAGCTGCTGGAGCCTGTGGCTGATGAACACTGCACAGCTGCCGCCGCAGCCGTGAAGGGCCAGGTGGAGGCCCCGCTGAAGAAGTTCCGCGGCTTCGCTTCCACGCCTTCGACCGGAGGCGCCGCCACTCCTGCAGCTCCGGCCGGTGACCAAGACGAAGGCGACATCATCAAGGGAGGAGTGCCTCTTGCGGGCGTCGATGGTGTTCAGGGGTGACCTGCGGCTCCTTTCCTGTTTTATTCCTGCAGCATGCATCGTGCCTCATGGAGGCGTTAAACTTGCGATTGATATTGTGAGAACAATATGTCTTGTAATATTTGCTTTGAGATTTTGCAATTTTTCTTCCTATCTGCTTTGCGTTCTGCGTCGGCAGGGCCTGGCCCCATGCATAACTCAGCCGCCGTTGAGCTGACCGGAGACCAGGACGGACCCAAGGAGTGAGGGACTACGTGACCAGTTAGGCTCCTGAGTCGCGATGCTCAAGAGTCCCCCTTGACGCACAAACAACTTATAGGAAGGAGACGCGAGGATAGGTTTGGTGTTCTACGTCGGCAGAGCCCGGCCCCGCGCATACCTCAACCGCCGTTGGGCTGACCGGAGACCAGGACGGAGCCAAGGAGTGAGGGGCTACGTGACCAGTTAGGCTCCTGAGTGGTCCTGGTGATGAACTCCTGAGCGATGGGCGCCCCCCGCCCTATGTTCTCCTAAGGGAAACGTGCCGTGAGGCACGCCTCCAAGTGGTGCCTGAGCGCCTCCCTCGTGATGTTGGCAAGGTCTGAGGCCCTCCAGAAGAGAGCCCCCGAGCCCTGCCCGAGAAGGGCGCCGGGCGCGCCTTCCTATGCAATGGAGGGAGGCGCCCCTGGCGCGGGGCTGATCCTAATGAGGTACCACTCACGACGCCACCCTCCTGAGGTCCTATGCGGCGCAACTGCTTCTTCTTCTTGGGGGTGGCCTCAGGAGGGCACTCGCTCTTGCTGTCGGGGTTGTTGATTGCTGCAGCTTGCAAGGCACACTCGAGGGAGCACATCGCGTCTCTTTCTTCACATGGTACAGTGATGATTCCGCCGCTTCCTGGCATCTTGAGGACATTGTAGCCGTGGTGGGTCACCGCCATGAACTTGGCCAGGGCTGGATACTCGAGGATGGCGTTGTACGGCAGGCGGATGTGCGCGACGTCGAAGTCGATGAGTTCGGTGCAGTAGTTGTTGCGCTCTCCGAAGGTGACAGGGAGGCGGACCTGCCCAGTGTGGTGGAACCGCCTGAGAAAGGCTTGGTAGGCTGAAGCTGGTCATACGACACTTGGAGGTTGTCGAACATGTCGATGGACAGGACGTTAAGCCCTGCGCCGCCGTCGATGAGAGTCTTGGTGACTTGCACATTGCTGATGACTGGTGAACAAAGCATGGGGAGAATGCCAGCAGTGGCCGCACACTTGAGCTGATCTGCCGAACAGAAGGTGATGGCGCACTTGGACCATCTGAGCGGGCGCGTGGCCTCGAGCTTGGGGAGTCCTGCATTCACTTCAGGAGCAAACTGTTTGAAGATACGATGCGAAGCTGGGGCCTGAGCTCTGCCCAAGATGCAGGCGATAGCTTGCGGCTCCTGGAAGCCCCCACCCCCCTCGTCTTGATGGTGGTTGTCATTCCTCCTTGGTGGCGGCGGTAGTGTAGGAAGACCGGCATTGCCGTGAGGACGATCCTTGCTAGGCTGGTCCCTCCAGGCGCCCTCGTGAGGCTGGTCCTGCCAGCGGTCCTCACGAGGCCGGTCGCGCCACTCCTGGCGTGGGCCACGGTCGTCCCAGCGTCCGCCACCACATCCTCCTCCTCGGCCGTAGCCTCGGTCGTTGCGCTCGGGGCGTCGACCGAAGCGTCCTTCCCGAATGGCTCTGAGCTCTTGACAGTCACTGGTGTTGTGGGTATGCAGGTTATGGAAGGTGCAGAACGGTCGGCTGCTCTTGGATGACTCGGGCTGGTCTATGCGACGCTTGGTGTCTGGCTCCGCCGCGAGCACGGGTGCTCCCTTGCTCTTCACGCCCTTGGCATTGGCTTTCTTCTCCTCCGGGTCCGCGGTCGGGAGCTCGAGGAGGGAGAGGCGCCCCTCCTCAGCTCTGCGCACTTGGTCGCCAGGTTGAACAGCCCCAGGGATGTGCAGAGCTCCTCGTGGATGGCGAGGTCCTCCTTCATCTTGACGCCGCGGACTCCATCAGAGAACGTGGAGATGATGGCCTCGTCCGTCACCTTGGGGATCTTTAGGCGAACGTTGTTGAAGCGCTGGATGTACTTCCAGAGGGTCTCTCCTGGTTGTTGCTTGACGCGGCGTAGGTCACCCACAGCCGGCGGGCGGTCGTGAGTGCCCTGGAAGTTGGCGACGAAGCGGTCGCGCATCTCGTCCCAGGAGGAGATCGAGCCTGGAGGCAGGTTCAGGAGCCACGAACGAGCGCCGTCTTTGAGCGCCATCGGGAACCAGTTCGTCGTGACTTTCTCATCGCCGTTGGCCGCCTCAATGCTTAGCTCATAGAGCTGCAGGAACTCCGCGGGGTTGGGGGTGCCGTCGTAGCATGGAGGCAGATCGGGCTTGAACTTGCCCGGCCAGGCAATGCTACGCAGCTCGGGGGTGAAGGCGCGGCGGCCGGCCATGGTCACCGGGACTCGTCTTGGAGGTGGAGCTTGGTCTTGGCGCCCGCGCGCCGCTACGGCAAGTGGTTTGGGGCCCTGCCGCAGCAAACGACCCTGGCGCGGCGGTGCGGGGAGTGGTGGAGCGCTCTCTTGCGGTCGAGGGACTTCTTGACATCTTCTTTCTTCACGCGCGGGCGCCGGACGCGGTGGGTCGCGCCGTGGAGCCGCATGCCTTGGCGCCGTCTTGGTGCAGAGGTGGTGGAGGTGCTCCGTGAGCTACGTCGCCCGTGGCTGATGGACGGCGAGGCAGCGAGAGGGACGGCGCAGGGGAGCCCCCTACAGCGCTGACAAGCTCGGCGATGTGGTCGAGCCAGTCCTCGTAGAGGTCGTCGACTGGGCGGTAGTGCAGGAGCTCGTGCGCCATGAGGAGCATGGCCCGCGTGTCTGTTGGAGCGTGACGGGCGTGAGATGACGCACCAGCGGGAGTCAGTGATGGAGTGGCGGTGCGGCTGTCCTGTCGCACCGAGGGGTGCAATGAGGACGCTTGCTGCTCATTCCCCACCGGGCCGGTAACAGCGTTGGCGGCAGGTGATGGAGAACGATGGGGTGGCCTGCCGACAGGGGCGTCTGAGAAGCGCGTGTGGCGAGGGCAGCCCGGCGCTCGGCCCGGGCGCGGCATGCGTCCGCCATGGAGACGATGAAGCGACGGGACGCAGAACGACGGAAGGTAAGCTTCGGTGCACCCCTATCTGGCGCGCCAAATGTCGGATCACGGGTTCCGGCAAAACCCTCAAGGTTCAAACACTAGGGTGCGCGCGAAGATTTCCCCCTACCAGTCCACGTCCTAGCTTGCTAAGATCTCAAGGGCTAACTTGACGAACTCACAACACAAGGGACACAAGATTTATACAGGTTCGGGCCACCATTGTGGTGTAATACCCTACTCCAGTGTGGTGATGGTGGATTGCCTCTTGGGTGATGGATGAACAGTACAAGGGGAAGAATAGCCTTCTGAGGTTGAGGTGTTCTTGTGCTTGAGTGACTAAGGGTTGGCTCAAGATCAAGTCGATCCTGAGGCTCAGTTGTCTCTTGATCCGTCTATTCCTACGGTGGTGGCTAGTCCTATTTATAGAGGCCCCGATCCTCTCCCCAAATATTGAGCGGGAAGGGATCTCACAACGGCCAATTTGAAAGGGGACACCTAGTACAACTTATCCTGACAAAAGCAATCTTCGCCTGCCAAAAGCTCTAGTGGTGACGCCGCCTTGGGCTCCATGGTGACCTCCGTCTTGCCGTCCTGCTGGTCTTGGTCTCGTTGCACCGATATGGAAACCTTTGCTTGAGGCCTTGGTACTCCGCGCCTGCGCTTGCTTCCTTAGCACCGAAGAGGAAACAAGGATGCTGCGCAGACTGGCGCCCGCCTGGCCTTGATCGTCATGGCTCACGTCACGAGAACCTCGCGAGGTTTGCCTTGCCTTGAACTCTCCGCCCCTCGCGAGCCGACCCGGTAAGGCCGCTCCTGAGGAGGCCTTGCGTCGTCCGCCTCGCGAGGTTCGGCCCCTCGTGAGGGTCTTGAGTGCTTGTCGGTGGAGATGGGTCGTACGGGCCCGCTCGCAGAGCCATGCTGTGGGCCGCAGGCAGGCAAGTCTGGAGACCCCCGTTTCCAGAACGCCGACAGAGTCATATGGTGGTTCGCCTATAGAGAAATTCTTCTCAGCAAAGAAGTCTTCAACATTGAATTTAGGCCTTTTGCATGTCTTCTGACCTGTTTGCCTTGGGAGTGAAGACTTGGATTGCAATGTCATGATCTTCTTCCTCACGTGAAGGAAGGGACGAAGGAGCCAGTGGAACCGGCCTTGTCAGTGACAACATAAGCCTTTGCAACTTCTTCAGTTATGGCCATTAGAATAGTTTCCGTGTCTGTACAACAAACAGAACCTTCAGGCTTAGCTTGAGAAATTTCAACTGTTGTAAGTGGAGGAGGTGCAAATATCTCATTTTCCTCATTTTGCACACATTTTCTTCAGCTGATGGAGTTGGAATTTCTTCAGCGATGGTTGATATGTCTAACGTATCTATAGTTTTTTATTGTTTCATGCTATCATATTATCAATCTTGCATGCTTTATATGACATTTTATATCATTTTTGTGCACTAACCTATTAACTTAGTGCCTAGTGTCAGTTTCTATTTCTGTGAATTTCTTTGTTTCGCTGAAAAACCATACCAAACAAAGTCCTAACATGATGAAACTTTGCGGTGATTTTTTCTGGACTAGAAGAGATCCTAGAAGCATCGGGGAGATACAAGAAGATGCATGATGTCTACTACGCAATTTTATTCTTGTAGACACGTGTTCGGCCTCCAAGCGCAGAGCTTTATAGGGCAGTAGCAATTTTCCCTCAACTGGATGACCTAAGGTTTATCAATCCGTGAGAGGTGTAGGATTAAGATGGTCTCTCTCAAACGACCTTGCAACCAAATACAAGAAATCTCTTGTGTCCCCAACATACCCAATACAATGGCAAATTGTATAGGTGCACTAGTTCGCCGAAGATATGGTGATAAAAGTGTAATATGGATGGTAGACATATATTTTTATAATCTGAATAAACAAAAACAGCATGGTAGCAAATAGTAAACGGGCACAATAACGGTATTGCAATGCTTGAAAATGAGGCCTAGGGTCCGTACTTTCGCTAGTGCAATCTCTCAACAATGCTAATATAATTGGATCATATAACCACCCCTCAAAGTGTGATGAAGAATCACTCCAAAGTTCCTATCTAGCAGAGAGCATAACAATAAATGTTTTGTAGGGTACGAAACCACCTCAAAGCTATTCTTTCCATTCGATCTATTCAAGAGTTCGTACTAAAATGACACAAAGCTATTCTTTCCATTCGATCTATCCTAGAGTTCATACTAAAATAACACCAAAGAAAATTCATATTCATAATACTCAATACAACACAAAGAACTTCAAAGAGTGCCCCAAGATTTCTACAGGAGAAACAAACACAAGAAAGTGCATCAACCTGTCGGTGTACTAAACTAGGGGTACCTTAGTACCCCGAACTTGTGCACGGGCAGTCGCAGCACCCCGCGGCAAGGCTTGCCAGGCGACCGCCAAGGCCCTCCGTGGATCCTTTTGGAGCCATTCAAGAACAAAGTATTCAAGCCTAGAAGACAAGGTCCCGACAAGAGGAGCTTGTCGGGAAGGCCACTTAAGGCACCAGGCCCCGGCAAGAGGGGCTCGCCAGGAAGGCCCCGGCAAGAGGAGTTTGCCGGGATGGCCGCCCGAAGCACAAAGGCCCCGACAAGAGGAGCTCGCCGGAGGGGCCACTCAAGGAGACAAGGCCCCAGCAAGAGGAGCTTGCCGGGACGACCGCGGCAAGGCGCTTGCCGCGACAAGCTACTACTCTGCTGCCCGCGCTCCAGCTCATCCACCAACGTGTCGCTCTGGGACCGTCCCAGGATACGTGGCGAGAAGCTCTGTAGCCAGGGGCATGCGGTGGCGAAGCGACGCTGACAAGATAGCCATCGTGGCAAACGGTGGCGCCCCTGACGACCACTTTTTTGCACTGTTTGGGGCGACACAGAGGGGCATTTAATGCCCTTGTCCCCTGCCGTCAGGGTTAGGTATGATAGCACTATACAAGTAGCTGTACCCAACACAGCACTTTGCCATTTTTGCCCTCATCTACGTTGCCACATGTCGGTGACCCCTTTAACATATAAATGGAGGCCCATGCGCACGTAGAGGGGGGAGGAGGGGAACACTCACGCGGGGTCTCGCCAGCGGCTCGCGAGTACTGTAGCACCTCGCGCTCCCGAGCAAGAACACAATACAATCCACAAAAGCAGCAGTACGGTTTTACGCATCCGTGCGGCCAGAAGTTGGGTAAACCCCTTGTGTGCATCGCCTCGATCCGCTCTTCGTGCGGCCTCCGCCCCCCGCCGAACCAGAAAGGGGCTCGGTCCCCATAGGTGTTCGTGGAGGCAGATTTCCCCCGACATATTTGGCGCGCCAGGTAGGGGGCGTCGAGGTCGTGTGAACCTGATCCGGCGTTCGCACGAGCTAAATCTTCATCATCTTCGTCATCGACATGCCACCGAAGAAGAAGGCTCCGGAGGTGGCTGGTCCGTCCGCGTCGAACCCACCGCCCCAGGAGCAGGCGAGTGGTGGGGAAGGCGCCGGTGGAGGAACGGGCGTCGGCGAGGAAATCCCCAATGCCGCGGCGTCCGAGCATGCTCCGCGCCCAACTCAAGAGGCGCAGGACCGGCAGCGCCATGGTACTCACAGTACCATACGCTCGCTGGACCCAGATCGAGCTGGCGGATCTGGGGACGTTCAAGGCCAGCAGACGCGCCAACATGCTGGCCCGAGCGAGGTGCGGTCGCCAGGACGGGGGACTGCTCCTTCTAACGTAGTTAGAAGTTCGAGCACATCCCGCTCCACGCACCGTTCACCACCGTTGCCCGCCACCCCAGCAGAAGCTCTGGCACGAGCTCAACTGCTCCTGGATTACCCTCCAACGGCGGACAAGCTCGACGACTGGAGGGCCACCATTCAGAGTCTCATCGGCTTCGCCAACGGCGACACTCCGCGGCAGCTGAGTGCGTCGCAGCCGCGGCGGGCCAGTCAGGCACTAGCCGGTGGCGACAAGACCGGTGGGGGTGCGACCACCGTGCACTCTCCACCCCAAAGGCCAGGGTCGCCGAACCGCCGAACCACCACAACAACAACTCCACTGCGTCGTCAGATCCACGAACTCGTCGCGATCAACGCAAAGTCCTTCACGAGCGAAAGCAAGAAGACGCTCGTACTCGCATCGAGCGTCGAAGAGAAGCGTGGCGTCAATCAGACCAGCGCGCTAAGCCTTCTGTCGACATGCATGCGCCAGGGGGGCCAGGCGACCTGCCGTACTCGGTGGGCTGCCCTGCGTTTACCCGTGAGCTGCGGCAAGTCCAGTGGCCCGGCACAAAGAATTTCAAGCTAGACGTACCAGAGAAGTACGACGGCAAGTCGCATCCGTCGGAGTTCCTCAGCATCTACACCGTCGCGGTGCAGGCTGCTGGGGGGCGGGACGACAAGATCCTTGCCAACTACTTCCTGCTGGTACTCAAATCCAACGTCAGGTCCTGGCTCATGCACTTGCCGGACAACTCCGTATCCTCCTGGGCAGACTTGTGCCATCAGTTTGTTGGCGCCTTTACAGGCGGCCACAAACCTCATGGCCAAGCGAGCGATCTCCATCCGCTCGTCCAGAAGGAGGGAGAGCCCCTGCGCAAGTTCATTCAGAGATTCAGCCATGTGCACTACAACATCCCTGATGTCGACCCTGCCGCGGTCATCAGCGCGTTCCATCAGAACGTGTGAAACCGCAGGATGCGGGAGGAGATGGCGATGTGCAAGATCAAGGACGTCAGTGAGCTGTACGCCTTGGCTGACAAGTGTGCGCGTGCTGAGGAAGGGAGGAAACTCCCTGGAGAGAATGTAGGAATAGGAGGATCTGACAGCGAAGGTACTGCCCCGGCAAGGAAGAACCGGCGGCGGAACAACAGGAATAAGAAGGGCAAAGATGTACTAGTTGTCGAGCAGTCCGGCAGTGAAGGTGGCGCCAAGCAAGCCAAGGCTGGCGGCTCCGGCAAGGAGGTTGCCGCATGCGCCAACTGCCAGGCCGTGGCGGCCACCGACAAGCAGGACGGCACCTACAAACAGTACTGCAAGATCCACCGTACCAAGGGCCATGACCTCCAGAGCTGCAAGAAGGTCGAGCAGCTCGTCGAGCTGCAAAAGGCCGAGTACGAGCGACGCGACAAGGAGAGAGCCCAAAGAGGGACTGGAGGGTCCGGCACGAAGCGTCCCGGCCCGGGAGGACGCCACGGCAAGGAAAAGCAGCGGCAAGGAAAAGCAGCGGCAAGGAGACAGGCCTCCCCGCGGCCGCGACCAGGATGGAGATGACGAAGACGACAAAGACGTGGATGATGACGAAACCAGCGAGCAGGAGTTCCAGAAAGCCACAGAGGTCTTGTGCATTGACGGTGGTGCTTCTCTGCACACTTCACACCGCCAACTCAAGCAGTGGGTGCGGGAAGTCAGTGAAGCAGAACCACCCATCGAGTCACGCAAGCTTCTGAGATGGTCCAGCACGCCTATTATCTTTGATATTGAGGACCACCCTGATCGCACAACCGCGGTCGGGTGCCTGCCGATGTTGGTTTCACCAACTATCCGCAACCTCAAGGTCACTAAGATGCTAGTTGACGGTGGGGCCGGCTTGAACCTGATCTACTCCGCTGTGCTTCGGAAACTCCAAGTCCCTGAAAGCGAGCTCGAAGAGACCGGCGCATTTCAAGGAATCAACCCGGGAAGGAGCAAGCCAAAGGGGAAGATCACGTTGCCGGTAACATTCGGCAGCGAGATGAACTTCAGGACTGAGAGGGTCACCTTTGACGTTGCCGATTTTCCATTGCCTTACAATGGGATTCTCGGCCGTCCAGCGCTCGCCAAGTTCATGGCGGCCTCTCACCACACGTACAACATGCTCAAGATGCCAGGCCCGATAAGTGTCATTACTGTCCCTGGCAACAAGAAGGATGCCCTTATCAGCGCCGACAAGATTTACCGGGAGGCAGCAGCCACAACTGATCGCGAGACACTTGCCGCTGAAGCCCCCGGGGGGAAGAAGAAGACCACGTCCGGAAAAAGCTCTGGTGCCCACTCCGGCAAGCGCACCTCTTCGGAGTGCTGCGCTACCGTCGAGGACGCACCATCGAGCTCCACCGGCAAGTGCAAGAAGACGATGGCAGCTCCGCCAACGACCAAGAAGGTGCCCGCCAAGGAGGACGGCGCTGGTGGTACCTTCACCATCAGCGCCACGCTCGACCCTAAATAGGAAAGCGCGCTCGTTGCTTTCCTGCGGGCGAATGTCGATGTGTTTGCATGGCAGCCATCTGATATCCCCGGTGTTCCCAGGAAAGTAATCGAGCACCACCTTGCTGTCTGTCCTCACGTGCGGCCCGTCAAGCAGAAAGTCAGGAAGCAAGCGGTGGAGCGCCAAGAGTTCATCGCAGAAGAGATCAGGAAGTTGGAAGCAGCAGGCCTCGTCAGCGGAGTGCTCCATCCTACGTGGCTGGCCAATCCTGTAGTCGTGCGCAAGGAGAACGGGAAATGGAGGCTTTGTATTGACTTCACTGATGTTAATAAAGCTTGTCCCAAAGACCCATTTCCCTTGCCGCGCATTGACCAGATTGTTGACTCCACGGCCGGATGTGACTTGCTTTCGTTCCTGGATGCATATTCAGGATACCATCAGATCTTCATGGCGGAAGAAGATGAGGAGAAGACCACATTCATCACTCCATGTGGCACATACTGTTTCATACGGAGGCCTTTCGGACTGAAGAATGCTGGTTCAACCTTTGCAAGGGTAGTCCATACCGCTTTTGAGCCGCAGATACACAAAAATGTGGAAGCCTACATGGATGATATAGTGGTCAAGAGCAAGGACAAGTCAACCCTAATTCAAGATCTAGAAGAGACCTTTGTAAATCTGCGCAAGATCAGCCTCAAGCTCAACCCCGAGAAGTGTGTGTTTGGAGTCCCTTCCGGTAAGCTTCTCGAGTTCTTCATGTCTCAGCGAGGGATTGAGGCTAACCCCGACAAGATCAAGGCCATCGAGCAAATTGAAGCACCAAAGCGCGTCAAGGATGTACGAAAACTTGTCGGTTGCGTGGCAGCTCTCAGCAGGTTTATCTCTAAGTTAGCTGAGCGCGCCTTGCCATTTTTCAAAATCTTGAAAAAGGCGGGTCCGATGCAATGGACTCCGGAAGCGGAGGCTGCGCTGCAAGACTTGAAGAGGTACCTGTCCTCCACTCCAATACTTGTCGCGCCTAGGCCACAAGAGAAGTTGCTGCTATACCTGGCAGCTACCAATCAAGTGGTTAGTGATGCGTTAGTAGCGGAGAGGGAGGCAGATGATGAGCCCGCAACCCCGGCAAGCACATCCGACGACAAGCAGGGGGCTTCCCCGGCAAGCTCTGGTCCCGACAAGGATGGATCTGCGCAGGTGCAAGAGGAGATGCAGAAGAAGAGAATGGTGCAGCGCCCAGTTTACTTTGTCAGCTCCCTTCTGCAGGGGGCTAGGTCAAGGTACTCTGGTGTGCAGAAATTGCTTTTCGGCCTTCTCATGGCCTCGAGAAAGCTGCGCCATTACTTCCAAGCACATGAGATCACTGTTGTCACTCGCTTTCCGCTGAAGAGGATACTACATAATCCAGAGACAACAGGCAGGATTGTCGAGTGGGCTTTGGAACTGTCAAGCTTTGGCCTCAAGTTTGAAAGCACTTCAACTATCCAAAGCAGAGCATTGGCAGAATTCATAGCAGAGTGGACGCCAACACCAGACGAAGAAATTCCAGAGACGAGCATCCCCGTCAAAGAGGCAAGCAAAGAGTGGCTGATGTACTTTGACGGTGCCTTCTCGCTGCAAGGCGCCGGTGCTGGCGTGCTGCTTATCGCGCGCACCGGAGAGCACCTCAAGTACATAGTCCAGATGCACTTTCCCAAGGAGCAAGCAACCAACAATACTGTAGAGTATGAAGGATTGCTTGCCGGGCTCAGGATCGCGGCAGAACTTGGGATCAAGAAGCTCATTGTCAGGGGAGACTCGCAGCTTGTCGTCCGCCAAGTGAACAAGGATTACCAGAGTCCGTTGATGGAAGCATACGTTGATGAAGTGAGGAAGCTAGAAGAGCGCTTTGACGGCCTGCAAATGGAACATGTTCCGAGAGCTGAGAACGACATTGCCGATGGCCTGTCAAAGTGTGCCGCACTTAAGTTACCTGTGGAACCAGGGATCTTTGTGCTCAAGCTGACTGAACCATCCGTAACACCATCAACTGGACAGAGCAAGAAGAGGAAGTTGACCTCTGGCGACTTTCTTCCGGTAGAGCTTCCCCAAGCCGCCGCCAAGAGGGTCCCCAAGGTCAACGCCAAGAATGCTGAGGAGCAGCCTGCTCCGGCAAGCCCCAGGATTCGTTCCGTTGAAGCAGACGCTCCCGACAAGTTTTGCTCCGGCAAGCTTGCCGGGGAACATCAAGCTTCGGCTGAGCCGCAAGCCCTCGCCGTGGAAGCAGGTGTTCCCGCAGCAGCAGATGTGCCTTTAGTCCTTGTTGTCGAGCCGCAGGTTCCGGCATGGGCACAGCAGATCATCCGATTCCTTCAGACAGGGGAACTTCCTGATGAGCAAGAAGAAGCAGAAAGAGTAGCCCGGCAGTCAAGTATGTACCAGTTTGTCGACGACACACTGTACAGAAGAGGACGCAACGGTGTGAAATTGAAGTGTATTCCCCGGGAAGACGGACAAGAGCTGTTGGCAGAGATACATGGAGGCATATGTGGTCACCACATCGGCACAAGAGCACTTGCCGGCAAAGCGTTCCGGCAAGGTTTCTTCTGGCCGACGGCCCTCCAGGATGCAACTGCACAAGTAACCAAGTGTGAAGCGTGCCAGTTCCATTCCAAGCAGATACACCAGCCAGCTCAAGCTCTCTAGACAATCCCTTTATCCTGGCCATTTTCGGTCTGGGGGCTCGACATCCTCGGCCCCTTCCCCCGAGCTGTCGGGGGCTTTGAGTACTTGTACATCGCAATCGACAAGTTCACAAAGTGGCCGGAAGTGGAACCGGTGAGGAAGGTGACAGCACAGTCAGCAGTCAAGTTCTTCAGGTCGATCGTTTGCCGCTTCGGGATCCCCTACAGGATCATCACCGACAATGGTACGCAATTCACGAGCCGCACCTTCATGCAGTACGTCCAAGATCTCGGTGCCAAGGTCTGCTTCGCTTCTGTTGCTCACCCCAGAAGCAACGGTCAAGCGGAGAGGGCCAATGCTGAAGTGCTGCGTGGGCTCAAGACCAGGACTTTCGACAGGCTGCATAAGTGCGGAAGAAACTGGATCGAGGAGCTGCCGGTGACTCTTTGGTCGATCAGAACGACGCCAAATCGAGCCACTGGCCAGACACCATTTGCTCTAGTCTATGGAGCAGAAGCAGTTACCCCCACGGCACTCGTATACGGGTCACCTCGAGTGCTTGCTTATGATAAGCTTGAGCAAGAGCGGCTGCATGAAGATGATGCGCTGCTCCTTGAGGAAGATCGTCTTCAGGCTGCTGTGCGAGCTGCTCGCTACCAGCAAGCTTTGCGTCGCTATCATAGCCGCAAAGTTAAAACCAGAAGCTTCGAGGAAGGCAACCTTTTTCTTCGGCGCGCTCCGTCCGCCAAGAATTCCAACAAGTTGACGCCGAAGTGGGAAGGCCCTTATCGGGTGAAACGAGTCACGAGGCCTGGCGCTGTCCGCCTTGAGACCGAAGATGGCACTCCGGTGAGCAACTCCTGGAATATCGAGCATCTTCGTAAGTTTTACCCGTAAGGCGCGGTTGTCGGACCCCGTCCGGCAACCACCCTTTTGTACAAGTCTTGCCGCTGTTGCATGTAATCCTTTGTACAAAGCCAGGCACAGACCCTGAGCATTAGTAAATGAAGCGCTGGCGCCCTAAGTTTTAGCATGCATGCTGAGTCGAGTCTCGTCCTTGGTTAGGGTTGATAGTGCTTAACAGCGGTTAACCCCTAGCTTAGAGGTCAAGTGTGCGTCCTGTTGCCGTTCTTTCATTTCCTTTGGTTCGCAGGATTTGCATATCCTGGCCAGGCCACTTGAGGACGAAGAAGAGAAGAAGGGCGGACCAGCATCTGGTCCCTGGCAAGCCAGTGTTGCCGGGGGCTGCATGTACAAAGATTTACCTGCGGCAAGCCAGAGCTGCCGGGGGCTGCAATCTCAGATAAGTTTTTCATCCCTTGTCATGCGTTCTCTTATGGGCTGAGGAATGCGAAAACCTTGTTTCTTCCTAAAAAGCTGCCGTGCTCCCTTAACTCTAGGCCCCAGAGCGCGTTCCTGGGGCCAGTTTTGGTAGTAGCCGCGGCGGCAAAGGGACGAAATGAGGAGCCCGAACCCGCCTCATCCCTGCCTCCGCCAAGAGCGTGAGAAAGGTCGAGCGACGTGGGAAGACGGCAGGGCCTGTTGCCGGGCAAAGAAGTGTCTATCTTAACGATACAAAGGATCCGCTCCTTGGCGCGGGTTTCACCCGCGAGACAAGTGGCCCGGCAAACATCCCCTTTTCATTAAAAACATTCCACTCAGGTACAACTCAGAGAGAATGAAAAACATGAAAGATGGGATTACAAGCTTTAAATGCAACTAAAGCCCGAGGGCTTACAAGTTAAAAAGAGATCAGGTGCCCGTAATCCCTTTCTTGTCTCTCTCCTCAGGAGGTAGGACAAGGAGGCGAAAAGGGCAAAAGGGGTGCCTAGGCGAGCTACGGGTGGCAGAAGACACCAGGAAGACATCTCGGCGGTCGTCCAAAGGCTGATGGGGATGGCGGCGCCGAAGTGGAGCTCGAAGATGAGGCAACGGGACGTCAGCACGCTGTCGAGGGCGTCTTGCCCTCGTACTCCGAGTTGACGGCCTTGCCGCCCGCCCTCTTCCTCTTCCGCAGCCTCCCTACGCCAGCCGCCAAGGAGACGACCCCGAGAAGCTCAAGGAGCCGGCGACGCGGATGATGGGGTCGCCGGTGCCACGCGGAGCGGCGCCCGACACCTAGTCGGACCCGTCATCCTGCCGCCCGCCACCCTCGTCGTCGCTGTCGCTCCCCTCCTCGTCACTCTCGCTCGAGGAGGAGCCTTCGCTGTCGGAGGAGCTGTCCACGCAGCACCGAGCCCGGGTCCCGAAGCACCCGAAGACCTTGACGGAGAGGAGGTCGCCCTCCATCAGTTTAAAATGGAGGGTGAACCCCTCCATCAAGCTGTGGATACGGGCGAACGTCTTCCACCCTCGACCAAGATACATCACGCCGGGGGCTGGGGACTCAACGTGGACTCGCGTGCCGCTGATCCCACAACCCCTCATGCGCAGTCTCAGCGTCTCGGGCTGTTTCGTCTCCATCACGCTCACGAATGGAGCCGGGAGGCGGAGGCGACGACAAGGCGCCTGGCGCAGCCTGACTAAGAACTCCTAGGGGTCGTCCCCAATATGGACCGCCGTGAGAAGAGGAGCCGCTGGCGGAGGCGAAGCCGGCGCACCGCCCCGTCCGCCGCTTCCCCTAGCGCCTCGGCCTCGTCCTCGACCTCGCCCACGACCTCGCCCCCTTCCTCTTCCCCTTACGGCTGGCTCTGCCACCACGGTTGCGAGGGGAGGAGGGGCGCGCTGCCTAGCGGCAACCCTCGCCGCCACCGATGAAGGACCAGGGTTCCCTCTCTCCATAGCGAATGAGAAAGAGGGGATCAGAAGCTGAAGGGAAGAAGAGATGAAGGAGTGCGGATTTCCGTCGCCCCCTCTCGCTCCTTATAAAGGAGCGGAGTGGGGGCTTGGCCGCCCCGCTCAACCAATCAAGGCACAGGAAGAGCAGGCGACTGGGACCGACCCGCTGCCTCGACCCACGACGGCCCGGCTTCCTGCCTCCACCGTCGCGACCCCAGGCGCATGGAGGCCATGTGGCAGATGCGCAGAACCGAGGCGACGGGTCAGGCGACCTCTCCCCACCCCGTGATCGTGGGGAGCGGACGCCTCGGCCCTGTTCGGTAAGCAGACCACGCCTCCACGCCTCCTTCCGTTTATGGGAAGGCACGAACCACCCACGACGTGACGCATGCATGCGGGGCTCTGCCCCACACACGCGGCCCACGTCACCCACGCCTCTCTCCACTATGCCGCGTTCGACGCGCGCCATTCAGGGAGAGCGTGGTGGATCCGGAGCAAGATGCGGTGTAGCCCAGGCCACGCGTGCCCGTGCACTGTTTTGGGCCTGGCCCAACAGCGCTCGGCACCGTGTATGGCCCAGGCCCGGGGGCTCCTGTCGGTGTACTAAAGTAGGGGTACCTTAGTACCCCGAACTTGTGCACGGGCAGTTGTAGCACCCCGCGGCAGGGCTTGCCAGGTGACCACCAAAGATCATCGTGGTTCCTTTGGAGCCATTCAAGAACAAAGTATTCAAGCCAAGAAGACAAGGTCCCGACAAGAGGAGCTTGTCGGGAAGGCCATTTAAGGCACCAAGCCCCGGCAAGAGGGGCTCGCCAGGAAGGCCCTGGCAAGAGGAGCTTGCCGGAGGAGCCACTCAAGGAGACAAGGCCCCGGCAAGAGGAGCTTGCCGGGACGACCACGGCAAGGAGCTTGCCGCGACAATCTACTACTCCGCTGCCCGTGCTCCAGCTCATCCACCAACGTGTCGCTCTGGGATCATTCCAGGATACGTGGCGAGAAGCTGTGCAGCCAGGGGCATGCGGTGGCGAAGCGACGCTGACAAGATAGCCATCATGGCAAACGGTGGCGCCCCTGACGGCCACTTTTCGCACTGTTTGGGGCGACACAGACGGGCATTTAATGCCCTTGTCCCCTGCCGTCAGGGTTAGGTGCGATAGCACTGTACAAGCAGCTGTACCCAACACAACACTTTGCCATTTTTGCCCTCACCTACGTTGCCACCTGTCGGTGACCCCTTTAACATATAAAAGGAGGCCCATGCGCACGTAGGGGGGGGGAGAGAAAAAGAGGGACACTGACGCGGGATCCCGCCAGCGGCTCGTGAGTACTGTAGCACCTTGCGCCCCCGAGCAAGAACACAATACAATCCACAAAAGCAGCAGTAGGGTTTTACGCATCCGTGCGGCCCGAAGCTGGGTAAACCCCTTGTGTGCATCGCCTCGATCCGCTCTTCGTGCGGCCTCCGCTCCCCGCCGAACCAGAAAGGGGCTCGGTCCCCATAGGTGTTCGTGGAGGCAGATCTCCCCCGACACTATTTGATCATGAAAGAATTTGCGTTGAAGATTTAGATGACCACGTTCATTGCGAAGTTCACAAGGATGGCGAAAAAAATAAATCTTTCAGCACAATCATCTAGCATCTCTTGCAAATTTTTCGTTTCCAAATATTTATGCTTCTTACAAAATCTATCTTCCCTTTTTTGTGTGCAAGTGCACTCCCAATTCACTCCACAAAAATTGACATGCTTATAAGAAACATTTTTGTCATGACTTGTGCAATCATCATTAGCATTTTGGATAGTCAAATAATTCATACTAACAACATTGCAATCATGCTCATCATTCAAATATTTTGTGCCAAATATTTTATTGACTTCTTCTTCTAATAATTGAGCACAATTTTTCGATCCATCATTTTCAAGAAAGATATTATAAAGATGATCAATAATATGATGCAACCTCAATTCCATTTTTTATGTAGTTTATTTTATAAACCAAACTAGTGATAAAACAAGAAATTAAAGATTCAATTGCAAGATCTAAAGATATACCTTCAAGCACTCACCTCCCCGGCAACGGTGCCAGAAAAGAGCTTGATGTCTACTACGCAACTTTATTCTTGTAGACACGTGTTGGGCCTCCAAGCGCAGAGTTTTGTAGGACAGTAGCAATTTTCCCTCAAGTGGATGACCTAAGGTTTATCAATCCGTGAGAGGTGTTGGATGAAGATGGTCTCTCTCAAACGACCCTGCAACCAAATACAAGAAATCTCTTGTGTCCCCAACACACCCAATACAATGGCAAATTGTGTAGGTGCACTAGTTCGGCGAAGATATGGTGATAAAAGTGTAATATGGATGGTATAAATATATTTTTATAATCCAAATAAATAAGGACAGCAAGGTAGCAAATAGTAAACGGTCACAAAAATGGTATTGCAATGCTTGAAAATGAGGCCTAGGGTCTGTACTTTCGCTAGTGCAATCTCTCAGCAATGCTAATATAATTGGATTCAAAGTGCGATGAAGAATCACTCCAAAGTTACTATCTAGCGGAGAACATAATAATAAATTGTTTGTAGGGTACTAAACCACCTCAAAGCTATTCTTTCCGTTCGATCTATTCAAGAGTTCGTACTAAAATAACACAAAGCTACTCTTTCCGTTCGATCTATCCTAGAGTTTGTACTAAAATAACACCAAAGAAAATTCATATTCATAATACTCAATCCGACACAAAGAACTTCAAAGAGTGCCCCAAGATTCCTACCGGAGAAACAAAGACAAGAACATGCATCAAACCCTATGCATAGATTACCCCAATGTGACCTCGGGAATCCGCGAGTTGAGTGCCAAAACATATATCAAGTGAATCAATACGATAACCCATTGTCACCACGAGTATTCAATTGCAAGACATATATCAAGTGCTCTCAAATTCATAAAAGTATTCAATCCGATAACAACAAAATCTTAAAGGAAAAAACTCAATTCATCACAACAAGATAGAGTGGGGAAAACACCATATGATCTGACTATATTAACAAAGCCCGCGATACATCAATATCGTGACATCTCAAGAACACGAGAGAGAGAGAGAGAGAGATTAAACACATATCTACTGGTACAAACCCTCTGCCCCGAGGGTGGACTACTCCCTCCTCATCGTGGTGGCCGCCGGGATGATGAAGATGGCCGCCGGAGACGATTCCCCCCTCTGGCAGGGTGCCGGAAAGGGTCTAGATTGGTTTTCGGTGGCTACAAAGCCTTGCGCGGCGAAACTTCTGATCTAGGTTCATCCCGAGGGTTTCTAGAATTTTTGGGAATTTATAGGGTGAAGAGGGGGTGCGGGAGGCCACCGAGGTGGGCACAACCCACCTGGGCGCGCCTGGACCCCCAGGCGCGCCCTGGTGGGTTGTGCCCCCTCGGGGCACCCCAGTTTCTTCTCTCGCCCATCTTGGGTGTTCTGGTCCATAAAAATCTCCAAAACTTTTTCGCGGTGTTTGGACTCTGTTTGATATTGATTTCCTGCGATGTAAAAAACAAGCAAAAAACATCAACTGGCACTGGGTCAATAGGTTAGTCCCAAAAAATGATATAAAGTTGCTATAAAATGATTGTAAAACATCCAAGAATGATAATATAACGGCATAAATACTTCATAAATTATAGATATGTTGGAGACGTATCAATGCACGAGGGAGCTAGAAGCTCAAGGGGCGCACCCTAGGGGGGTGGTCGCACCATCAGTAGTTGTGGGGCCCATGTGGCTCCGCTCGACCTAATATCTAGCCTATAAACTCCCTAATATTCAAAAAATGAAGCGAAACCCAAAAAAAAATTATCTCCGTCTCAAGGTTTTGTTCTTCCGTGATCCCATCTGGAGGCCTTTTTTGGCACTCCGTCGGAGGGTGAAACTATTGGTTAGGTGCTACTTCTTGAGCTTGCGTTGGTTTTTCCCTTGAAGAGGAAAGGGTGATGCGGTAAAGTAGAGATAAGTATTTCCCTCAGTTAAGAACCAAGGTATCAATCCCGTAGAAGGAACACACAAGTCACCAATAGTTGCACCTAGACAAACAAACAACTACTTGCACCCAATGCGATAAAGGGGTTGCCAATCCCTCCTTCACGGTTACTTGGAAAGATGAAATCTGATAGAGATAGGTATAAAGATAATTAAAAGTGGAAAATAAAGTAAAGGTAAATAAATTGCAGCAAGGTATTGATGTTTGCTTGTACTACGTTGATATTTCCCAAAAGAGGAAGGGATGATGCAACACAACAATGCCAGGTATTTTCCTCAGTGATGAGACCAATGTTATCGAACCAGTAGGAGAACCACATAACACTACGTGAACTACACCTGCACACAAATAATAAATACTCGCAACCCGACGTATTAAAGGGGTTGTCAATCCCTTTCGGGTAACGGCGCCAGAAATTGGCAAGCAGACGGGATAAAATTGTGATAGATTGGATAAATAGATCTCGTGGGAACGCAAGATAAAATAAATAAGTAAAAATTACAGCAATGCATTTTTGTATTTTTGGTTCGATAGATCTGAAAATAAAAGCACATAAAAATAGATAGCAAAGGCAAATATAATAAAGAAGAGACCCGTGGGCCGTAGATTTCACTAGTGGCTTCTCTCGAGAAAAATAGCATACGGTGGGTAAAGAAATTCCTGTTGGGCAATTGATAGAACTTCAAATAATCATGACGATATCCAGGCAATGATCATTATATAGTCATCATGTCCAAGATTAGTAGACCGACTCCTGCCTGCATCTACTACTATTACTCCACACATCGAGCACTATCCAACATGCATCTAGTGTATTAAGTTCATGGAGAAATATAGTAATGCAATAAGAACGGTGACATGATGTAGACAAGATCTATTTACGTAAAAATAGACCCCATCTTGTTATCCTTAATAGCAATGATACATACGTGTCGGTTCCCCTTCTGTCACTGGGATCAAGTACCGTAAGATCGAACCCATCACAAAGCACCTCTTCCCTTTGCAAGATAAATAGATCAAGTTGGCCAAACAAAACCCAAATATCGGAGAAGAAATACGAGGCTATAAGCAATCATGCGTATAAGAGATCAAAGAAGACTCAAATAACTTTCATGGATAAAAACATAGATCTGATCATAAACTCAAAGTTCATTGAATCCCAACAAACACACCACAAAAGGAGTTACATCATATGGATCTCCAAGAGACCATTGTATTGAGAATCAAAAGAGAGATAGGAAGCCATCTAGCTACTAACTACGGACCCGTAGGTCTACAATGAACTACTCAAGCATCATCAGGGAGGCACCAATGAAGATGATGAACCCCTCCGTGATGGTGTCTAGATTGGATCTAGTGTTTCTCGAACTTGCGGCTGCTGGAATTGATTTTTGTCGATTCCCCTAGGGTTTCTGGAATATTGGGGTCTTTATAGAGCAAAGAGGCGGTGCGGGAGGCCACCGAGGTGGCACAACCCACCTGGGCGCGCCTGGCGGCCCAAGCGCGCCCTGGTGGGTTGTGCGCCCCTCGGGGCACCCCCAGGTGCTTCTCCGGTCCATTCGGAGTCTTTGGCCCATAAAAATTCCACAAAAAGTTTCGTTGCATTTGGACTCCATTTGGTATTGATTTCCTGTGATGTAAAAAACATGTCGAAAATAGCAACTGACACTTGGCACTATGTCAATAGGTTAGTACGAAAAAATGATATAAAATGACTATAAAATGATTATAGAATATCCAAGAATGGTAATATAACAGCATGGAACAATCAAAACTTATAGATATGTTCGAGACGTATCAGCCATGTAGTCGACGTTCACATGGCACGAGTAAGGGAATCGCAACATACATACCATCAAAATATCGAACACATATCAAATTCACATGATTACTTGCAACAAGATTTCTCCCGTGACCTGAAGAACAAAAGTTACTACTCAAAAATAATAATCATTCTCAAGATCAGAGGGGTATTAAATAGCATAATGGATCTGAACATATAATC
This sequence comes from Aegilops umbellulata, assembly GCA_032464435.1. Classification (NCBI taxonomy): domain Eukaryota; kingdom Viridiplantae; phylum Streptophyta; class Magnoliopsida; order Poales; family Poaceae; genus Aegilops; species Aegilops umbellulata. The sequence continues at coordinate 125,202,694 of CP136058.1, forward strand.
TTCCACCAAATAAACCATATAGTAATCAACTACAATATGTAATCAACACTACTAGTCACCCACAAGCACCAATCTCAGGTTCCGGTACAAAGGTTGAACACAAGAGATTAACTAGGGTTTAAGAGGAGATGGTGATGTTGAAGATGTTGATGGAGATTGCCCTCCCCAAGATGGGAGAGTTGTTGGTGATGATGATGACGATGATTTCCCCCTCTGCGAGGGAAGTTCCCCCGGCGGAATCGCTCCGTCGGAGGGCAAAAGTGCTCCTGCCCAAGTTCCACCTTGAGACGGTGGCGCTTCGTCCGAAAGTCCTCTCCTTATTTTTTTTATAGGTCAAAATGACTTATATACCAGAAGAGGGGCACCAGAGGTGGGCCAAGGAGGGCACAACCCACCAGGGCGTGCCTGGGCTCCCTGGTGCACCCAGGCGGGTTGTTCCCACCTGGTGGGCCCCCTCCGATAGTTGTTTGCTCCAATAATTCTTAAATATTCCATAAAAATTCTCTGTGAAGTTTCAGCTCATTTGGAGTTGTGTAGAATAGGTGGCATGACGTAGCCTTTTCAGGTCCAGAATTCCAGCTTCCGGTATTCTCCCTCTTTGTGTGAACCTTACATATTATGAGAGAAAAGGCATTAGAATTACCCAATAAATCATTATTATGCATTAAAACATCATAAATAACAGTAGGAAAACATGATGCAAAATGGACGTATAAGTTGCCTTCATGGTTGTCTCTTATTTTCCTAAATTTTCTAATATTCCAAAACTGACAGAAAATATTTTTGCGGATTTTTCGGAGTCCTTTTACTTACGATATCACGTACCTCCTCTTTTTCAGGGTTCTGGAGTGTTCTGGAAGGTTTCTTTTATGTGTTCCTCCGGTGTCATGGTTTGGACAATATTGCTTTCAATATTAATAGGCGTACCTGAGATATAGTGTTTAATTCTTTGTCTATTAACCACATTCGGGTTAGTACCTTCGGCATTATTAATCTTGATGGTTCCAGAATGATAAACCTCTTTGATAATATCCGGTCCTTCCCCTTTGGAAAGAAGCTTTCCTGCAAAAAATCTAAAACGGGAGTTGTATAAAGAACATATTCTCCAACTTTGAATTGCCGCTTTTGTCTCCTTTTGTCATGCCATCTTTTATCTTTTTCTTTGAATAGTTTGGCATTTTCATAAGCTTGGGTTCTCCATTCGTCTAGTGAGCTAATCTCAAATAACCTCTTTTCACCCGTAAGTTTAAAGTCATAATTTAATTCTTTAATTACTCGATATGCTTTATGTTCTAACTCAAGAGGCAATGACAAGCTTTTCCATAAACCATTTTATAAGGAGACATACCCATAGGATTTTTATAAGTTGTTCTATAGGCCGAAAGTGCATCATCCAGCTTCTTAGACCAATTCTTTCGGGACCGATTGACAGTTTTTTGTAATATTAATTTTATTTCTCTATTGCTAATAAGTTCAATTTGACCACTAGATTGAGGGTGATAGGTGATGCAATTCTATGATTTACATCATACTTAGCAAGCATTTCACGGAAAACACCATGAATGAAGTGTGAACCACCATCAGTCATTAAATATCTAGGGACTCCAAACCTTGGGAAAATAACTTCTTTAAGCATTTTAATGGAGGTGTGATGATCAGCACTACTAGTTGGAATAGCTTCTACCCACTTAGTGACATAATAAACAACAACCAAAATATGTGTATACCCATTAGAGGAAGGAAAAGGTCCCATGTAATCAAAACCCCAAACGTCAAATGGTTCAACAACAAGGGAATAATTCATAGGCATTTCCTGACGCTTAACCATATTACCTATTCTTTGACATTCATCACAAGACAAGACAAACTTACGGGCATCTTTGAAAAGAGCAGGCCAATAAAAACCAAATTGTAATACCTTATGCACAGTTCTATCTCCTGCATGATGTCCTCCGTATGCTTTGGAATGACATTTCTGTACTATTGGTTCCTGTTCATGCTCAGGTACACAACATCTAATAATGCCATCTACTCCTTCTTTATAAAGATGTGTGTCATCCCAAAAGAAGAATTTTTTCTTTTGTTGGTATGTAAAATTAGGTGGTATGTATTTAGCAAAAATGTAATTAGCATAGTTAACATACCAAGGAGTATTATGAGAAGCATTTATTACAGTTAATTCTTCATCAGGAAAGCTATCATCAATAGGTAGTGGGTCGTCAAGAACATTCTCTAACCTAGATAAGTTATCAACTATAGGGTTCTCAGCTCCTTTCCTATTGGTGATATGCAAATCAAATTATTGAAGCAAGACCCACCTAACGAGTCTAGGTTTAGCATCTTTCTTTTCCATAAGGTATTGGATAGCAGCATGATCAGTGTGAACAATTACTTTGGAATCAACAGTGTAAGATCTGAATTTATCGCAAGCAAACACAACTGCTAAAAATTAATTTTCAGTAGTAGCATAATTTCTTTGGGCTCTGTCTAGAGTTTTTCTAGCATAATGGATAACATTTAATTTCTTATCAACTCTTTCTTGTAGAATAACACCAACAACATAATCACTAGCATCGCACATAATTTCAAAAGGCAAGTTCCAATCAGGTGGTTGAACAATAGGTGTAGAAATTAAGGCTTTCTTAAGTGTTTCAAAGGCTTCTACACAATCGTCATAAAAAACAAATGGAACATCCTTTTGTAAAAGATTAGTAAGAGGCCTAGAAATTTTATAGAAATCTTTAATAAATCTCCTATAGAAACCATCATGACCAGGGAAGCTTCGAATACCTTTAATATCTTTAGGACATGGCATTTTCTCAATTGCATCAACTTTGGCTTTATCCACCTCAATACCTCGTTCAAAAATTTTATGTCCCAAGATAATGCCTTCATTAACCATAAAGTGTCACTACTCCCAATTTAAGACAAGATTAGTTTGCTCACATATCTGGAAAACTCGATCAAGGTTGCTTAAGCGATCATCAAAAGAAGTTCCGTAAACGCAAAAATAATCCATGAAAACCTCAACAATCTTTTCACAAAAATCCGAGAATATAGAAGTCATACATCTTTCAAAGGTAGCAGGTGCATTGAATACACCAAAAGGCATATGTCTATAACCATAGGTTCCATAAGGGCAAGTAAAAGTGGTTTTCTCTTGATCAGGTTGTGAAACAGGTATTTGAGAGAAACCAGAATATCCATCTAGAAAACTAAGTATGTGTGTTTAGATAATCTTTCTAGCATTTGATCAACAAAAGGCAAGGGTAATGATCTTTTCTAGTAGCTTTATTTAATTTTCTAAAATCAATTACCATTCTATTACGTGTAACAATTCTTTATGGGATAAGTTCATTTTTATCATTAGGAACAATAGTAATACCTCCCTTATTAGGGACACAATGAACATGACTTATCCACCTACTATCAGCTATAGGATAGATTATACGTTCTTCCAGAAGTTTGAGTATTTCAGTTCTCACCACTTCTTTCATCTTAGGATTCAATTGTCGTTGGTGATTAGCAACGTGTTTAGCATCAACTTCCATATTAATCTTGTGTTGACAGAGAGTGGGACTAATTCCCTTAAGATCATCAAGAGTATATCCAATAGCGGCACAATGCTTCTTCAGAATTTTCAATAATCTTTCTTCTTCACGTTATGAAAGATAGAACTAATAATAACAAGATACATCTTCTTCTCATCAAGATAAGCATATTTCAAAGTGTCAGGAAATTGTTTTAATTCAAACAAAGGACCACCTTTAGGTGGAGGAGGATCTCCTAGAGTTTCAATAGGAAGATTGTGTTTAAGGAGAGGTTGTTGTTCAAAGAATATTTTATGTGTCTCGTTTATTTCACGCAAGTGTATATCATTTTCATGGTCTAGCAAATATTGTTCTAATGGATCAGTAGGAGGCAGGCAATAGAAGCAAGACCAATTATTTCATCCTTACTAGGTAATTCTTTATTATGGGGTTGTCTACGAAACTTGGAGAAATTAAATTCATGAGACTCATCACCAAAACTAACACTGACAATTTATTTATGACAATCTATTGTAGCATTGATAGTGTTCAAGAAAGGTCTACCAAAAATTATGGGACAAAAGTCATCTTGTGGGGTGATGTCTACTACACAACCTTCTTCTTGTAGACGTTGTTGGGCCTGCAAGTGCACATGTTTGTAGGACAGTAGCAAATTTCCCTCAAGTGGATGACCTAAGGTTTATCAATCCGTAGGAGGCGTAGGATGAAGATGGTCTCTCTCAAGCAACCCTGCAAACAAATAACAAAGAGTCTCCTGTGTCCCCAACACACCCAATACAATGGTAAATTGTATAGGTGCACTAGTTCGGCGAAGAGATGGTGATACAAGTGCAATATGGATGGTAGATATAGGTTTTTGTAAACTGAAAATATAAAAACAGAAAGGGAGCAAGCGATAAAAATGAGCACAAACGGTATTGCAATGATAGGAAACAAGGCCTAGGGTTCATACTTTCACTAGTGCAAGTTCTCTCAACAATAATAACATAATTGGATCATATAACTATCCCTCAACATGCAACAAAGAGTCACTCCAAAGTCACTAATAGCGGAGAACAAACAAAGAGATTATGGTAGGGTACGAAACCACCTCAAAGTTATTCTTTCCAATCAATCCGTTGGGCTATTCCTATAAGTGTCACAAACAGCCCCAGAGTTCATACTAGAATAACACCTTAAGACACAAATCAACCAAAACCCTAATGTCACCTAGATACTCCAATGTCACCTCAAGTATCCGTGGGTATGATTAAACGATATGCATCACACAATCTCAATTCATCTATTCAAACCAACACATAGAACCTCAAAGAGTGCCCCAAAGTTTCTACTGGAGAATCACGACGAAAACGTGTGCCAGCCCCTATGCATAGGTTCCCAATGTCACGAAACCCGCAAGTTGATCACCAAAACATACATCAAGTGGATCAATAGAATAACCCATTGTCACCACGGTTATCCCACGCAAGACATACATCAAGTGTTCTCAAATCTTTAAAGACTCAATCCGATAAGATAACTTCAAAGGGGAAACTCAATCCATTACAAGAGAGAAGAGGGGGAGGAGAAACATAAGATCCAACTATAATAGCAAAGCTCGCGATACATCAAGATCGTGCGAAATCAAGAACACGAGAGAGAGAGAGAGAGAGAGATCAAACACATAGCTACTGGTACATACCCTCATCCCCGAGGGTGAACTACTCCCTCCTCGTCATGAAGAGCGTCGGGATGATGAAGATGGCCACCGGTGAGGGTGGCCCCCTCCGGCAGGGTGCCGGAACAGGGTCCCGAGAGGTTTTTGGTGGCTACAGAGGCTTGCGGCGGCGGAACTTCCGACCTAATCTCCGTTCTGGAAGTTTTAGGATACGTAGGTATATATGGGTGAAAGGAGTACGTCGATGGACTGAAGGGGGAGCCACGAGGCAGGGGGGCGCGTCCCAGGGGGTGGGCGCGCCCCTACCCTCGTGAGCACCTCCTTCATCTTCTGATGTAGGGTCCATGTCTATCCGGTAGGTTTCCTTCCAAAAATAACTTCTCCAGTTGATTTCGTTCCGTTTCGACTCCGTCCGATATTCCTTTTCTTCGAAACATGGAAATAGGCATAAAACAACAAATTTGGGCTGGGCCTCCCGTTAATAGGTTAGTCCCAAAAATAATATAAAAGTGGATAATAAAGCCCAATATTGCCCAAAACAGTAGATAACATAGCATGGAGCAATCAAAAATTATAGAGACCTTGGTGACGTATCAAGCATCCCCAAGCTTAATTCATGCTCGTCCTCGAGTAGGTAAATGATAAAAAAGATAATTTTTGATGTGGAATGCTAGTTGGCATAATTTCATTGTAATTCTTCTTAATTGTGGTATGAATATTCAGATCCGAAAGATTCAAGACAAAAGTTCATATTGACATAAAAATAATAATACTTCAAGCATACTAACAAAGCAATTATGTCTTCTCAAAATAACATGGCCAAAGAAAGTTATACCTACAAAATCATATAGTCTGTCTATGCTCTATCTTGACCACACAAAGTATTTAAATCATGCAAAACCCCGATGACAAGCCAAGCAATTGTTTCATACTTTTGACATTCTCAAACTTTTTCAATCTTCACGCAATACATGAGCGTGAGCCATGGAGATAGCACTATAGGTGGAATAGAATGGTGGTTGTGGAGAAGACAAAAGGAGGGGAAGATAGTCTCACATCAACTAGGCATATCAACGGGTTATGGAGATGCCCATCAATAGATATCAATGTGAGTGAGTAGGGATTGCCATGCAACGGATGCACTAGAGCTATAAGTATATGAAAGCTCAACAAAAGAAACTAAGTGGGTGTGCATCCAACTCGCTTGCTCACGAAGACCTAGGGAAATTTGAGGAAGCCCATCATTGGAATATACAAGCCAAGTTCTATAATGAAAAGTTCCCACTAGTATATGAAAGTGACAAAACAAGAGACTCTCTACCATGAAGATTATGGTGCTACTTTGAAGCACAAGTGTGGCAAAGGATAGTAACATTGTCCCTTCTCTCTTTTTCTCTCATTTTCTTGGGCCTTATATTTTTTATGGCCTTTTTTTGGGCCTTCTCTTTTTTTATGGCCTTTCTTTTTTTACCTCACTTGGGACAATGCTCTAGAAAATGATGATCATCACACTTCTATTTATTTACAACTCAATGATTACAACTCGATACTAGAACATAGTATGACTCTATATGAATGCCTCCGGCGGTGTACCGGGATATGCAATGAACCAAGAGTGACATGTATGAAAGAATTATGAACGGTGGCTTTGCCACAAATACGATGTCAACTACATGATCATGCAAAGCAACATGACAATGATGGAGCGTGTCATAATAAACGGAATGGTGGAAAGTTGCATGGCAATATATCTCGGAATGGCTATGGAAATGCCATGATAAGTAGGTATGGTGGCTGTTTTGAGGAAGGTATATGGTGGGTGTATGATACCGGCGAAAGGTGTGCGGTATTAGAGAGGCTATCAATGGTGGAAGGATGGGAAAAATGCGTATAATCCATGGACTCAACATTAGTCATAAAGAACGCATATACTTATTGCAAAAATCTACAAGTTATCAAAGCAAAGTATTACGCGCATGCTCCTAGGGGGATAGATTGGTAGGAAAAGACCATCGCTCGTCCCCGACCGCCACTCATAAGGAAGACAATCAATAAATAAATCATGCTCCGACTTCATCACAAAACGGTTCACCATACGTGCATGCTATGGGAATCACAAACTTTAACACAAGTATTTCTTAAATTCACAATTACTCTACTATCATGACTTTGATATTATCACCTCCATATCTCAAAACAATTATCAAGCATCAAACTTTTCTTAGTATTCAACGCACTCAAAAGAAAGTTTTACAAATCTTGAATACCAAGCATATTAGGATTATTTACGTGAATTACCATGCTATTTAAGACTCCCAAAATAATATAAGTGAAGCATCATAGTTATTCTATTTCTTCAAAATAAAACCACCACCGTGCTCTAAAAGATATAAGTGAAGCACTAGAGCAAATGACAAACTACTCCGAAAGATATAAGTGAAGATCAATGAGTAGTTGAATAATTATGAAACTATGTGTAGACTCTCTAACATTTAAGAATTTCAGATCTTGATACTTTATTCAAACAGCAAGAAAAGCTAAAGAAAATAAAATGACGCTCCAAGCAAAGCACATATCATGTGGTGAATAAAAATATAGCTCCAAGTAAAATTACCGATGAACGAAGACGAAAGAGGGGATGCCTTCCGGGGCATCCCCAAGCTTAGACGCTTGGTTATCCTTGCATATTACCTTGGGGTGCCTTGGGAATCCCCAATCTTAGGCTCTTTGCACTCCTTATTCCATAGTCCATCGAATCTTTACCCAAAACTTGAAAACTTCACAACACAAAACTTAATAGAAAACTCGTGAGCTCCGTTATCGAAAGAAAACAAAACACCACTTCATGGTACTGTAATGAACTCATTCTTTCTTTATATTGGTGTTAAACCTACTGTATTCCAACTTCTCTATGGTTTATAAACTATTTTACTAGCCATAGATTCATCAAAATAAGCAAACAACACACGAAAAACAGAATCTGTCAAAAACAGAACAGTCTGTAGTAATCTATAACTAACGCAAACTTATGGAACTCCAAAAATTCTAAAATAAATTTTTGGACCTGGGGAATTTTTCTAGTAATCATCTGAAAAAAGAATCAACTAAATAGCTCTCTCCAGTAAAAAGTTGAAGCTAATCTCGTGAGCGCTAAAGTTTCTGTTTTTTTTACAGCATGATCATAAAGACTTCACCCAAGTCTTCCCAAAGGTTCTACTTGGCACAAACACTAATTGAAACACAAAACCACATCTAAAAAAAGCTAGATGGATTATTTATTCCTAAACAGAACCAAAAAGCAATAAACTAGAATAAAATTGGGTTGCCTCCCAAAAAGCGCTAACTTTTAACGCCCTTAGCTAGGCATGATGATTTCAATGATGCTCACATAGAAGATAAAAATTGAAACATAAAGAGAGCATCATGAAGAGTATGACTAGCACATTTAAGTATAACCCACTTCCTATGCATTGGTATTTTGTGAGCAAACAACTTATGGGAACAATAATCAACTAGCATAGGAAGGCAAAACAAGCATAACTTCAAAACTTTAAGCACATAGAGAGGAAACTTGATATTATTGCAATATGTAGAAGCATATGATCCTCTCTCATAATAATTTTCAGTAGAATCATGAATGAATTCAACAATATAACCAGCACCTAAAGCATTCTTTCATGATCTACAAGCATAGAATTTTTACTACTCTCCACATAAGCAAAACTCTTCTCATGAATAATAGTGGGAGCAAACTCAACAAAATAGCTATCATGTGATTGAAAATTAAGATCAAGATGACAAGTTTCATGGTTATCATTATTCTTTATAGCATACGTGTCATCACAATAATCATCATAGATAGGAGGCATGCTTTCATCATAGTAAATTTGCTCATCAAAGCTTGGGGGGCTAAACATATCATCTTCATCAAACATAGCATCCCCAAGCTTGTAGCTTTGCATATCATTAGCATCATGGATGTTCAAAGAATTCATACTAACAACATTGCAATCATGCTCATCATTCAAATATTTTATGCCAAGCATTCTATGTAATTCTTATTCTAGTACTTGAGCACAATTTTCCTTCCCATCATTTTCACGAAAGATAATAAAAAGATGAAGCATATGAGGCACCCTTAATTCCATTTTTTTGTAGTTTTCTTTTATAAACTAACTAGTGCTAAAACAAGAAACAAAAAGATTCGATTGCAACATCTAAAGATATACCTTCAAGCACTCACCTCCCCGGCAACGGCGCCAGAAAAGAGCTTGATGTCTACTACACAACCTTCTTCTTGTAGACGTTGTTGGGCCTGCAAGTGCATAGGTTTGTAGGATAGTAGCAAAATTCCCTCAAGTGGATGACCTAAGGTTTATCAATCTGTAGGAGGCGTAGGATGAAGATGGTCTCTCTCAAGCAACCCTGCAACCAAATAACAAAGAGTCTCTTATGTGCCCAACACACCCAATACTATTGTAAATTGTATAGGTGCACTAGTTCGCGAATAGATGGTGATACAAGTGCAATATGGATGGTAGATATAGGTTTTTGTAAACTGAAAATATAAAAACAGCAAGGTAGCAAGCTATAAAAGTGAGCACAAATGGTATTGCAATGATAGGAAACAAGGCCTAGGGTTCATACTTTCACTAGTGCAAGTTCTCTCAACAATAATAACATAATTGGATCATATAACTATCCCTCAACATGCAACAAAGAGTCACTCCAAAGTCACTAATAGCGGAGAACAAACGAAGAGATTATGGTAGGGTACGAAACCACCTTAAAGTTATTCTTTCCAATCAATCCGTTGGGCTATTCCTATAAGTGTCACAAACAGCCCCAGAGTTCATACTAGAATAAACCTTAAGACACAAATCAACCAAAACCCTAATGTCACCTAGATACTCCAATTTCACCTCAAGTATCCGTGGGTATGATTATACGATATGCATCACACAATCTCAATTCATCTATTCAAACCAACACATAGAACCTCAAAGAGTGCCCCAGAGTTTCTACCGGGGAATCACGACGAAAACGTGTGCCAACCCCTATGCATAGGTTCCCAATGTCACGAAACCCGCAAGTTGATCACCAAAACATACGTCAAGTGGATCAATAGAATAACCCATTGTCACCACGGTTATCCCACGCAAGACATACATCAAGTGTTCTCAAATCTTTAAAGACCCAATCCGATAAGATAACTTCAAAGGGGAAACTCAATCCATTAGAAGAGAGAAGAGGGGGAGGAGAAACATAAGATCCAACTATAATAGCAAAGCTCGCGATACATCAAGATCGTGCCAAATCAAGAACACGAGAGAGAGAGAGAGAGATCAAACACATAGCTACTGGTACATACCCTCAGCCCCGAGGGTGAACTACTCACTCCTCGTCATGGAGAGCGTCGGGATGATCAAGATGGCCACCGGTGAGGGTTCCCCCCTCCGGTAGGGTGCCGGAACAGGGTCCCGAGAGGTTTTTGGTGGCTACAGAGGCTTGCGGCGGCGGAACTCCCAATCTAATCTCCGTTCTGGAAGTTTTAGGATACGTAGGTATATATGGGTGAAAGGAGTACGTCGATGGACCGAAGGGGGGCCACGAGGCAGGGGGCGCGCCCCAAGGGGGTGGGTGCACCCTCTACCCTCATGAGCACCTCCTTCATCTTCTGACGTAGGGTCCAAGTCTATCCGGTAGGTTTCCTTCCAAAAATAACTTCTCCAGCTGATTTCGTTCCGTTTCGACTCCGTCTGATATTCCTTTTCTTCGAAACACTAAAATAGGCATAAAACAACAAATCTGGGCTGGGCCTCCGGTTAATAGGTTAGTCCCAAAAGTAATATAAAAGTGGATAATAAAGCCCAATATTGCCCAAAACAGTAGATAACATAGCATGGAGCAATCAAAAATTATAGATAAGTTGGAGACGTATCATGGGGAGTCAAGAGCTAAAAAATCAACAGGGTACTTTATTTTCCCACAGAAGACTTCGACATCTCTAACAATCCCAAGTGGTGTGATAGTGTCTCTATTTGCAAGTTTAATAGTAACATATGTGTCTTCTATTTCACCGGGTGCTATACCATTCATAATTTCTTGGTATAAGGTAAAAGGAATAGCACTCACACTAGCACCTACGTCGCATAAACAATGATAGCAATGATCTCCAATTTTAACTAAGCCAACAGGCATGCCAACTAGAGGTCTATGTTTATCTTTTTAATCAGGTTTGGCAATTCTAGCAACTTCATCACATAAGTAAATGACATGCCCATCAATTTTTTCTTTTTTTACCAGTCCATCAATATTTTCTACGAAGAGATCTTTAACCATGGCAACACTAGGTTCTCCTTTAATTTGTTCAGAGGGTTTGGGTGCTTTAATATTACTTTTGTGAACCACAGTTGATACCTTAGCATGTTCCTTTATCCTAGTAGGGAAAGGTGGTTTTTAAATATAAGCAGCTAGCACAACTGGATCAACATTGTAAATGATAGTTTCATCTTTAGCTATAACTAGTTCTTTAATTTCTTCTTTAATAGGGGGATGATATTTAAACCAACTTTTTCTTAGGGAGATCAACATGAGTAGCAAATGATTCACAAAAAGAGGTTACTATCTTAGAGTCAAGTCCATATTTAGTGCTAAACTTGTGAAAAGCATCGGTATTCATAAAAGATTTAACACAATCAAACTCAAGCTTCATACCTGACTCTTTACCTTTGTCGAGTTCCCAATCTCCAGAGTTGCGTCTAATTCTTTCTAAAAGATCACACTTGAATTCAATAGTCTTCATCATAAAAGGACTAGTACAAGAAGTATCGAGCATGGGTTGATCATTATGAGAAAGCTGAGCATAAAAATTCTGAATGATAATTTCCCTTGAGAGCTTATGATTGGGGAATGAATATAACATTGAATTAAGCCTCTCCCAAGCTAGAGCGATACATTCTCCTTCACGAGGCCAAAACTTATATATGCATAATTCCGATCACGATGCACTAGATGCATATGATAATATTTTGGTGAAATTCCAATTTCAATCGGTTCCAGTTCCAAGATCCAATATCATATCATAGCCTATACCATATCAATGCTTTTCCCTTCAAAGATAAAGGGAAAACCTTCTTCTTACCTTCATCTCGGGATAAACCTAGGCGCTTAAATAATCCGCAAATTTCATCCACATATATCAAATGCATATCAAGATGTTCAGTTCCCTCTCCTGCATAAGGATTAGCTAGCAGTTGTTCTATCAGACTGATACGTCTCCAACGTATCTATATTTTTTTATTGTTCCATGCTGTTATATTATCAATCTTGATGTTTTATAATCATTATATAGTCATTTTTATATCATTTTTTGGTACTAACCTATTGACATAGTGCCAAGTGCCAGTTGTTGTTTTCTCCATGTTTTTTACATCGCAGGAAATCAATACCAAACGGAGTCCAAACGCAACGAAACTTTACAGATAATTTTTTGGAGCACAAGACACCTAATGGGCCCTGGCTGCGCCCAGGGGGGTGGGGGTGCTTCGAGGAGAGCACAACCCACCAGGGCGCGCCAGGAGGCCCAGGTGCGCCCTGGTGGGTTGTGCCCACCTCGGGTGCCCCCAGACCGCCTCTTTGCTCTATAAATACCCCAATATTCCATAAACACTAAATGCATCGACGAAAATCAATTCCAGCCGCCGCAGAGTCCAGATCCACCAGATCCAATCTAGAAACAATCTCGGATGGGGTTCACCACCTCCATTGGTGCCTCTCCGATGATGCGTGAGTAGTTCTTTGTAGACCTTCGGGTCCGTAGTTAGTAGCTAGATGGCTTCCTATCTCTGCAAAATTCTCAATACAATGGTCCCTTGGAGATCCATATGATGTAACTCTTTTTGCCGTGTGTTTGTCGGGATCGATGAACTTTGAGTTTATGATCAGATCTATCTTTTTATATCCATGAAAGTATTTGAGTTTATTTGATCTCTTTTATGCATGATTGCTTATAGCCTCGTATTTTTCTCTGATATTTGGGTTTTGTTTGGCCAACTTGATCTATCTATCTTGCAATGGGAAGAGTGCTTTGTAGTGGGTTCGATCTTACGGTGCTTGATCCTAGTGACAGAAGGGGAACCGACACGTATGTATCATTGGTACTAAGGATAAAACGATGGGGTCTATCTCTACATAGATAGATCTTTTCTACATCATGTCATCATTCTTATTGCATTACTCCATTTCCCCATGAACTCAATACACTAGATGCATGCAGGATAGCGGTCGATGTGTGGAGTAATAGTAGTAGATGCAGGCAGGAGTCAGTCTACTAATCTTGGATGTGATGCCTATGTAATGATCATTGCCTGGATATCGTCATGATTATTTGAAGTTCTATCAATTGCCCAATAGTAATTTGTTCACCCACCATTTGCTATTTTTCTCGAGAGAAGCCACAAGTGAAACCTACGGCCCCCGGGTCTCTTTCTCATATTATTTGCCTTTGCAATCTATTTTCCTTTGCTTTTATTTTCAGATCTATTTAACCAAAAAATTGTGATGAAGAAATTTATGAAGTGATTCATGATAGCTCCTTGAATGAAAAGCATGATTGCAATGATTTTAATATAAATTCTATTAATGTTAATTTTGCTAATAATATGCAAAACCCCAAGATTGGGGATGCTAATTTTGCTATGTCCACTACTTGTTGCAATAATCATGATTGGGGTGATTCTTCTTATAATCTTCAAAATTTATGTTAGCCTCTTGATGAATATGCTTGCAATAATATTGAAAGTGGGTTTAGAAGAGTGTCAACTCTAGGTAAAAATAATCCCACATATTTGGAGAGTGTTCAATCTTATGAAATTTTTGATGAAAGTGTGTTTGGAGAGGTCATGAATTTATTTGATGATAATCCCACTATTTTGGAAGAGTGTCAACTTTGTATGCATGTGGATCATAAAGAGAAAATTTTATATGGTAGTTATATTATCGAATTTGCTTATGATCCTGCATATAATTATGAGAGAGGAAAATATGGTTGTAGAAATTTTCATGTTATAAAATTTCCTCTCGTTGTGTTGAGATTGTCAATGTTTTATTCCTCTCCTTTGATTATGCTAGATGTTTCTTGTCTTGATAATTTGATTTCCTATAAATTTCCTATGCATAGGAAGTATGTTAGAATTAAATTTGTTTGTCACATTGAGGGAGTCTTGGATTAGGGGGTATCCGGAAAGCCGGACTATATCCTTTGGCTGGACTGTTGGACTATGAAGATACAAGATTGAAGACTTCGTCCCGTGTCCGGATGGGACTCTCCTTGGCGTGGAAGGCAAGCTTGGCGATACGGATATGTAGATCTCCTTCCTTGTAACCGACTCTGTGTAAACCCTAGCCCCCTCCGGTATCTATATAAACCGGAGGGGTTTAGTCCGTAGGACAACAACAATCATACCATAGGCTAGCTTCTAGGGTTTAGCCTCTACGATCTCGTGGTAGATCAACTCTTGTAATACTCATATCATCAAGATCAATCAAGTAGGAAGTAGGTTATTACCTCCATCGAGAGGGCCCGAACCTGGGTAAACATCATGTCCCCCGCCTCTTGTTGCCATCCACCGGTTTTGACACCGACATTGGTGCTTTCATTGAGAGTTCCACTGTGCCGTCACCGTAAGGCTTGATGGCCCCTTCGATCATCTATAACAATGCGGTCCAGGGTGAGGTTTTCCTCCCCGGACAAATCTTCGTATTCGGCGGCTTCGCACTGCGGGCCAACTCGCTTGGCCATCTGGAGCACATCGAGAACTACGCCCCTGGCCATCAGGTCAGGTTTGGAAATTTGAACTACACCGCCGACATCCGCGGAGACTTGATCTTCAACGGATTCGAGCCCATGTCAGGTGCGCCGCACAGTCACGACGAGCATGATTTAGCTCTGCCGTCGGATAGTGTTCGGGAGATCACACCTGCAACCGTTCCGGCCCTTAATCCGGAGCAAATCATGCCATCCCAGGACGAGGCGGTAGACCCCGCCATGGAGGCCGCACTCTCAGTGGCGATCAAGCCGGATACTGACTTCACCCCTTACGAGAGCCGTGTTTCCAAACCACTAGATTCATCTCAGGCCGCGGACTCCGAGCCGCCTGCATCCGTGCCTATCGAATCCGATTGGGCGCCGATCATGGAGTTTACCTCCGCGGATATCTTTCAGCACTCGCCTTTCGGCGACGTGCTGAATTCATTAAGGTCTCTCTCTTTGTCGTGAGAACCTTGGCCGAACTATGTCCGGCTAGGATGGGATGCGGACGACGAAGAAATTCGCTCCCCACCCACCACCCACTTAGTAGCCTCTGTCGACGCTTTAACCGACATGCTCGATTTCGACTCCGAAGGCATCGACGGCATGGACGACGATGCAGGAGACAAACATGAACCACCGCCCATAGGGCGCTAGACCGCCACTCCATCACATGACATATACATGGTGGATACACCCAAAGAAAACGATGAAGAGGAACGGGAGGATGCAGCGAAGGCAGCTTCCTTGAGAAGCAACCAAAGCGTCGGCATCGGCGCCGCTCCAAATCCCGCCTCGGCAAAAACAACGATAACAGCAGTGGACCAGCAAACAGCGAACGTAGTACGGACCCGCTGTCCGAACACGGCGACGCCGAGGATATAGCTCATAAACCTCCCTCTGAAGAGGAAAACAGTCCGGACGAAGAAGCACACATCATCCTGGAGAGGCACTTGGAACAAGACAACCTCCGCAGAAAGCTTATTGCCACCGCGAGGAGTTTGAAGAAGCAGAAGCAAAGGCTTAAGGACGCGCAGAATACACTCAATAGTAGATGGAACAAAGTGCTCGACAATGAAGAAAAGTATGGTGGTTGTTACCACACAAAGAGCTATCCAAAGCGCAAGCTGTTGCCTGAATTCGACGATGAGGCCGTAGAGCCCACACAGCCAAAAAATAAAACCGCCGACAGGTCGGATCGACCACCCCGTGGCCGCGATAGGGCGGCCAATGATGCCACACATAAATCAACACACGATCTATGTGAGGACTTGCGCCAAAAATCCAGTATGACCAGATCCATCTACAGATCTAGGAGGCGCGCTCCAGCACAAGATCAAAGCCGAATACCACAACCGCCCGATCGCCCTGATGCTTCCAAGTACAGGGGTGCCGCACACCCCCTATGTTTCACCGATGAGGTGCTGGACCACGAATTTCCAGGGGGATTCAAACCAGTAAACATAGAGGCATACGACGGAACCACAGACCCTGGAGTCTGGATTGAGGACTTTATCCCCATATTCATATGGCTCGCGGAGACGATCTCCAGGCCATCAAATACTTGCCCCTCAAGCTGAAAGGACCAACTCGGCACTGGCTGAAAAGCCTCCCCGAAAACTCAATTGGAAGTTGGGAGGAGCTTGAGGGCGCTTTTCGGGCTAATTTTCAAGGGACTTATGTCCGACCTTCGGATGCAGACGATTTAAGTCATATAGTTCAACAACCCAGAGAGTTAGCCCGAAAGCTTTGGAATAGATTTCTCACTAAGAAGAACCCAATCGTCGACTGCCCAGACGTCGAAGCCTTAGAAGCTTTCAAACACAGCGCCCGAGACGAATGGCTCGCCAGACACCTCGGCCAGGAAAAACCTAGAACAATGGCTGCCCTGACAAGCCTCATGACCCGCTTTTGCGCGGGCGAAGATAGATGGCTAGCTCGTAGTAGCATCAGCGACCCAGGCACATCCAAAGTCAGAGATGGCAAGGGAAAACCATGACGCAGTAAAAGCAAGCATCGAAATAAGGAAGACAACCCAGATAACACGGTGGTAAACGCTGGATTCAGGGGCTCTCGACCGGGTCAGCGGAAAAAACCTTTCACGGGAAACAGAGATGGACTGTCCAGCCTAAACAAGATTCTAGACAAACTATGTTAGATTCACAGCACCCCCGATAAACCTGCAAATCACACACACGGAGAATGCTGGGTCTTCAAGCAGGCCGGTAAGCTAAACGCCGAACACAAGGGGAGGGAGACACCAAGTGAAGACGAGGACGAGCCTCGCCAGCAAAGCACTAGGGGACAAAAAAATTCCCACCAGAGGTCAAAAAAGTGAACACGATTCACGCGACGAAGAGGAGAAGCAAACATGCACTCCAAGGCACACACACTGTAGTGCCCGTCACCCGTAATTTCAACCCCTGGTTCGCCTGCCCAATCACTTTCGATCGCAAGGATAACCCGACAAACATCCGACACGAAGGTTTGGCCGCCTTGATGTTAGACCCAATAATAAACAGATACCATCTCACACGAGTCCTTATGGATGACGACAGTAGTCTAAATCTGATATACCAGGACACAGTCCGTAAAATGGGGATAGACCCGACAACAATCAGCCACAGTAATACTACCTTCAAGGGAGTAATACCAGGCCCAGAGGCCCGCTCCACGGGCTCTCTAGTACTAGAGGTTGTATTTGGTTCACCCGACAAATACCGAAGTGAAATGCTAAACTTCAACATCGCTCCATAACGAAGCGGCTATCAAGCACTACTCGGAAGAACAACTTTCGCTCGTTTTAACGCAGTGCCGCATTACGCTTCTCTCAAGCTTAAGATGCCTGGCCCACGTGGCACCATCACGGTTAGCAGAAATGTTGAGCGTTCCTTACGCGCGAAAGAACGCGCGGCGGCTTTAACAGCCGAACACTAGAAGGCCTCACCAACCAGAATAAATGTCCGGTCGTCAAGACTGCGAACACGGCTGGACGAGTCTGGCGCATCACTAGATATACCTGAGATCGGTTTGATGGTTATACCTTCATGTACGGTACCAGGGGCATCCCGCGCGTAAACAGGGCTAGTTTGGCTTAACTTGACTTGTCTTGAATTTTAAATGGTTTATTGAGATTTTTTGCACGGCAACTTTCACCTAAGTTCTTCTCATTTATAGATGACAATCATGCTACACCCGTCCAGGATACGGCACAATGGAGACACAGGCGCAGACGTGCAGCAGGGACCCGCTCAAAGGTTTCTTTTTAGATTAAGACCATGCGTAAACCTTTTTTATTGTCTCTTGTTGTTCACATCCTCCGATACTCAATACAACCGAGAAGGATGTTGACATTATTGTCATCTCGCCACGTCAGGATATTGCACGTACCTGGACACTTGGGGTCTATTATCACGGGCATTGTTCAGCCCGGCATATGTTATGAAGACCGAATACCTTAGGGAGTGTTCGACGTCGCGAGTTTGGCCTTATATGCATCAGCACCGAATCATGTCTTTGGTCAAATGTTGGGTTTGCCCGGCTCCCATGTTTCGCTACCTTACGCTCCGCTCTATCGGCTAAGGCGGCACCAGGAGAACTACTGCGATTGTGCCCTGGTTCTTTCGGATGAGCACCTCAGTAGAGAAAGCCGAAAACTGACTGTCATGATAAAGCGCGAGACTGGTCAACCACTCAATGACTTAGCGGAATCTTCGGGATTCCTCCGCATTAACGAAGGGCCGTTTCTTGGTCAGGTATGTACGTGCCCCGTATTCGGACTAGCGCGGAAGTATCAGGGGCTATATAATAGTCCCACCATCAAACTCCTATGGCTAAGTGAAAGTGTTAAAGCAATATAGTCCGATTGCCTCATTCGCTGCGCTATCACCTCCTTAATGGACCAAGACTTTGGATCAAGTATGAACACGCGTTTTTTGCGAACACCCTCGCATTATATGCATGGGGGCTGAAGCCGACGACTGCAAACTTTCAGGTTATATACTTATATACATAAACGGCCGCACAGGAGGTATCATAATACTTTCAAGCAAAAGTCTAAACGTAGCCTTTACAATTTATTAAACATTGTTCTTACAATGGGAATACATGTTATTAGAACATAATATTCTTCGAGCACTGAGCCTCTATTGAACGAGCGCCTTCAAGGACTTCTTCAAAGTAGTGCTCGGCAGATACTCGGCCTGCGGCCGAACTCTGGGTTGCAATTGCGGTGGCCTCCATCTCTGCCCAGTATGTCTTGACACGGGAAAGATCCATCCGCGCACCCTCTATGCACGCCGACTTCTTCATAGCGTCAATGCGCGGCATAGCACCAAGGAACTGTTGCACTAAATTAAAATAACTGTTCGGCCTTGGCCCTTCCGGCCACAGATGTTCCACAACAGACCTCATGGCAAGCCCGGACAACCTATGGAGCTCGGCCCACTTGGCCATTCGCTCATTCAATGGAGCGGACGCGCTAGAACATTAAATTGTGACCAGAACAGCTTTTCCACTTCATGATCCTTTTGATCTTTTAAGTATTCGGCCGCATCAGCGGCACTTGCTGCCAAATCCAGATATGCGTATGCAGAACTCCATAGCCGATTAAGAGGAGCATACTTAGGATCTCCGAACTTCATCCGCAGCATAAAGGGATTCCCAGCCGCGATATCCCCGGCTTGACGCAGCTCCTCCTTCGTCGCTCTAATTGTAGAGCGAGTGTCCTTGGCCGCCACCGTGGCCTTCTCCAGGTCCGTCATCTTCGCTCGATTTATATTTTCGAGAAGCTCGTAACAGTAGGCGGCATCCTTCAATTCCACATCCATCTTGGCTATTTCACCCTTGCTTCAGCAATGCGTAGCCTGTTCGGCTCTCAGCTCTTAGACCGCCCTTAGAGCGGCCGCATCACTTTTCCTGGCTTGTTCCTTGGCCCGGGCAAGTTTCGCCCGAAGGGTCTCCACGGCAGCAGCCCCGTCTGCAGAAAAAACATGTTAAAGATACTAGCATCATGCTCCTCTTACTATGTGTTGATCACCAGAGAAATCACATACCCTGTGCCTCATCGAGCCGTTTGTTCACAAGCACGATGTCGGCATCCGCTGCATCCAGTTGCCGCTTTAGCTCGGCAAACTCACTAGTCCGGCTAGCCACCGGACCTTCCGCCACCTGCGTATGAAGGCGGCCCGATTATTACCTGGGACTATGATCCTCTGTTTGCCGCCGCTCTTGACAGCAACCAGAGTCTCAGGAGCTACTATCTGTATAGGGCACACCTAATGTGTGCGGTACCGTCAATAACATACACTACTTCACGTACCTCAAAGCCTTTCAGCAGACTCGTGAAAGCTTCATGCAACCCGCTTTCGGCGGATGAAATCCTCTCAATCACCGTACCCATTAGCTTCGAACTCTTTCTGTTGCTCTCTTTAGGAGCCGAATACTGAAGACTTCGGGTGGCCGGAGGATTACTCTTTGGCCTTGGCGGATCAGGAGAAACCCTCCGTGACGACACCTCAGGGTTGCCCGCCTCATGCGGCGGGGTAGCAGGGGGAGGTGTTTCGCTCTCCATCATCTCTGGGAGAAGATCCCCCGAAGACGAACTCTGTCGAGAAGGGCTGCGATCCGAACTACAATACATATGCTTCGGTTATTGTCTTCAGAAGTAAAGTAGGATATTTTTACTATTAAGTACCTTTTGTTTACTTACAGCTAGGTAGAGGGTTGATCCCCTTGCAGGCAGTGTGCGGAAAGGGTACCCCCCGAGGCAGGACCCTCTGGCGAAGATTTCTTCTCCCGTTTGGAAACCGTTGTTTCCGGGTGTTCAGAGGCGGTCCTCTTCCTTCCTTGAAGAGAGGGAATTGTAGATTCCTCTCCCCGGTTATCCTCCTTCACGGAGGCGCTAACTCCCCCGGTTTGGATGAATAGTGAGGGAGGCTCGCTTTCGGCCTCCTTATTCCCCCCTTTATCCTCCCCTGAGGGCGCTTGATAGGGCACAAGCTCGAGCATCCTGGTCAGTACAGGATCCGGTGAGACCTCGGGAAGGGGGGCCGAACACCTGATCATCTTCGCCTTTGTCACCCAGTCCTGGTCAAAGAGCGACATTCAGAATGATGTTGTAATAAATAAAACAACGTGCTCGGCCACGGGATTACTTACTTGGGCATCTGGACGATTGCAGCTCAGACCCGTATCCTCGGTGGTGTCCGGACACCTTATCTGTGGTCCGAAGAACAATTTGTACATCTCTTCGAGCGTCATGCCAAGGAAGTGTTGAATAGCTCGTGGTCCCTCCGGGTTGAAATCCCACATACGGAGCGTCGACATTTGCAGGGCAGGACTCGACGAACTAACATGAATTGCATTACTGTGGCCATACTGACATCTCTCTCGAGGAGATCTCGGATGCAGCTCTGCAATATCGGCACATCCTTTACTGGCCCCCAGTCCAGCCCCTTGTTAATCCATGACGTCAGTCGTGGCACGGGGCCCGACCGAAAGGCAGGGGAGGCCACCCACTTGGTACCCCGGGGAGCTGTGATATAAAACCACTCCCGTTGCCATAAGCTGGACACCTCCGGTAAGGAACCCTCTGGCCATGGGACATCGGCACTTTTTCTTCTTACGGCACCTCCGCACTCTGTGTGTCGCCCCTCAATCATCTTCGGCTTCACATTGAAAGTCTTGAGCCATAGGCCGAAGTGAGGGGTAATGTGGAGGAAGGCCTCACATACAACGATGAACGACGAGATGTGAAGGACTGAATCCGGGGCCAGGTCATGGAAATCCAGCCCATAATAGAACATGAGCCCCCTGGCAAAAGGATCCAGAGCGAGGCATAGGCCTCGAAGGAAGTGAGAGACGAATACTACGCTCTCGCCGGGTTCGGGAGTGGGAATGACCTGCCCTCGAGCAGGCAGCCTGTGCGAGATCTCGCCGGTCAGAAACCTGGCCTCTCTTAGCTTCTTGATGTCTTCCTCTGTGACAGAGGAAGGCATCCACCGACCTTGAAGGTTGGTTCCGAACATGGTTGAAGGTCCGAAGCGCCTGACCTAAGCCTCGGGTGTTGAAACTCGAGGCGGGGGGGGGGGGGGGGAGGATTCGATTGGGTTCGAGAGGAAAAAAGTACAGGCCTTGGTCTCTTTATAAAGAGGGTGAATATCAAGCGTCCTCCTCGTGACCGTTTGGGACTTGCCTAAAATCGAGGAGTCATACCAACGGGTACGATTGGGCTACCCACGTCCATGTTGACGAGAATCCCATAATAAGGGGGACACGATCTCTGCTACGACAAGATGTGCCAATAAAATCGCCTCGCAAAACATGCGGTGGCAGGATGATTGAGAAAAACGGTTCATGTAATGATCAGGCCATGGTGTGATGTCACGTTATGAAGGGTCGTCAGCAGATTAGATTTGTGGAAATATTATTCTATCTATGGTGGTATGTGGAATTTGTTTTGCAGAGCCGGACACTATCCTTGTGTTCAAAATCTTATATGGAGTATTCAGAGGGAGAACTCGCCTTGCAATGCCGAAGACAAATTTGTGCGCCGGACTCATCGCCATTGAAGCCTGGTTCAGGGGCTACTGAGGGAGTCCTGGATTAGGGGGTATCCGGACAGCCGGACTATATCCTTTGGACGGACTGTTGGACTCTGAAGATACAAGATTGAACACTTCGTCCCGTGTCCGGATGGGACTCTCCTTAGCGTGGAAGGCAAGCTTGGTGATACGGATATGTAGATCTCCTTCCTTGTAACCGACTCTATGTAAACCCTAGCCCCCTCCGGTGTCTA
The DNA here is from genome assembly GCA_032464435.1 of Aegilops umbellulata. Lineage (NCBI taxonomy): Eukaryota > Viridiplantae > Streptophyta > Magnoliopsida > Poales > Poaceae > Aegilops > Aegilops umbellulata. Next base: position 125,225,511 of record CP136058.1, read on the forward strand.
TATAAACCGGAGGGGTTTAGTCCGTAGGACAACAACAATCATACCATAGGCTAGCTTCTAGGGTTTAGCCTCTACGATCTCGTGGTAGTGTCAACTCTTGTAATACTCATATCATCAAGATCAATCAAGCAGGAAGTAGGGTATTACCTCCATCGGGAGGGCATGAACCTGGGTAAACATCGTGTCCCCCGCCTCCTGTTACCATCCTCCTTAGACGCACAGTTCGGGACCCCCTACCCGAGATCCGCCGGTTTTGACACCGACACACATGTTTCATGATGCTCTCTTTGTGTCTCAATTATTATCTGTTGTGTGAGCATCATTGAAATATTATGCCTAGCTAAGGGCGTAAAACTATAGCGCTTGTTGGGAGGCAACCCAATGAATAAAATTTATTTTTGCTTTTTGCTTTCTATTCTTGAGTGTTTGCACAATTATGCTACTGTTATACTTGTGTTTTTTGTGTTTTAATTAGTGTTGGTGCAAAGTAAAGCCTTTAGGATCTTCTTGGGTGATAGTTGTTTGATCTTGCTGAAAAACAGAAACTATTGCTCTCACGAAAACTATTTTCATTTTTTACCAGAGCGTGATAAAATGCCAATTGTTTTAGCAGTAGATTAATATACAAATTTCTCTGGTCGTACTAATTTTTCAGATTTTTTGGAGTTCCAGAAGTTTTTGAAATAGTCAGATTGCTACAGACTGTTCTGTTTTAACACATTCTGTTTTCTTTGCGTTGTGTGCTTGTTTTGATGGCTCTATGGTTTTGTTTGATGAGTTTTTGCCATAGAAAATTTGGAATACAGTAGATATAATGCAAAAAAATATGAATTGGTTTGGTACAGTACTTATAGTAGTGATTTTCTTTCTTCTACTAATGGATCTCACGAAGGTTTTGTTGAGGTTTGTGTGATTGAAGTTTTCAAGTTTTGGGTTGTCTTACAATGGATGAAGGAATAAGGAGTAAGAAGAGCCTAAGCTTGGGGATGCCCCGACATCCCAAGATATTATCCAAAAGAGAGCAAGCAACTAAGCATGGGGATGTCCCGAGTGGCATCCCCTCTTTCTTCTAACGACCATCGGTATTTTACTCGAAGCTATATTTTTATGTGTCACATACTATGTGTTTTGCTTGGAGTGTCTTGTATGATATGAGTCCTTGCTTGTTTAATTTTGTGTTTTAAGTCTTTATTCCTTGCTGGACCCACCTATTTTAGAGAGCCAAAATTATGTCATGACTTGTTAGAATTGCTCTCTATGCTTCACTTAAAAATTTAAGAGCTATGAACTTGCTCTAGTGCTTCACTTATATCTTTTTGAGCATGGTGTGCTTTAGTATTTTAGAAGAAATTCTATCTTGCCTCACTTAGATTTGTTTGAGAATTAGTAAAATTTTCAAGAAATTCTCTCAATCTTCACTTAAATTAATTTGAGAGAAAGAAAAATTATGCTCATGATCTTCACTTATATTTGTTTGAGCTTATCAAAAGGAACTTATGAAAATTAGTCCCAAAGTTATAGATATCCAAGAAGGATATGATAAAAACTTTCATGTGAAGGAAATATGCCCTAGAGGCAATAATAAATTTATTATTTATTTCCTTATATCATGATAAATGTTTATTATTCATGCTAGAATTGTATTAACCGGAAACATAATACTTGTGTGAATACATAGACAAACAGAGGGTCACTAGTATGCCTCTACTTGACTAGCTCGTTAATCAAAGATGGTTATGTTTCCTTGCCATTGACATGAGTTGTCATTTGATTAACGGGATCACATCATTATGAGAATGATGTGATTGACTTGAACCATTCCGTTAGCTTAGCACTCGATCGTTTAGTATTCTGCTATTGCTTTCTTCATGACTTATACATGTTCCTATGACTATGAGATTATGCAAATCCCGTTTACCGGAGGAACACTTTGTGTGCTACCAAACATCACAACGTAACTGGGTGATTATAAAGGTGCTCTACAGGTGTCTCCGAAGGTACTTGTTGGGTTGGCGTATTCCGAGATTAGGATTTGTCACTCCAATTGTCGAAGAGGTATTTCTGGGCCCACTCGGTAATACACATCACTATAAGCCTTGCAAGCTAATGAGTTAGTTGCGGGATGATGTATTACGGAACGAGTAAAAATACTTGCCGGTAACGAGATTGAACTAGGTATTGAGGTACCGACGATCGAATCTCGGGCAAGTAACATACCGATGACAAAGGGAACAACGTATGTTGTTATGCGGTTTGACCGATAAAGATCTTCGTAGAATATGTGGGAGCCAATATGAGCATCCAGGTTCTGCTATTGGTTATTGACCGGAGACATGTCTCGGTCATGTCTACATAGTTCTCGAACCCGTAGGTTCCGCACGCTTAAAGTTCAATGACGGTTATATTATGAGTTTATGTGTTTTGATGTACCGAAGGTAGTTCGGAGTCCCAGATGTGATCAAGGACATGACGAGGAGTCTCGAAATGGTCGAGACATAAAGATTGATATATTGGAAGCCTATATTTGGATATCGGAAATGTTCCGGGTGAAATCAGGATTTTACCGGAGTACCGGCGGTTACCGGAACCCCCCGGGGGTTTAATGCGCCAAGATGGGCCTTAGTGGAGAATAGGAGGGGCGGCCAGGGCAGGCCGCGTGCCAACTCCCCCTCTAGTCCGAATTGGACAAGAAGGGGGGCGGCACCTCCTTTCCTTCCTCTCTCCCTCCTCCTTCCCCTTCTCCTACTCCAACTAGGAAAGGAGGGAGTCCTACTCCCGATGGGAGTAGGACTCCTCCCTGGCGCCCCTCCTCCTGGCCGGCTGCCTCTCCCCCCTTGCTCCTTTATATACGGGGGCAGAGGGCATCTCTAGACACAACAATTGATCCCTTGGATCTCTTGGCCGTGTGCGGTGCCCCCCTCCACCATAGTCCACCTCGATAATATCGTAGCGGTGCTTAGGCGAAGCCCTGCATGGGTAGAACATCATCATCGTCACCACCCCGTCATGCTGACGGAACTCTCCCTCAAAGCTCGGCTGGATCCGAGTTCGAGGGACATCATCTAGCTGAACGTGTGCTGAACTCGGAGGTGTCGTACGTTCAGTACTTGATCGGTCGGATCGTGAAGACGTACGACTACATCAACCGCGTTGTGCTAATGCTTCTGCTTTAGGTCTATGAGGGTACATTGACACACTCTCCCCTCTCGTTGCTATGCATCACCATGATCCTGTGTGTGCGTAGAAAATTTGAAATTACTACATTCCCCAACAGTGGCATCCGAGCCAGGTTTTATGCGTAGATGTTATATGCACGAGTAGAACACAAGTGAGTTGTGGGCGATACAAGTCATACTGCTTACCAGCATGTCATACTTTGGTTCGGCGCTAAAGTTGGATGAAGCGGCCCGGACCGACATTACGCGTACGCTTACGCGAGACTGGTTCTACCGACGTGCTTTGCACATAGGTGGCTGGCGGGTGTCAGTTTCTCCAACTTTAGTTGAACCGAGTGTGGCTACGCCCGGTCCTTGAGAAGGTTAAAACATCACCAACTTGACAAACTATCGTTGTGGTATTGATGCGTAGGTAAGAACGGTTCTTGCTCAGCCCGTAGCAGCCACGTAAAACTTGCAACAACAAAGTAGAGGACGTCTAACTTGTTTTTGCAGGGCATGTTGTGATGTGATATGGTCAAGGCATGATGCTATATTTTATTGTATGAGATGATCATGTTTTGTAACCGAGTTATCGGCAACTGGCAGGAGCCATATGGTTCGCCCTGTAATTGCTTTACTCACTAAGCGGTAGCGATAGTCGTAGAAGCATAAGTTGGTGAGACGACAACGATGCTACGATGGAGATCAAGGTGTCGCGCCGGTGACGATGGTGATCATGATGGTGCTTCGGAGATGGAGATCACAAGCACAAGATGATGATGGCCATATCATATCACTTATACTGATTGCATGTGATGTTTATCTTTTATGCATCTTATCTTGCTTTGATTGACGGTAGCATTATAATATGATCTCTCACTAAATTACCAAGGTACAAGTGTTCTCCCTAAGTATGCACCGTTGCGAAAGTTCTTCGTGTTGAGACACCACGTGATGATCGGGTGTGATAGGCTCTACGTTCAAATACAACAGGTGCAAAACAGTTGCACACGCGGAATACTCAGGTTAAACTTGACGAGCCTAGCATATGCAGATATGGCCTCGGAACACTGAGACCGAAAGGTCGAGTGTGAATCATATAGTAGATATGATCAACATAGTGATGTTCATCATTGAGACTACTCCATCTCACGTGATGATCGGACATGGTTTAGTTGATTTGGATCACGTGATCACTTAGAGGATTAGAGGGATCTCTATCTAAGTGGGAGTTCTTAAGTAATATGATTAATTGAACTTAAATTTATCATGAACTTAGTACCTGATAGTATTTTGCTTGTTTATGTTGATTGTAGATAGATGGCCCGTGTTGTTGTTCCGTTGAATTTTAATGCGTTCCTTGAGGAAGCAAAGTTGAAAGATGATGGTAGCAATTACACGGACTAGGTCCATAACTTGAGGATTATCCTCATCGCTGCACTGAAGAATTACGTCCTGGAAGCACCGCTAGGTGCCAGACCTGCTGCAGGAGCAACACCAGATGTTATGAATGTCTGGCAGAGCAAAGCTGATGACTACTCGATAGTTCAGTGTGCCATGCTTTACGGCTTAGAACCGGGACTTCAACGACGTTTGGAACATCATCGAGCATATGAGATGTTCCAGGAGTTGAAGTTAATATTTCAAGAAAATGCCCGGATTGAGAGATATGAAGTCTCCTATAAGTTCTACAACTGTAAGATGGAGGAGAATAGTTTTGTCAGTGAGCATATACTCAGAATGTGTGGGTATAACAATCACTTGATTCAACTAGGAGTTAATCTTCCAGATGATAGCGCCATTGACAAAATTCTTCAATCACTGCCACCAAGCTACAAGAGCTTCATGATGAACTATAACATGCAAGGGTTGGATAAGACGATTCCCAAGCTCTTCGCAATGCTAAAGGCCGCGGAGGTAGAAATCAAGAAAGAGCATCAAGTGTTGATGGTCAACAAGACCACTATTTTCAAGAAAAAGGGCAAAGGGAAGAAGAAGGGGAACTTAAAAAAAACAGCAAACAATTTGCTGCACAGGTGAAGAAACCCAAGTCTGGACCTAAGCCTGAAACTGAGTGCTTCTACTGCAAACATACTTGTCACTGGAAGCGGAACTGCCCCAAGTATTTGGCGGATAAGAAGGATGGCAAGGTGAACAAAGGTATATGTGATATACATGTTATTGATGTGTACCTTACTAATGCTCGCAGTAGCACCTGGGTATTTGATACTGGTTCTGTTGCTAATATTTGCAACTCGAACAGGGACTACAGATTAAGCGAAGGTTGGCTAAGGACGAGGTGACGATGCACGTGGGAAATGGTTCCAAAGTCGATGTGATCGCGGTCGGCACGCTACCTCTACATCTACCTTCGGGATTAGTTTTAGACCTGAATAATTGTTATTTGGTGCCAGCGTTGATCATGAACATTATATCTGGATCTTGTTTGAAGCGAGACGGTTATTCATTTAAATCAGAGAATAATGGTTGTTCTATTTATATGAGTAATATCTTTTATGGTCATGCATCCTTGAAGAGTGGTCTATGTTTATTGAATCTCGATAGTAGTGATACACATATTCATAATATTGAAGCCAAAAGATGCAGAGTTGATAATGATAGTCCAACTTATTTGTGGAACTGCCGTTTAGGTCATATTGGTGTAAAGTGCATGAAGAAACTCCATACTGATGGACTTTTGGAACCACTTGATTATGAATCACTTGGTACTTGCGAACCGTGCCTCATGGGCAAGATGACTAAAACTCCGTTCTCCGGAACTATGGAGCGAGCAACAGATTTGTTGGAAATCATACATACAGATGTATGTGGTCCGATGAATGTTGAGGCTCGCGGCGGGTATCGTTATTTTCTCACCTTCACAGATGATTTAAGAAGATATGGGTATATCTACTTAATGAAACATAAGTCTGAAACTTTTGAAAAGTTCAAAGAATTTCAGAGTGAAGTTGAAAATCATCGTAACAAGAAAATAAAGTTTCTACGATCTGATCGTGGAGGAGAATATTTGAGTACGAGTTTGGTCTTCATTTGAAACAGTGCGAAATAGTTTCGCAACTCACGCCACCCGGAACACCACAACGTAATGGTGTGTCCGAACGTCGTAATTGTACTTTACTAGATATGGTGCGATCTATGATGTCTCTTATTGATTTACCGCTATCATTTTGGGGTTATGCTTTAGAGATGGCTGCATTCACGTTAAACATGGCACCATCGAAATCCGTTGAGACGACGCCTTATGAACTGTGGTTTGGCAAGAAACCAAAGTTGTCGTTTCTTAAAGTTTGGCGCTGCGATGGTTATGTGAAAAAGCTTCAACCTGATAAGCTCGAACCCAAATCGGAGAAATGTGTCTTCATAGGATACCCAAAGGAAACTGTTGGGTACACCTTCTATCACAGATCTGAAAGCAAGCCTTTTGTTGCTAAATTTGGATCCTTTCTAGAGAAGGCGTTTCTCTCAAAAGAAGTGAGTGGGAGGAAAGTAGAACTTGATGAGGTAATTGTACCTGCTCCCTTATTGGAAAGTAGTTCATCACAGAAACCGGTTCCTGTGACACCTACACCAATTAGTGAGGAAGTTAATGATGATGATCATGAAACTTCAGATCAAGTTGTTACTGAACCTCATAGGTCAACCAGAGTAAGATCTGCACCAGAGTGGTACGGCAATCCTGGTCTGGAGGTTATGTTACTAGACCATGACGAACCTACGAACTATGAAGAAGCGATGGTGAGCCCAGATTCTGCAAAAGGGCTTGAGGCCATGAAATCTGAGATGGGATCCATGTATGAGAACAAAGTGTGGACTTTGGTTGACTTGCCCGTTGATCGGCAAGCCACTGAGAATAAATGGATCTTCAAGAAGAAGACTGACGCTGACAGTAATGTTACTGTCTATAAAGCTCGACTTGTTGCAAAAGGTTTTCGACAAGTTCAAGGGATTGACTACAATGAGACTATCTCACCCGTAGCGATGCTTAACTCTGTCCGAATCATGTTAGCAATTGCCGCATTTTATGATTATGAAATTTGGCAAATGGATGTCAAAACTGCATTCCTGAATGGATTTCTGGAAGAAGAGTTGTATATGATGCAGCCGGAAGGTTTTGTCGATCCAAACGGAGCTAACAAAGTGTGCAAGCTCTAGCGATTCATTTATGGACTGGTGCAAGCCTCTCGGAGTTGGAATAAACGCTTTGATAGTGTGATCAAAGTATATGGTTTTATACATACTTTTGGAGAAGCCTGTATTTACAAGAAAGTGAGTGGGAGCTCTGTAGCATTTCTAATATTATATGTGGATGACATATTGCTGATTGGAAATGATATAGAATTTCTGGATAGCATAAATGGATACTTGAATAAGTGTTTTTCAATGAAGGACCTCGGTGAAGCTGCTTATATATTGGGCATCAAGATCTATAGAGATAGATCAAGATGCTTAATTGGACTTTCACAAAGCACATACCTTGACAAAGTTTTGAAGAGGTTCAAAATGGATCAAGCAAAGAAAGGGTTCTTGCCTGTGTTACAAGGTGTGAAGTTGAGTAAGACTCAATGCCCGACCACTACAGAAGATAGAGAGAAGATGAAAGATGTTCCCTATGCTTCAGCCATAGGCTCTATCATGTATGCAATGCTGTGTACCAGACCTGATGTGTGCCTTGCTATAAGTTTAGCAGGGAGGTACCAAAGTAATCCAGGAGTGGATCACTGGAAAAGGGTCAAGAACATCCTGAAATACCTGAAAAGGACTAAGGATATTGTAGCAACCCGACCTCAGACGGTCAAGTCTCTGTGCTTAAGTGTCATCCCTGGATCGGTATGCTGACACACACAGTACTCGAGGATTTATAATAGAGGTAAATCACATGTATAAAGTAACGTAAATACCATTACCTCAATCCAAATAGCGGAAGTAACAAGGTTGTGGATTCACATCAACACCAACGGTAAAGTTGAGTGTAGAAATCATAACCCTAACGTATCACTTACTCGTCGTAAGAAGTCCTGCAACATAAGATGTTGCAGCCACAAAGGGTCAGTACATTGAATGTACTGGCAAATTCACACTGTAGAGGAATGATGAATAATGGCTATCACTACATGCATATATGGCTGGTGGAAAAGCTCTATGGTTACAGTTTTGCGTAAAGCCAATTTTTCCCTACTGCAAAGGAATAAATTTTTTAGCTAACTATCATGGTGGTTGTTAAACATTGAGAATGGTTGACAGCATTGTCAATCCCAATTAAGCATCATCATTAAAACCCAACAAAATTAATTAAAGTCACATGATGAGATTCACAGGATAATCCAAGTACTAGATACTCAAAACGTCCATAACCGGGGACACGACTAATCATTATTAGTTTGTACACTCTGCAGAGGTTTGCGCACTTTTCCCCACAAGACTCGATCTCCTCCATTGGATTTCTCGCACTACATGGTGTTTGAGAAACGGATGATCGAGACACAGTCTTTCATAAGCGTTCGCACCTTACGATGGGTAGACCGGTACACCTACATCCCCTACATCTGCTAGTCTACCACTATAAGAGTTCACACAACTTAATCAACTATGCTAGAGCCCATAGTAGCTTGTGGCTACACACGGAAGTTTCTAGCATGAATAATCTCATGATCCCTTTGAGCCTGGGTGGCGGTCCATAAAGAAAAACAGGCAATCGCTGGAATACCCAGGCGCCTCAATCCACCCAGATGTGTATTAAAGTTGCCACCTTAAGTTGAACCATTAAATAACAATCTCACATCTGTCATGGATACACTCAAAACCCAATCCACGTCTACGAGCATAGCATAGCAATATAAGCACAACGTAATAGTAACTCCCAAGGGTTTGAAAATAAACAGGTGAATAGGTACTACCTCAACTACTTCCCAACCCACGATTTAATTCAGATCCTAACCATGCAATTGTTTGAGGATTGATCTAATGCAATAAAAACTGGGTAGTAAGAGGTATGATCAAAGTGTGAACTTGCCTGCAATGTTGATGAAGATGATTCACACTCAAAACTCTTGATAGTTCTACTTGTCACACTCCGGTCAATCTACCGTAAGCAAGCAATAGTAACCACACATAAGCAATCACTCAAAAGATCGGGAAGATCGAATAAACAATTCGGAAAGCTTCAAAACCAAGCAAATACCTCTTGCAACATAAAACAATTTCTAACAGTACCAAAAATTTATATGAATTTGGCCTTATCAGAAAGTTTATGTCAAGAGCCTCGAAAAGAAAAAAAAATCAACTCAAACAAAGTTATAAAACTCAAGTTATGATCAAAAGAAGATACAAATTCAAATCTATTTGAAAACAAATTTTAAAATTTCAAAAACATGTTTAAGTTGTTTTACTGGATAGAGGGGATCATAACGAAGAAGTGGGCATTGGTTTCGTTGGATTTGGACAAACGAGTAAAAAGATGTGGTCGTTTGAAACAGAGGGACTAATGTGTAAATAAAATCATCACATATAGGTCCCTAGCCGAAATTAAAATAAAAAGAAAAAGCCTATCGAACGAACGTGCACTACGAAAACCTAATGAATGGATTCGTTCGTTGCGGAGAGATAAACAGCGAACGTTCTCTAAATAAACTTAACCTAAAAAGATTAAACTGATCTAAACCGAGACTAAAACCAAAAAGAACCGGGACGGGTTTTCGGCGGTTTATACCGGTCGGGGCGGTTTTCTTCGAAAAACCGTCGGCGGCGGTTTCCGGTGACAGCAGCAGCTCGGCGACGGCGGTGCGCGGGCAGGGCGAGGCGCGTGGAGCGGCGGTGCGAGCTAGGCGGCGCGGCAGCGGCGAGCGGCGGCTATGAGGGCGCGGGCGGCGGGGTGGTTTGACAGACGGCGCGGGCGGCGCGAAGTGCGGCGGCGGTTGTAGATCTCGACAGCGGCGGCGGCGGCGGCGCGAAGCGAGATGAGGCGAGGCGACACGAGCAGAGAGGAAGGGCCCGGGGCCGCGCTATTTAAGGAGGGGAGGGGTGACGCCAGCTTGGGGAAGGGGGCGGCCGGAGTCGGGCGGCGCTCGGACTCCAGCGAGTGCGGTTCGCGCACGGGGTCGGGGACGAAGGCGGTGGCGCGCTGGGCCTTGGCCTGGCTTCGGCTGGGCCGGCCCAGTTGGCGAAGAAAAGTTTTTTTTACATAAAGATTTTTCTAAAAAACAAAATAGATAAAACAAAATATTAATAATTTTATATAGGCATATAATATATCAAAATTTTCAGAAAAAGATTTTCTATAACATGAACATTTTTCTAGCATAAAATAAAATACACCCAAATTCTAATAATTCAAACAGTGCTCCTGCTCTAATAAAATCCAGCAAAAAATCATTTTAAAAATACCATAATGAATTCAAACTTATTTATCTCCAATTTTCTGATGTAGGGAATCATGTTACCCTATTTTCCATGTATTTTATTTTTGGAGAAAAATAATTTGAATAACACTCAAATAACCCAAATTGAAAATAATAATAATTTCAAATGGATTTTAAATTTGAGTTTCTTTGAAACTCCCAACTCATATTTCATATAATTTGAAGAAGTCATTTTATCTTCTCTCGTGAAAATCATTGAGTTGCATAAAGTTTCAGAATTTGGGAAATATTTCCAAATGAAATTCAAATATTTTCAAATACCCCTTTTCACTTAATTCAATGGAAGAAGTCATGTCATCTTCTCTCTAGGGTTTTGTATTTCAAAAGCATTTGAATTCATGGAGATCATAAAAGAAAAATGAAAGTTTGGGAAAGTCCTTTTATTCCCTCTCATTTAACTTTGAAAGATTTCGAATTTCACTCAATTTCACAGAATCAATCAAACAATCAATCAAATCTATCTATTTAATATAAAATTCCAAAATTTAGAATTTTGGGATGTTACAGATATGTTTCTCGTTTATGGAGGTGACAAAGAGCTAGTCGTAAATGGTTACGTTGATGCAAGCTTTGACACTGATCTGGATAATTCTAAATCGCAAACCGGATATGTGTTTACATTGAACGGTGGAGCTGTCAGTTGGTGCAGTTCTAAACAAAGTGTTGTGGCAGGATCTACGTGTGAAGCGGAGTACATAGCTACTTCGGAAGCAGCAAATGAAGGAGTCTGGACGAAGGAGTTCATATCCGATCTAGGTGTCATACCTAATGCATCGGGTCCAATGAATTTTTTTTGTGGCAATACTGCTGCAATTGCCTTGGCAAAGGAATCCAGATTTCACAAGAGAACCAAGCACATAAGAGATGCTTCAACTCCATTCGGGATCAAGTCTAGGTGGGAGACATAGAAATTTGCAAGATACATACGAATCTGAATGTTGCAGACCCATTGACTAAGCCTCTTCCACGAGCAAAACATGATCAACACCAAGGCTCCATGGGTGTTAGAATTATCACTGTGTAATTTAGATTATTGAGTCTAGTGCAAGTGGGAGGCTGAAGGAAATAATCCCTAGAGGCAATAATAAATTTATTATTTATTTCCTTATATCATGATAAATGTTTATTATTCATGCTAGAATTGTATTAATCGGAAATGTAATACTTGTGTGAATACATAGACAAATAGAGTGCCACTAGTATGCCTCTACTTGACTAGCTCGTTAATCAAAGATGGTTATGTTTCCTAGCCATTGACATGAGTTGTCATTTGATTAACGGGATCACATCATTAGGAGAATGATGTGATTGACTTGACCCATTCCGTTAGCTTAGCACTCGATCGTTTAGTATTCTGCTATTGCTTTCTTCATGACTTATATATGTTCCTATGACTATGAGATTATGCAACTCCGGTTTACCTGAGGAACACTTTGTGTGCTACCAAACATCACAACGTAACTGGGTGATTATAAAGGTGCTCTACATGTGTCTCCGAAGGTACTTGTTGGGTTGGCGTATTTGGAGATTAGGATTTGTCACTCCGATTGTCAGAGAGGTATCTCTAGGCCCACTCAGTAATACACATCACTATAAGCCTTGCAGGCTAATGAGTTAGTTGCGGGATGATGTATTATGGAATGAGTAAAGAGACTTGCCGGTAACGAGATTGAACTAGGTATTGAGATACCGACGATCTAATCTCGGGCAAGTAACATACCGATGACAAAGGGAACAATGTATGTTGTTATGCGGTTTGACCGATAAAGATCTTCGTAGAATATGTGGGAGCCAATATGAGCATCCAGGTTCCGCTATTGGTTATTGACCGGAGACATGTATCGGTCATGTCTACATAGTTCTCGAACCCGTAGGGTCCGCACGCTTAAAGTTCAATGCCGGTTATATTATGATTTTATGTGTTTTGATGTACCGAAGGTAGTTCGGAGTCCCGGATGTGATCACGGACATGATGATGAATCTCGAAATGGCCAAGACATAAAGATTGATATATTGGAAGCCTATATTTGGATATCGGAAGTGTTCCGGGTGAAATCAGGATTTTACCGGAGTACCGGGGGTTACCGGAACCCCCCCGGGGGTTTAATGGGCCAAGATGGGCCTTAGTGGAGAATAGGAGGGGCGTCCAGGGCAGGACGCATGCCCCCTCCCCCTCTAGTTTGAATTGGACAAGGAGGGGGGCGACGCCCCCCTTTCCTTCCTCTCTCCCTCCTCCTTCCCCCTTCTTCTACTCCAACTAGGAAACGAGGGAGTCCTACTCCCGGTGGTAGTAGGACTCCTCCCTGGCACGCCTCCTCTTGGCCGTCCACCTCTCCCCCCTTGCTTCTTTATATACGGGGGCAGGGGGGCACCTCTAGACACAACAATTGATCCCTTGGGTCTCTTAGCCGTGTGCGGTGCCACCCTCCACCATAGTCCACCTCGATAATATTGTAGCGGTGCTTAGGCGAAGCCCTGCGTCGGTATAACATCATCATCGTCACCACGCCATCGTGCTGACGAAACTCTCCCTCAAAGCTCGGCTGGATCGGAGTTCGAGGGACGTCATCGAGCTGAACGTGTGCTGAACTCAGAGGTGCCGTACGTTCGGTACTTGATCAGTCGGATCATGAAGACGTATGACTACATCAACCGCGTTGTGCTAATGCTTCCGCTTTTGGTCTACGAGGGTACGTGGACACACTCTCCCCTCTCGTTGCTATGCATCACCATGATCCTGTGTTTGCGTAGGAAAATTTTGAAATTACTATGTTCCCCAACATCATGAAGATCATTGGACGAAATAAACTTGATTCTTAGTAATAGTTTTGTGATATGATGATGTGATATGTGAGTTATGTTGATGAGTAATTATGCTTTAGTAAGAATATTGGTGTTAGGTTTTGTGATTCCCTATGCAAGCACGGAAGTCAATAATTATGCAATGAAATTATATCCTACTTGTGGTGCATTATTCTGTGTTAATTATGCTTAATGCTCGCTTATGAGATTATTCGTTTCTTGGTTGGTCGCTTCTCAATCTTTTGCTAGCCTTCGTTTTGCACTAAGTATGATCTCTTCTTGTGCATCCAAAAACCTTTATACCAGTTTTGCCACATGAGTCCACTATATCTACCTATATGCGGTATTCTTTTGCCGTTCTAAGCAAATTTGTATGTGCCATCTCTAATTTTCAAAATAAACTTCTCTTTTGTGTGTTCCTTTCGCTCACGGAGCGGTGAGGGGTGGCTAATATTTTCCATGCTAGATGTGTTATTCTCAAGATGAGTGTTTATTCACTTGTCATTGCACGAGAGTAAGGCAATGGTATTAGGGATGCCTAGTCCTGAAATGAAAATGAATTTACTTTATGTTGTAAAATAATAAATTCCTTGGGAAATGTTAGTATGGAAGGCAACCGTGGATATGGCTAGCCATGGAAAGTGAAAGTATGGTTGAAATAGGAATAAAGTTTATTCTGTTTGGGAACCGCCTATGATATATCTAGCATGGAAAGTGTTGGGAACTCTAAGTCGTTTTTGTTGGTGGGAAGGATACACCTCCCAAAATGTTTTTATCTCTCAATTTTTTCGCTTTGAGCTCTGGCACCTCTACAAATCCCTACTTCCCTCTGCGAAGGGCCTTTCTTTTAATTTATGCAATTTTTATTTTTGAATTTGAGTCTCCATCTTCTCTTGTAAAAGCACCAAAAAGGAGGCAATATGATCGTGCTTGAGTATTCGGTGTAGCTAATATGCGAGTGTGTTTCATGAATGGATCAATGATTGAGCATGATGGGCTAGGGATAACTTATTTTAGCGTTGATATTTTGAAAGACATGGTTGCGTGTTGATATGCTTGAGTATTTAAGTTATCATGTAAAAACTAGACTATTGCTTTAAACAATATAAAAGTCCAAATGTCCATGCTATAAAGAAAAGAAATATGATATGACATGATAGGCAACATTCCACATCAAAAGTTCTGTTTTTATCACTTACCTACTCGAGGACGAGTAGGAGTTAAGCTTGGGGATGCTGATACGTCTCCAACATATCTATAATTTTTGATTGTTCCATGCTGTTATATTATCAATCTTGGATGTTTTATAATTATATTATAGTCATTTTTATATAATTTTTGGTACTAACCTATTGACATAGTGCCAAGTGCCCGTTCCTGTTTTCTCCATTTTTTACATCGCAAGAAATCAATACCAAACGGAGTCCAAACGCAAGAAACTTTACGGAGATTTTTTGGACTAGAAGACACCTAATGGGCCCTGGCTGCGCCTGGGGGGTGCTTCGAGGAGAGCACAACCCACCAGGGTGCACCAGGAGGCCCAGGCGCGCCCTGGTGGGTTATGCTCACCTCGGGTGCTCCTGGACCGCCTCTTTGCTCTATATATACCCCAATATTCCAGAAACTCTAAAGGCATCGACGAAAATCAATTCCAGTCGCCGCAGAGTTCTGAACCACCAGATCCAATCTAGACACCATCTTGGATGGGGTTCCCAACCTCCATTGGTGGCTCTCTGATGATGCGTGAGTAGTTCTTTGTAGACCTTCGGGTCCGTAGTTAGTAGCTAGATGGCTTCCTCTCTCTCACTGAATTCTCAATACAATGGTCTCTTGCAGATCCATATGATGTAACTCTTTTTGCAGTTTGTTTGTTGGGATCGATGAACTTTGAGTTTATGATCAGATCTATCTTTTTATATCCTTGAAAGTATTTGAGTTTCTTTGATCTCTTTTATGCATGATTGCTTATAGCCTCGTATTTATTCTTCGATATTTGGGTTTTGTTTGGCCAACTTGATCTATTTATCTTGCAATGGGAAGAGGTGCTTTGTAGTGGGTTCGATCTTATGGTGCTTGATCCTAGTGACAAAAGGGGAACCGACACGTATGTATCGTTGCTACTAAGGATAAAACGATGGAGTCTATCTCTACATAGATAGATCTTGTCTACATCATGTCATCGTTCTAATTGCATTACTCTGTTTCTCCATGAACTCAATACACTAGATGCATGTTGGATAGCGGTCGATGTGTGGAGTAATAGTAGTAGATGCAGGTAGGAGTCGGTCTACTAATCTTGGATGTGATGCCTATTTAATGATCATTGCCTGGATATCGTCATGATTATTTGAAGTTCTATCAATTGCCCAACAGTAATTTGTTCACCCACCATTTGCTATTTTTCTCGAGAGAAGCCACTAGTGAAACCTACGGCCCCCAGGTCTCTTTCTCATATTATTTGCCTTTGCGATCTATTTTACTTTGCTTTTATTTTCAGATCTATTAAGCCAAAAATACAAAAATACATTGCTGCTATTTATTCTTATTTATTTTATTTGGTGTTCGATCTATCAATCTACTACAATTTTATTCACGTTCGTTTGCCCATCTTGGGGCGCCGCTACCCGAAAGGGATTGACAACCCCTTTTACACGTCGTGTTGCGAGAAGTTGTTATTTGTGTGTAGGTGTTGTTTACGTTGTGTTGCTTGGTTCTCCTACTGGTTCGATAACCTTGGTTTCACATCTGAGGGGAATACCTACCGCCGCTGTGCTGCATCATCCCTTCCTCTTTGGGGAAATACCGACGTAGCTTCAAGCTGCATCACATACCCGAAGGGATTTCATAACCAATATTTTCAGTAGGTGTAGTAGGTTGAGGGTAAACTAATTGTGCTTCCGGTCGAGGTGAAGATACCCAGAACAAATCCCTCAAAGGATGGTTTTCCATAGTAACAAGTGACAATAAATTTCAGCATGTAGTATACGTTTTTCCTTACCGATTTCCACTTACCAAGAGCGCTTCACTCCCCGGCAACGACGCCAGAAAAGAGTCTTGATGACCCACAAGTATAGGGGATCAATCATAGTCCTTTCAATAAGTAAGAGTGTCAAACCCAACGAGGAGCAGAAGGAAATGACAAGTGGTTTTCAGCAAGGTAATTTCTGCAAGCACTGATATTGTCGGTAATGGGTAGTTTCATAGCAAGATAATTTGTAACAAGCAAGTAACGGTAATGGTAAATAAAGTGCAGAAAGGTAGCCCAATACTTTTGTGGCAAAGGACAGGCAAAAACGGTCTCAGCTAATAAGCGAAGCATTCTTGAGGGCACACGGGAATTTCATCTAGTCACTTTCATCACGTTGGTTTGATTCGCGTTTGCTACTTTGATAATTTGATATGTGGGTGGACCGGTGCTTGGGTGATTTTCTTACTTGAACAAGCCTCCCACTTATGATTAAACCCCTCGCAAGCATTCACAACTACGAGAGAAGTATTAAGATAAAATCTAACCATAGCATTAAACATATGGATCTAAATCAGTCCCTTACGAAGTAGCGCATAAACTAGGGTTTAAGCTTCTGTCACTGTATCATCTAATAACTACTCCACAATGCATTCCCTTATACCCAAAGATTGTGAAGTTCCATGTAGTCGATGTTCACATGACACCACTAAGGGAATCACAACATATATATCATCAAAATATCGAACACATATCAAATTCACATGATTACTTGCAACATGATTTCTCTTGTGGCCACAATAACTAAGTAACTCCTCACAAATGATATCCATGCTCAAGATTAGAGAGCTATTAAATAGCATAATGGATCTGAATATATAATCTTCCACCAAATAAACCATATAGTAATCAATTACTAGATGTAATGAACACTACTAGTCACCCACAGGTACCATCTGAGGTTCCGGTACAAAGATTGAACAGAAGAGATGTCGTGTCCTAGCAGAAGGACTTAGTCGTGGAGCCATAGCGAATAGTTAGCTTAAAGGGGTTAAACGGGACAAAGGACACATGGAGTTTATACTGGTTCGACCCCTTGCGGTGAGGGTGAAGGCCTAATCCAGTTTGAGGTGGTATTGCTTATGTTTCGATTACCAGGGAGCGAATACGCTTGATCCAGCTTTCGATCTCTTGTTTCTTGTCCTGAACCGCCACGGGGTCGTCCCTTTATATACACAGGATGATGCCCAGTGGCTCATGGAGTCCCGACCGGCTCATACACAACGTGTCCGGCTCGGTGACTAACTACACAGGCCTTATAATACAAGTCATACATATATGGCGGTTTACATCTCTGGGCCTTAAGTTGCCCTTGGGTTTTGGGCCTTCAGTAAGCCTGCTTCTTGAACCGCCATCTCCAACATCTTCCTGGGCTTTCTCATAACAAACCTCCAATGGTATAACCCGACCCCTCCTGGGCGGGTCATACCCAATAGTTATATCCCCAACATTAGGCCCCAGGTTGATTTGAACTTGTTCATATCAATCTTCAACACTTAGAGAAAATCCTTCTTCATTTATTCCCGCGAGGCCTCGTAACCCGCCGTGACGTCATCTTTTAAGATGGTGGTAACCCACCGTGACGTCACCTGTCATTAATATTACATAAGGCCCAAATCTTAATATATCTTCTCTTTTAATAAACTCCCGAAAATTGAGGCGTCTGCACTGTCGCATATCCATTTTTTGGCCTCCTCGATTCCTGCGCATGCCACTTATCCTTTCGACGTTATAAATAAGGCCAGGGGTCCCTTTCACTTTTCCCCCTTGCCTCCTCGTCTCTGTCTTCCACCTCGCATCGCCTCAGCGCCCGAGCTCCGCCGCCGCCGTCGACCTTTGTCACTGCCCCAACAACGGCTGCTTCATCAACCTGAATCGACCAGAGTCCGTCCGTGCACTTATGCTATTCAACAGCTCTGGTGAGTTCTCCTCCTTCCTTGTCCCATAGATCCCATTAGGGTTTCCACGAGTTCGTCGGAGTTCATCTTTGCTTTTCACCGTAGTTTGCGATTTCTGATTCAAACTTGGTACCCCTCCTGCGCGCGCTAGTCGTGGTACTCATTTTTACTACTAGGGCATCCCCTTTTGCATAAGAAAGTCCAATATGGATACATGAACTGCTCAAGTACTGCAATTTTAGGTCTAGATATTTTTCCTTTATCTGAAGTGCCGTAGATCCAAAATAATAACATCAATCTGTGAAATCTGTTTCCCAACACTTCGCAATTTTGCCACTCTCAGGTCTGTAAATCAATGATCGGGTCGGCAACTTAACTCAGAAACCGTAACCCGCCAGGTATCGTTAGTCCCCTCTTAAGCCGCCAATAGCTCATCTTTATAACCTCAATGCAATATTCTGGTTTAGCGCTTATGCATGCTTCATTTTTATTTACCCTTTAAACCAACAACCGACTTAGTCATATAATCTTGAACCGGCACAATCTTTCTTTCAGATCACCAAAAAATGGCTAAAACATATACTGATTGCAACTGGGTCCAATCCCGGGTCACTGAAGAAGATCTGAACAACCACGTTGCAACTGGCGCTTTAGCCAAAAAAGAGGTCATTCACTGGAGGGTCCCTGGTGAAGAAAATACTCCTAAACCCAAGGACGGAGAAGTGATTGTTATTACTGATCACCTGCGTCGGGGGGTTCAGCCCACCCGGCTCAAAGTTTTTCCGTGATTTGCTTCATTTTTTCCAACTTCACCCTCAAGATATCAGACCCAACTCCGTGTCCAACATTTGCAATTTCCAAGTGTTCTGTGAAGCTTATCTTCAAGAGGAGCCCACAGTTGATTTATTCAGAGAGTTCTACTATTTAAAACGCCAAATAGAGTTTGTTGATGGACCCAACACCGAACTCGGTGGGGTTTCAATTCAAAAGAGGAAAGAAGTCATCTTTCCTTATTCCAAGCTGCCAAGCCATCCCAAAGACTGGAACCGAACTTGGTTCTACTGTCAAGACACATCTCTAGCCGACGAGAATCCTTTACCGGGTTACCGCGATCACCGTCTTAGCAGCACGCATCCACTCCCCTCACGGCTCAGTGCAAAGGAGCGGGCTAAATATGCACCATCATTTTCAAAAGCTCAGATCCTTTATGGCCAATGGCTTAACTGGCATCGACCTTGTCCGGTGCTGGGTGTCTTGGAGTATCTTACCATTAAGTTGTCGCCCCAGCTTAATGTGCGAATATACTGGCAATTTCAAAGATCCTCAGCCCCACTGCGACATTCAACTGTCAAACGCAGAAATTAATGAAGCCACCAAGAAATTGCTGAATGAATCTTTAAAGGAATGCAACAAAACATGACTTAGTCCTTTCTGCACCTTCAATAAGCCGCCAGCCGTAAGTGTTGCACACCTTCCGTTCAACAACTTTTTCAGTGATTATGCCCACTTATGACCTTTTTTGATTTCAACAGCCCGATTCTCCATTTTGGAAGAAGAAGCCACAAGATAAGCCGGCCAAACTGGCTCGTACCAAGACTAAGGCCACCAAGAGGCCCGCCAAGAAGAAAACCATTGAACCCGTCGGTTCAAACATTGATGATGACAATTGAGGGAGTCCTGGATTAGGGGGTGTCCGGGCAGCCGGACTGTTGGACTATGAAGATACAAGATTGAAGACTTCGTCCCGTGTCCGGATGGGACTTCCCTTGGCGTGGAAGGCAAACTTGGCAATATGGATATGTAGATCTCCTCCCATTGTAACCGACTCTGTGTAACCCTTGCCCTCTCCGGTGTCTATATAAACCGGAGGGTTTAGTCTGTAGGACACAACAACAAGAATCATACCATAGGCTAGCTTCTAGGGTTTAGCCTCTATGATCTCGTGGTAGATCTACTCTTGTACTACCCATATCATCAATATTAATCAAGCAGGAGTAGGGTTTTACCTCCATCGAGAGGGCCCGAACCTGGGTAAAAACATTGTGTCCCTTGTCTCCTGTTACCATCCGCCTAGACGACTAGTGCGGGACCCCCTACCCGAGATCCGCCGGTTTTGACACCAACATTGGTGCTTTCATTGAGAGTTCCTCTGTGTCGTCATCTTTAGGCCCGATGGCTCCTCCGATCATCAACAGCGATGCGGTCCAGGGTGAGACTTTTCTCCCCGGACAGATCTTCGTATTCGGCGGCTTTGCACTGCGGGCTAATTCGCTTGGCCATCTGGAGCACATTGAAAGCTAAGCCCCTGGCCATCAGGTCAGATTTGGAAGTTTGAATTACACGGCCGACATCCGCGGAG
Organism: Aegilops umbellulata; assembly: GCA_032464435.1. Classification (NCBI taxonomy): domain Eukaryota; kingdom Viridiplantae; phylum Streptophyta; class Magnoliopsida; order Poales; family Poaceae; genus Aegilops; species Aegilops umbellulata. The sequence continues at coordinate 125,246,189 of CP136058.1, forward strand.
ACTTGATCTTCGACGGATTTGAGCCACAGCCGAGCGCGCCGCACTGTCACGATGGGCATGACTTGAATCTGCCGCCGAACAGTGCCCTGGAGGCCGCACCCGCAGCTGCTCCGACCTTTAGCTCGGAGCCAACTGCGCCAACCGAGGGTGGGTGGCTAGACCCCGCCGCGGGGGCTACAGTCTCAACGGCGATCGAGCCGAACACCAGCATTATCCTCTGCGAAGCCCGTGACTCCAAGGTGCCGGACTCTTCTCCGGACTCCGAACCCTACGCGCCCCTGCCAATCGAATCCGATTGGGCGCCGATCATGGAATTCACCGCCGCGGATATCTTTCAGCACTCGCCCTTCGGCGACATTCTGAATTCACTAAGGTCTCTCTCTTTGTCAGGAGAGTCCGGGCCGGATTATGACCGGCAGGATTGGGATGCGGACAACGAAGAAATTCGACGCCCACCCACCACCCACTTCGTAGCCACTGTCGATGATTTAACCGACATGCTAGACTTCGACTCCGAAGACATCGACGTCATGGACGACGATGTAGGAGACGAATAGGAACCAGCGCCTATAGGGCACTGGATAGCCACCTTGTCATATGACATATACATGGTGGATACACCCAAAGAAGGCAATGGCGACGGAACAGCAGGGGATGACCCCTCCAAGAAGCAACCTAAGCGCTGGCATTAGCGGCGCCGCTCTAAGTCCCGCCAAAGCAAAAACGGTGATACCGGCACGGGAGATAATAACACCCCGGACAGTGCCGAAGACAACTCCCTCCAGCAAGATTCAGCGCAGGAGGATGGAGAAGCCAACCCCCCTAAGAGGGCGGCAGACAGAGAGGAAGAGGATGATAATTACATGCCTCCCTCCGAAGACGAGGCAAGCCTCGGCGATGACGAATTTGTCGTGCCTAAGGATCTCGTTGAACAAGAGCGCTTTAAGCGCAGGCTTATGGCCACGGCGAGTAGCCTTAAGAAAAAACAGCAACAGCTTAGAGCTGATCAAGACTTGCTAGCCGACAGATGGACTGAAGTCCTTGCGGCCGAGGAGTACGAACTCGAACGCCCCTCCAAGAGCTACCCAAAGCGCAGGTTGCTACCTCGATTAGAGGAGGAAGCACCTAAACCAACATGACCAGTGCATGATGCGGCTGACCGGCCACCTCGCGGCCGCGACAGAGAGGCCTCTCGGCCCTCCACTCAAGCCGCACCCCGACGCCGCTCAAAAAATACCAAGGCACAGGGAAATGCGCTAGTCCTGCGAGATATGTTGGAGGACAAGGCAAGGCAAACAAGATCGATCTACGGATCGCGCGGGCGCCCCATGACACGAGACGATAACCATCACGCCACATACAGTAAATCCGGTCGGGCTGAACACAGCAGACAAAGCTCATTTGAGCTACGTCATGATATAGCCCAGTACAGAGGTGCCGCACACCCACTATGCTTCACAGATGAAGTAATGGATCATCAAATCCCAGAGGGTTTCAAACCCGTAAACATTGAATCATACGATGGCACAACAGATCCTGCGGTATGGATCGAGGACTATCTCCTTCATATCCACATGGCCCGTGGCGATGATCTACACGCCATCAAATACCTCCCACTCAAGCTTAAAGGACCAGCTCGGCATTGGCTTAACAGCTTGCCAGCAAAATCAATTGGTTGTTGGGAGGACCTGGAAGCCGCATTCCTCGACAATTTCCAGGGCACCTATGTGCGACCACCAGACGCCGATGACCTGAGCCACATAATTCAGCAGCCAAAAGAATCTGCCAGACAATTCTGGACACGGTTCCTAACCAAGATAAATCAAATTGTCGACTGTCCGGACGTAGAAGCCCTAACAGCCTTCAAGCATAACATCCGTGACGAGTGGCTTGCCCGGCACCTTGGACAGGAAAATCCGAAATCTATGGCAGCCCTCACGATACTCATGACCCGCTTTTGCGCGGGAGAAGACAGCTGGCTGGCTCGTAGCAATAACATGACCAAGAGCCCTGGTAATTCGGATACCAAGGACAACAATGGCAGGTCGGGTCGCAACAAGCACAAGCGCCGCATTAATAGCGACAATGCTGAAGATACGGCAGTTAATGACGGATCCAGAGGCTCTAAACCCGGTCAGCGAAAAAAGGCATTCAAAAGAAACACTTCGGGCCTGTCCAGTTTGGACCGTATACTCGATCGCTCGTGCCAGATACATGGCACCCCCGAAAAACCAGCCAATCACACCAACAGGGATTGTTGGGTGTTCAAGCAGACTGGCAAGTTAAATGCCGAGAATCAAGGGGCTACACAGTGACGACGAGGAGGAGCCCCAGCCGCCGAACAATAGTGGACAGAAGGGCTTCCCCCCACAATAGAGGATGGTGAACATGATATATGCAACCCACATCCCCAAGAGGGAGCGGAAGCATGCGCTAAGGGACGTATACCCATGGTCCTCCTGCCCGATAACTTTTTATCGAAGGGACCACCCCACTAGCATCTGCCATGGCGGATTCGCCGCATTGGTTCTAGACCCAATCATTGACAGATTTCACCTCACTCGAGTCCTTATGGACGGCGGCAGCAGCCTGAACCGGCTTTATCAGGATACAGTGCGGAAAATGGGCATAGACCCCCCAAGGATTAAACCCACAAAAACGACCTTCAAGGGCGTCATACCAGGAGTAGAGGCCAACAGCACAGGCTCAGTTACACTTGAAGTGGTTTTCGGAACCCCGAATAATTTCCGAAGCGAGGAGTTAATCTTCAACATAGTCCCGTTCCGCAGTGGCTATCACGCACTGATCGGACGAACCGTATTTGCAAAGTTCAATGCGGTGCCGCACTACGCATACCTCAAGCTCAAGATGCCAGGACCTCGAGGAGTCATTACGGTCAACGGAAACACCGAACGCTCTCTCCAAACGGAGGAGCATACGACAGCCCTCGCAGCGGAAGTACAAAGCAGCCTCTCAAGGCAATTCTCCAGTCCGGCTATGAAACGTCCGGACACCATCAAGCGCGCCCGGAGTAACCTACAACAAGACCGCCTGGCATGTTCCGAGCAAGCGTAGCAATGCGGCCCCAACCCCAGCCCTCGCGAAACTGCGAAATTAGTGCCACACGTACATAATTACGCTCTAAAAATACCATGGGCACAGGGGGAGGGGCACGACCACGGCACGCCCAAAATGCGGCTCAACCGCACTAGGGGCTCCCGATTTTGTCATTTTTTCTTACTTTCAGGACTCCACTCTCCGGAAGGCCTGTCCGGCAGTACAATCACCGAACCCACGATGCAACAACCAAGGAGGCAGAAAGCTACGTCGAATTCCCAGGTGGTCTCTATAACGAGCAAAATACCTGTCTTACATACTGTCCCGCAGCTCGCCCCTGGAGGGGGACATGTCAAATAGTCCCATCTCTTGCTTATCGCACTATTTGTATCGTTCTGCTTTTACCGCAGCCCTTTTCTAATAAACAATGCTTAGCTTCCGCTTATTATTGCATTCTCTATTCATTACCTTTTTTTATATACATGTTCAGTTATGACATTTAGCACCCGTACACTTTGGTACGGTCAATACGCCAGGTGCTCAAGCACCCCATAATACGGCGTGAGAAGTCCGAACACTTTCACAAGTGCGGCCCTCCAAACTTATAGCATTATATGCATCAGCTCCGAATCATGTCTTTGGTCAATAGTTGGGTTTGCCCGGTGTCGGTGTCAAAACCGGCGGATCTCGGGTAGGGGGTCCCGAACTGTGCGTCTAGGCGGATGGTAACAGGAGACAAGGGACACAATGTTTTTACCCAGGTTCGGGACCTCTCGATGGAGGTAAAACCCTCCTCCTGCTTGATTAATATTGATGATATGGGTAGTACAAGAGTAGATCTACCACGAGATCAGAGAGGCTAAACCCTAGAAGCTAGCCTATGGTATGATTGTTGTTCATCCTATGGACTAAAACCCTCCGGTTTATATAGACAACGGAGAGGGCTAGGGTTACACAGAGTTGGTTACAACGGAAGGAGATCTACATATCCATATTGCCAAGCTTGCCTTCCACACCAAGGAAAGTCCCATCCGAACATGGGACGAAGTCTTCAATCTTGTATCTTCATAATCCAAGAGTTCGGCCAAAGGTTATAGTCCGGCTATCCGGACACCCCCTAATCCAGGACTCCCTCAGTAGCCCCTGAACCAGGCTTCAATGACGACGAGTCCGGCGCGTAGATTGTTTTCGGCATTGCAAGGCGGGTTCCTCCTCCGAATACTTCATAGAATATTTTGAACACAAGGATAGTGTCCGGCTCTGCAAAATAAGTTCCTCATATTGCCACAGAGAGAATAGTATTTACACAAATCTAATCTGCTGACGTATTCCGTAGCGTGACATCACACCACGGCCAAGCCTTTATTTGAGTCGTTTTATTGTCCCACCTCAGCGCGTTTTGCGAGGCGGTCTCCTTGGCAAGTCTTGTTGAGGCAGAGGTCGTGTCCCCTTTATTCACGGGATCCTCATCAATACGGACGTGGGTAACCCAGTCGTGCCCGTTGGTATGTCTCCTCGATCAAAGGTGAGTCCCAAACGGTCACGGGGGGGGGGGGGGGGGCTCTTGGTATTCAACCTCCTATAAAGAGACCAATGCCTTGCTGCTTTCTTTTGTTCTCAATCGAATTTGCCCTTTTCCTCGAGTTCCAACACCCAAGGCCCCAGATTTCAGGCGCTTCGGACCTTCGACATGTCCGGCTCCAACCTTAGAGGCCGATGGATGCCTTCCTCAATCACGGAGGAAGACGTGCTAAAGCCGAGAGAGGCCAGGTTTTTGACTGGCGAAATCTCGCATAGGCTGCCTGCTCACGGGCAGGTTATTCCTACTCCCAAGACTGGTGAGAGTGTCATGTTCGCATCTCACTTCCTTCGAGGGCCAGGCTTTGCGACAGATCCCTTTGTGAGGGGGATCATGTTTTATTACGGGCTGTAATTTCACGATTTAGCTCCGGAGTCCATCCTCCACATCTCATCGTTTATTGTCGTGTGCGAAGCCTTCCTCCATGTTACTACACACTTCGGACTATGGCTTAAGACCTTTAAAGTAGAGCCGAAGATGATCGAGGGAAGGCACGTAGAGTGCGGAGGCGCTGTTATAAGCAAGAATGCCGACGCTCCATGGCCCAAGGGCTCTTTTCAAGAGGAGTTCAACTCATGGCAACAAGAGTGATTTTATATCACCGCTCCCAGGGGCTCCAAGTGTGTGGCGCCACCTGCTTTCTGCTCGGGTCCTCCACCACGACTAGCGTCATGGGTCAATAAGGGGCTTGACTGGGGGCCAGCAAAGGAGGTGCCCCTGTTCTAGGGCCGCATCTGAGATCTCCTAGAAAGGGACATCAGCCTGGTCGTAGTGACGTAGGTTATGCTAATTCGCCGAGTTCTGCCCTGCAAACGTCGCCCCCTTCGCCGATGGGAGTTTAATACGGAGGGACCGCGAGCTCTCCAACACTTTCTTGGCATGACGCCCGTGGAGATGTACATATTGTTCTTCGGATCACAAGTAATGTGTCCGGATTCTACGGAGGACACATGACTAAGCTGCAATCGTCCGGATACTCAAGAAAGTAGCCCTGTTCCCAGACACACCATCCGTTTATTTATCACAACATCACCCTTAAAAGAGTTGTCTTTGAAACAGGAGTGGGTAGCGAAGGCGAAGTTAAACAGGTGTCCGGCCCCCCTTCCTGAGACCTCGTCGGATCCCGTGTTAACCAGGATGCTTGAGATCGCTTCTTTAGGGGAAAACAAAGGGGGCGGGGGACAAGGAAGCTACCGCCTCCGCGAAGGAGGCTGTCCGGAAAGGAGGAATTGAAAATTCCTCTACCCAGGGGAGAAGAGGACCGCCTTTGAAGACCTGGAGACCATGGCCTCAAAGCGGGGGAAGAAATCTTTGCCCGAGGGTCCTGTGCCGGGGGAAACCTCGGCCGTACTGTGCCCCCAAGGGGATCAGCCCTCCACCGAGCCGTAAGTAGGGAGGGGGGTTTAAAATGAGAGAAATCCCTATTTTATTTCTGAGGAAAATAACCAAAATTTTACCTTGTAGTTCGGATCTCAGCCCTTCTCAGCGGAGCTCATCCTCGGGGAATCTTCTTCCGGAGATGATGGAGAGCAGAACGCCTCCACCTGCCGTACCGCCTTGCGAGACGGGCGACCCTGAGGTATCGTCACAGAGGGTTTCTCCGAGTCCGGCAGAGCCGGTGGGCAGCCATATGGCCCCCCAAAGCCCTCTGCATCCGGCCTTCAAAAAAGGCCATCAGACGAGTCCGGCACCGCCCGGTGCACGGTCGGAGGGACTGAAGGATCTGCTAGGGCGAGCGTCTATCTCAGAGGAGCACCGTACGTTGATGGGTACGGTAATTGAAAGGATTTCCTTCGTGGAAAGCGGGTTGCACGAGGCCGTCAGGAGTTTGCTAACAAGTTTTGAGGTACGCGAAGTAATGTACCTATTGACAGTTCCGCATATATGAGATGCGCCCTGTGTAGATAGTAGCCCCTGAGACTCTGCGTGGTGCCGAAGATGGCAGCACGCAGAGGATCATAGTCCCAGGTATAATTTTGCCGCCTTCTTATGCAGGTGGCGAAGTGTCCGGTGGCCAGCCAAACTGATGAATTTGCCGAGCTATCGCGACAACTTGACGTGGCGGATGCTGACGTCGTGCTTGTCAACAAGCGGCTTGACGAGGCACAAGGTATGTAATCTCTCCGGAGACAGCTGGTAAGAGGAGCTTGACGCCAGTATCTTACAGTGTCTGTACTTGACGCAGATGGGGCTGCCGCTGTGGAGGACCTTCGGGCAGAGCTTGCCCGAGCCAAGGAGCAAGCCATAGAAAGCGATGCGGCTGCCCTAAAGGCGGTTGAGGAGTTGAAAGCCGAACAGGCTGCTCATTGCCAAAGCAAAAAGGAAATGGCCGAGATGGCTGCGAAGTTGAAGACCGCTGCTGACCGCTGCAAGCTTCTTGAGAAAGAAGATCAGGCGGAGCGGACAGACCTGGAAAAGGCCATTACGGCGACCAAGGATGCTCGTTCTGCGATGAGAGCGATGAAGGAGGAGCTACGTCAGGCCGGAGATATCATGGCTGGAAAGCCCTTTATGCTGCGGAGGAAGTTCGGAGATCCTAAGTATGCTCCGTTGGACTGGATGTGGAGTTCGGCGGACGACTATCTGGATTTGGCTGTGAGTGCCGCTGATGCGGCCGAACATTTCCGAGATCAGAAAGATAGCGAAGTGGAAAAGCTCTTCTGGTCACAGTTCAACAATCTGGAGCATCCACTTTCATTTATCGATCGTTTGGCGGAATGGGCCGAACTGAATAGATTGTCCGGACTCGCCATGAAGGATGTCGTAGATCATCTGTGGCCGGGAAGGCCAAAGCCGAACAGTTATTTTAGCTTGGTGAGCAGTTCCTTGGTGCAATGCCGCGTATCAATGCCATGAAGAGGTTAGCATGCATAGAGGGTGCGCGGATGGCCCTTACCCGTGTCAAGACATACTGGGCGGAGATGGAGGCCACCGCTATTATTGCATCCCAAGACTCGGACGGAAGCTGAGTACCTGTCGAGCACTATTTTCAGGAAGTTCTGTAAGGCGCTCATTTAATAGAGACGCAGTGCTCGAAGGATACTATGTTTGAATGACATGTATTATTGTGAAACAATATTTTGATGGAATGTAAAAGCTTTTTATACTTGTGCCTTCAAGAATTAAAATACCTCATGTGCGGCCGTTAATGTATATGTGTATATAACCTGAAGGATGGTAGTCGTCGGCTTCAGCCCCCACGCATATAATGCGGGGGTGTTCACGGAATGCGCATTTTCACACTTGATCCAACGTCTTGGTCCATGACGGAGGTGATAGCGCACCGAACTAGGCAACCGGACTATAATGCTTTATCACTTTCACTTGACCATAGGAGTTTGACAGTGAGGCTACTATATAGCCCCTGGTGGCGCCGCGCTCGCCCGAACTCATGGCGCATGTGTGCCTGGCCGGGAAACGACCCTTCGTTAATGCGGAGGAATCCCGAAGATTCCGATAGGTCATCGAGTGGTTGACCAGTCTCACGCTATATCATGACAGTCAGTTTTCGGCTTTCTCTACTGAGGTGCTCGCCTGGCTTAACCGGGGCACAATCGCAGTAGTTCTCCTGGTGCCGCCTTAGCCGATAGAGCGGAACGTAAGGCATCAAAACATAGGAGCCGGGCAAACCCAACATTTTACCAAAGACATGATTCGGAGCTGATGCATATAAGGCCAAACTCGCGACGCCGAACACTCCCTAAGGTATTCGGTCTTCATGAAAAACGGGCTGAGCAGTGCCCTTGATAATAAGCCCCTGGTGTCCAGGTACGTGCAAAATTCTGACGTGGCCACATGCCAAGATGCCAGCCTCCACCTCGGTTATACTGAGAATCCGGGGGATGTGTACCAACAAGAGACAGTAAATAAGGTTTACACAGGGTCTTAATCTAAAAAGAATCCTGGGGACGGGTCCCTGCTGCACGTCTGCGCCTGTGTCTCCGTTGTGCCGTGTCCGGGACGGGCGTAGCATGGTGTTCATCTGTAAAAGAGAGGAACTTAGCTGAAGAAATAAAAATGAATAGTCATGCGGAATGTACGTTGTACTGAATAAACAAAGTATAATTCAAGACGGGTAAAATTGAGCCTTATTGTCGCTTATTTTACATATGCGGAGCCCCTTGTATAGGGGTGTACAGCTACTGAACCTTTACCAATTATATGTTTGCTCTGAACTCACCTAGCCGTGTCCGTGGTCTTAATGACCTGTTAGATGCTTTTGTTGCTAAAGCTGTTTTAATGTGTGGTTGTCAAGGCAGCCGCGTATTCTTCCGCGTGCGAGGAACACTCTATATTTCCCTTTAGTGAGATGATGCCTCATGGACCGGGCATCTTAAGCGTAAGAGATGCATAATGCGGTATCACGTTAAAGTGAGCGAAAGCCTCGCGTCCCAGTAGTGCTTGGTAGCCACTTAAAAATGGGGCGATGTGGAAGGTTAGCTTTTCACGGCGGAAGTTATCTGTAGAGCCGAACATAACTTATAGCGGGATAGAACCCGTGCAATGGGTATCCGGGCCTGGCGTTACTCCTTGAAAGGAAGTGTTGCTATGGAAAATTTTTGTTGGGTCTACCCCCATTTTGCGGACTGTGTCCTGATATAGCAGGTTTAGACCACTGCTGCCGTCCATCAGGACTTGTGTAAAGTGGAGTCCGTCGATTATCGAATCCAACACTAAGGCAGTCCAACCTACGTTCCGGATACTTCTAGAGCCATCCTAATGGTCGAAGGTGATCGGTTTTAACAACCAGTGGAGAGACTCCTTTGGGGTAGGCCGTATGGCACGTGTCTCTATAGGCGCCACTCTATTTTTCCCTTTTGTCACGTGAAGTAAGTTTACTGTTTTGACTTCGTGTGGGAAATTCTTTTGTTTCCCGGTGCTCTGCTTGTGGGGTTCATCATCGTCCTCACTTGGTGTGTTGAGCCCCTTGTGTTCGGCGTTGAGTTGGCCGGATTGCTTGAAGACCCAACATTCTCTGTGGGTATGGTTTGCAGGCTTCCCGGGGGTGCTGTGGATTTGACATAACTTGTCCAAGATTTTGTTTAGGTTAGATAGCTCATCCCTATTATCCTTGAGGGGCAGCTTTTTCTGATTCTGCTGAGAGCTTTTGAATCCGGCGTTGTTCCTTGCTGCGTTGCGGTTTCCCATTTCCATCCCTGACTTTGGATGTACTTGGGTCGCTGGTGCTGTGTCTTGCCAACCAGCGTCTTCTCCCGCGCAAAAGAGGGTCCTGAAGCTTGTTAATGCGGCCATTGTTCTTGGCTTTTCTTGGCCGAGGTGTCTGGCGAGCCATTCGTCTCAAACGTTGTGTTTGAAAGCTGCTAAGGCTTCGGCGTCTGGACAGTCGACTATCTGGTTCTTTTTAGTAAGAAACCTGTTCCAGAGTTTCCGGGCTGACTCTCCGGGCTGTTGAGTTATATGACTTAAATCGTCTACATCCGGAGGTCGGACATAGGTCCCTTGAAAATTTGCCCAAAAAGCATCCTCGAGCTCTTCCCAACTTCCAATGGTGTTTTCGGGAAGGCCTTTAAGACAATGCTGGGCTGGCCCTTTGAGCTTGAGGGATAAGTATTTTATGGCGTGGAGGTCGTCTCCTCTGGCCATGTGTATGTGGAGGATATAATCCTCAATCCAGACTCCAGGGTCTGTTGTTCTATCGTATGCCTCTATGTTTACGGGCTTAAATCCCGCTGGAAATTCATGGTCCAGCACCTCATCGGTGAAACAGAGGGGGTGTGCGGCACCCCTGTATTTGGGTGTGCCGTGTTGTTCGGATATTTGTTGCGTCGCATTGCTTACTAGAGCTCGTTTTCTTGGCCCGTAGAGAGACCTGGCTGGGCCAACCTTTTGATGCGAATCCTTGGGTGGATCGCGTGTTGGTTTGTGTGCGGCGCCATATGCCGTTCTATGTTGGCCATGGGGTCGTCTATCCGACTCGGTGGGTTCCTTATTTTTTTATTTTGGGGGCTCTAGGGCCTCCTCATCAAATTCGGGCAGTAGCTTTCGCTTCGGGTAGCTCTTTGTGTGGCGACTATCACCGTATTTGTCTGCGGTGTTGAGTACTTTGCTCCATATGATTGGGAGTGCGTCTTCCGCGGTTTTGAGCTTCCGCTTCTGCTTTTTCAGGCTACGCGCCATGGCGGCGAGCCTTTTGCGGAGGTTTTCCTGTTTTAGGAACTTGTCCGGCGTGAGGTCGTCCGGACTGTTATCTTCGCTGGGGACGGGTTGTGCGGTTTGTTTATCCAAGTTGTCTTGTTATGATGGTAGCTTGACGCTATGTTCATTGTTCGCCGGTTCGCCCTGCTCTGTAGCTGGGTCTGTATGACTGCTGTCTCTGTCGGGGCGAGGCTTGGAGCGGCGCTTACGTCGCCGCTTTGGCTGCTTTTCGGAGGAACGACCCTTCGTTGCGTCATCTCGTTCTTCCTCGTCGTTTCCTTTGGGTGTGTCCACCATATATACATCGTAGGATGGGGTGTCTGTCTAGTGCCCTATAGGTGCTGGTTCATGTTCGTCTTCTACATCGTCGTCCATACCGTTGATGTCTTCGGAGTCGAAGTCGAGCATGTCGGTTAAATCATCAAGAGTGGCTACGAAGTGGGTGGTGGGTGGGCGTCGAATTTCTTCGTCGTCCGCATCCCAATCCTGTTGGCCATAGTTCGGCCAGGGCTCTCCTGACAAAGAGAGAGACCTTAGTGAATTCAAAATGTCGCCGAAGGGCGAGTGCTGAAAGATATCTGTGGCGGTGAATTCCATGATCGGCGCGGAATCAGATTCGATTGGCAGGGGCGCGGAGGGTTCGGAGTCCGGATAAGAGTCCGGCACCTTGGAGTCACGGGCTTCGCAGAGGAGAAGGCTGGTGTTCGGCTCGATCGCCATTGAGACTGCAGCCCCTGAGGCGGGGTCTAGCCACCCGTCCTCGATCGACGCGGTTTGCTCCGAGCTAAGGGTCGGAGCTAATGCAGGTGCGGCCTCCAGGGCACTGTTCGGTGGCAGAGTTAGGTCATCCCCATCGTGACAGTGCGGCGCGCCCGGCTGCGACTCAAATCCGTCGAAGATCAAGTCTCTGCGAATGTCAGCCGTGTAGTTCAATATTCCAAATCTGACCTGATGGCCAGGGGCGTAGCCTTCAATCTGCTCCAGATGGCCAAGCGAATTGGCCCGCAGTGCAAAGCCGTCGAATGCGAAGATCTGTCCGGGGAGAAAAGTCTCACCCTGGACCTCGTCATTGTTGACGATCGGAGGAGCCATCGGGCCTAAAGATGACGACACAGAGGAACTCTCAATGAAAGCACCAATGTCGGTGTCAAAACCGGCGGATCTCGGGTAGGGGGTCCCGAACTGTGCGTCTAGGCGGATGGTAACAGGAGACAAGGGACACAATGTTTTTACCCAGGTTCGGGCCCTCTCGATGGAGGTAAAATCCTACTCCTACTTGATTAATATTGATGATATGGGTAGTACAAGAGTAGATCTACCACGAGATCAGAGAGGCTAAACCCTAGAAGCTAGGTTATGGTATGATTGTTGTTCGTCCTATGGACTAAAACCCTCCGGTTTATATAGACACCGGAGAGGGCTAGGGTTACACAGAGTCGGTTACAACGGAAGGAGATCTACATATCCATATCGCCAAGCTTGCCTTCCACGCCAAGGAAAGTCCCATCCGGACACGGGACGAAGTCTTCAATCTTGTATATTCATAATCCAAGAGTCCGGCCAAAGGTTATAGTCCGGCTATCCGGACACCCCCTAATCCAGGACTCCCTCACCCGGCTCCCATGTTTTGGCACCTTACGTTCCGCTATATCGGCTAAGGTAGTGCTGGGAGAACTACTGCAATTGTGCCCCGGTTGAGCTGGGCTAAGCACCTTAGTAGAGAAAGCTAAAACTGACTGTCATGATAAGGCGAGAGCTGGTCGCTGATTCGAGAGGTTTCGAGTCCCTAAAGACTTATGTCGCTTAGAGCGAGGAGTCGGCTATCTCTGGCCTAGGCGTGTATAGCGCCCCGAACTCGGTCTTCCGAGCACTAGGGGCTTCGCCGAAATTTAAAATTATAGAATTCTCTGGCTAAGTGAGAGTGATAACGCACTATAGTCTGATTGCCTTGTTTGTTGTGCTGAGCACCTCCCTCGGAGGACCCAAGAATGGGAAAAAGAGTGCTCAGGTTTATCCCGAACACCCCAGCACTAGTGGCATGGGGACAGAAGCCGACGACTTGCCATCTCTCAGATTTGATAAACGGCCGCATAGAAGGTAATATTTTAAATTAAAACAAGCATTGCATAGCGCATATGAACAAGTTTTCAGCGCACAGGAGAAAACAAACAAGTTTACTCCAATATTACATCCTTGGAACATTCATCCGCCACAAGGCGGGCACCCTTCAGGACGCCCTCGTAATACATCTCGGAGTGGCGATGCTCCTTGCCCTGCGGTGGCCAGTCCTTCACAAGCTTCTCAGCATCCATCTTGCCCCAGTGCACTTTAGCACGGGCAAGCGCCCTATGGGCACCCTCGATGCAGACGGAGCGCTTGATGACTTCTAGCCGTGGACAGGCATCCACCAGCCGCCTCACTAGCCCGAAGTAGCTCCCAGGCACGGCCTCCTCAGGCCACAGTCGGACTATGAGACCCTTCATGGCCTGCTCGGCCACCTTATGGAGCTCGACCAGCTGCTTCAGCTGGTCGCTCAAGGGCACAGGGTGTCCGGCCTCAGCATACTGAGACCAGAACACCTTCTCCGTCGAGCTCCCCTCCTCAGCCCGATAGAAGGCGGCGGCGTCTGACACGCTACGGGGCAAATCTGCGAATGCTCCTGGAGAGCTCCGGACTCGGGTAAGTAACAAGTAATTCACTTTCACGTGCTTGCTTTGCATAAAGAATGCCTTACCCGCCGCTATCTTCTTCATTGCCTTAACTTCCCGGAGGGCTTTCTGGGCTTCGGCCTTGGCAGACTTGGAGCTTTCGAGGGCCGCCGCGAGTTCGGACTCTCGCGTCTTTGAGTCAAGCTCCAAACTCTCGTGTTTCTTCACGAGAGCCTGGAGCTCTTGCTGTACCTCGCCAACTCGCGCCTCATGTTTATCCCGCTCAATGCGCTCCGTGGCCGCCTTCTTTTCGGCCTCGGAAAGCGCTTGCTTCAGGGTCGCCACCTCAGTCGTGGCCCCTAGAACACCAAATAGCGATCCTGTTATTTTTTGCAACTGCATCTTTTATATACTTACACAAGGCATTACGTACCTTGGATCTCCTCGAGCTGCTTCTTGACAAGGTCGAGCTCTTGCTCGGACCGCTCGAGGTTCAGCTTCAGCGTGTCCACCTCCGCAGTCAGTGCGGCAGAGGCCAGCAGCGAAGCCTGCATACACATATCGACATAATTATGTTAGACTCCTGCGAATATTATTAGATCCTCTATTCGGCTTTTCCTTGTGAAGGCCAAATAGAGCATCAGGGCTACTGTCTATGCGTTAATGTTTTCATATATTCTCCACGTACCTCAAAGCCTGTCAACAGGCTGGCACATGCTTCAGTCAGCCCACTCTTGGCGGACTGAACCTTCTGGATCACCACACTCATAATAGTGCGGTGCTCCTCGTCGATGGAGGCGCCGTTAAGCACCTCCAGCAAGTTATCCAGTGCCTCCGGTTGGGCGGAGGCCACCGGCGCAGTAGGCTTGCCCTTCTTAGTAGGGGGGCGCCTGCCGGGGTCCGAAACCGCTGAAGGTTCCGGCGCGGTGTCCGGCCCAAGGCTGGACTCGAAGCCCTTGGGAGCTTTGCTCCCTTTGGGCCTGCAGTCGGGGAGGTCGCCTTGCGGCGCCTCCAGGACCACCTCCCCTTGGCTTGGAACCTTTTGGGACAACACCTCGGCGTTGTCCGTAGGGCGAGGGGAGGTAGCAGTCGGAAGTGAAAAACTATTCACATCCGACGAATCCAGGGAACCGCTCGACGATATGTCGACTCGGGCCCGGGGCGGACTACATAATTATATTCGGCGTCAAGGGAAGCTGTGCAATAAAGGAACGCCACAAGTCACTCTGGTGTTCGAATACTTACGACTTCGCCAGGGGCTTGGCCCTCAGCGGCCACTCCTCTTCGCCGTCGTCGACGTTGGTGGAGTAGTCCGGAGGAAGGGTTCTCCCCTTCTTGGACCCTCCGGCCTCCCCAGTTGGGGCGGCCTTCCTTTTCTTTTCTCCCCCTGCTGGGGAAGAAACCTCTCTTTCCTCCTCCTTGTCTTCATGGGAGGAGTGCACCTCGGAGTTATCGGACGATGAGTCCTACTCCACCGGGCGTCGGGAACTCTCTCGGGTTCCCGTGGCCTTCTTCTTGGCCTTCTTCTCCGGCACCACGTAAGGTGCCAGAGCCAGTAGCCCCGCCAAGCGGGCGTTTGCTGGGTCTTCGGGCAAAGGAGCCGGACAGTTGATTTGTCTGCCATCCTCTGCCAGTCCTGTCAAAGGCATGGGGCCTTAGATCCCGCATAGAGTCAAACTATGAAAGACAAATATCCCGTAAGAGGTAAAAATAGCTTACCGTGCTGGCTTGACGCTGCGCGCAGAATCCGCGATCCTCGTTGGCGGAAGCGGGAGCCTCGGCACCCTTGAATAGCACCTTCCAGGCATCTTCGTATGTTGTGTCGAAGAGCCTGTTCAGAGTTCAGTGCTGGGCCGGGTCGAACTCCCACAAGCTGAAAGCCCGTTGTTGGCACGGGAGGATCCGGCGGATGAGCATGACCTGGACCACGTTGACGAGTTTGAGTTTCTTGCTCACCAGGTTTTGGACGCATGTTTGGAGTCCGGTCAGCTCTCCCGAACTACCACGGCAGGCCCTTCTCTTTCCAGGAGGTGAGCCGCGTAGGGATTCCGGATCGGAACTCGGGGGCTGTGACCCATTCAGGGTCACGCGGCTCGGTGATGTAGAACCACCCCGATTGCCACCCCTTTATGGTCTCCACGAAGGATCCCTCGAGCCATAGGACGTTGGGCATCTTGCCCACCATGGCGCCTCCGCACTCCGCCTGGCGGCCGCCCACTACCTTCGGCTTGACATTGAAGGTCTTCAGCCATAAGCCGAAGTGGGGCTGGATGCAGAGGAAAGCCTCACACACGACTATAAATGCCGAGATATTGAGGATGAAGTTCGGGGGCAGATCGTGGAAGTCCAGGCCGTAGTAGAACATGAGCCCCCGGACAAATGGTTGGAGAGGGAAGCCTAGTACGCGGAGGAAATGGGTGAGGAACACCACCCTCTCATGGGGCCTGGGGGTGGGGATTAGCTGCCCCTCGTCTGGGAGCCGTTGCGCGATGTCGTCGGACAAGTATCCGGCTCTCCTCAGCTTCTTGATGTGTCCGTCCGTGACGGAGGAGACCATCCACTTGCCTCCCGCTCCGGACATGGTCGGAGAAGGTTGAGATGGGGAATGTGGACTTGGGCGCTGGAGCTCGAGTGTGTGAAAATGGATGAGCAAAGGAGGAAGAAGGCATGGATGAGAAGGTGGATTATTATCCCCTTATATGGGTGGACGAAACTATGCGTCCCCACCAGCCTGGTAAAACTCGCTTATCCCCCAAGCACCGTAATCAATGGCATGGTTGGGTTACCCACGCCCGTATTGATGAGAATCCCGGAATAAGGGGACACGATCTCTGCTTTAACAAGACGTGCCCAGGAAACCGCCTCGCAAAACGTGCGGAGGTGGGACAGTGAAAACAATTCGAATAAAGGCTTGGCGGTGGTGTGATGTCACGCTATGGAATACGTCAGCAGATTAGATTTGTGAAAATATTACTCTCTACGGTGGTATGTGGAACTTGTTCTGCAGATCCGGACACTATCCTTGTGTTCAAAATCTTCTATGAAGTATTCGGAGGAGGAACCCGCCTTGCAATGCCGAAGACAATCTGCGCGCCGGACTCGTCGTCATTGAAGCCTGGTTTAGGGGCTACTGAGGGAGTCCTGGATTAGGGGGTGTCCGCGCAGCCGGACTATAACCTTTGGCCGGACTGTTGGACTATGAAGATACAAGATTGAAGACTTCGTCCCGTGTCCGGATGGGACTTTCCTTGGTGTGGAAGGCAAGCTTGGCAATACGGATATGTAGATCTCCTCCCATTGTAACCGACTCTGCGTAACCCTAGCCCTCTCTGGTGTCTATATAAACCGGAGGGTTTTAGTCCACAGGACGAACAACAATCATACCATAGGCTAGCTTCTAGGGTTTAGCCTCTCTGATCCCGTGGTAGATCTACTCTTGTACTACCCATATCATCAATATTAATCAAGCAGGAGTAGGGTTTTACCTCCATCGAGAGGGCCCGAACCTGGGTAAAAACATTGTGTCCCTTGTCTCCTGTTACCATCCGCCTAGACGCACAGTGCGGGACCCCCTACCCGAGATCCGCCGGTTTTGACACCGACAACAATGATGATGATAATGAGTGAGAGGTAGAACTTTACTCTCTTGGCTCGTTTTTATACATCTCATTGACAATTATTGTTATCAGGAGGAGGCCGACGCCAGCCGTGCAGATGATGCAGAGGTAACTATTCTTTCCTCCGGCTCAGAACCTCTGCCAACACCGAAACCCCGACAAGCAAGCCGGAAAGTAAGCTTTTCTCACTCTTTAGCTTACTTGGATCCCAACTTTCTCTTAAAGAAGTAGCAACACGAGGCTCGCCGTATGACTCGGAACAGTGGAGGTGGAGTTTTATCCTCCGGCTTACCGAACACCCCAGTACCTCGCAAACGTCGATAGGAGGTCTCAAAAATTTCTGACTTAAATTATCCCAAGGCGGGTTTGTTTCATCAACCTCTTAATCCGTCTTATTCGAATTATCAGGGAACATCTCATTCTTCCTCTGGCGACTCAACAGAGACTCACATTCCAGCCTTCAAGACTGTGCTTGGGTATGGGTGTATGTAATCCATCAGACTTCATAATTGACTGAAATACTAACATCTATGCACTTCTTATTTTCAGGGGCCAGGCCTAACCCAGCAAAAGGCAAGAATGAATAAGCCCATCGATGACGTCAACCCATCTGAACCGGAGCAACAACAACCAGAACTCTCTCACCCAATTGTTGAAGATGTTATTGATGATCTGCCACCTCAAGATCATGAAGTCTCCACAGACCGTATGGATGCTGAACCGGCCATCTCTAAGGCGCCAAGCCCAGTCAAGCCTCTTGAGGAAAAAACTAACGATGTAGTCGTCACTGGGTTTGGTTTCACAGCATCAGGTCACCCCACTGTCTTGTCTAAGCACAACACCAAAGAAGAAATTTCTGCTGAAGATAAAGGCAAGTGGAAGGTAGACTTAGAGAGCTATGCTCAATTCAGTGCCCAAGATATTCACTCTGGTTATTTGAACCGTCTATACACCAGCTGTGACTTTGAAGCCGGCTTGGTCAATTTAATGAAGGAACGTTATGAGGTAACTCAATCATCATTACATGTCTTATTAGCCACCAAGTATATAGGATATGGTAGAATGTTGAATATGTTGTAAACTTTCCAGTTGCCATAAAGAATCACGCAGCATCACTAGTAGTCCCCAAGGTTCGGCTTCAATAATCATGTTAAGACGGGACTTTAAATATTAGTAATGAACTTTGCATCCGTAGCCCCTAAGGGTCGGCTTAACTAGTACGTTAAGCCGGGACTTTTTGAAAAAATCAACTTTGCCTCCGTAGCCCCCAAGGGTCGGCTTAATCAGTGATGAATAAGTCGGGACTAATCATCCTGTTTGAAATCCACAATCCATTATGTAGCTTTTATAAACCGGATCACATCATTTGTCCAGGTCATTATATAAATTTGTCTAGGAACAGAGCAATAGGCATTAGCCCCCAAGTGCCAAGGATAATACCTGTATTGTGCTTGGGACTTTCAAAAAATTTGTCTTAAAAAGAGCAATATGCATTAGCCCCCAAGTGCCAAGAGTAATACTTGTATTGTGCTTGGGACTTCAAAGTGTAATCATGATCGTAATCTTGTCCATATGTGCTCATGTCACAGGCTGATTTGACTGAGAAAGACTAACAACTTAATGATCTGAAGGCCAACATCAAAACTCAGCAATCCGAAACATCTAAAGCCAAGTCAAAACTTAATTCTGCTTTGGAGAATATTGAGCAGCTTAAATAGAACTTTAACACTAACAAAGATGGCAGGGAAACTGAAAAGATGGCTCTATTGAAAAGAGCAGAAGAAGTTGAAGCCGCGCTTAAGCCGGTGACTAATGAACTGTCCAGCTTAAAGCAGCAAATGAATAACATGTCATTGGCTATCTTCAGTAAGTATTGATCACGATTCCATTTATTTCAATGAATATGTTATAAACTATGCCGGCTTATCAATAAATGAACTGACACAGGCTCTTGAAGCGTCAATTTGGGCTCAGACATGCGCATCTGGTTGAAGGCCGTGTACACTCTTGTAGAACAATTATATACTTGCACTCAACGAACTATTGCCGCTGCTCTGCACAAAAAACAGCCGCCTATTCTTATCAAGGAGACATTGGAAAGGTTGTCAGTTGTGCCCAAGAGGATTGAAGAGGTGAAAAGAGCCTCTGCCAGAGCCGGTGCTCTGACTGCCCTATGCCGGGCTAAAGCATGGCAAGCGGATCTTGATCCGGAAGACCTGGCCAATGGTTGCCCAAGCATAAAAGAAGATGGGACGCCCTTTAGTGCAGATGACTTTGCCTATATAGTAAGATCAATGCATCCATTGCAACCCGGCTGGCTGAAGAGACCAAGTTATCGCAATATCAGGCGGCTTATGATGCTGATAATAAGAAGGTGAAGGCGCCGATTCATCAGGAAACAGATCTCATCCCACCAACTCTTAAGCATACCTTCTCTCCCGACATTGACCCATCAAACCTTATTGATGACGAAGCTGTGTTTAGAGCGTTGATCGGTATCAACTGTGCTACGCCTGACTTCCAGCTGATGGATAATGATACGTCTCCAACGTATCTATAATTTTTTATTGTTCCATGCTATATTATATTCTGTTTTGGATGTTTAATGGGCTAAATTATACACTTTTATATTATTTTTGGGACTAACCTATTAACCGGAGGCCCAGCCCAAATTGCTGTTTTTTGCCTATTTCAGAGTTTCACAGAAATAAAATATCAAACGGAGTCCAAACGGAATGAAACCTTCGGGAACGTGATTTTCGGAACAAACGTGATCTAGAGGACTTGGAGTCTACGTCAGGAAATCAACCAGGAGAGCACGAGGCAGTGGGGCGCGCCTACCCCCCTGGGCGCGCTCTCCACGCTTGTGGGGCCCACGTTGCTCCACCGACGTACTTCTTCCTCCTATATATACCTACGTACCCCCAAAACCATTAGAGGCATCCACGAAAACCTAATTCCACCGCCGCAACCTTCTATACTCGTGAGATCCAGTCTTGGGGCCTTTTCCGGCATCCTACCGGATGGGCATCGATCATGGAGGGCTTCTACATCAACACCATAGCCTCTCCGATGCTGTGTGAGTAGTTTACCTCAGACCTTCGGGTCCATAGTTATTAGCTAGATGGCTTCTTCTCTCTCTTTGGATCTCAATACAAAGTTCTCCACGATTCTCGTGGAGATCTATTTGATGTAACTCTTCTTTTGCGGTGTGTTTGTTGAGACCGATGAATTGTGGGTTTATGATCAAGTTTATCTGTGAACAATATTTGAATCTCCACTGAATTCTTTTATGTATGATTGGTTATCTTTGCAAGTCTCTTCGAATTATCAGGTTGGTTTGGCCTACTAGATTGATCTTTCTTGCAACGGGAGAAGTGCTTAGCTTTGGGTTCAATCTTGTGGTGTCCTTTCCTAGTGACAGCAGGGGCAACAAGGCACGTATTGTATTGTTGCCATCGAGGATAAAAAGATGGGGTTTATATCATACTGCATGAGTTTGTCCCTCTACATCATGTCATCTTACTTAAAGCATTACTCTGTTCTTTTGAACTTAATACTCGAGATGCGTGCTGGATAGCGGTCGATGTGTGGAGTAATAGTAGTAGATGCAGGCAGGAGTCGGTCTACTTGTCATGGACGTGAAGCCTATATACATGATCATACCTAGATATTCTCATAACTATGCTCAATTCTATCAATTGCTCAACAGTAATTTGTTCACCCACCATAATACT
This sequence comes from Aegilops umbellulata, assembly GCA_032464435.1. Lineage (NCBI taxonomy): Eukaryota > Viridiplantae > Streptophyta > Magnoliopsida > Poales > Poaceae > Aegilops > Aegilops umbellulata. The sequence continues at coordinate 125,266,983 of CP136058.1, forward strand.
TATGCTCTTGAGAGAAGCCACTAGTGAAACCTATGGCCCCCTGGTCTATTTTCCATCATATTAATCTTCCAACACTTCGCTATTTTTATTGCCTTTTATTTTACTTTGCATCTTTATTATAAAATACCAAAAATATTATCTTATCATATCTCTCAGATCTCACTTTCGTAAGTGACCGTGAAGGGATTGACAACCCCTTTATTGCGTTGGTTGCGAGGTTTTTATTTGTTTGTGTAGGTGCGAGGGACTTGAGCGTGGTCTCCTACTGGATTGATACCTTGGTTCTCAAAAACTGAGGGAAATACTTACGCTACTTTACTGCATCACCCTTTCCTCTTCAAGGGAAAAACAACGCAATGATCAAGAGGTAGCAAGAAGGATTTCTGGCGCCGTTGTCGGGGAGGCTTACGCAAAGTCAAGTCAAGATTTGAGTCCCAGCAACTAGCCATTTCTGGCGCCATTGCCGGGGAGTCTACGCAAAAGTCAACATACCAAGTACCCATCACAAACCCTTATCTTCCGCATTACATTATTTGCCATTTGCCTCTCGTTTTTCTCTCCCCCACTTCACCCTTGCCGTTTTATTCGCCCTCGCCTTTCCGTTCGCCTCTTTTTTGCTTGCTTCTTGTTTGCTCATGTGTTGGATTGCTTGCTTGTCACGATGGCTCAAGACAATACTAAATTGTGCGACTTTACCAATACCAACAACAATGATTTTCTTAGCACTCCGATTGCTCCTCTTACTGATGCTGGATCTTGTGAAATTAATGCTGCTTTATTGAATCTTGTCATGAAAGATCAATTCACCGGCCTTCCTAGTGAAGATGCCGCTACCCATCTGAATAGTTTCGTTGATTTGTGTGATATGCAAAAGAAGAAACATGTGGAAAATGATATTGTTAAATTGAAACTATTTTCTTTTTCTCTTAGACATCGTGCTAAAGCTTGGTTTTCGTCTTTGCCTAAAAATATTATTGATTCATGGAATAAGTGCAAAGATGCTTTTATCTCTAAGTATTTTCCTCCCGCTAAAATCATCTCTCTTAGAAACAACATTATGAATTTTAAGCAACTTGATCATGAACAAGTTGCACAATCTTGGGAGAGAATGAAATTTATGATACGAAATTGCCCTACACATGGTTTGAATTTATGGATGATTATACAAAATTTTATGCCGGATTGAATTTTGCTTCTAGAAATCTTCTAGATTGGGCCACGGGAGGCACTTTTATGGAAATCACTTTAGGAGAAGCTACTAAACTCCTAGATAATATTATGGTTAATTATTCTCAATGGCACACCGAAAGATCTACTAATAAAAAAGTTCATGCGATAGAAGTAATTAATGTTTTGAGTGGAAAGATGGATGAACTTATGAAATTATTTGCTACTAAAAGTGTTTCTTCTGATCCTAATGATATGCCTTTGTCTACTTTGATTGAAAATAATAATGAATCTATGGATGTGAATTTTGTTGGTAGGAATAATTTTGGTAATAATGCGTATAGGGGAAACTTTAATCCTAGGCCATATCCTAGTAATCCCTCTAATAATTATGGTAATTCTGACAACAATTCTTATGGAAATTTTAATAACATGCCATCTGAATTTGAGATAGTGTTAAGGAGTTTATGAATTCGCAAAAGAATTTCAATGCTTTGCTTGAAGAAAAATTGCTTAAGGTTGATGAATTGACTAGGAACGTTGATAGAATTTCTCTTGATGTTGATTCTTTGAAACTTAGATCTGTTCCACCTAAGCATGATATCAATGAGTCTCTCAAAGCCATGAGAGTTTCCATTGATGAGTGCAAAGAAAAAACCGCTAGGATGCATTCTAAGAAAGATTGTTTTCTGAAAGCGTGTTCTTCTAGTTTCTATGAAAATAAAGATGAAGATGTAAAAGTTATTGATGTGTCTCCTATTAAATCTTTGTTTTGCAATATGAATCTTGATAATGATGGGACTGAATATGAGCCACCTTTACCTATAAGGCGTTCCAAAAAATCGGAGTTTTTAGATCTTCATGCAAAAATTGGTAAAAGTGGGATTGAAGAGATCAAAACTTTAGATATTAATGAACCCACTATTTTGGATTTCTAGGAATTTAATTATGATAATTGCTCTTTGATAGATTGTATTTCCTTGTTGCAATCCGTGCTAAATTCTCCTCATGCTTATAGTCAAAATAAAGCTTTTACTAAACATATCGTCGATGCTTTGATGCAATCTTATGAAGAAAAACTTGAGTTGGAAGTTTCTATCCCTAGAAAAATTTATGATGAATGTTAACCTACTATTAAAATTAAAATTAAAGATCATGAATGCTATGCTTTGTGTGATTTGGATGCTAGTGTTTCCACGATTCCAAAAACTTTATGCGATTTGCTAGGTTTCCCGTGATTTTGATGATTGTTCTTTGAAATTGCACCTTGCGGATTCCACCATTAAGAAACTGATGGGAAGAATTAATGATGTTCTTATTATTGCAAATAGGAACTATGTGCCCGTAGATTTCATCGTTCTTGACATAGATTGCAATCCTTCATGTCCTATTATTCTTGGTAGACCTTTCCTTAGAACGATTGGTGCAATTATTGATATGAAGGAAGGGAATATTAGATTCCAATTTCCATTAAGGAAAGGAATGGAACACTTCCCTAGAAAGAAGATTAAATTACCTTATGAATCTATTATGAGAGCCACTTACGGATTTCCTACCAAAGATGGCAATACCTAGATCTATCCTTGCTTTTATGCCTAGCTAGGGGCGTTAAACGATGGCGCTTGTTGGGAGGCAACCTAATTTTATTTTTAGTTTTTTGCCTTTTGCTTCTATTTAGGAATAAATCTTTGATCTAGACTCTGGTTAGATTTTTTTATGTTTTAATTAGTGTTTGTGCCAAGTTAAACCTATAGGATATTCTTGGATGATAGTTATTTGATTTTGCTAAAAATTCCAGAAACTTTCTGTTCACGAAAACAATTGTTAAAAATCACTAGAACGTGATAAAATATTGCTTCCAATTGCAGCAGATCATTAAAAAAATTGTATAGGTCTTCCTATTTTGGTAGATTTTTTGGAGTTCCATAAGTTTGCGTTAGTTACAAATTACTACAGACTGTTCTGTTTTTGACAGATTCTGTTTTTTGTGTGTTGTTTGCTTATTTTGATGAATCTATGGCTAGTGAAATAGCTCATAAACCATAGAGAAGTTGGAATACAATATGTTTAACACCAATATAAATAAACAATGAGTCCATTACAGTACCTTGAAGTGGTGTTTTGTTTTCTTTCGCTAACGGAGCTCACAAGATTTTCTGTTAAGTTTTGTGTTGTGAAGTTTTCAAGTTTTGGGTAAAAGATTTGATGGATTATGGAACAAGGATTGGAAATAGCCTAAGCTTGGGGATGCCCATGGCACCCCAAGGTAATCTAAGGACACCAAAAAGCCAAAGCTTGGGGATGCCCTGGAAGGCATCCCCTCTTTCGTCTACTTCCATCGGTAACTTTACTTGGAGCTATATTTTAATTCACCACATGATAAGTGTTTTGCTTGGAGTGTCTTGTATGATTTGAGTCTTTGATTTTTAGTTTAACACAATAATCCTTGCTGTACACACCTTTTGAGAGAGACACACATGATTCAGAATTTATTAGAATACTCTATGCGCTTCGCTTATATCTTTTGAGCTATATAGTTTTTGCTCTAGTACTTCACTTATATCTTTAAGAGCACGACGGTGGTTTTGTTTTATAGAAACTATTATTCTCTCATGCTTCTCTTATATTATTTTGAGAGTATTAAACAGCATGGTAATTTGCTTAAATTGGGAAATTAATCCTAATATGCTAGGTATTCAAGACTAGTAAAAGCTTTCTTATGAGTGTGTTGAATACTAAGAGAATTTTGATGCTTGATGATTGTTTTGAGATATGGAGGTAGTGATATTAAAGTTGTGCTAGTTGAGTAGTTTTGAAATTGATAAATACTTGTGTTGAAGTTGGCAAGTCCTGTAGCATGCACGTATGGTAAACGTTATGTAACAAATTTGAAACATGAGGTGTTCTTTGATTGTATTCCTTATGAGTGGCGGTCAGGGACGAGCGATGGTCTTTTCAGACCAATCTATCCCCCTAGGAGCATGCGCGTAGTGCTTGGTTTTTTATGACTTGTAGATTTTTGCAATAAGTATGTGAGTTCTTTATGACTAATGTTGAGTCCATGGATTAAACGCACTCTTACCTTTCCATCGTTGCTAGCCTCTTCGGTACCGTGCATTGCCCTTTCTCACCTTGAGAGTTGGTGCAAACTTCGTCGGTGCATCCAAACCCCATGATATGATATGCTCTATCACACATAAACCTCCTTATATCTTCCTCAAAACAGCCACTATACCTACCTATTATGGCATTTCCATAGCCATTCCGAGATATATTGTCATGCAACTTTCCACCGTTCCGTTTATCATGACATGTTCATCATTGTCATATTGCTTTGCATGATCATGTAGTTGACATTGTATTTATGGCAAAGCCACCGTTCATAATTTTTCATACATGTCATTCTTGATTCATTGCCCATCCCAGTACACCGCCGGAGGCATTCATATAGAGTCGTATTTTGTTCTAGTATCGAGTTGTAATCATTGAGTTGTAAATAAATAGAAGTGTGATGATCATCATTCATAGAGCATTGTCCCAATAAAAAAAGGCCAAAAAAAAGAGAAGCCCCGCCCCCAAAAGGAAGAAAATAAAAAGGGACAATGCTACTATCCTTTTTTTTCACTCTTGTGCTTCAAAGTAGCACCATTATCTTCATGATAGAGAGTCTCTTGTTTTATCACTTTCATATACTAGTGGGAATTTTTCATTATAGAACTTGGCTTGTATATTCCAACAATGGGCATCCTCAAATGCCCTAGGTCTTCGTGAGCAAGCAAGTTGGATGCACACCGACTTAGTTTATTTTGTTGAGCTTTCATGCATTTATAGCTCTAGTGCATCCGTTGCATGGCAATCCCTACTCCTTGCATTAACATCAATTGATGGGCATCTCCATAGCCCATTGATTAGCCGCGTTGATGTGAGACTTTCTCCTTTTTTGTCTTCTCCACATAACCCCCATCATTATATTCTATTCCACCCGTAGTGCTATATCCATGGCTCATGCTCATGTATTGCGTGAAGGTTGAAAAAGTTTGAGATTACTAAAGTATGAAGCAATTGCTTGGCTTGTCATCGAGGTTGTGCATGATGAGAGCATTCTTGTGTGACGAAAATGGAGCATGACCAAACTATATGATTTTGTAGGGATGAACTTTCTTTGGCCATGTTATTTTGAGAAGACATAATTGCTTAGTTAGTATGCTTGAAGTATTATTACTTCTATGTCAATATTAAAATTTTATCTTGAATCTTTCGGATCTGAATATTCATACCACAATTAAGAGGGTTAAATTAAAAAATTATGCCAAGTAGCATTCCACATCAAAAATTCTGTTTTTATCATTTACCTACTCGAGGACGAGCAGGAATTAAGCTTGGGGATGCTTGATACGTCTCCAACGTATCTATAACTTTTTATTGTTCCATGCTACATTCTATTCTGTTTTGGATGTTTAATGGACTTTATTATATACTTTTATATTAATTTTGGGACTAACCTATTAACCGAAGGCCCAGCCCAAATTGTTGTTTTTTTGCCTATTTCAGAGTTTCGTAGAAAAAGAATATCAAACGGAGTCCAAACAGAATGAAACCTTCGGGAACGTGATTTTCAGAACAAACGTGATCCTGAGGACTTGGAGTCTACTCAAGAAATCAACCAGGAGAGCACGAGGCAGGGGGGCGCGCCCTCCACCCTCATGGGGCCCATGTTGCTCCACCGATGTATTTCTTCCTCCTATATATACCTATGTACCCCCAAACCATCAGAGGCATCCACGAAAACCTAATTCCACCGCCGCAACCTTTTGTACCCGTGAGATCCCATCTTGGGGCCTTTTCCGGCGTCCTGCTGGAGGGGGCATTGATCACGGAGGGCTTCTACATCAACACCATAGCCTCTCCGATGATGTGTGAGTAGTTTACCTCAGGCCTTCCGGTCCATAGTTATTAGCTAGATGGCTTATTGTGTCTCTTTGGATCTCAATACAAAGTTCTCCACGATTCTCATGGAGATTTATTTGATGTAACTCTTCTTTTGCGGTGTGTTTGTTGAGACTGATGAATTGTGGGTTTATGATCAAGTTTATCTATGAACAATATTTGAATCTCCTCTGAATTCTTTTATGCATGATTGGTTATCTTTGCAAGTCTCTTTGAATTATCAGTTTGGTTTGGCCTACTAGATTGATCTTTCTTGCAATGGTAGAAGTGCTTAGCTTTGGGTTGAATCTTGCGGTGTCCTTTCCAGTGACAGCAGGGGCATCAAGGCACGTATTGTATTGTTGCCATCGAGGATAAAAAGATGGGGTTTATATCATATTGCATGAGTTTATCCCTCTACATCATGTCATCTTACTTAAAGCATTACTCTGTTCTTTTGAACTTAATACTCTTGATGCATGCTGGATAGCGGTCCATGTGTGGAGTAATAGTAGTAGATGCAGACAGGAGTCGGTCTACTTGTCATGGACGTGATGCCTATATACATGATCATACCTAGATATTCTCATAACAATGCTCAATTCTATCAATTGCTCAACAGTAATTTGTTCACCCACCGTAATACCTATGCTCTTGAGAGAAGCCACTAGTGAAACCTATGGCCCCCGGGTCTATTTTCCATCATATTAATCTTCCAACAATTAGCTATTTTTATTGCCTTTTATTTTACTTTGCATCTTTATTATAAAAATACCAAAAATATTATCTTATCATATCTATCAGATCTCACTTTCGTAAGTGACCGTGAAGGGATTGACAACCCCTTTATTGCGTTGTTTGCGAGGTTTTTATTTGTTTGTGTAGGTGCGAGGGACTTGAGCGTGGTCTCTGATAACCCACATGTATAGGGGATCGCAACAGTTTTCGAGGGTAGAGTATTCAACCCAAATTTATTGATTCGACACAAGGGGAGCCAAAAAATATTCTCAAGTATTAGCAGTTGAGTTGTCAATTCAACCACACTTGGATAACTTAGTATCTGCAGCAAAGTATTTAGTAGCAAGGTAATATGGAAGTAACGATAACGATAGCAAAAGTAATATTTTTGGGTTTTGTAGTGATTGTAACAGTAGCAACGGAAAAGTAAATAAGCGAAGAACAATATGTGAAAAGCTCGTAGTTATTGGATCGGTGATGGAGAATTATGCCGGATGCGGTTCATCATGTAACAGTCATAACATAGGGTGACACAGAACTAGCTCCAATTCATCAATGTAATGTAGGCATGTATACCGATATAGTCATACGTGCTTATGGAAAAGAACTTGCATGGCATCTTTTGTCCTACCCTCCCGTGGTAGCGGGGTCCTAATGGAAACTAAGGAATATTAAGGCCTACTTTTAATAGAGTACCAGACCAAAGCATTAACACATAGTGAATACATGAACTCCTCAAACTACGGTCATCACCGGGAGTGGTCCCGATTATTGTCACTTCGGGGTTACGGATCATAACACATAGTAGGTGACTATAGACTTGCAAGATAGGATCAAGAACTCACATATATTCATGAAAACATAATAAGTTCAGATCTGAAATCATGGCACTCGGGCCCTAGTGACAAGCATTATGCATAGCAAAGTCATAGCAACATCAATCTCAGAACATAGTGGATACTAGGGATCAAACCCTAACAAAACTAACTCGATTACATGATAGATTTCATCCAACCCATCACCGTCCAGTAAGCCTACGATGGAATTACTCACGCACGGCGGTGAGCATCATGAAATTGGTGATGGAGGATGGTTGATGATGACGATGGCGACGAATTCCCCTATCCGGAGCCCCGAACGGACTCCAAATCTGCCCTCCCGAGAGGTTTTAGCGCTTGGTAGCGGCTCCGTATTGTAAAACGCGATGAATCCTTCTCTCTGATTTTTTTCTCCCCGAAAGTGAATATATGGAGTTGGAGTTGAGGTTGGTGGAGCGTCAGGGGGGCCACGAGGTAGGGGCGCGCCCTGGGGGGCCAGGCGCGTCCCCACCCTCATGGACAGGGTGTGGGCCCCCTGACGTGGATTTTTCTTCCAATATTTTTTATATTTTCCAAAAAGATGTTCCGTGGAGTTTCAGGTCATTCCGAGAACTTTTGTTTCTGCACATAAATAACAACATGGAAAGTCTACTGAAAACAACGTCAGTCCGGGTTAGTTCCATTCAAATCATGCAAGTTAGAGTCCAAAACAAGGGAAAAAGTGTTTGGAAAAGTAGATACGACAGAGACATATCAACTCCCCCAAGCTTAAACCTTTGCTTGTCCTCAAGCAATTCAGTTAATAAACTGAAACTGATAAAGAAAAACTTTTACAAACTCTGTTTGCTCTTGTTGTTGTAAATATGTAAAGCCAGCATTCAAGTTTTCATCAAAGATTATAACTAACCATATTCACAATAACACTTAGGTCTCAGGTTTACTCATGTCAGCGGCATAATCAACTAGCGAGCAATAACAATAAATCTCAGATGACAACACTTTCTCAAAACAATCATGATATGAAATAACAAGATGGTATCTCGCTAGCTCTTTCTGAGACCGCAAAACATAAATGCAGAGCACCTTTAGAGATCAAGAACTGACTAAACATTGTAATTCATGGTAAAAGAGATCCAATCATAGTCATACCCAATATAAATTAATAGTAATGGATGCAAATGACAGCTGCGCTCTCCAGCTAGTGCTTTTTAATAAGAGGGTGATCACTCAACATGAAAGTAAATAGATAGGCCCTTCGCAGAGGGAAGCAGGGATTTGTAGAGGTGCCAGAGCTCGATTTTAAAGCAGAGATAAATAATATTTTGAGCGGCATACTTTCATTGTCAACATAACAACCAAGAGATGGCGATATCTTCCATGCTACACACATTATAGGCGGTTCCCAAACATAATGGTAAAGTTTATACTCCCCCTCAACTAACAAGCATCAATCCATGGCTTGCTCGAAACAACGAGTGCCTCCAACTAGCAACAACCCCGGGGGAGTTTTGTTTGCAATTAATTTGATTTAGTTTGCATAAAGCATGGGACTGGGCATCGCGGTGACCAGCCATTTTCTCGTGAGTGAGGAGCGGAGTCCACTCCTCTTGAGAATAAACCGCCTAGCATGGAAGATACAGACAACCCTAGTTGATACACGAGCTATTCGAGCATACAAAACAGAATTTCATTTGAAGGTTTGGAGTTTGGCACATACAAATTTACTTGGAACGACAGGTAGATACCGCATATAGGAAGGTATGGTGGACTCATATGGAATAACTTTGGGGTTTAAGGGATTGGATGCTCAAGCAGTATTCCCACTTAGTACAAGTGAAGGCTAGCAAAAGACTGGGAAGCGACCAACTAGAGAGCGACAACAGTCATGAACATGCATTAAAATTAATAGACATTGAGTACGAGCATGAGTAGGATATAATCCACCATGAACATAAATATCGTGAAGGCTATGTTGATTTGTTTCAACTACATGTGTGAACATGTGCCAAGTCGAGTCACTTAAATCATTCAAAGGCGGATACCACCCCACTATACCACATCACAACCATTTTAATAGCATGTTGGCACGCAAGGTAAACCATTATAACTCATAGCTAATCAAGCATGGCATAAGTAGCTATAATCTCTAATTGTCATTACAAACATGTTTATTCATAATAAGCTGAATCAGGAACGATGAACTAATCATATTTACAAAAACAAGAGAGGCCGAGTTCATACCAGCTTCTCTCATCTCAGTTAGTCCATCATATATCATCATAATTTCCTTTCACTTGCACAACCAAACGATGTGAATAATAATAAGAGTGCACATGCATTGGACTAAGCTGGAATCTGTGAGCATTCAATAAACAGGAGAAGACAAGGCAATATGGGCTCTTGGTTAAATCAACAATAATGCATATAAGAACCACTTCAACAATTTAATTATGGTCTTCTCCTATCGACCCCCAAAGAAAAGAAAAGAAATAAAACTATTTACACGGGAAGGCGCCCAACAAGCAAAAGAAGAACGGGAAATATTTTTGGGTTTTCTTTTTAATTGTTACTACTACAGCAAGAAAAGTAAACTAACTAAAAGCTACAACAATTTTTTTTGTTTTTCTTAAGGTTTATCAAACACATAAGAAGAAAGCAAGAAAAGGAAAATAAACTAGCATGGATAGTACAATGAAAAAGTATGAGCATCGACATCTAGCAATGAGTGAGTGTGAACATGAATGTAATGTCGATGGGAAATACGTACTCCCCCAAGCTTAGTCTTTTGGCCTAAGTTGGTTTATTGCCACGGATGGCCTGGCGGATATCCATAGGTGTAGCTGGGGTCGTACTGAGATGAAGAAGCCCCTGATTGCCACTGGTTGGAAATCATCTCCGGATCCCACTGATAGTTAGACTGTCGTGGAGGCTCAAATTGTGGTTCCAGCTCCGCGGCTGGTGTAGGGTTCCGGTAAGCGTAAATGGCTGCCCACGGAATGAGATACGGACCTGCAGATAAATTAAACAAGGAAGGAGCAGGCAAGATAATAGTCTCAGGGTGATGCTTATCAAAGAACAATTTGTATTTAAGCGCCCCTTCCTCATTCTTGACAATGAAATCATGCGCTATCATACTCTTATAATCTAAATAAGTAGTGGGCAGCAATTTTTCTTCTTTTTCATAGTGCCTAATAGGTATATTATAATATGCAGCCAGGCCTGACACGTAAATACCTCCAAAGATGGGACCCTTTGTACGGTTCAAACTTAACTGTTTAGCAATAATACCACCCATACCAACAGTGTTATTGCTGAATAACCATGGAACAGAATGATAATATCAGGAACACTAAGGTTTCCACAGTTTCCGCGACCAATTAAGCAACGACTAGCAAATATGGCAAAGTAGCGTAAAACAGGAAAATGTATGCTAGTGATTCTTGCATCGGAAACCTTCCTAGTTTCCCCCACAGTAATTGTGTCAATAAACCCGTCCACATCTTTACGATGTGGTTCCTCTAAACTACCCCCAAAAGGTATTTTGCAAACCTTGCAAAATTCATCTAGTGGCATCTTCTTAACCACATCATGTAAATGAAACTCTACTGAAGGAGGTGATTCCTTAGGAAAATAGTAGAAGTTTTGCACAAAAGTATTGGTGAGTAAGAGATACTGTTCACGTTGGTCGCAGAGAAAGTCGGTGAGCCCTGCATTCTCAGCCAATGAATAGAAATCATCATAAATCCTGGCTTCTCTCAAGAAATCATCGGAACGTCATTCACACGGTCGAACCTCCGTGGTGCGAGGCAAATTATATTTGGGCATCTGTGCTTCTTCATTTTGCTTTTCCTTCGAGCTTCAGCTCGATGAGCCCCTCAAAAATGTCTTCGTTATTTTCTGAAAAATTCTGAAATTTTTAGAAACTTCAAATAAAAGTGAACCAAGCTCAACAAAATTGATAGCAACTACTCCTACAAGTGCCTAGGGCCTATATCATGCATTAGAACTACTTGGAACCATATAAATTTGACATGCAAGCTCAAGAACATGGTCACCTAGGCATCACAAATTTGCAATGAATAAAGCACTAGACCAAAAACTAATTGGACCAATGGAGGAGTCACATACCAAGGAACAATCCCCCCAAGCAGTTTTGTGAGAGGTGCTTTGAGCAAGAAGATCGAAAATCGCAGCAAAATGAGCTAGAACTCGTGCTTGAGCTGGATAATGGTGTTTGTGGGAGGAAGAAGGAGTGTGTGGGTGCAAGAATAAGTGGAGGGGGGCCACCGTGGGCCCACGAGGCAGGGGGCGTGCCCAGGGGGTAGGGCGCGCCCTCCACCCTCGTGGCCAGGTGCCAGGTCCCCCTGTTGTGTTCTCAGTTCCAGAAATTCTCAAATATTCCAGAAAAAATCATATTTTAATTTCAGGGCATTTGGAGAACTTTTATTCGGGGTATTTTTATATTACACGGATAAATCAGAAAACAAACAGGAAAGTACTATTTTTACTTTATTTCAACTAAATAACAGAAAGTAGAAGGAGGGTACAGAAGGTTGTGCCTTCTAGTTTCATCCATCTAATGCTCATCAAAAGGAATCCACTAACAAGGTTGATCAGGTCTTGTTAACAAACTCATTCCGAATAACGTGGAACCGAAGAAATTTCGAATAACACTATGTTACCTCAACGGATATGCACATCCCCAATAATAAGAATATCATATCTCTTTTTGATAGTAGGAAGAGGAAATTCAAAACCTCCAATAATAATCGATGGAATTTTTTCAATGGAGTTGATACTGTGGACTTGAGGTTGTTTCCTCGGAAAGTGTACCGTATGCTCATTACCATTAACATGAAAAGTGACATTGCCTTTGTTGCAATCAGTAACAGCCCCTGCAGTATTCAAAAAGGGTCTTCCAAGAATAATAGACATACTATCGTCCACGGGAATATCAAGAATAACAAAGTCCGTTAAAATAGTAACGTTTGCAACCACAACAGGCACATCCTCACAGATACCGACATGTATAGCAGTTGATTTATCAGCCATTTGCAAAGATATTTCAGTAGGTGTCAACTTATTCAAATCAAGTCTACGATATAAAGAGAGAGGCATAACACTAACACCGGCTCCAAGATCACATAAAGCAGTTTTAACATAGTTTCTTTTAATGGAGCATGGTATAGTGGGTACTCCTGGACCTCCAAGTTTCTTTGGTATTCCACCTTTAAAAGTATAATTAGCAAGCATGGTGGAAATTTCAGCTTTCAGTATGTTTCTTTTCTTAGTAACAATTTCTTTCATATACTTAGCATAAGGATTCATTTTGAGCATATCAGTTAATCGCATACGCAAAAAGATAGGTCTAATCATTTCAGCAAAGCGCTCCAAATCCTCATCATCCTTTTTCTTGGATGGTTTGGGAGGAAAAGGCATGGGTTTCTGAACCCATGGCTGTGACGCCCCCCATTCAATCGTACACTAATCATACATGCAAACGTGTACGATCAAGATCAGGGACTCACGGGAAGATATCACAACACAACTCTAAAAATAAAATAAGTCATACAAGCATCATAATACAAGCCAGGGGCCTCGAGGGCTCGAATACAAGTGCTCGATCATAGACGAGTCAGCGGAAGTAACAATATATGAGTACTGACATAAGTTAAACAAGTTTGCCTTAAGAAGGCTAGCACAAACTTGGATACAGATCGAAAGAGGCGCAGGCCTCCTGCCTGGGATCCTTCTAACTACTCATGGTCATCGTCAGCGGGTTGCACGTAGTAGTAGGCACCTCCGGTGTAGTAGGAGTCATCGTCAAAGGTGGCGTCTGGCTCCTGGACTCCATCGTCTCATCGCAGCAATCGGGTAAAGAAAAGGGGAAAAGGGGGAACAAGGCAACCGTGAGTACTCATCCAAAGTACTTGCAAGCAAGGAGCTACACTGCATATGCATGGGTATATGTGTAAAAGGCCATATCGATGGACTGAACTGTAGAATGCCATAATAAGAGGGGGATAGCTGATCCTGTCGAAGACTACACTTTTGGCAGCCTCCGTCTTGCAGCATGTAGAAGAGAGTAGACTGAACTCCTCCAAGTAGCATCGCATAGCATAATCCTACCTGGCGATCCCCTCCTCCTCGACCTGTTAGAGAGGTGATCACCGGGTTGTATCTGGCACTTGGAAGGGTGTGTTTTATTAAGTATCCGGTTCTAGTTGTCATAAGGTCAAGGTACAACTCCAAGTCGTCCTGTTACCGAAGATCACGGCTATTCGAATAGATAAACTTCCCTGCAAGGGTGCACCACATTACCCGACACGCTCGATCCCTCTGGCCGGGCACACTTTCCTGCATCATGTCCGGCCTCGGAAGATCAACACGTCGCAGCCCCACCTAGGCTCAACCGAGAGGTCAGCACGCCGGTCTAAACCTATGCGCGCAGGGGTCTAGGCCCATCGCCCATTGCACACCTGCATGTTACGTACGCGGCCGGAAGCAGACCTAGCCTATCAGGCGTTCCAGTCCAATCCGGCGCGCGCCGCTTAGTCGCTGACGTCAAAAAGAGCTTCGGCTGATACCACGACACCGGTTGCCCATATCTTGTCCCACGTGGCGGTTAGTGCGTATAAGGTCAATGACCCAACTTAGATCAAATACCAAGATCTCGTTAAGCGTGTTAAGTATCCGCGAATGCCGAACAGGGCCAGGCCCACCTCTCTCCTAGGTGGTCTCAACCTGCCCTGTCGCTCCGCCACAAAGGTCCACTCACGGGTACTCCTACGAGCCGACCCGACTTTAGTCACCACAGGTATCATGTAAACTATATAAGTATATACCCATGATCACCTCCCGAGTGATCACGGCCCGATAGTATAGCAAGGCAGACGAACAAGAATGTAGGGCCACAGATGGAATACTAGCATCCTACACTAAGCAGGTAGGATTGCAGGTAAAGGTAACGACAATAATAGCAAGGACAGGCTATGCATCAGGATAGGATTAATGGAAAGAAGTAACATGCTACACTACTCTAATGCAAGCAGTATAGAGAAGAATAGGCGATATCTGGTGATCTAGGGGGGGCGCAGCCTGTCAGGGCCACGACGAGGATGGACGTCGGCGCGGCGTCAGCGTGGCAGCGGCAAGGCCACGACGGGGCGAGGCTGTGGCGATGCGGGCGGTGCCGGGGCACCGGGACAGTGCGCCGGGGTGGACTAGGCGAGGCCGGGGCTAGGGCAGGGCGGCGCGCCTGCAGGGGAGCAGTGGTCGACGGAGGTGAGCAGCGAAAGGAGCGAAGCGAGCGGTGGCGGCGAGTGGAGCTGGCGAGGTGCGGGCACACAGGTCGCGGGGCCAGGCGCGCATGCGCGACAGCAGTCGAAGCCGAGCAACAGCAACGGGCAGCAAAGGCGGCGGGTGAACGAGCCACGGCGGAAGCGAGCGGCGTGCGGGCGCGAGGGAGAGAGGAGGGAAATGGGCTCTCACGGTGGATGTCGGGTAAATGGCAGCGGGCTCGGGGAGGTCCAGCGAGGCGGCACAGGCGACGGAAAGGACGGCATGCGACCGGGCGGCGCCGGTGCGGTGGCTCCGGCGAGCGGTGAGCGGGGCGCCGGGGTCGAGGGCGCGGGCGACATCGGGGCGGCCTCCTCCCGACCCAGATCGGGCAGAGGGGGGCGAGGGAGAGCGGGGTCAGCGAGGAGAAGGTCGAGGACGGCCTGTCCGGCGGGGAGGCGGTGCCGACGATCGGCGTTGGGGGCGCGCAGCGGCATTCGGTGTCGATCGGGGGAGGGATAGAGTGAGTGGGGGGGGGATTGGGTGTCAGTGTGGTTAGGGTTTCAGTGTGGGTTATAGGGGAGTGGGAGCCGGCCTGGGCCGGTTGGTCGGCGGCCAGCTGGGCCATTTGGCGCAGTATGGGCCAGGGTAGCCCTTTTCTTTTCTTTTCTTTTGCTATTTTGTTTTCTTTACTTTTTATTTATTTTTCCTTTCCTATTTTATTTTATTTCTTTAATGGTTATAATTTTATAAAATACACAAATGGTTTCTAAATTAGTATTACTATATTTATTACTGCCACATTAATTTGGGGAGCTAAATAAAATAGGTTAACATTTTAAAAATAATAAAAGGCATTTATTAAATTGGTTATGTCGTTGTTTTATTTATTTTAAAGCATTTAAGCATTTTATAACAATGCGGTTTCTTCACCATATTTACTTATGAATTATTTGGAATTACCCGAACATTTTAGTTTTAATATTAGGAAACCTTTAATGTTTGACTTGATTTCGAATTTTGAATTCGAACGGGATTTGAACCAGAGTGACTTTAGTAACAATAATAGTGGTGAAGTGGCATCATTAGTAGAGGGTTGCTGTAGCTTAATTATCCGGGTGCCACAATTCTCCTCTACTACAAGAAATCTCTTCCCGAGATTTAAGAGGGGAGTAAGGGGGAAAGTTCTGGTTAAGATATTCTAACGAATCTTCTCGAAGTAGTTAATCACTTTCGTTGATGTCTTGAATTCTTTATTCCAATGCATCATGATGAAGTTGCCGTCCTTTCTGCAGGAACTCCATCGTACTTACGAAAGGATAAGAGGGTATTACGAAAGAACGGACTGCTACCATGTTTGCTTATCTAGTACATAACACCAGGGAAGGTGGCGGAAAGTAACTCTCGAATTGAAATTTAAGACAATATCGAGAGCAAAGTAAGAAGGTGCAAAATAGAAGTTTCAAGCGCATAGGCAATCGTTCGTTGCCTGAAGTGAAGTATGAAAGGGGTTCAGAGCAATGGGAATAAGTACTTCATCTGACACCAGATTGATGATCTCATTGGAAGGTGGCTCATGAATTACACACGAGGCCACGCGCGAGGAATAACTTTGGGAACAGGGGTGTACAGGAGAGTCAGGTTTCGATCCTGTGGAACTGTGGGTTATGGGCCCACCATGTGGGTTAAAAGCAGGAAGGGCGGTGACGTCTTGCACGATCATGAAAGCAAGGCATGTCAGAGGATAGTCTGTCGGTTATGTCGGCAACAACATCGGTACCAAGGGCGAGGGACGAAGAGAACCATTTTCCTGCTCGTTGAACGAGGCGTACCAATAGGCAAAGTTCTCGTCCATCGGTGGTTACCAGAATGCTATCAACAAAAGCAACATGGTCTTACTGACACGGTTGTACACCAAGGTGTTTTACATAAGCAGAAGAATACTACTGCTTATATAATATATATTACAATAAGGGTGAAGCAAACCAATGGAAAGGAAAGGTGATTACCAGGTTAAATCAGAACAATGGGGAGGAAAATGTGTATACACACATATTTCAGGGGTATATCCTTCCCAAGGACAAGCGGGGCATGATATCCATGACAGGATAGAAAGTAGAGAACCATTGAGGTAAAGGGAGAGGAATTTCATGACGTTACCCATACAACGGTGTTTGGATAATTGATAAAGAGAATTTAGCATTGTGCTTCAAATGTTCTTGTTGATGAACGGAGTACCACAGACATGCTTCGAGATAGCATTGTCATGGTCTTCAAGCAAAGGTCGGACTTTGGATACTCAAAGGATTCATCAGGAATAACTTATAGAATAATTCTTACAATTTCCTCATGGAAGAATGGTTAACCTTGCCAAAAAGGAAGAACTATAACAATAGATCCTCCAGCCAGGTGTGCTAGGCATGACATCACCTTACCGGGTCTTACGAAGACTAGCGTTATAACTCTTGTAAATATGTTCCAACCATCATATCTGACGAAGGTTCAGATATGATTGGTGTCAGGATACCTCGGGCTTAGGATGCCTGAGAAGAAAGGTGCAACACAAATTGATGGGACGACACTGTAAGATTCTCGGGAAATGAACAATGACGCGATTTCCGTTAACAAGAGTTCATCATTAACCCAAGGAGAGGACAAGGAGGTGGCTGATGAACTCAACGACAATTCATCGAGATTTCCAAAAGATGGATTTCCACAATTAAGTGAACAAGGAGATAACATTTGTTAGATCAAATGATATAATGATGTATGCCCAAGGAGAACATCCACGAGTAAACATTGGTTGAAGGGTGCACCCAAAATATGGGCTTAGGTAGCATGATCAAAGTTGGAATGGTGATTCAATACCCAATAGTCTAACAACGAACGGTTGACCATTTACTTCAAAGCATTATGGTCGCTAGAAGTTTTGAATTTTACACATCACTGTCCATCTGTCGGTATTCTGGTTAGAAACAACATGGGGACAACGGCAAGAGGTATCACTTGTATCAAGAATTCTTAAAGAGGTGGCGAAATTCTCATGACATTCCTGACATAGAAGATGGTAATACTCCAAGGTAAAGAAGAATCAAAGGCTGGATAGAAAGGAACTCAAGGTATAACACAAAACATGAGCAAGTTTGTGTTGGAGGGAAGACAATAAAGTGGTCGATGATAACACAAATCATCAAGGCAAGTATGGTATTTCTCATCATGAATTCAATTGATATCCCGGAAATCTCGGAATACTGATGACTATCACGACACATTTGTTGAGAGATTTCACGAAGATGTAATTGATCGATGGTTTGGGAGGAAAAGGCATGGGTTTCTGAACCCATGGCTGTGACGCCCCCGATTCAATCGTACACTAATCATACATGCAAACGTGTACGATCAAGATCAGGGACTCACGGGAAGAAATCACAACACAACTCTAAAAATAAAATAAGTCATACAAGCATCATAATACAAGCTAGGGGCCTCAAGGGCTCGAATACAAGTGCTCGATCATAGACGAGTCAGCGGAAGCAACAATATCTGAGTACAGACATAAGTTAAACAAGTTTGCCTTAAGAAGGCTAGCACAAACTGGGATACAGATCGGAAGAGGCGCAAGCCTCCTGCCTGGGATCCTCCTAACTACTCCTGGTCGTTGTCAGCGGGTTGCATGTACTACTAGGCACCTCCGGTGTAGTAGGAGTCGTCGTCAACGGTGGCGTATGGCTCCTGGACTCCGTCATGTGGTCGCAGCAATCGGGTAAAGAAAAGGGGAAAAGGGGGAACAAGGCAACCGTGAGTACTCATCCAAAGTACTCGCAAGCAAGGAGCTACACTACATATGCATGGGTATATGTGTAAAGGGCCATATCGGTGGACTGAACTGCAGAATGCCATAATAAGAGGGGGATAGCTAATCCTGTCGAAGACTACACTTTTGGCAGCCTCCGTCTTGCAGCATGTAGAAGAGAGTAGACTGAAGTCCTCCAAGTAGCATCGCATAGCATAATCCTACCTGGCGATCCCCTCCTCCTCGACTTGTTAGAGAGGTGATCACCGGGTTGTATCTGGCACTTGGAAGGGTGTGTTTTATTAAGTATCCGGTTCTAGTTGTCATAAGGTCAAGGTACAACTCCAAGTCGTCCTGTTACCGAAGATCACGGCTATTCAAATAGATAAACTTCCCTGCAAGGGTGCACCACATTACCCGACACGCTCGATCCCTCTGGACGGGCACACTTTCCTGCGTCATGTCCGGCCTCGGAAGATCAACACGTCGCAGCCCCACCTAGGCTCAACCGAGAGGTCAGCACGCCGGTCTAAATCCTATGCGCGCAGCGGTCTAGGCCCATCGCCCATTGCACACCTGCATGTTACGTACGCGGCCGGAAGCAGACCTAGCCTATCAGGCGTTCCAGTCCAATCCGGCGCGCGCCGCTCAGTCGCTGACGTCAAAAAGAGCTTCGGCTGATACCACGACACCGGTTGCCCATATCTTGTCTCACGTGGCGGTTTGTGCGTATAAGGTCAATGAACCAACTTAGATCAAATACCAAGATCTCGTTAAGCGTGTTAAGTATCCGCGAATGCCGAACAGGGCCAGGCCCATCTCTCTCCTAGGTGGTCTCAACCTGCCCTGTCGCTCCGCCACAAAGATCCACTCACGGGTACTCCTACGAGCCGACCCGACTTTAGTCACCACAGGTATCATGTAAACTATATAAATATATACCCGTGATCACCTCCCGAGTGATCACGACCCGATAGTATAGCAAGGCAGACGAACAAGAATGTAGGGCCATAGATGGAATACTAGCATCCTACACTAAGCAGGTAGGATTGCAGGTAAAGGTAACGACAGTAATAGCAAGGACAGGCTATGCATCAGGATAGGATTAACGGAAAGCAGTAACATGCTACACTACTCTAATGCAAGTAGTATAGAGAAGAATAGGCGATATCTGGTGATCTAGGGGGGGCGCTTGTCTGGTTGCTCTGGCAAGAAGAAGGGGTCGTCGTCGATGTAGCCGATCACAGGGGTATCGGCAACGGTCTTGGAGCCTACCGGAAAGAAGTAACGGAGGGGAGAACATAATAAATAGCAGAGCAATCAAATGTAACACAAAGCAAGATGCGGCAATGCGTTGTGCTAGGGGTGACCTAACGCAGGGATAGGTGATACCGGCGAAGGTGGGGAACATCCGGGAAAGTATCCCCAGTGTTTCACGTTTTCAGACAGATGAACCGGAGGGAAAAAGTTGCGAGTTCGATAGGTTAGGGATCGGTGGCGGACGAACGGGCTGCGTAACCGGATTCGACTCGTCGTTCTGAGCAACTTTCATGTACAAAGTTTTTCCATCCGAGCTACGTTTTATTTTATATTAATTTTTGAAGTTTTAAAATCATTTTCTAAATTGTTTTAATTCGAAAATTAAATGCTAAATTGCTATGGGTACACAGAAGTGTACCCACAGAAGGCCTTGTGTGGCTGACCCGTAGGCCCAGTTGACTTGGTCAACTGCCCAGTCAGCAGCCCAGTCGGCATTGATCGTTGACTGGTCAAATTGACCAGTGGGTCCCGTCTGTCAATGACTTTTAGTAATAACTAACAGATTAGATATTTTAAGTAGTTAAATTAGATTAACTAAGTTTAATTAGTTTAACTAATCAGAATTAATTAAGTTAAGTTAATTAATTAATATTTTTATTTACTTATTATTGTTATTATTTAATACTTTTTTAATCGTTCTGGGCGCGTGGCCCATATGCCAGTGGCCCAGGAGGCCACTGGAGCGGGCGCTAGCAGGCGCGCGGGTGCGGCCGCCCGGAATGGGCGCAGCTAGTCGGGGCCACGGCGAGGTGGGACGCTGGCGCGGCGTGGCGGCGACAAGGCCACGACGGGGCGAGGCTGTGGCAATGCGGGCGGTGCCGGGGCGCCGGGACGGTGCGTCGGGGCGGACGAGGCGAGGCCGAGGCGCAGGCAGGGCGGCGCGCCTGTAGGGGGGCAGTGGTCGACCGAGGTGAGCAGCAACGCGAGCGGGGCGAGCGGTGGCGGCGAGTGGAGCTAGCGAGGCGCGGTCGCGCATGTCGCGGGGCCAGGCGCGCATGCGCGGCAGCAGTCGAAGCCGAGCAGCAGCAGCGGGCAGCAAGGGCGGCGGGTGAACGAGCCACGACGGAAGCGAGCGGCGTGCGGGCACGAGGGAGAGAGGAGGGAAATGGGCGCTCACGGTGGCCGTCGGGGAAATGGCAGCGGGCTCGGGGAGGTCCGGCGAGGCGGCACCGGCGACGTAGAGGACGACGTGCGACGGGGCGGCGCCGGTGCGGTGGCTCGGGCGAGCGGTGAACGGGGTGTCGGGGTCGAGGGCGCCGGTGACATCGGGCGGCCCCCTCCCGATCCAGAT
Source organism: Aegilops umbellulata (assembly GCA_032464435.1). Lineage (NCBI taxonomy): Eukaryota > Viridiplantae > Streptophyta > Magnoliopsida > Poales > Poaceae > Aegilops > Aegilops umbellulata. The sequence continues at coordinate 125,288,314 of CP136058.1, forward strand.
CGGGCAGAGGGGGTGAGGGAGAGCGGGGTCAGCGAGGAGTAGGTCGAGGACGGCCTGTCCGGCGGGGAGGCGGCGCCGACCATCGGCGTTGGGGGCGTGCGGTGGCGTTCGGTGTCGATCCCGATCCAGGAGGGGATAGGGGGAGGGAGAGAGCGAGTGGGGGGATTGGGTGTCGGTGTGGTTAGGGTTTCAGTGTGGGTTATAGGGGAGTGGGGGCCGGCCTGGGCCGGTTGGTTCGGCGGCCAGCTGGGCCATTTGGCCCAGTATGGGCCAGGGGGGCCCTTTTGTTTTCTTTTCTTTTGCTATTTTGTTTTCTTTACTTTTTATTTATTTTTCCTTTCCTATTTTATTTTATTTCTTTAATGGTTATAGTTTTATAAAATACACAAACGGTTTCTAAATTAGTATTACTATATTTATTACTGCCACATTCATTTGGGGAGCTAAATAAAATAGTTGAACATTTTATAAATAATAAAAGGCATTTATTAAATTGGTTATGCTGTTGTTTTATTTATTTTAAAGCATTTAAGCATTTTATAACAATGCGGTTTCTTCACCATATTTACTTATGAATTATTTGGAACCACCCGAACATTTTAGTTTTAATATTAGAAAACCTTTAGTGTTTGACTTGATTTCGAATTTTGAATTCGAACGGGATTTGAACCAGAGTGAGTTTAGTAACAATAACAGTGGTGAAGTGGCATCATTAGTAGAGGGTTACTGTAGCTTAATTATCCGGGTGTCACAATGACTCTCTTTCTTTACCGTGTTTCCTAGCAACAAAGTCTCTCTTATCATAACGTTGATTCTTTGATTGTGGCTTATCAAGATCAACAGCAGGTTCAATTTCTACATCATTATCATTACCAGGTTGAGCATCATCATTAACATTTTCATTAGGTTCATGTTCATTACCAGATTGTGTCTCAGCATCAGAAATAGAAATATCATTTGGATTCTCAGGTGTTTCAGCAATAGGTTCACTAGAAGCATGCAAAGTCCTATCATTTTTCTTTTTCTTCTTTTTAGAAGTACTAGGTGCATCCATATTATTTCTCTGAGAATCTTGTTCAATTCTCTGAGGTTGGCCTTCAGGGTACAAAGGTTCCTAAGTCATTCTACCAGTTCTAGTAGCCACTCTAACAGCATAATCATTTTTCTTACTATTCAATTCATTGAGCAAATCATTCTGAGCTTTAAGTACTTGTTCTACTTGTGTGGTAACCATAGAAGCATGTTTGCTAACGAGTTTAAGTTCACCTTTAACATTAGCCACGTAATTACCCAAGTGTTCAAGCATATTTTAATTGTATTTCAATTGTCTACCTAAATAAGCATGAAAATCTTCTTGCTTCACCATAAAATTATCAAACTCATCTAAACATTGGCTAGCAAACTTAGTAGGAGGGATTTCAGCTTTATCATATCTATAGAGAGAATTTACCTTTACTACCTGTGTCGGGTTATCAAGACCTTGAGTTTCTTCAATAGGTAATGGATTAAGATCATATGTTTCTTCAACAGGCGGTAAATTAAGACCATGTATTTCTTCAATAGGAGGTAAATTCTTAGCATCTTCAACTTTTATACCTTTTTCTTTCATAGATTTCTTTGCCTCTTGCATATCTTCGGGACTGAGAAATAGAACACCTCTCTTCTTCGGAGTTGGTTTAGGAATAGGCTCAGGAATTGGCTCACGAGCTGGCTCAGGAAGTGTCCAATTATTTTCATTTGTCAACATATTATTCAATAGAATTTCAGCTTCATCCGGTGTTCTTTCCCTGAAAACAGAACCAGCACAACTATCCAGGTAATCTCTGGAAGCATCGGCTAGTCCATTATAAAAGATATCAAGTATTTCATTTTTCTTGAGAGTATGATCAGGCAAAGCATTAAGTAACTTGAGAAGCCTCCCCCAAGATTGTGGGAGACTCTCTTCTTCAATTTGCACAAAATTATATATATCCCTTAAAGCAGCTTGTTTCTTATGAGCAAGGAAATATTTAGCAGAGAAGTAATAAATCATATCGTGGGGACTACGCACACAACCAGGATCAACAGAATTAAACCATATCTTAGCATCACCCTTTAATGAGAACGGAAATATTTTAAGGATACAAAGGTAGCGATATTTTTCATCATTAGTGAACAGGGTGGCTATATCATTTAATTTAGTAAGATGCTCCCCGGCAACGGCGCCAGAAAGCAGTCTTGATAACCCACAAGTATAGGGGATCGCAACAGTTTTCGAGGGTAGAGTATTCAACCCAAATTTATTGATTCGACACAAGGGGAGCCAAAGAATATTCTCAAGTATTAGCAGTTGAGTTGTCAATTCAACCACACTTGGATAACTTAGTATCTGCAGCAAAGTATTTAGTAGCAAGGTAATATGGAAGTAACGGCAACGATAGCAAAAGTAATATTTTTGGGTTTTGTAGTGATTGTAACAGTAGCAACCGAAAAGTAAATAAGCGAAGAACAATATGTGAAAAGCTCGTAGGCATTGGATCGGTGATGGAGGATTATGCCGGATGCGGTTCATCATGTAATAGTCATAACATAGGGTGACACAGAACTAGCTCCAATTCATCAATGTAATGTAGGCATGTATTTCGATATAGTCATATGTGCTTATGGAAAAGAACTTGCATGCCATCTTTTGTCCTACCCTACCGTGGCAGCGGGGTCCTAATGGAAACTAAGGGATATTAAGGCCTCCTTTTAATAGAGTACCAGACCAAAGCATTAACACATAGTGAATACATGAACTCCTCAAACTACGGTCATCACCGGGAGTGGTCCCGATTATTGTCACTTCGGGGTTGCCGGATCATAACACATAGTAGGTGACTATAGACTTGCAAGATAGGATCAAGAACTCACATATATTCATCAAAACATAATAGGTTCAAATATGAAATCATGGCACTCGGGCCCTAGTGACAAGCATTAAGCATAGCAAAGTCATAGCAACATCAATCTCAGAACATAGTGGATACTAGGGATCAAACCCTAACAAAACTAACTCGATTACATGATAGATCTCATCCAACCCATCACCGTCCAGCAAGCCTACGATGGAATTACTCACGCACGGCGGTGAGCATCATGAAATTGGTGATGGAGGATGGTTGATGATGACGATGGCGACGAATTCCCCTATCCGGAGCCCCGAACGGACTCCAGATCTGCGCTCCCGAGAGGTTTTAGCGTTTGGCAGCGGCTCCGTATCATAAAACGCGATGAATCCTTCTCTCTGATTTTTTTCTCCCCGAAAGTGAATATATGTAGTTGGAGTTGAGGTCGGTGGAGCGTCAGGGGGCCCACGAGGTAGGGGCGCGCCTGCCCCACCCTCGTGGACAACATGTGGGCCCCCTGACATGGATTTTTCTTCCAGTATTTTTTATATTTTCCAAAAATATGTTCCGTGGAGTTTCAGGTCATTCCGAGAACTTTTGTTTCTGCACATAAATAACACCATGGAAAGTCTGCTGAAAACAGAGTCAGTCCGGGTTAGTTCCATTCAAATCATGCAAGTTAGAGTCCAAAACAAGGGCAGAAGTGTTTGGAAAAGTAGATACGACGGAGACGTATCAGTCTCCTACGGGATTGATACCTTGGTTCTCAAAAACTAAGGGAAATACTGACGCTACTTTACTGCATCACCCTTTCCTGTTCAAGGGAAAACCAACGCAGTGCTCAAGAGGTAGCAGATAATCAAGGAGCTGAAGAAGAAGAAACACAAGATGACCCGGAAGCTTCAACCCATCAGGAGTCATGAACCGGCTTATGCACCATAAGGCTTTGATACTTGCATCATGAAAATACTTATCCTTCTTGGTCCATTGTATGCCCTGCAATAGGCTAGTTTAAACTCTTGATCTGCCATGTCATCGTGCATGTTTTATTTTGCATGATACTGCTGATCCGCCCGTTGAAGATATGCTATTTATGTTTATGATATCATCTTGTAGATAAGTTGTTTATTCCCTTTTTTCTGCACACAAACAAATCACAAGTACCCTGGCGGTTTACCGCAGGGCGGGTCATAATGCCTAGTCTAAATGCACTGGTGACTATAGAAGTCCATAACCAGGGTAGGGGGTAACATCCCAAATATGAGACATAGTCAGGCTGCTTGGCCCGACTTGTGAAAATGGTATGGTAATAAAAAGGGTCGATCCAAGACGGATAAAAATCCAGAAGAAACAAGGCTTTCATAGGCTGTCAATCCCAAATCACAAACTTAAATCTTTACTTCAATGAAACTAGCATGATAGCCACTGGAGTATCCCCGCTTTTTGTGAGCCGGTCACATGACTCAATCGACATTTTAACCTGGATAAGTTCAGGGTCTTATTAAAAGATTGACTTATCGTGAGTATGCGGGGTTGGAGTAGCATCGGGCAAACAGGCAGGTTTAACCAAGTTTCAAGGAAGGCGGCTTAATAGCCTGTGTTTATCCTTGCTTTCCGTAAGCCGGCTCTCCCATGACCCAGTCGATGTTTTAACCTTAACGAGTTCGGGGTCTTATTTGAAAGATTGGCTGTTAAGAACATGGCCGGTCATTCAGGATTACCTGGTGGCGAAGCATCTTGTATACAGGCAGGATAACCCGGATTTTTGGTGAATACACCCCGCGTCCAGGCCAATCAAAAGGGTGAATATAGCTGTGTTCATTGAACAGGAAGCCCCCAAGTGATATGTTTCTGAGCTGTGCTCGGCAGGTACCTATGTTTGAGTTGTGCCGTGCATCAAACTCTCTTTGGTCCGTGTAACTCGGGCATCAAGCCTCTTAAGTGATCATATGAGATACAATAAAGACTCAGTTTCGAAGAAATGAAACGACAGAGGCCCTGAATTATCAGGGATCCCGGCTTTATGTACATCACAAGAGCCAATAACTCAGGTGTAATAAGGCCGAAGATGAGCAATATTCCACGACTGGCGGGTCTCCTCCTCCGACGTGCGTGAGTCCTTGTGTCCTTGAACATCGATAAGGTAGTATGACCCATTTTTCAGGGTTTTGCTAACCACAAAAGGACCTTATCAAGGTGGGGATAGTTTATGCATATCAGTCTGATCCTGGATAAGCCGGAGCACCAAGTCGCCTCCTTGAAAGGTTTTGGTTTTAACCCGGCGGCTGCAATAACAGCGTAAATTTTGCTGGTAAATCGCCGAACAAGCCGCCGCAAGATCACGCTCTTCATTCAATAGGTCAAGTGCATCCCGACATGCTTTTTCATTATCAGCTTCAACATAAGCCACCACACGGGGCGAATCTTGACGGATGTCACTAGGGAGAACCGCCTCTGCTCCGTAAACCATGAAGAAAGGTGTGTAACCCGTAGATCTGTTGGGGGTAGTATTGATAATCCATAACACTAAGGGTAACTCCTCCACTCAATAACCCGATGTCCTTTGCAAAGGGACCATAAGCTGGGGCTTCATGCCTCCCAAAATCTCTTGATTAGCTCGCTCAGCTTGACCATTGGACTGAGGGTGAGCCACTGAAGATACATCAAGTCGAATATGCTCTTGTTGCCAAAATTCTTTCATACGCCCTTGGATAGATTAGTGCCATTATCAGTTATAATGCTGTGGGGAAAGCCAAAAAGGAAAATCACCTTTTTGATGAATTGAACTACGGTCGCTACGTCACACTTACTAACCGGCTCCACTTCAACCCACTTTGTAAATTTGTCAACTGCCACCAAAAGGTGGCTCTTTTTATCCTTGGACCTTTTGAAAGGCCCAACCATATCATGCTCCCAGACTGCAAATGGCCAAGCAATTAGAATCATCCTCAATTCCTGAACCGGCACATGATCTCGTCGCGAAAATTTCTAACAACCATCACACTTACTGACCAAATCTTCTGCATCGGCATGAGCCGTCAGCCAATAAAATTCGTGATGAAAAGCCTTGGCTACGAGAGACTTAGAGCTGGCATGATGACCACAATCTCCTTCGTGAATCTCTCGCAAAATCTCACTGCCTTCCTCAGGAGAAACGCAACGTTGGAACACACGTGTGACACTGTGATGATGCAACTCTCCATTGACAATAGTCATTGACTTAGACCGCCGGGTTATCTGCCTGGCCAAAGTTTCATCCTCAGGTAACTCGTCCCGGGTCATATAAGCAAAATATGGAACTGTCCAATCAGGAATAACATGAAGAGCTGCCACCAATTGTGCTTTCGGGTCAGGAATAGCTAGATCTTCCTCCGTAGGCAATTTGACTGAAGGGTTATGCATAATATCCAGGAAAGTGTTAGGTGGCACCGGCTTACGCTGGGACCCTAACTGGCTTAAAGCATCAACCACCTCAGTTTTCTTGCAACCAACATGTTCCACTTGATAACCTTTGAAATGGCCAGCGATAGCATCAACCTCTCGGCGATAAGCCGCCATGAGTGGATCCTTGGAATCCCAAGTACCAGAAAGTTGATGAGCCACCAGAACTAAGTCGCCAAAACACCTCACCTGGCTTAAGTTCATCTCCTTAGCCATCCAAAGACCATGGAGCAAGGCCTCATACTCAGCTGTATCCTTAGCCATCTCGTGGGGAAGTCAAAACAAGTCCAGCCCCCAAGCCCTCCAACTGCCTGGATCCATCAAAGTGAATAGTCCAATATGTGTTATCCGACTTCTCCTCAGGCATCTGCAGCTCTGTCCAATCATTCATGAAATCCACAAGTGCTTGAGATTTGATGGCTGTTCGAGGCATATACTTCAAACCATGAGGTCCAAGCTCAATGGCCCACTTGGCTACCTGACATGTGGCTTCTCTGTTTTGAATAATATCCCCTAAAGGAGCAGAACTAACCATAGTGATGGGATGACCCAGAAAACATTGCTTGAGATTTCGACTAGCCATGAACACCCCATATACAAGCCTCTGCCAATGCGGATACCTCTGCTTGGACTCAATAAGCACCACACTATTGTAGTAAATCGGCCGCTGAATCGGATGCTCCTTGCCTGATTCCTTCCTTTCCACCACAATGGCTACAGTAACAGCTCGGCTATTGGCAGCCACATATATCAACAAAGGCTCTTTATCAATGGGAGCAGCAAGAACCGGCGGCTCAGCCAGTTGTTTCTTCAAGGCCTCAAATGTCTAATCAGCAGCATCACTCCAGACAAAGTGATCTGTCTTCTTCATCATCTGGTACAGAGGGATAGCCTTCTCTCCCAACCGGCTTATGAACCGGCTTAAGGCCGCGATACGCCCCTCTAGATGTTGAGCATCGTTGATACACGCCGGCTTAGCCAGATAGGTAATAGCCTTTATTTTTTACGGGTTAGCTTCAATACCCCGTCTCGAAACCAGAAAACCCAAGAGCTTGCCTGCGGGCACACCAAAAACACATTTGGCTGGATTAAGCATCATCTTGTAAACCCATAGATTGTCAAAGGTATCTTTCAAATCATCTATCAAGGTCTCCTTCTTCTTGGACTTCACCACAATATCATCCACATAAGCATGAACGTTGCGCCCAATTTGATCATGAAGGCAATTTTGAGCAGATCGCGGATAAGTCGCCTGGGCACTCTTGAGCCCAAAAGGCATAGACACGTAACAGAAGTCCCCAAAGGGAGTGATAAAGTCTGTCTTCTCCTGGTCCTTAAATGCCACCTTGATCTGATGATAACTAGAATAAGCATCTAAAAAGCTCAAACACTCACAACCCGCCGTAGCATCAATAATCTGGTCAATACGGGGAGAGCAAAGGGATCAGCTGGACAAGCCTTGTTTAAGTCTGTATAATCCACACACATGCACCAGGTACCGTTTTTCTGAAGTACCAGCACCGGGTTAGCCAACCACTCAGGATGAAAAACTTCCACGATAAACCCAACTGCCAAGAGCCGGGCTACTTCATCACCAATAGCCTTGCGCCGCTCCTCATTGAAACGGCGAAGGAATTGGTTGACCGGTTTAAACCTAGGATCAATATTGAGAGTGTGCTGAGCGAGTTCCCTCGGTACACCTGGCATGTATGAAGGCTTCCATGCAAAGATGTCCCGGTTCTCACGGATGAACTTGATGAGCATGCTTTCCTATTTCAGATCCAGGTTAGCACTGATGCTAAACTGCATAGATGAATCACCAGGAATGAAGTTAACTAGCTTAGTGTCATCTGCCGAGTTAAACTTCAACAAGGGGTCGTGCTCTGTGGTTGGCTTTTTCAAGGACGTCATATCCGTCGTGTCAACATTATCCTTGTAAAATTTCAACTCCTCTTTTGCACAAACAGACTCAGCATAAGCGGCATCACCTTCTTCACATTCCAAGGCTATCTTGCGAATTCCATGCACTATGATAGTGCCTTTGTGACCCGGCATCTTAAGCTGCAAATAAACATAACAAGGCCTTTCCATGAACTTAGCGTAAGCCGGACACCCAAACAGAGCATGATAAGGGCTCTTGATTTTAACGACTTCAAAGGTCAACGTCTCAGATCTGGAAACATACTCATCTCCAAAGGTAACCTCGAAAGATATTTTACCCACTGGATATCCTGACTTACCAGGCACCACACCGTGAAAAACAGTGTTCGACGGCTTAAGATTTTTGTTGGTCAATCCCATGCGACGGAAAGTATCATAGTAAAGGATATTGATGCTGCTGCCTCCATCCATAAGTACTTTGGTGAATTTGTATCCTCCAACATGAGGCGCCACCACCAGCGCCAAGTGACCCGGATTATCAACCTGGGGCGGGTGATCCTCGTGGCTCCAGAGAATAGGGTGTTCAGACCATTGCAAGTAACGGGGCACCGCCGGCTCAACGACGTTTACTGCCCTTTTAAGGAGCTTCTGATCCCGTTTGCATAAACTCGTGGTGAAAACATGGTACTGCTCACTATTCAACTACTTTGTGTTACTCTGATAACCAGACTGCTGCTACTGATTCCCCTAACCGTTCTGCTGATTATGACCACCCTGATTGCCTTGGCCTTGAAAACAGGAGGCTAAGACGCCACCTCCATAACCCGGACATTCAGAGCCGGACCCTGAATCGCCGCTCGGGCCGTGTTTGTTCTGGAGATGATGAGAATCCCTAAACTCTTTCATGATAAAACAATCCTTCCACATATGGGCAGATGTCTTCTCGGGTGTTCCGTGCTTTGGACACGGTTGATTCATTATTGCCTCGAGGTTGAGTTTCGCACCTCCAGACTGAGCTGGCCTCCCCTTGCGACACTGGTTATTATTCCGCACACCAGTTGTTGGGGATATGGCTATTGGATATATGACCGCCCAGGAGGGGCCGGGTTATCCCAATGGCGGTTCATAAACCAAGCCCATGAATATGCTGAAGATGGCGGTTCATGTAGTAGGCTTGTTAAAGGGCCCAAAACCCAAAGGCGGCTTAAGGCCCGTAAGTCTAAATCGCCATGTATATGTGACTTGTATTGTAAGGCATGTAAGATAAGTCACCGGGCGGACACATTCGTATGAGCCGGCCGGGACTCTGTAAGCCGTGGGGCGTCAACCCATGTATATAAGGGGACGACCTGGCAACGACTTAGGGCAAGAAACACAGATCGAAATCCAAGCTAAGCGTATTCGCTCCCCGGTAATCGAAACCCTAGTAATACCACCTCAAACTGGATTAGGCTTTTACCTTCACCGTAAGGGGCCGTACCAATATAAACTCCTCATGTCATTTGTCCCGTTTTAACACATTTAAGCTAACTACGTCGGAATGGCTCCACAACTAAGTCCTTCCACTAGGACATCTTCCGTGACAATTCCACGACAGTTGGCGCCCATCGTGGGGTCTGCGCACGGTGGTTTTGAGTTCTTGAAGGGCAGCTTTGAAGGGATCAAGGGATACGTTGTGGGCCGGATGACCAAGAGTCATCACGACAGGCTCTACATCGATGATGCAGGCTGGGGCCCCGAGGCCGGCTCAATTGAGTACGGGTACCAGGTCCCCTTCGGCGGAATCCACGTCTTCATCGGCAAGATTGGTGAACCGGGCCTTGAGCCGGACATCTACACCGACATCATCGAGACGTCTCAGCGTGCACGACCCGCCCGGGTTCAACCCGCCATGAAGCGTGCCTTTGTCGGATTTATCCATGGGGATGAATTGGAAGGCTCTGTGTCTCGTGGTGAGACGGCCATCTACTCCGATGGTGAATCATCCATGGGCGTGACCAACTCAATGTATCAACTACAAGAAGGACGGCTTGGGGGTTGTTCCGATGGTGACAGTATTCCGGACCCCCATGAGCCGCCGAACAGGGTGGCGATCTTCATGGCTGGCACCCAGCCGGTTCTCAGTTCGACAGTCGCCGCGGCTATGACCATTAGCGCAACGGTGGCAACGGCAGCAGGTGCTGGCGGATCAGCACACCCGCCGACTCAAGTCTGAGTAGATCTGTTGGAGACTCTGGCAACTCTGATGGAGGTGGAGGTGACCCCGGACAACCAGGAACAACATAAGATGTATGTGGCTAAGTTGTGTGATGAGATAGCACAAGACAAGGTAAAGCTGGCGGCAGAAAACGCTAGGATGACTACAGAGCGGGCCATTCTAAACGCCCAAGCACAACGGATTCAAGCGGATTCATATCGGATCGCGTTGAATGAGAACGCTTCAAATGAAATCTTGAGGAGAAAACACCAGAGTCGTCTGCCCTTGGTTTATGAATCGAGAAACCTCTTCAACACAACTGGAGCGGGGGCCAGTAACCCGCCGATGGTAAACTAGATGACCGAAGCGCCAGGGGGTGGAGCGTCGGTTCAGCCACGCATGACAGGTTTCCCGCATATGAATAACACCCCACCTCAGCATGCGGTGACGCCGCCGGGTCATTATTCCAACCCTTTGGATAATATGATTGCTGCAGCTACGCGATTGGCAGCCTTGCCAGTCGAGGGCGAGTCTCCGATGGTAGTTGAAACTCGAAGGGCCAGGGAACTTCTTCAAACAGCGCTGGTACAACGGTAGGCTTATTCTTACAGTCGTGATCGAGTACACTCAACCCCTCGTCCAAACCGGAGCTACAGTAGGCACATTGACTCGCCAGCAGTTTCGAGTACTGAGCAGCGCCATAACCAACCTCGTGGGCAGGACCCGGCGTGCAATGGTGCCAATGCACAGAATTTGGTGGATCAGGGCAGAGTGCGCCGGGAGGGCGAGCTGGCGGCTTAGCTGGCAGATCATCAGCACGCGTTGGTTTACCCGACGACTTCGGTAGAGGCAGGTGTCGCATCTAGAGCTTGGGGAGTGCCGTGTTTAACGGCGGCTCTACGTAACGAGCGATTGCCCAAGGACTTAAAGGGCCCTCGTAAGGTGCCTAATTACACAGCAGATCTGCCCCCCGAGGCTTGGGTGGAGAGTTATGAGATGGCTATGGAGATGCTGGATGTTAGTGAAGCTGCATATGCTAAGGGCGTGTTTGGTTCCTTGGGTAGTTTTAGGCTGCATGGCATGAGGGATGCTGGGTAAGTGTGGCCTGGATGAGCCGATGCAACGATGGGCCGAGATGAGTGTTTGGTAAAACTTGTATGAGATGGCTGGTTGTACGTGCAGGTTCTTCAAAATATAGCTGAAATCAGAAAGGAAAGTGGATCAGGCACGGGATCTGGGCTCGATGATTACAGATGGCCTGACAGTGGATCCTCGCTTGAGACAACCCGATTCGATAGGATCCGCCGTGCAGCGCTTGGACAGGGGCGAACGAGGCCGCCGGCGGCGCTTGACCAGGCCGGCAACAATGACGCTTGACGAGGGCGCGGCGGCGGACTTTGACGAGGGCACGGCGGCGGAGCTTGACGAGGGCGCGGCGGCAGCAGAGCTTGACGAGGGCGCGGCGGCGGAGCTTGACAAGGGCGCGGTGGCGGAGGAGCTTGACGAGGGCGCGGCGGCGGAGGAGCTTGACGAGGGCACGGCGGCGGAGGAGCTTGACGAGGGCGCGGCGGTGTTGGCGCTTGACGAGGGTGCGGCGACGGGGCTTGACGAGGACGCGGGGGCGGCGGCGTTGACGAGGGCACGACGGCACTTGGTCCGCAGAGACCGAACGAGGGAGCAGAAAAGCGAAGGAACGAGCCTGTATGAGAGCTACGCTCGATCCCTGCGTTTCCCTCAGCCTGGCTGAGAGGCCCCTTTTTGCATCCACCGGGCCAGGCTGAAAAGCCCACGCGGGATACCAAACAGCCGAAAATTGCATGGTGGATGCGAGCCACATGCAACGAACCTAACCAAACACCCCCTAAGTATTTCACCATGATGCTGGAAGGGACGACTCATACTTGGTTGAAAGGGCCGCCTGCCAACTCCATTGGGTCAGGGGCAGAGCTGAAGGCCCGGTTTATTCAAAATTTCAAAGATACGTGCAAGCAGCCTATGTCGATCGTGGATTTGGTTTCTTGTGTACAAGCTGAGGGCGAGTCGACAACCAGCTGGGTGCCCTAGGTCTCGACTATCATACATTCTTTAGATAATATCAACGTCGGCTCAGCGGTTTTAATGTTGGAGAAAAATTGCCGGTTCCTTCCACTCAAGCAGAAGCTTGGGCGGCTTAAGCGTCATTACAGTGACACGGGGGAGCTCATGGAGGCTCTAGTAAAGTACGTCGACTCTGATAGTACCAAGGACCCCGACTCTGAGGATGAAAGATCGGGAAAGGGAAAGAAGAGTAACGGTATGAGGGGACAGGAGCACAACCCGACCAATCAGGGCGGAAACTGTAAGTGCAAACCTGATGATTTTGTGGCTAACACCGGTGCACGAAGTTATAACCAGCGTCGCAAAGGGAGGCCGGCTCAAGGGACAAAATTTGACCTTTAAGCAATAATGAATGAGCCATGTCCGAAGCACGGAACACAGGATAAGCCGTCTACCCATCTGTGGAAGGATTGCAGTATTATGAGACAATTCAGGGAGTCTTTCCAGCACAACCATGGTCCGAATGGCGGTTCAGGGTCCAGCCCTCATGGTCCGGGTCATGGAGGCGGCGGTTCAAATTTCGGGTTTCAAAGCCAAGGCAATCAGGGTGGTTACAACCAGCAGAATAATCAGGGGAATCAGCAGCAGCAATAGTCAGGTTATCAGAGCAATCCGAAGCAATTGAACAGTGGACCATACCACGTCTTCGCCACTAGCTTATGTAAGCGGGATCATAAGCTTCACAAGAGAGCAGTGAATGATGTTGAGACGGTGGTACCACGTTACTTGCGGTGGTCGGAGCAGCCTATATTGTGGAGTCGTGAGGATCACCCGCCCCGGGTTGACAATCCGGGTCACCTGGCTCTAGTGGTGGCACCTCAGGTTGGGGGCTATAAATTTACTAAGGTACCCATGGATGGAGGCAGCACCATTAATATACTTTACTATGAAACCTTCCATCGCATGGGACTGACCGACAAAAATCTTAAGCCGTCAAACACCGTTTTTCACGGTGTGGTGCCTGGTAACTCGGCATATCCGATGGGAAAGATATCCTTGCAGGTTGCTTTGGAGATGAGTATGATTCCAGATCTGAGGCGCTGACCTTCGAAGTGGTTAAAATCAATAGCCCTTATCATGCTCTGTTTGGGCAGCCGGCTTATGCTAAATTCATGGCGAGGTCTTGTTATGTTTACTTGCAGCTTAAGATGCCAGGTTACAAGGGCACCATCACAGTGCATGGGAGTCGCAAGGTGGCCTTGGAGTGTGAAGAAGGCGATGCTGCTTATGCGGAGTCTGTTTGTGCAACGGAGGAGCTGAAATTTTACAAAGATAATGTTGACCCGGCGGATATGACGTCTGAGGGAGTCCTGGATTAGGGGGTGTTCGGATAGCCGGACTATACCTTCAGCCGGACTCCAGGACTATGAAGATACAAGATTGAAGACTTCGTCCCGTGTCCGGAGGGATCTTTTCTTGGCGTGGAAGGCAAGCTAGGCGTGCGAATATTCAAGATCTCCTACCATTGTAGCCGACTCTGTGTAACCCTAACCCTATCCGGTGTCTATATAAACCGGAGGGTTGTAGTCCGTAGGACAACCATCATCATACACAATCATACCATAGGCTAGCTTCTAGGGTTTAGCCTCCTTGATCTCGTGGTAGATCTACTCTTGTACTACCCATATCATCAATATTAATCTAGCAGGAGTAGGGTTTTACCTCCATCGAGAGGGCCCGAACCTGGGTAAAATAAAGTGTCCCTTGTCTCCTGTTACCATCCGACCTTGACGCACAGTTCGGGACCCCCTACCCGAGATCCGCCGGTTTTGACACCGACATTGGTGCTTTCATTGAGAGTTCCTCTGTGTCATCGCTTTTAGGCCCGATGGCTCCTGTGATCATCAACAACGATGAGGTCCAGGGTGAGACTTTTCTCCCCGGACAAATCTTCGTCTTCGGCGGCTTCGCTCTGCGGGCCAATTCGCTTGGTCGTCTGGAGCAGATCGAAAGCTACGCCCTTGGCCATCAAGTCAGGTTTGGAAGCTTAAACTACACGACAAATATCCGCGGAGACTTGATCTTCGACGGGTTTGAGCCACAACCAAGCGCGCCGCACTACCTCGAGGGGCATGATATAGATCTGCCTCCGAATAGTGCCCTGGAGGCCGCACACGCACCGGCCCCGATCCTCGACTCGGAGCCCGCTGCGTTCTTCGAGGATGAACGGTTGGACGTCACCTCGGGGGCTGCGATCTTGAAGGCGATTGAGCCGAACACCAGCCCCGTACTCCGCATGGTCCATGACTCCAAGGAGTCGGATTCTTCTCCGAACTCCAGGCCTCCCGTGCCCCTGCCGATCGAATCCGATTGGGCGCCTATAATGGAGTTCATCGCCGCGGACATCTTTCAGCACTCACCTTTCAGTGATATCCTGAATTCTCTCAAGTCTCTCTCTCTATCAGGAGAGCCCAGGCCGGACTATGGTCTGCGAGGTTGGGATTCGGACGACGAAGAAATTCAAAGCCCACCCACCACCCACTTAATAGCCACTGTCGATGATTTAACCGACATACTTGACTTCGGCTCCGAAGACTTCGATGGTATGGACGACGAAGGAGGAGACGAACAAGAACCAGCACCTATAGGGCGCTGGACCGCCACCTCATCATATGGCATATATATGGTGGACGCTCCAAAGGATGGAGATGGCGATGGAACAGCAGAGGATGACACCTCGAAACAACAGCCAAAACGCCGGCGTCAACGGCACCGCTCTAAATCCCGCCACAGTAGAAACGGTGATTCCGGCACAGGAGATAATACTACCCCGGATAGCGCCGAAGAACACCAAATCCAGCAAGATTCGGCGCGGGAAGATGGAGAAGCCAGCCCTCATGAGAGAGCGGCAGAGCGAGAGGTTGAGGATGATAACTACATGCCTCCCTCCGAAGACGAGGCAAGCCTCGACAACGACGAATTCGTCGTACCATCAGACCCCGCCGAACAAGAGCGTTTTAAATGCAAGCTTCTATCCACGGCGAATAACCTAAAGAAAAAGCAGGAACAGCTTAGAGCTGATCAAGATTTGCTAGCTGACAGATGGACTGAAGTCCTTGCGGCCGAAGAGTATGAACTCGAGCGCCCCTCCAAAAATTATCCCAAGCGCAGGCCGCTACCCCAATCAGAGGGGGAAACACCTACATTACCACATGACATGGCAGACCGGCCACCTCGCGGCCGTAATAGAGAGGCCTGTCGAACCTCTAAACAAGCCATGCCCCGGTGCCGTTCAACTAAGGCACGGGAAAATGAGCCAGACCTGCGAGACGTACTGGAGGATAAAGCAAGGCAAACAAGATCGATCTATGGATCGCGCAGACGCCCGACGACACGTGATGATCTTCACTCCGGACACAATAAATCCGGCCGGGCCGAACACAACAGGCATAGCTCTTCCGAGCTGCATCGTGACATAGCCCAGTACAGGGGCGCCGCACACCCACTATGCTTCACAGATGAAGTAATGGATCATAAAATCCCAGAGGGTTTCAAACCCATCAACATCGAGTCGTACGATGGTACGACAGATCCGGCAGTATGGATTGAGGATTATCTCCTTCACATCCACATGGCACGTGGTGACGATCTACACGCCATCAAATATCTACCCCTTAAGCTCAAGGGACCAGCCCGTCACTGGCTTAACAGCCTACCAGCGGACTCAATCGATTCTTGGGAAGACCTGGAAGCCGCATTCCTCGACAACTTCCAGGGGACCTATGTGCGGCCACCGGACGCCGACGACCTAAGCCACATAATTCAGCAGCCAGAAGAATCGGCCAGGAAATTCTGGACACGGTTCCTAACAAAGAAAAATCAGATAGTCGATTGTCCAGAAGCAGAGGCCCTAGCAGCCTTCAAACATAACATCCGCGACGAGTGGCTTGCCCGGCACCTGGGACAGGAAAAGCCGAAATCTATGGCAGCCCTCACGACACTCATGACCCACTTTTGCGCGGGCGAAGATAGCTGGCTAGCTCGCAGCAACAACTTATCGAAGAACCCTGGTAATTCAGATACCAAGGACAAAAGTGGCAGGACACGTCAAAATAAGCAAAAGCGCCGCGTTAGCAGCGACATCCATGAGGATACGACAGTAAATGCCGGATTCAGAGGCTATAATTCCGGTCAGCAGAAAAAGCCATTTAAAAAGAATAGCCAGGGCCCGTCCAGTTTGGACCGGATACTCGACCGCTCGTGCCAGATTCATGGCACCCCCGAAACGCCAGCCAATCACACCAACAGGGATTGTTGGGTGTTCAAGCAGGCAGGAAAGTTAAGAGCCGAACACAAAGACAAGGGGCTGCATTGCGACGACGAGGAGGAGCCCAGGCCGCCGAACAACAATGGACAGAAGGGGTTTCCCCCACAAGTGTGGACGATGAACATGATATACGCGACCCACATTCCCAAGAGGGAGCGGAAGCGTGCGCTACGGGACGTATACGCGACGGAGCCAGTCGCCCCAAAGTTCAACCCATGGTCCTCCTGCCCGATCACTTTTGATCGAAGAGACCACCCCACTAGCATCCGTCACGGCGGTTTTGCCGCATTGGTTCTTGACCCAATCATTGACGGATTTCATCTCACAAGAGTCCTCATGGACGGCGGCAGTAGCCTGAACCTGCTTTATCAGGATACAGTGTGGAAAATGGGCATAGATCCATCAAGGATCAAGCCCACAAGGACGACCTTTAAAGGCGTCATACCAGGTGTAGAGGCCAATTGCACAGGCTCGGTAACACTTGATGTGGTCTTCGGATCTCCGGATAACTTCCAAAGCGAAGAGTTAATCTTCGATATAGTCCCGTTCCGCAGTGGCTATCACGCCCTGCTCGGACGAACCGCATTCACTAAATTCAATACGGTGCCGCACTACGCATATCTCAAGCTCAAGATGCCAGGCCCTCGAGGAGTAATTACGGTCAACGGAAACACAGAACGCTCCATCCGTACGGAGGAGCACACGGCGGCCCTCGCAGCAGAAGTACAAAGCAGCCTTTCAAGGAAACTCTCTAGTCCGGCCGTTAAAAAGCCGGACAATGCAAAGCGCGCCCGGAGTAACCTGCAACAAGACCGCCTGGCATGTTCGGAGCAAGCGTAGCAATACGGCCCCAACCCCAGCCATCGCAACATAGCAGAGCTAGTACCTCGAGTACACAATTATGCCCTCGAAATTCTATGGGCACAGGGGGAGGGGCACATTAACGACATGCTTACAATACGGCGTCAAACGTACTAGGGGCTGCCGGATTCTTTTTTTTTATTTTTTTATTTTCAGGACTCCACACTCTAGATAACCTGTTCGGCTTTGCTGCCGCACAGACGATGCAAGACCCAGGAAAGCAGACAAAGCTACGCTGCGTTACGGATCTCTCAGCCTCTCTATAAACAATGCATAGCTTTTCGCCTATTTTTGGCGTTGTCCTCTTTTAATATATATGTTCATTAAAAAAACATGATCGCAACCGTACGCCATGGTACGGCAAAACACGCCAAGGGCTTCATTACCCTTCTATCTGGTGTGAGAAGTCCGTACACTTTCACAAGTGCGGCACCCCGAACTTATAGCACTATATGCATCGGCTCCGAATCATGATTTTGGTAACATGTTGGGTTTGCCCGGCTCCTATGTTTTGGTGCCTTACGTTCCGCTATATCGGCTAAGGTAGCACTAGGAGAACCACTGCGATTGTGCCCCAGTTCAGGTGGGTTAAGCACCTCAGTGGAGAAAGCTAAAACAGACTGTCATGATAAGGCGTGAGACCGGTCGCTGTTCGATAGGTTTTTCGAGTCCTTAAAGACTTATGCCGCTTCGAGCGAGGAGCTGGCTATGTCCGGCCAAAGGCGTGGATAGCGCCCCGAATTCGGCCTTCCGAACTAGGGGCTTCACCGAAATTTAAAATCATAACGTTCTATGGCTAAGTGAGAGTGTTCAAGCATTATAGTCCGATTGCCTGGTTCGTTGTGCTGAGCGCCTCCCTCGAAGGACCCAACTATGGGAAAAGAGCCCTCAGGTTTATCCCGAACACCCCAGCACTAGTGGCATGGGGGCAGAAGCCGATGACTGGCCATCTCTCAATTTTTGATAAACGGCCGCACAGAAAATAATATTTTAAATTCTATAAGCATTGCTTAGCGCATATGAACAAGTTTTCAGCGCACAGGATACAAACGAGCGAGTTCATTCAAATACTACATCTTTAGTATATTCATCCGCGACAAGGCGGGCTCCGGCAAGAACTTCCTTGTAGTAGTTCTCGGGCTTGCGATGCTCCTTCCCCGGCGGCGGCCCGTCCTTCACCAGCTTCTCTCCGTCCAGCTTACCCCAGTGTACCCTTACACGGGCAAGGGCCCTCCGGGCACCTTCAATGCAGGCGGAGCGCTTGATGACCTCAAGCCGTTGACAGGCCTCCACCAGCCGCCACACTAGCCCGAAATAGCTCCCAGGCAGGGCCTCTCCAGGCCACAGCCAAACTAGTAAGCCCTTCATGGCCTGTTCGGCCGCCTTGTGGAGCTCGACCAGCTGTTTCAGCTGATCGCTCAAAGTCACAGGGTGTCCGGCCTCAGAATACTGAGACCAGAACACACTCTCCGTCGAGCTGCCCTCTTCAGCTCGGTAGAACACGACGGCGTCGGATACGCTGCGGGGAAGATCGACGAACGCCCCTGGAGAACTCCGGATTCGGGTAAGTAACAGGTAGTTTACTTTTATATTCCTACTTTGCATTAAGAATGCCTTACCCGTTGCTATCTTTTTCACCTCCTCCAATTCTTGGAGGGCCTTTTGGGCTTCGGCCTTGGCACTCTTGGCGGTCTCAAGGGCCGACGCGAGCTCGGATGCTTGCGCTCTTGACTCAAGCTCCAAACTCTCATGTTTTTTCATGAGAGCTTGCAGCTCTTGCTACACCTCGCCGACCTGAACCCCAAGCCTTTCTCGCTCGGCGCGCTCCTCGGCCATTTTCTTTCCGGCCTCATCCAGCGCCTGCTTCAGGGTTGCCACCTCGGTTGTGGCTCCTACAATAAGCAGTACAATCCTGTTATTTCTTTCTGCAATCAAGCCTCTCTATAGGCACCTTTTTCTTTTTTAGGGTATTTCTTACCTTCTTTCTCCTCGAGCTGCCGTTTGGCAATGCCGAGCTCTTGCTCGGTCCGCCCGAGGTCCTTTTTAAGGACATCCACCTGCGCAGTCAGTGCGGCGGTGGACAGCAGCGAAGCCTGCATACGCATATTTGACTTTTTGTTGTTAGAATCCTGCGAATATTACTAGATCCTCTATTCGGCTTTTCTTTCCGAACACCGAACAGAGCATCAGGGGCTACTGTCTATGCGGTAAATAATTTGAAATTTTTTTACTTACCTCGAAGCCTGTTAGAAGGCTAGCGCAAGCTTCAGTCACTCCGCTTTTGGCGGACTGAACCCTTTGGATCACCGTACTCATAACAGTACGGTGCTCCTCATTGATGGCGGCGCCCTCAAGCACCTCCAGCAGATTGTCCGGCGCCTCCGGTTGGACGGAGGCCGCCGGCCCAGACGGCTTACTCCTCTTGGAAGGAGTTCGCCCACTGCGGACCAGGACTGTCGAGTCCAGCGCGGTGTCCGGCCCAAAGCCAGACTTCGAGCCCTGGGGGGTTTCATCCCCTTTACTCCTGGGGTCCGAAGGATTGCCTTGCAGCTCCTCTAGGACTATCTCCTCCTGCCCTGCTTGGCGGGACGCCACTTCAGCGTCGTCCGCCTTGCGGGGGAAGACAGCGGGCGGAACAGAGTTCACGTCCGACGAATCCAGGGAGCCGCTCGACGAATCGTCGAGTTCGGCCCGGGGCGGGCTGCATAAATTTCGAGCGATATTAGGGAAAGCCGCGCATTAAAAGAATATCATGAGCCACTCTGGTATATAAATACTTACGATTTCGCTGGACGCTTGGTTCTGTCCGGCCACTCCTTTCCGCCCTCTTCGGCGTCGTGGGAGTAGTCCGACGGAGGGGTCTTCCTTTTCCTTGACCCCTCGGCCTCCCCCGTGGGGGTGGCCTTCTTCTTCTTTTCTCCCCTCGCTGGGGGGGGGGAGAGCTTTATTGTTCCTCCTCCTCGTTTTCACGAGA
This sequence comes from Aegilops umbellulata, assembly GCA_032464435.1. NCBI lineage: Eukaryota > Viridiplantae > Streptophyta > Magnoliopsida > Poales > Poaceae > Aegilops > Aegilops umbellulata. Next base: position 125,308,899 of record CP136058.1, read on the forward strand.
GGAGAGCGTTGCGGACTCGTCAGATGACGCGTCCGACACCACCATGTTGCGGGAACTTTTTCGAGTCCCGGTGGTTTTCTTCTTCTTGGCCTTCTTCTCCGGTACCACATAAGGTGCCGGAGCCATCAACTTCACCAAGAGAGCTGGGGCTGGGTCTTCGGGCAGGGGAGCCGGACAGTTAATTGGTCCGGACATAGCCTGCCAAGCCTGTCAAAGGTAAAGGGAGTTTAGATCCCGCATAAAGTTAATCTATGAAGAAGAGCTTAACAAACCTATCAAAGGTATAGATAGCTCACCTCGCTGGCATGACGCTGCGAACTGTATCCGCGGTCCTCGGAAGCGGATGTGGGGGACTCGGCGCCTTTGGTCAGCACCTTCCAGACGTCTTCATACGTCGTGTCGAAGAGCCTACTGAGGGTTTGGTGCTGCGCCGGGTCGAATTCCCACAAAGTAAAATCCCGTTGTTGGCACGGGAGGATCCGGCGAACGAGCATGACCTGGATCACATTGATCAGCCGGATTGGCTTGTTCACCAGGGACTGGATGCACGTTTGCAACCCAGTCACTACTTCCTCGTTGCCCCACGACAGGCCCGTCTCTTTCCAGGACATGAGCCGCGTGGGGGGTCCGGATCTGAACTCGGGGGCTGGGATCCATTCCAGATCGCGTGGCTCGGTGATGTAAAACCACCCGGCCTGCCACCCCTTTAGGGACTCCACACAGGAGCCATCAAACTAGAGGACGTTGGCCATCTTGCCGACCATAGCGCCTCCGCACTCCGCCTGGGTGCCGGACACCACCTTGGGCTTGACATTGAAGGTCTTGAGCAAGAGGCCGAAGTGGGGGCGAACGCGGAGAAATGCCTCACACACGACGATAAACGCCGAGATGTTGAGAACAAAGTTCGGGGCCACATCGTGGAAATCCAGGCCGTAGTAGAACATGAGCCCCCGGACAAATGGGTGAAGTGGAAAGCCCAGTCCGCGGAGGAAGTGGGGAAGAAAAACTACCCTCTCATGGGGCCCTGGGGTAGGAAGAAGCTGCCCCTTCTCAGGAAGCTGATGCGGGATGTCCTTGGACAAGTATCCGCTTTCCTTAGCTTTTTTACTTGGGCCTCCGTAACGGAGGAGGCCATCCACTTGCCTCCCGCTCCGGACATTGTTGGAGAAGGTTGAGGAAGGAAGAGCGGACTTGGGCGCTGGAGCTTGAGTGCGCGAGAGATGGATTGGCAAAGGAGGAAGAAGGCGTAGGTTAAAATGGTGAATCCTTATCCCTTTATACAAGCTGGTGCGGTTAGGCGTCCCCACCTACCTAATAAAACTCACTTGCCTCCCAAGCACCGTGGTAAATGGAGCGGTTGGGTTACCCACGTCCGTATTGATGAGAATCCCGTTAAAAGGGGCACCCGATCTCTGCTTTGACAAGACGTGCCAAGGAAACCGCCTCGCTAGACACGCTGAGGCGGAACAATGAAAACAATTTATACAAAGATCTTGGCCGCAGTGTTATGATGCACTGCGGAATACGTCAGCAGATTTGATTTGTGTTAATATTATTCTCTATATGGCAATATGTGGAAACTTATTTTGCAGAGCCGGACACTATTTTTGGTGTTTGTAATCTTCTTGAAGAACTTGGAGGAGGAACCCGCCTTGCAATGTCGAAGACAATCTGCGCGCCGGACTCGTCGTCATTGAAGCCTGGTTCAGGGGCTACTGAGGGAGTCCTGGATTAGGGGGTGTTCGGATAGCTGGACTATACCTTCAGCCGGACTCCAGGACTACAAGATTGAAGACTTCGTCCCGTGTCCGGAGGGATCTTTTCTTGGCGTGGAAGGCAAGCTAGGCGTGCGGATATTCAAGATCTCCTACCATTGTAACCGACTCTGTGTAACCCTAACCCTATCCGGTGTCTATATAAACCGGAGGGTTGTAGTCCGTAGGACAACCATCATCATACACAATCATACCATAGGCTAGCTTCTAGGGTTTAGCCTCCTTGATCTCGTGGTAGATCTACTCTTGTACTACCCATATCATCAATATTAATCTAGCAGGAGTAGGGTTTTACCTCCATCGAGAGGGCCTGAACCTGGGTAAAATAAAGTGTCCCTTGTCTCCTGTTACCATCCGACCTTGACGCACAGTTCGGGACCCCCTACCCGAGATCCGCCGGTTTTGACACCGACAACGTCCTTGAAAAAGCCAACCATAGAGCATGATCCTTTGCTAAAGTTTATGTCGGGAGATGACACTAAAGTAGTTGATTTTGTTCCTGGTGACTCATCTAAGTAGTTCAACATCAGTGCTAATCTGGATCCAAAATAAGAAAGCGCGCTCATCGAGTTCATCCGTGAGAACCGGGACATCTTTGCATGGAAGCGTTCAGACATGCCAGGTGTACCGAGGGAACTCGCTGATCAAACTCTTAATATTGATCCGAAGTTAAAGCCGGTCAAGCAATTCCTTCGTCATTTGAACGGGGAGAGGCGGAAGGCCATTGGTGAAGAAGTGGCCCGGCTCTTGGCGGCCGGGTTTATCGTTAAAGTTTTTCATCCTGAGTGGTTGGCTAACCCGGTGTTTGTGCTTAAGAAGAATGGCACTTGGTGAATGTGTGTGGATTACACACACTTAAACAAGGCTTGTCCTGCTGATCCGTTTGCTCTCCCTTGTATTGATCAAATCATTGATGCTACGGCGGGTTGTGAGCATTTGAGTATTTTGGATGCTTACTCTGGTTATCATCAGATCAAGATGGCAGTTAAGGACCAGGAGAAGACAACTTTCATTACTCCATTTGGAGCCTTTTGCTATGTGTCCATGCCTTTCGGGCTCAAGAGTGCCGAGGCGACTTACCAGCGGTGTGTGCAAAATTGCCTTCACAATCAGATCGGGCGTAATGTTCATGCTTATGTAGATGACATTGTGGTGAAATCCAGGAAGAAGGAGACCCTAAATTGATGATTTGAAGGAGACGTTTGACAATCTCTGGGTTTATAAAATGATGCTTAACCCAGTCAAGTGTGTTTTTGGTGTACCGGCGGGTAAGCTTTTGGGTTTTTTGGTTTCAGATCGAGGTATCGAAGCTAACCCGGAGAAAATCAAGGCTATTACTTCCCTGGCTAAGCCAAAGTGTGTTAATGATGTCCAATGCTTGGCGGGTCGGATAGCGGCTTTGAGCCGGTTCCTAAGCCGCCTAGGAGAAAAGGCTATCCCTCTGTACCAGATGATGAAGAAGACAGATAATTTCATCTGGAGTGATGTTGCTGATGAGATGTTTAAGGCGCTTTAGAAGCAACTAGCTGAGTCGCTGGTTCTTGCTGCCCCTATTGATAAGGAACCTTTGTGGTTATATGCGGCTGCCAATGGCTGGGCTGTCAGTGTGGCCTTTGTGGTGGAAAGGAAAGAGGCAGACAAGGAGTACCCAGTTCAACTGCCGGTTTACTACATCAGCGAGGTACTTATTGAGTCCAAGTAGAGGTATCCGAATTGGCAGAAGCTTGTGTATGGGGTTTTCATGGCAAGTCGAAAGCTCAAGCAATATTTTCTGGGTCATCCCATTACTGTGGTTAGTTCTGCTCCTTTGGGGGACATCATCCAAAATAGAGAAGCCACAGGTCGGGTAGCCAAGTGGGCCATTGAGCTTGGACCTCATGGTTTAAAGTATGTGCCTCGTACGACCATCAAGTCACAAGCACTCGTGCATTTATCAATGATTGGATAGAGTTGCAGACGCCTGAGGAAAAGCCGGATAACACATATTGGATTGTCCACTTTGATGGATCCAGGCAGTTGGAAGGCTCGGGGGCTAGAGTTGTCTTGACTTCCCCACGAGGTGATAAATTTTCTTATGTTCTTCGGTTAATGTTCCCTTGTACTAACAATGCAGCTGAGTATGAGGCCTTGCTCCATGGTCTTCGGATGGCTAAGGAGATGAACTTAAGCCGGTTGAGGTGCTTCGGCGACTCAAATCTGGTAGCTCAGCAAGTTTCTGGCACTTGGGATTCTAAGGAGCCACTCATGGCGGCTTATCGTCGAGAGGTTGATGCCATTGTGGGTCACTTCAAGGGTTACCAAGTTGAGCATATTGATCGCAGGAAGAATGAGGCGGCTGACACTTTAAGCTGGTTAGGGTCTCAGCATAAGCCGGTGCCACCTAACACTTTCCTGGATATTCTGCTTAACCCTTCTGTCAAATTGCCTACAGAGGAGGATCTTGCTGTTCCTGACCTGGAAGCACAATTGGTGGCGGCTCTTCATCCGTTCCTAATTGGACAGTTCCGTATTTGGCTTACATGACCCGAGGCGAGTTGGCTGAGGATGAGATTTTGGCCAGGAAGATAACCCGTCGGTCTAAGTCAATGACGATTGTCAATGGGGAGTTGCACCATCGCAGTGTCACAAGGGCGTTTCAACGTTGCATCTCTCCTGAAGAAGGCTGTGAGATTCTGCGACAAATTCACTAAGGAGATTGTGGTCATCATGCCGGCTCTAAGTCTCTCGTAGCCAAGGCTTTTCGTCATTGGTTTTTTTTGGTTGACGGCTCACGCTGATGCTGAGGATTTGGTCAGTAAATGTGACGGTTGTCAGAAGTTTTCACGATGAGCTCATGTTCCAGCTCAAGAGTTGAGGATGATTCCAATTACTTGGCTGTTTGCGACGTGGGGGCTTGATATGGTCGGGCCTTTCAAGAGGTCCAAAGACAAGAAAACCCACCTTTTGGTGGCAGTTGATAAGTTTACTAAGTGGGTTGAAGCAAAGCCGGTTAGCAAGTGTGATGCGGAAACGGCGGTTCAATTCATCAAGAAGGTGATCTTCCATTTTGGCTTTCCCCACAACATTATAACAGATAATGGCACTAATATATCTAAGGGTGCTATGAAAGAATTTTTTCAATGAGAGCATATTTGACTTGATGTTTCCTCCGTGGCTCACCCTCAGTCTAATGGTCAAGCGGAACAAGCTAATCAAGAGATTCTACGAGGCATCAATCCCCGGCTTATGGTTCCTTTGCAAAGAACGCCGGGCTGTTGGGTGGAAGAGTTACCTTCAGTGTTATGGAGTATCAATACAACCCCCAACAGATCTACGGGTTACACACCTTTCTTCATGGTTTATGGAGCAGAGGCGGTTCTCCCTAGTGACATCAGTCACGATTTACCCCGTGTGGCGGCTTATGTTGAAGTTGATAATGAAATAGCACATCTGAATGCACTCAACCTGTCGGATGAGGATTGTGACCTCGTGGCGGCTCGTTCAACAATTTATCAACAAGATCTACGTCGTTATCACAGCCGCCGGGTCAAAACCAGAACCTTTCAAGAAGGCGACTTGGTGCTCCGGCTTATCCAGGATCAAACTGATATGCATAGATTATCCCCACCTTGGGAAGGACCTTTTGTGATCATCAAGAATCTGCATAATGGGTCATACTATCTTATCAACGTTCGAGACCACAAGGACTCACGCACATAGGAGGAGGAGACCCGTCGGCCATGGAATATTGCTCATCTTCGGCCCTCTATACTTGAGCCACCGGCTCTCATGATGTACATAGTTTGACGATGTATATATTATAAACAGTATAATAAAGCCGGCATCCCTGATAATTCAGGGCCTCTCTCGTTTCCCTTCTTTGAAGCTGAGTCTTTATCATTGTTTTACCTGCTCATTTAAGAGGCTTCACGCCCCAATTACAGGCACCAAAGAGAGTTGGATGCACAACACAACTCAAACATAGGTACCCGATGAACACAACTCACAAATACGTCACTTGGAGGCTTCCTTTTCAAACATAGGTGTATTAACCAAAGAGAACATAGCATTATTACCCTCTTGACTAGGTTATTTTGTTCAAACATAGGTGTATTCACAAAAGAGGACATAACCCTTCTGGGTCCTTCTGCCTGTATGCCAGCTGCTTCTTCATCAGGTAATCCTGATTGACCCGCCGAACTCTTAACAATCAATCTTTTAAAGGTGTATTCACCAAAGATCTTGAATTTGTTAAGGTTAAAATGCCGGTTTGTCATGTGAGAGCACAACTTACAGATAGCCAGGATAGACCCAGGCTCATAAGCCGCCTTCTTTGAGAGTTGGATAATTTGGCCTGTGATGCACGATGCTACTCCGACCCCGCGTACTCCTGATAAGTCTATCTTTTAGTAAGACCTGCACTTATCTGGGTTCAAATGTCGATTGGGTCATGTGAGAGCCAGCTCACAGAAAGCGCGGACCTTCCAGTGACCATCAGGCTAGTTTGATTGAAGAAGAAACTTTGGCTCGACGGCCTGCCAAAGCCTCGGATTTTTTGATTTTTTTGGCTTTATATCATCTCTTTTTTCTTACCATATGATTTTTACAAATCGGGCCAAGATGCCCTATTTATGTCTCATATTTGAAGCATCTTCGGGTCTTTGCAACCCATCAGGATGGCAGATTCTAAGTCGCCAGAGAATAATAATCTTAGAGGTATGGATCTAAAAGCTCTAACTGCATGGAGATGATAAGCTAGCAGTTTACGTAAATACCACAGGTATGATATTATATTATATAAAAGTTGTGGTCATCCCGACCCTAGTTATGGACTATTCGTCCCAAGTGGTTTAATTTTGGGCATTGTGACTCGCCCGGCGGTAAACCGCTAGGGCAATTGTAATCTATTTGTGTGCAAGGTACTGTTCAATCTGATCTGCTCAAATCAACGCTATCATAAGCATAAATCAGTAGCTTTCAAGTGGTGGATCAACAATATTGCGCAAAACAAAAACATGCATGATGGCACGACAGATCAAGGTTTCACTAGCCTATTACATGACTCAGTGAGCCAATAAAGATCAAGTGTTTTTTTCAAAGGATCACATATGTAACCCGCCCGACGGATCATTCTTACTTGAGGCTTCTGGATCATCCTTCTCCGGTTCTTTATCCTCCTCTGTCGTCTGAAAGTTTCATGATGACCAATCGATGCCACACAAGGCTTGAAATTTAGCTTCATCATCTATAAGTTTGGACGGGTCAACTTCAGGGGCGAAAGTATGCTTACGGATTGGAGGGATTAGATCCATCACTTTGTAAGCCGGCGTGGTCATATTCCGATTCTACCTGCTATAAGCCGGGTGGTATTTTGAAAGGTCCATGTCATTTGCAATCAGAGTCGCCATTGGATGTATTGCTTTCACGCAAGCAGCGAAGTCCTTTTGATCAAATGGAGTGCCATCTTCTTTCAAGCTTGGGTATCCAATAGCTACATTAGCTGGGTTTAGTTCTGGTACCCATGCTTTAGCCCGGCTCAAAGCTATCACGGTGCCGGCTCTTGCAGATGATCGCTTCATCTCATCAATCCTAGCAGGCAACACAGAAAGTTTTTTCAAGACATCTATCAAGAGAGTAGGTGCTTGATTAGTCGGAGAAATTGTGGTCAGTGCACATTGAGCACTAGTGTATAGTTGTTCAACAAGTGTGTAAATAGACTTGAGCTTCACAAGCATATCTTGGTTAAGATTGCTGCTCCTGGGACCTGAGTAAGTCATAGATTGGTTAGAGGCGGTTTATACTATCAAGGAAAAGATTCACTTTTGATGATTAGGAAGGCGACTCACCAAAGATAGCAGAAACCATCTGGGATACACAATGTTTTAAACCGGGGAGCTCAGTGGTCACCTCTTGAAGAGCTGCCTCTGCTTTTTCAGCTCACTGCGTCAAAGCAGTCTTTTCTTTAGCCCAAGCGTTTCTCTCCGCCTCAAAACTGGTCTTCAGTTTTTCCGTTTCAGCCATGCTAAATTGGAATTTTGACTCATCTTTCCGGGTCTCAGATTCTTGATTCTCTAGCCAGGTCATTGCATCAGCCAATTGTGATTGAAGTTCAGAAGTGGCATCCTGTACAAAGCACAGAGTTGCAAATACATTCATATCTGGGTTACAGGAATATAAGTCCCAAGACTTTTGCAAGCAACAACACTTGGCACATGGGGGCAAATGCCTGCCGAATTTTTTTCATACAACGGCTCATGTGAATAAGTCCCAAGCACTTTGCAAACAAGAGTACTTGGCACTTGGGGGCTAATGCATATCATTGGCGTCTATTTACTGCTTTATGGTGACCCAGTTGTGCCTTAAACTATCATATCCGGTTCATGGGGGCTATACAGGTAAGCTCTCTTTGATGAACAATGGTGAACAAGACCGGCTCATTCATGCAGATTAAACCAGCCCTTGGGGACTACGTATGCAAAATTAATTGTTTAAAATCCGGTTCAACTATAAATACGAAAGTCGGCCTTGGAAGGATTCTACAAAGATGTTCATGGTTATTCTAAAGTCTACAGTATATTTAATTTTATCATATCGAGTAGATTTGGGGACTGGCAAGGTGGACGTAACTTATTTAAGCAGGAATTCATACCTCATATTTTTTATGCATCTGCTTCACCATATCGATTTCAAGATCATGGCTAGAGTGTACTTGGTTGAGGTAGTCAGAGAGTACTTCACTACTGCTCAATTGAGAATAGTGAGCGACATCAAATCTCACTTTCTGCTTTTCAATGAACTCTTGTTTAGCGGAATGTTTGGCCAAGACAGTTGGATTTCCCGGTTCTGTAAAGCCGGTGCCAGTGATCATAACGTCATCGACATGAGTCTCCGACGGCTTAAGTGGGCTTGATGATTCAGTACTCAAAGGATTGAGTTTTGTTTGGTCACCGGACAGGTCAGGAATTTCTGGTAGGACATCATGAACAGGTTCTTCTGGTTGTTTTTCAGAAACGTCTGATGCTGGGACTTGCTGCTCCGGTTCATGGACCTTAGGATCTTCAACTGGCTTGGTCACCTTCGCCTTTTTACTAGGCTTGGCTTGTCCACTACACGGGTTATGACAAGTCAGTACAAGTGTAAGAGCATAAGGAGGTAGAGAATAAAAAGAAATTGTTATTACCCAGGGGCAGTCTTGAAAGCTGGCAACTGGGTTTGCAATGAGTCGCCGGAGGAAGAGCGAGAAGTCTCCTGGTGGTTTGAATGGGAAGAATTAAGTGGCTGGCGAGTGAGGCCCGCCAGTGAGTAAAAAGAGTTTAAGTTTGGAAGGACCTCGTTTCAACGTTTTCGCGGAGCTGGAGTGTTCGGTAAGCCGGATGATAATTCTTCACCTCCGCCGGTCCGAGTCTGTCTCCGGTTCTCGTGTTGCTCTTGCTTCAAAAGAAAGTGAGGATCCAAATGAGCTAAGGGGTGTGAAAACCTTACTTTCTTGGTTACTCGTCGAATTTTCTGTCTTGGCAAAGGTGCTGAGCCGGAGGAAATAATAGTTACATCTTCTTCAACGGCATGGCTGGACCCCGTGTCATCCTGAGAACAAACAGTGTCAATAAGGTAACTGAAAAAGGAGACAAGGGAGTCAAGGGCTACCTTCGACTCAGAACTGTCATTCAGTTCAAACAACTCAGAAGCACTTGATTTCTTCTTAGTTTTCTTGGTGGTTTTCTTGGCGGCTTTCTTGGCAGCCCTTGCCTTTTTGGCGGCTTCATGATCATATGTATTTTTCCAAAAATCCGATTCAGCCTGTGAAAGTCATCAAAGTTGAGTTAATAGAACATTTAAATGGTGAGGTAAAAGTAAGGGATTCAGAGACTCACATCCGGTGGCGGGTTAAGCTTGTAGAAAGGGTTCAGACCCACTTTGTTGCAGTCTTCTGCGTCTTCATTTAGAAGAGTCTTGGTCATTTCATTGATTGCTTCGCCGGTTAAATGCACGAAGCTATGGCGCAATGGATCCTTTATACCACCCGTGTAATTACACATTAAGCCGGGTCGGGGGCTCAAGGGTATGATTTGCCAAGAAACCCAGCACTGAACCAAGTCAATGCCAGTTAACCCATTTCCAGCAGAGCCTTGACCTTTGCAATGGTGGGAGCAAGGTTTGCACGTTCAGCAGTGGTAAGCTTTTCAGGAAGATGATGCTTTGAGTCAAGATGCTGGACACGATAACCCGACAGTGGATTCTCGTCAGCCGGAGAAGTATCTTTGTAGTAAAACCATGTCTGGTTCCAATCTTTGGGGTGACTCGGCAAGTGGCCATAGGGGAAGATAGCATCTCTTCTCCGTTGAATTGAGATTCCGCCTAGTTCCAGGTTGGGTCCATTCGTAAACTCGTTTTGGCGGTTCAAATAAAAGTATTCCCTAAAGAGGTCAACACTGGGTTCCTCTTGAAGGTATACTTCGCAGAAAACTTGGAAGTTGCAAATATTTGACAGGGAGGTGGGTCCAATGTCTTGAGGATGGAGTTGAATGAAGTGCAGAACATCTCGGAACTTTTTTGATCCGGGCGGTGAGAAGCCCCGGTTCATGTGATTAGTAAAAACGATGACTCTACCATACTTTGGGTGAGGTCTTTCTTCACTTGGTTTGGGGGCGTGCCAATGCAGGATATCTTTTGCTAGTAAAATGCCGATTTTGACAATGAGTGTGTTCTCAGTGACAATGGAAGGAACCCAATTGCATGAGGTGGTGTCTTCGGCGGCATTATGAAGAAAGAAGCCTAAAGGAAATAAAAATACGGCCGGTTTAAGTCGATTCAGTAAACCAGAAGCAAAATGCAACAATACATATTCAGAGTGGCGGCTTAAATGGGGCCTAATGATATATGGGTAATTATAAGCCGGTGATGTAAGCCGTGATGACAAGCACTGGTATTCAAGATCCGACAAGAGCGAATTTTACTAAGTGTTGGGACAAACATGTTTCATAGATTGGAGCTATAACATTGGATCTGTAGCAGTTCAGAGAAATGAAATAAAATCTAAACCTAAGGTGGCGGCAGCAGAAAAGTGGGGATGCCCAGATGAGATCTGTTGCGATGAGGATATATTCTGATATTAAAAAACAAGTGCTAAAACTGCTACCGCACAAGATTTGTCTCGTTTTCAGATCAAAACTATGCAATCTAGGAAAGAGAAGGAGGAATGGTGATGAACGCCGACGAGCAGGGAAACCCTAAGGCAGATCTATTAAGAGGAAAAGTGAATGCTTACCGATGCTGATGAACAGCGGAGGGGTGCCGCGATGTTCTGGTTCGTTCAGGGTGATGCAGCGGCCGGAGTTGAAGCAGTTGGACGAAGATCGACGGCGGCAGAGCTCGGGTGTGCTGGAGCGTTGCGAGGAAGAAGATGAAGACGAGAAGTCAAAGGGGGAGAGTAAAAACAGGACCCGTGGCCCTATTTATAAGGCTGGAAGGATAAGTGGCATGCGTGGGAATCGAGGAGACAAGAGAATGGATATGTGACGGCGCGAGCGCCTCGATTTTTGGAAGTTCGTTAAAAGAGAAGATTTATTAAGATTTGGTCCATATGTAATATTAATAACAGGTGACGTCACGGCGGGTTACCGCAATCTCAGGAGATGACATCATGGCGGGTTACAATATCTCACAAGAAGATGAAGAAGGATTTTTTCTAAGTGTTGAAGATTGTCATGGACAAGTTCAAATCAACCTGGGGCCTAATGTTGGGGATATGACTATTGTATATGACCCGCCCAGGAGGGGCCGGGTTATCCCAATGGCAGTTCATAAACCAAGCCCATGAATATGTTGAAGATGGCGGTTCATGTAGTCGACTTATTAAAGGGCCCAAAACCCAAAGGCGGCTTAAGCCCTGTAAGTGCAAACTGCCATGTATATGTGACTTGTATTGTAAGGCATGTAAGATAAGTCACCGGGTCGGACACGTTTGTATGAGCCGGTCGGGACTCTGTAAGCCACGGGGCGTCAACCCGTGTATATAAGGGGACGACCCGACAACGGCTTAGGGCAAGAAACAGAGATCGAAAGCTAGGCTAAGCGTATTCGCTCCCCGGTAATCGAAACCCTAGTAATACCACCTAAAACTGGATTAGGCTTTTACCTTCACTGTAAGGGGCCGAACCAATATAAACTACTCGTGTCCTTTGTCCCGTTTTAACCCCTTTAAGCTAACTACGTTGCAATGGATCCACAACTAAGTCCTTCAACTAGGACATCTGTCGTGACAATTCCATGACACCAGTGTTGGCCACGAAGTCTAAATTTCCATCAGCTCTGCGCTTACCATTGCCACCCTGACCGGCCGGGTTGTGTTGCTGTCCTTTCATGCCATTATTCTTCTTTCCCTTGCCCGACCTTTCATCATCAGACTTGGGGTCCTTGGTACTATCAGAGTCGGCATACTTGACAAGAGCTGCCATGAGCTCCCCCATGTCACTGCAATGGCGCTTAAGCCGCCCAAGTTTCTGCTTGAGAGGGAGGAAACGGCAATTTTTCTCCAACATTAAAACTGCTGAGCCGACGTTGATATTATCTGACGAGTGTAGGATAGTTGAGATCCGACGCACCCAGTGGGTTGTTGAATCGCCCTCACCTTGGACACAAGAAACCAAATCAACGATTGACAAAGGCTGCTTGCACATGTCTTTGAAATTTTGAATAAAACGCTTTCAGCTCCGCCCACGACACAGTGGAGTTGGCGGGCAACCCGTTCGGCCAAGTACCAGCCGGCCCTTCTAACATGATGGTGAAATACTTAGCACATGCAGTATCACTAACATCCAGCATCTCCATGGCCATACCATAACAAGCCTCAAGGGGTTGATCTGCTGTGTAGTTAGGCACCTTGCGAGGACCCTTGAAATCCTTGGGCAAACGCTTGTTACGTAGAGCTGGCACTAAACATGGCACACCCATGGTTCTGGAGGTTGTGCCTACCTCCACCAAAACTGATGGATAAAATGGAGAATGTTGATGAGCCGCCAGCTCGGCCTCCCGACGCGCTCTTCCCTGGTGCACCATGTCCTGAGCTTCACCGCCGCGTGCCGGGTTATGCCCGCGAGGCTGGTCACGACGTTGTTCGCTGCTTGAAACTGCCGGGGATTCAATGTGCCTGCTGTAACTCTGGCTTGGACGAGGGGTCGAGTGAATCCGCTCGCGACTATAAGAATAAGCCGCCTGATGAGCCACGGCTGTTTGCAGAAGCTCCCTGGCCCGTCGTGTCTCTATCACCGTCGGAGATTCACCTTCAACTAGGAGACCCGCCAATCGCGCCGTTGCAGCAATCATATTATCCAAAGGGTTAGAGGAATGACCCGTTGGTGTCGAAACATGCTGAGGCGAGGTATTATTCACAAGTGGAGGTGTAACGCCCCGGATGTAACTTGCCATAATTGTAACTCCAACTCTTGCCATTTTCGGCTATGTGATATGATATTCCCTCCGTGGTTGGGTTTCCCGTCGTTTTGCATTTTGTTCATGTCATGCATTTCATATCATGTCATCATGCGCATCGCATTTTCATACGTGTTCGTCTCGTAAATCCGAGCATTTTCCCCGTTGTCCGTTTTGCAATCCGGCGCTCCTATGTTCCCCGGCGTCCCCTTTTACATTTCGTCGTGAGCGGGTATTAAGCCTTCTCGGAATGGACCGAGGTTTGTCAAGCGGCCTTGGTATAGCACCGGTAGACCGCATGTCATGTTTCGGGTCATTCTGAGGTCGTTTGATACTCCAACGGTTAACCGGGTAACCGTGAAGGCCTCGTGTGTGTTGCAGCCCAAAACCCCTCCAAAACAGCCCAATAACCCATCTAAGACACTCCCATGTCCATCGCCGTTCGATCACGATTGCGTGGCCGAAAACCGCACTCCATTTGGAGCTTCCTAGCCCCCTCTACCTATAAATATACCCCTCTCCCGAAAATCCCGGGTCCATTCCACCCTAACCCTAGACAGATTCCCCTCCCGCCGCCGCCGGACAAAAATACGGGCAGCGGACGTGTCCGTCCGCCGCCGCCCGGCCAACCGGTGCCTGCCACGTGGCACCCCGGCCGCCGCCCGCAGCCGCCGGCCCGCCGGCCCGCGCGCGGCCCCCGCGGCCCGCACCGCGCCTCGCCGCCCCCGCGCCTCGCCCCGCGCCCCGCGCCGCTCCGGCCCGGCGCCACCCCGCCGTCCGCCGCCCGGCTCGCCTCCTCCGCCGCCCGACCCCGTCGCCGGTCGCCGCCGCCTTCGCGCCGCCCGCCGCGCCGCGCGGATCCGCCGCCGAGCGCCGCCCTCGCCAACCCCGCCGTCGCCGGCGCCGGATCCGGCCGGATCCGGCCCGGATCCGCCTCGCCGCCGCTTCTCCGGCCGCCGCAGGCCCGTCTCCGGCGAGATCCGCCATCGCCTCGAAGTCCGTGCCGCCTGGGTTGACTTCTCCTCCCTCCCGATTTTCTCTAAGTCTTTTATATTTTGTATTTTCGTCACATGTTCATCGCACCATATCTCTGCATCTGTAGCTCTGTTTCGTGCGTATAATACGTCAAATTGTTCGTCTCGATGAGTACATCGTTTCATCTCATTGCATCATTTACAGTTGAGCTCATCTTGACGCTGGAAATGCTGTTAGAAGAGGGCTATGTGATGTTAGTTTCTGATTCTTATCAGAACATGCACTTTTGTCATTTTTGCCATGATTGATGTGTGCACCCTATGAAGTTGAATCCTACATGAGTTTTGTAACATGCCATGCCTTCTTTACAGTGTTTTTTTCCATGTATTTTTGTGACCTCTGTGGTGACTAGCACAAGCATACAAACTAGGGTACTTAATGTTGCTGATTTCAGAGACTTAGTCATTTCACCAAGTCCCCGCCTGCTGTTATTTTTATGCCATGTGTTCATGTTGTTTCAGAGAGATCTATGCCCCTTTTGAGCATGATCAGTAAGTGTGTTTTGAACATATGGATTTTCTCTATCCATCCATGCCTTTGTTTGTAATTACGGAGTGCCGTAGCTTGAGTCAGTCGAGCTCTACTTTTGCTATAAAATGTTGCTGGCAGATTGTTTACATGTTATTCGATTTTGCCAAGCTTGTTGTAGTTGATCCTTGCATGCTATAATATTATTCTTGCCATGTATAGTGTCTATGCCATGTCTTCTTGATGTATGTATGCTTATTTTATCATGTAATGCTCTGTAGTGAGTGCATCAAGCTCACGAACATGCCTACTTGTTATCTGTTTTTGACATGTCCAGTTTTCTGCCAAGTCTGAAACCTGTAACGAAACTTGCTTAGTTGACATGGGTGTTATCATATTTTCTGATCCTTGTTGGCTTATGGTCAGTAAAGGACTTTTGTTAAGTGCTTTGAGTAGATTCATCCATGCCTTATCTTGCTATGTCCTGCTCCCGTAGAATGTTGTTTCATTGCTCTAAACATGTCATCCTGATGTTAATTTCTGGCATGTTGTTATTTTCACTAAGTCTGTGAACCTGTTATCTTTTGCACTTTTGCCATGCTTGTTTGAACCTGTTGTGGTGTGATTTAGCCGTAGATCAGTGTTCATATTTTGTCAAGCATCTTGAGTAGATCACTGTAATATGCTTTGTTGCTATGTTTGGGTTAGGTAGCTTAATTTATTGTTGCTTGCTAAGTAGCATCATGCTGTTAATGACAGATTCTTGTCATTCTTGTTTTTGCTTGTCATTTGCAAACCGTGCATCCGATTCAGGTGATCTTTATATCGATTTCAACCGAAATCACCTCACCTATCCAGTGGCATACTTGGTTTGCCAAGATTATGGCTTGTTCATCTTTTTCCTTCCGAAGCACGCATATGCATTGCATATCCCATCTCGCATATCATGCCATGTTTTGCATCATATTGTTTGTGCATTGCATCGTGGTTGATAGTTGTTCCTTTGCTTGTGTTCTTGCTTTGGGTAGAGCCGGTAGACAAGTACGTGAACGAGGAACATGTCGAGAACGCTTTCGAGGACCAAGCTTTCGACAGCTCTGAGAACCTTGCAGGCAAGATGACCATACCCTCGAAATCACTTCTATCTTTGCTTGCTAGATGCTCGCTCTTTTGCTATGCCTATGCTGCGATACCAACCACTTGCTATATCATGCCACCCATATTGCCATGTCAGCCCCTAACCATCCATGTCCTAGCAAACCGTTGATTGGCTATGTTACCGCTTTGCTCAGCCCCTCTTATAGCGTTGCTAGTTGCAGGTGAAGATGAAGTTTGTTCCTTGTTGGAACATGGACTTGTTGTTCCTTGTTGGAACATGTTTACTTGTTGGGATATCACAATACCTCTTATTTAATTAATGCATCTATATACTTGGTAAAGGGTGGAAGGCTCGTCCTTATGCCTGGTGTTTTGTTCCACTCTTGCCACCCTAGTTTCCGTCATACCGGTGTTATGTTCCTTGATTTTGCGTTCCTTACACGGTTGGGTGATTTATGGGACCCCCTTGACAGTTCGCTTTGAAAAAGACTCTTCCAGCAAGGCCCAACATTGGTTTTACCATTTGCCACCTAAGCCTTTTTCCCCCGGGTTTTCGCGAGCCCGAGGGTCATCTTATTTTAACCCCCCCGGGCCAGTTCTCCTTCGATTGCTGGTCCAAACTAGAGCACCGTGCGAGACCGTCCCTTGGCAACTTGGGTTATGTTGGTACCTGTACGCTTAGCTTATCCGGATGTGCCCTGAGACCGAGATATGTGCAGCTCCTATCAGGATTTGTCGGCACAATCGGGCGGCTTTGCTGGACTTGTTTTATTACTGTCGAGATGTCTTGTAGTCCGGGATTCCGAGACTGATCGGGTCTTCCCGGTAGAAGGAATATCCTTCGTTGACCGTGAGAGCTTATAATGGGCTAAGTTGGGACACCCCTGCAGGGTATTATATTTCGAAAGTCGTGCCCGTGGTTATGAGGCAGATGGGAATTTGTTAATGTCCGGTTGTAGAAAACCCAAAGTTGATCTTAACTAAAACACATCAACCGCGTGTGTAACTGTGATGGTCTCTTCTCGGCGGGGTCCGGGAGGTGAACACGGTGTTGGAGTAATGTTTGACGTAGGTTGTTCTAGGATCACTTCTTGATCACTTCTAGCTTCACGACCGTGCTTTGCTTCTCTTCTCGCTCTCTTTTGCGTTGTTAGCCACCATATATGCTAGTCGCTTGCTGCAGCTCCACCTCACAACCCTTTCCTACCTATAAGCTTAAATAGTCTTGATCTCGCGGGTGTGAGATTGCTGAGTCCCCCGTGACTCATAGATTCTACCAATACAGTTGCAGGTGCCAACGACGCCAGTGCAGATGACGCGACCGAGCTCACGTGGGAGTTCGACGAGGAACGTGGTCGGTACTATGTGTCTTTTTCCAGATGATCAGTAGAGGAGCCCAGTTGGGGTGATTGGGGACCTGTGTAGCAGTTGGGGTAGTCTTCTTTCATTTTGGTACCGTAGTCGGACCTTGAGTGTAATTTGAATGATGGATGTTTATTTATGTATTGTGTGAAGTGGCGACTGTAAGCCAACTATGTATCTTTTCCCTTATGAATTACATGGGTTGTGTGAAGATTACCTCACTTGCGACATTGCTTTCCGTGCGGTTATGCCTCTAAGTCGTGCCTCGACACGTGGGAGATATAGCCGCATCGAGGGCGTTACAAGTTGGTAATTAGAGCCTTCCCCGACCTTAGGAGCCCCCACTGATTGATTGTTTTTAGTGGCCGAGTTGTGTCTAGAAAATGTTTTGAGTCATTTAGGAATTATATATCGGAGAGTTTAGGAATTCTTTTTACTTCCCAGTCTCCTCATCGCACTGGTAAGGCATCCTGACGTAGAGTTTTGACTCTTCTCTTCTCAAATTTCACTAAAAAAAATTTAGGATCACGCGGGTATCTTGGAATCATTCCGATGGTTTTATGATGACAACATTGTCTTGGTTGCCTCCCGTCAGCAGGGGTTTTAGTGGAGGTGTCCCGGGGAGTTGAGCTCCGAGGTGTTGTCGTCATAATTTTATCGTTGCAGTTCTGGAATACCTGAGTTTAGTACGCCGACATCGAAAATCTCTTTTGTACAGTTGTTGGTGAGATAACCCTGATAGCCCAGTACTGAGGCGAGTGCGGGAGTATTGCCATGACTCGTATAAAGGATGCTTTTCGAAGGTTGAGGTAGATGATTTCCGAGGGTTTCTTGGTTATGTGTTGAAGGATGGATACAGCTGGATCTAGGTATTGTTAGTTTGGGTGATATATTTTGTGTCCCCTGTATCCCCAACACCTGATTACATAACCAGAAAGTTTCGGGAGTTTATAAGTGGGAATTCATGTAGCTCTAGTACTTCTTCCGCAGATATTTGGTTTGTGATTGGGTAATCCTTACCAAGTATTTGTTCACATCCGTACCTTGTTGATTTTATTCCATACTTTTTGACTAAGTGGCTTCTCAACTTATGGAAGTGTGATGCTTTACTTTGGAATTCATTCATTCATTCTCGTTCGAATGTTTATTGTGAAGACTATATGTTGCAATTTCGTTCCTTTGATTCAGCTTGAATATATATATCTGTCAAGATGCTAATGGATGTCACCCTGTTCAGGATGGCTCCGCCAACGCGTCAGATTCCGGAACGCAATGAAGGAAGTCAAGCTAACCCTCCGCCACCACCTCTGCCTCCGGAGGCATGGCAAGCCCTGATGACTGCCACAAATGCCAACGCTCAGATTCTGATTCAGCTCTTGCAAGATCGCAACCAAGGGCAAGGTAATCAAGGGAATCAAGGCCAAGGCAACAATCAGCCGCACTTCGCTTCACTCAATCAGTTCCTTGCTAATCAGCCAAAGACCTTCAGCTACTGTGTCGAGGCCACAGACGCCGATGATTGGCTCGTGTGTATCAGCAAGCATTTCGAGTGCAGTAATGTCAGACCTGAGGACTTTGTCAAGTTTGCCTCTTTTCAACTCAAAGATCAAGCTGCTGAGTGGTTCCAGCAATACAAAGATTCCAGAGGAGGTCGTGTCATTACCTGGGATGATCTCCGCCGTGACTTCAAAGCTCATCACATTCCAGAAAGTGTTGTTGAGAGTAAGCGTGAGGAATTCCGCAATCTCAAGCAAGGCAACATGTCTGTCTATCAATACAACACTCAGTTCCAGAAGCTCTCCCGTTTTGCGATGCAAGACATCCCTGATGAGAAGAGTATGATCTACCAATTCAGGCGTGGTCTCAGAGAAGATCTGCAACTTGCTCTCGTGCTTTTTGAGCCGTTAAAGTATGATGAATTCTACAACATGGCGCTGAAACAAGAAGCTGCTCAGCTCAAGTGTGAGGCATCTAAGAAGAGAGTCAGAGATGCAGTTCAGTCTTCTTCTTCCTCACTTGTGGCAGCTAAGCAACAGAAGTTCTGGTTGCCTCCTCCTCCTCCGTTCCGTCAGCCTTATCAGTAGAAGAACTCAGGTGGTCGTGGATCTTCCCACGCACCCAACCCTGGATATCAGAACAAGTCTCAGAATCAAGCTCCAAGGCCAAGTACTCCTTACCATCGTCCGCTCTCAGAGGTGACTTGCAACAAATGTCAGCAGAAGGGTCACTATGCGAACAAGTGCTTCAACCAAAGGCGCCTTCCGCCTCCTCCTCCTGTGAGATCTTCTAACAATGCAGTGGTCAAGCATAATCCTAAGCATGCCAAGGTGAACATGATGAATGCAGCTCAAGCGGAGGATTCTTCTGAACTGATCATGGGTAATCTTCCTGTTAATGATATTCCTGCAAAAGTCTTATTTGATACTGGTGCATCGCATTGTTTCATGTCGAGATCATTTGTTTCAAAGCATGACTTCATTTCGGAATTGTTGGAAAAACCCATGGGGGTTGTTTCTTCGGGCAAGCCTATGAGGGCTACCACGATGATCCCGAATGTTTCTATCAAGATGGGCGACTATAGATTCTTGTCTAAACCAATGGTGCTTGGTGACTCTGATATTGATCTTATTCTCGGGATGGACTGGCTTTCTAAGCACAAGGCTCAGCTTGATTATGCTGCCAGGGAAATTAAATTGACTCACTCTTCTGACGATGTGATCATCTATGCCGCTCGTGATGATACCATTCGGTTGTTTTCTCTCAATGAGAATGGTGAACTGGATGCTATATCTCAAATTCTAGTTGTTTGTGAGTACCAAGATGTCTTTCCAGAAGAGCTTCCGGGTATGCCTCCCCGCCAGCCAGTTGAATTCGTTATTGATCTTGAGACTGGCACGGAACCCGTTTGCAAGCGTCCTTACAAGCTTGGACCAGATGAGTTGAAGGAATTGAAGAAACAACTCAATAAACAAGAGCGTCTGGGTCTGATCAGACCGAGTTCTTCTCCTTGGGGTTGTGGTGTTCTTTTTGTCCGGAAAAAGGATGGCACGGACCGACTTTGCGTCGATTACCGTCCATTGAACAAGAAGACAATCAAGAACAAGTACCCACTTCCCAACATCAATGAGCTATTCGAGCAACTTAAAGGTGCTAAGGTGTTCTCCAAGCTTGACCTTCGTATGGGGTATCATCAGATTTGCATTCGTGAAGAAGATATTCCCAAGACAGCATTCAGAACAAGCTTTGGTTCTTATGAATATACTGTCATGTCTTTCGGCCTTGTCAATGCTCCTCCAGCATTCACTCGCTTGATGAATTTCATTTTCAACCCCTACATCAACGAATTTGTCTTGGTCTATCTCGATGATATTTTGGTCTTCTCCAAGAATAAGAAGGATCATGCCAAACATTTGCGATTGGTGCTCGACAAGCTCAGAGAGTATAAATTATATGCGAAGTTCTCCAAATGTGAATTTTGGCTTGATGAAGTTCTTTATCTTGGCCATATCATCTCTACCAAGGGCATCGCTGTTAATCCTGAGAAGGTGTCTGCAGTTGTGAATTGGGAACCTCCTGAGAATGTCAAGCAGCTTCGCACTTTTCTTGGACTTGCAAGCTATTGCCGAAGATTCGTTGAGAATTTCTCAAAGATTGCAAAGCCTCTTTCCAACCTCCTCTAGAAGCATGTGAAGTATGTCTGGTCCCCTGAGTGTGACGTTGCTTTCAATACTCTCAAAGAGAAACTCGTCACTGCTCCAGTTTTGACTCCTCCTGACGAATCCAAGCCTTATGAAGTATTCTGTGATGCTTCTCTTCAGGGCCTCGGTGCCGTCTTAATGCAAGAGAAGAAGGTTGTAGCCTATACCTCTCGTCAGTTGAAGCCCAACGAAAAGAACTACCCCACTCATGATCTTGAGTTGGCGGCAGTTGTCCACGCACTAATAACATGGAGACATCTCCTGTTGGGAGGGAAAGTGGACATTTTCACAGATCACAAGAGTCTCAAGTACATCTTCACTCAGCCAAACCTCAACCTCAGGCAAACTCGATGGGTCGAAATGATTCAAGAGTATAATCCGAGTATTGAATATACTCCAGGCAAGGCTAATGTGATTGCAGACGCATTGAGCAGGAAGGCTTACTGCAACAGCTTAATCCTCAAGCCCTTTCAACCGGATCTTTGTAAAGCTTTCCGCAAGTTGAATCTCCAAGTTGTTCCTCAAGGTTTTCTTGCCAACCTCATCGTCTCTCCTACTTTGGAAGATCAAATTCGTGAGGCACAACTGATGGATACCATGATGAAGAAGGTGAAACGTGGTATTGACAAGGGCATTTCCAAATACAAGTGCTATCGAGTTGATGACAGAGATATTCTTTTCTTCGAGGACTGGATTGTGGTTGCAAAGAGTGATCTTCGTAAAGTCATTATGAACGAAGCGCACAACTCTCTTCTTTCAATTCATCCTGGAAGTACGAAGATGTACCATGACCTCAAGCAGTCGTATTGGTGGACTCGAATGAAGCGAGAGATTGCTCAATTCGTGAATGAATGTGATGTCTGCAGAAGGGTGAAAGCAGAACACCAACGACCAGCTGGTCTCCTCCAACCTCTTGCTATTCCAGAATGGAAGTTTGATCATATCGAAATGGACTTCGTGACTGGATTTCCTAAGTCCAAGCGTGGAAATGATGCTATCTTCGTCGTCATCGACAAGCTCACCAAAGTGGCTCATTTTCTTCCTATCAAAGAGTCTATCACAGCAGCGCAGCTGGCAGAGCTCTAACATCCAGAATTGTCTCCTTGCACGGCATTCCACAATTGATCTCTTCAGACCGTGGCAGCATCTTTACCTCCAAGTTTTGGGATTCTTTTCAGAAGGCCATGGGCACAAATATTCATTTCAGCACAGATTTCCACCCTCAAACTAGTGGACAAGTCGAGCGTGTCAACCAAATTCTTGAAGATATGCTCAGAGCTTGTGTTATCTCTTTCGGCATGAAGTGGGAGGATTGTCTTCCTTATGCTGAGTTCTCTTACAACAACAGCTTTCAAGCCAGCTCGGGCAAAGCCCCATTTTAGATTCTCTATGGCAGAAAGTGCCGTACTCCTCTCAACTGGTCTGAGACGGGCGAACGCCAACTGCTTGGCAATGATTTGATCTCAGAGGCTGAGGCAATGTGCAAGGTCATTCATGAGAACCTCAAAGCCGCGCAATCGCGCCAGAAGAGCTATTACGATAGCAAACATCGTGATTTGGCATTCGAGATCGGAGACCATGTCTACCTCCGCGTCTCTCCAATGAAAGGAACTCGTCGCTTCGGTATCAAGGGGAAACTTGCCCCTAGATACGTGGGCCCTTTCAAGATCATCGGCAAACGAGGCGATCTCGCCTATCAACTTGAGCTTCCCTCCAACTTTGCAAATGTGCACGATGTCTTCCACGTGTCACAGCTTCGCAAGTGCTTCAAGACGCCTGAGCGCACCATCAACTTCGAAGAGATTGATCTTCAAGAAGATTTGTCCTATCATGAGCATCCCGTTGCTATTCTTGAAGAAACTGAGCACAAGACTCGCAACAAGCCAATCAAATTCCTGAAAGTGAAGTGGTCACACCATTCAGACCGGGAAGCCACCTGGGAGCGCGAGGACCACCTACGTTCCGAGTATCCGGAGTTCTTTCAGTCCTAGATCTCGGGACGAGATCCTCTCGTAGTGGTGGAGTGTTGTAACGCCCCGGATGTAACTTGCCATAATTGTAACTCCAACTCTTGCCATTTTCGGCTATGTGATATGATATTCCCTCCGTGGTTGGGTTTCCCGTCGTTTTGCATTTTGTTCATGTCATGCATGTCATATCATGTCATCATGCGCATCGCATTTGCATACGTGTTCGTCTCGTAAATCCGAGCATTTTCCCCGTTGTCCGTTTTGCAATCCGGCGCTCCTATGTTCCCCGGTGTCCCCTTTTACATTTCGTCGTGAGCGGGTATTAAACCTTCTCGGAATGGACCGAGGTTTGTCAAGCGGCCTTGGTATAGCACCGATAGACCGCATGTCAAGTTTCGGGTCATTCGGAGGTCGTTGGATACTCCAACGGTTAACCGGGAAACCGTGAAGGCCTCGTGTGTGTTGCAGCCCAAAACCCCTCCAAAACAGCCCAATAACCCATCTAAGACACTCCCATGTCCATCGCCGTTCGATCACGATCGCGTGGCCGAAAACCGCACTCCATTTGGAGCTTCCTAGCCCCCTCTACCTATAAATATACCCCTCTCCCGAAAATCCAGGGTCCATTCCACCCTAACCCTAGACAGATTCCCCTCCCGCCGCCGCCGGACAAAAGTCCGGGCAGCGGACATGTCCGTCCGCCGCCGCCCGGCCAACCGGTGCCTGCCACGTGGCACCCCGGCCGCCGCCCGCAGCCGCCGGCCCGCCGGCCCGCGCCGCGCCTCGCCCCGCGCCCCGCGCCGCTCCAGTCCGGCGCCGCCCCGCCGTCCGCCGCCCGGCTCGCCTCCTCCGCTGCCCGACCCCGCTGCCGGTCGCCGCCGCCTTCGCGCCGCCCGCCGCGCCGCGCGGATCCGCCGCCGTGAGCCGCCCTCGCCAACCCCGCCGTCGCCGGCGCCGGATCCGGCCGGATCCGGCCCGGATCCGCCTCGCCGCCACTTCTCCGGCCGCCGCAGCTCCATCTCCGGCGAGATCCGCCACCGCCTCGAAGTCCGTGCCGCCTGGGTTGACTTCTCGTCCCTCCCGATTTTCTCCAAGTCTTTTATATTTTGCATTTTCGTCACATGTTCATCGCACCATATCTCTGCATCCGTTGCTCCGTTTCGTGCGTATAATACGTCAAATTGTTCGCCTCGATGAGTACATCATTTCATCTCATTGCATCATTTACAGTTGAGCTCACCTTAATGCCCGAAATGCTGTTAGAAGAGGGCTATGTGATGTTAGTTTCTGATTCTTATCAGAACATGCACTTTTGTCATTTTTGCCATGATTGATGTGTGCACCCTATAAAGTTGAGTCCTACATGAGTTTTGTAATATGCCATGCCTTATTTATAGTGATTTTTGCCATGTATTTTTGTGACCTCTGTGGTGACTAGCACAAGCATGCAAACTAGGGTACTTAATGTTGCTGATTTCAGAGACTTAGTCATTTCACTAAGTCCCCGCCTGCTGTTATTTTTATGCCATGTGTTCATGTTGTTTCAGAGAGATCTATGCCTCTTTTGAGCATGATCATTTAGGGTGTTTTTAACATATGGATTTTCTCTATCCATCCATGCCTTTGTTTGTAATTACGGAGTGCCATAGCTTGAGTCACTTTTGCTATAAAATGTTGCTGGCAGATTGTTTACATGTTATTCGATTTTGCCAAGCTTGTTGTAGTTGATCCTTGCATGCTATGATGTTATTCTTGCCATGTATAGTGTCTATGCCATGTCTTCTTGATGTATGTATGCTTATTTTATCATGTAATGCTCTGTAGTGAGTGCATCGAGCTCACGAACATGCCTACTTGTTATCTGTTTTTGACATGTCCAGTTTTCTGCTAAGTCTGAAACCTGTAACGAAACTTGCTTAGTTGACATGGGTGTTATCATATTTTCTGATCCTTGTTGGATTATGGTCAGTAAAGGACTTTTGTTAAGTGCTTTGAGTAGATTCATCCATGCCTTATCTTGCTATGTCCTGCTCCCGTAGAATGTTGTTTCATTGCTCTAAACATGTCATCCTGATGTTAATTTCTGGCATATTGTTATTTTCACTAAGCCTGTGAACCTGTTATCTTTTGCACTTTTGCCATGCTTGTTTGAACCTGTTGTGGTGTGATTTAGCCGTAGATCAGTGTTCATATTTTGTCAAGCATCTTGAGTAGATCATGCTGTTAATGACAGATTATTGTCATTCTTGTTTTTGCTTGTCATTTGCAAACCGTGCATCCGATTCCGGTGATCTTTATATCGATTTCAACCGAAATCACCTCACCTATCCAGTGGCATACTTGGTTTGCCAAGATTATGCCTTGTTCATCTTTTTCCTTCCGAAGCACGCATATGCATTGCATATCCCATCTCGCATATCATGCCATGTTTTGCATCATATTGTTTGTGCATTGCATCGTGGTTGATAGTTGTTCCTTTGCTTGTGTTCTTGCTTTGGGTAGAGCCGGTAGACGAGTACGTGAACGAGGAACCTGTCGAGAACGCTTTCGAGGACCAAGCTTTCGACAACTCTGAGAACCTTGCAGGCAAGATGACCATACCCTCGAAATCACTTCTATCTTTGCTTGCTAGATGCTCGCTCTTTTGCTATGCCTATGCTGCGATACCAACCACTTGCTATATCATGCCACCCATATTGCCATGTCAGCCCCTAACCATCCATGTCCTAGCAAACCGTTGATTGGCTATGTCACCGCTTTGCTCAGCCCCTCTTATAGCGTTGCTAGTTGCAGGTGAAGATGAAGTTTGTTCCTTGTTGGAACATGGACTTGTTGTTCCTTGTTGGAACATGTTTACTTGTTAGGATATCACAATACCTCTTATTTAATTAATGCATCTATATACTTGGTAAAGGGTGGAAGGCCCGACCTTATGCCTGGTGTTTTGTTCCACTCTTGCCACCCTAGTTTCCGTCATACCGGTGTTATGTTCCTTGATTTTGCGTTCCTTACACGGTTGGGTGATTTATGGGACCCCCTTGACAGTTCGCTTTGAATAAGACTCTTCCAGCAAGGCCCAACATTGGTTTTACCATTTGCCACCTAAGCCTTTTTCCCCCGGGTTTTCGCGAGCCCGAGGGTCATCTTATTTTAACCCCCCCCCCCCGGGCCAGTTCTCCTTCGATTGCTGGTCCAAACTAGAGCACCGTGCGGGACCGTCCCTTGGCAACTTGGGTTATGTTGGTACCTGTACGCTTAGCTTATCCGGATGTGCCCTGAGACCGAGATATGTGCAGCTCCTATCAGGATTTGTCGGCACAATCGGGCGGCTTTGCTGGACTTGTTTTATTACTGTCGAGATGTCTTGTAGTCCGGGATTCCGAGACTGATCGGGTCTTCCCAGTAGAAGGAATATCCTTCGTTGACCATGAGAGCTTATAATGGGCTAAGTTGGGACACCCCTGCAGGGTATTATCTTTCGAAAGCCGTGCCCGCGGTTATGAGGCAGATGGGAATTTGTTAATGTCCGGTTGTAGAAAACCCGAAGTTGATCTTAACTAAAACACATCAACCGCGTGTGTAACCGTGATGGTCTCTTCTCGGCAGGGTCCGGGAGGTGAACACGGTGTTGGAGTAATGTTTGACGTAGGTTGTTCTAGGATCACTTCTTGATCACTTCTAGCTTCACAACCGTGCTTTGCTTCTCTTCTCGCTCTCTTTTGCGTTGTTAGCCACCATATATGCTAGTCGCTTGCTGCAGCTCCACCTCACAACCCTTTCCTACCTATAAGCTTAAATAGTCTTGATCTCGTGGGTGTGAGATTGCTGAGTCCCCCGTGACTCACAGATTCTACCAATACAATTGCAGGTGCCAACGACGCCAGTGCAGATGACGCGACCGAGCTCAAGTGGGAGTTCGACGAGGAACGTGGTCGGTACTATGTGTCTTTTTCCAGATGATCAGTAGAGGAGCCCAGTTGGGGTGATCGGGGACCTGTGTAGCAGTTGGTGTAGTCTTCTTTCATTTTGGTACCGTAGTCGGACCTTGAGTGTAATTTGAATGATGGATGTTTATTTATGTATTGTGTGAAGTGGCGACTGTAAGCCAACTATGTATCTTTTCCCTTATGAATTACATGGGTTGTGTGAAGATTACCTCACTTGCGACATTGCTTTCCATGCGGTTATGCCCCTAAGTCGTGCCTCGACACGTGGGAGATATAGCCGCATCAAGGGCGTTACAGGAGGGCCCATCATGCGTGGCTGAACCGGCGCTCCCGCCCCGGGCACTTCAACCGTCCGGTTTACCACCGGCGGTCACTGGTCCCTGCTCCGGGCATGTTGAAGAGGTTCCTCGGCTCATAAATCGAGGGTAGATGACTCCAGCGACTGTAAGAATTGGGATTGAGGAAATCGAGAAAGTCTTCAGTCAAAGTCTTTAAACAGTAACGATCAAGTTCATCAACACATGAATGAGAAAATGGAAGGGTTGAAGAAATATAACCAGTAGCTTGGTGAAGATGATGATTTGAAGACCAGTTCCAACTGCTGTGACAATTGTCTGTCTGGTTGGAGTGGCTAGGTATTTATACCTGAGGACACACAGTCCCGGACACACAGTCCTCACCGTATTTTCCTTGAGTTAAGATCACACAGACCTCATCCAATCACTCGTGGTAAGTCTTCAGGTGACTTCCAAACCTTCACAGACTCGGTCACTCGACGATACACAATTTCCTCTTGGATGCTCTAGACCATGACGCCTAACTGTCTAGAGGATGCATAGTCCTCAAAGGTAATAAGTGTCAATTCCACATAGGAACAATCTCTTCAGTGATGCTTAATCACTTTGGGTTTGTAGGTGTTTGGGTTTGGGTTTTTCCTCACTTGATAATTTTCGCTCAAATTCCTCGGAGGATGGGATGCTCTCAATCACAAGTGTCAGTTTCTCTTGGAGCAGCCGACCAACTAGTGGTTGTAGGGGGTGGTTATTTATAGCCTAGGGAGCAGCCCAAGATGATAAGACTTAAATGCCCTTCAATGATATGACCGTTAGCTGGGTAGATATTTTGGGACAGCTCGCGCATAGGACAGCAGCAATCGCTTATTTGAGCTATCAAATTCCTCAGGGCTATCATGTTCCTCACTTGTAGGCAATCCGCACTGGCGAATTCCTAACTCCTCAGTCAGAACAAATTCCTCACAGACCAGAAGATCATCATCTCTGTCACTGAAGAAATTGACTGAATTGTATGAGATTTCCAATGGCTTCACTCGAAAGGATTGGGTAGGTGTAGGATTTTGAGATGAGAATCACTTGGAAACTTTTCCTTAGTTTTACCTCGACCCCCTTTAACAGTATGGTGTTTCCTATGACTCAAGAAAGAGAAAACGGAACTATGAAAACAAAAGTATTCAAGCTTCATAATCCTTGCTTGAATATCAAGTCTTCAAGGTCACACCAATTTCCTCACTTTCAAAGTCTTCAAGAAAACCAAAGTCTTCAGCTGAAGACATTCATTTTTAGGGGTCGACTTTCATCGTAAATATCAAACTCCTCATAGACTTATAGACCTGTGTACACTCCGAAACACATTAGTCCCTTAGCCTATAAGTCTTCAATACACCAAAATCACTAAGGGGCACTGGATGCACTTACAATCTCCCCCTTTTTGGTAATTGATGACAATATAGATTAAGTTTTCAATGGGGATAAACATATGAAGTGTAAATACTGAATTGAGGAATTTGATTGCAAGATATAGAAGAACTCCCCTGAAGATGTGCATATTTGAGGAATTTGCTTTGAATAGCAAATGCACATTGTAGAGTAAAATCATGGACATCTCCCCCTATATCTTGTAATTCATAGAAGTATTTAACATATGATATGAAGAATTTGAAATGCATGATGAAATATGGTGTCCGATGTAATTCAGCATGCGTGCATTAACGTACTTGAGGAAATAGCATGCAGAAAACAGAGCAAAAGTATCAAACCACTATAGGACTTAAGTTTACAAATCAATCAACAAACACTTCAAAAGAGCGAGAGTTGTAACTTAGCAAAAAAAATGCCCATATAAGAGACCCACTTGAAGACTAACTCAAATTCCCCCTTTGTCATCGAATGACCAAAAGGGACAAAAAATTGAGGACAAACGCCTCTGAATAATATCATGATGTCGATGGAGGAGCGCCAACGTTGTTGGGGTCGTCCGTTGGAGTAGGACCTGCCGCGGTGTCGTTCAAGTCTTCGGCTTCATCCACTTGCGCGATGAGGAATATGAGCTGGCGAGCAAGTGAGGAACTTTGACCTTCTTGAATTTCTTCGAACGTGGTTGTGCCCAGTCAATGTCCCGTTGGAAGTTCATCTCCTTAAGATCTTCAGCACTGTAGAGGTTAGACAGAATAGCCCAAGTGCGGTCAAAGACTTCATGCAGATAGTAGTGATTGTTCTTCACAGTATTTTGAGTGACTGTCATGTTCTGAAAAATTGCACCAAACTGACGCTTGACCCAGTTGTGATTTCTATCAATTTTTTGATGTAGGCTGAGGAGAAGCTCACGGTCAGTCATCACATGCGGAGCAGTGGCTTGAGGATATTGCTTCAAAGCTTTTGCGGCAGAGTCTTGAGATGCAGAGTCGTCATTGGTGGAATATGATGCAGCTTCGTGAAACTGTCCATCCAACGGACGCGTGCCTTCATTAATGACAGCAGCCTTGCCCTTCTCATCAGCTGAGGAAATAGTCCTTTTGAGGACTTCAATGGGTGGCAAGTAGCTGAGATGATTTTGAACGTCAGCCTTATAGTGAATTAAAGACCTTGATCTGATGAATCTCATAATCCATGGTGCATAAGGCTTCAACTCAAAAGGTGATAGAGCAGCATTGGCCAAAGTCCTCATGAAGAAATCATGATAGTTGATAGGAATACCATGTATGATATTGGACAACAGATTCTCACTTGAGCAGCATTGGGCAAAGTCCTCATTATGCCAACAACTTCTTCTTCATCAGAGTGTGGCCCTTGATCGGACTGAGGGTTTTGGTCAATATGTGATATACTGTCCTTGGCACATAGAGTAATTCCTCGAAGAGGAATGTGGTCCTTGGAGCTTGGCTAGGCTTCAAAGGCTTCATCAGCACTTGCATCAGATGATTTGAAAGTTCTGGTTTTGCATAAATGAGCCTTGCACCTTCAGTGGGAGGATTGACCGGGACGATGTGAAGCAATTCAGAGGCCGGAGCTTTGTAATGAGTGTTTTTGGTCATCTAGTCAAGCACCCATGAATTCACATCTTCAACATTTCCAGTGATGTGAAGCATTGCATAGAATTGAAGAATGAGTTCTTCATTCCAGTCGCAGATGTCAGTGCAGAAGTTGAGTAGCCCAGCATCATTAAGAACACTGAGGACTGGGGTGAAGCATGGAACAGTGAAAGTGCGTTAAGTCGACTAGAGGGGGTGAATAGGCGATTTTTATGAATTATTCATTGAGGAATTTTAGGGTGAGGAAATTCCTAAGCAAAGAACTACTAGCAACGAAATAAGTACTTAGATGCAAGCATAACAGAACAACGACACAATCATCATGATGAAATTGAAACACGCACAGAGTATAGAAAGCGTAAACACAGGATAAGCGAGCTGAAGATAAACTGACTGAAGAAATTGAACTGACGAAATTGAGAAAGTCTTCAGTCAAAGTCTTCAAACTGTAACGATCAAGTACACAACACAGTAATGAGGAGATGGAAAGGTTGAGGAAATATAACCAGTTAGCTCGCTGAAGACAGTGATTTGGTAGACCAGTTCCAACTGTTGTGACAGTTGTACGTGTAGTTGGAGCGGCTAGGTATATAAACCTGATGACACACAATCCTCACCATATTCTCCTTGAGCTAAGGTCACACAGACCTCGCCCAATCACTCGTGGTAAGTATTTAGGTGACTTCCAAACCTTCACAAACTTGGTCACTCGGCGATCCACAATTTCCTCTTGGATGCTCTAGACCATGACGCCTAACCGTCTGGAAGATGCACATTCTTCAAAGGTAACAAGCGTCGGATCCACACGGGATCAATCTCTTCAATGATGCTCAATCACTTTGGGTTTGTAGCTGTTTGGGTTTTCCTCACTTGATGATTTTTGCTCAAAGTCCTCGGAGGATGGGATGCTCTCAGTGACAAGTGTTAGTTTCTCTTGGAGCAGCCAACTAGCTAGTGGTTGTAGGGGGCAGCTATTTATAGCATAGGGAGCAGCCCGACATGATAAGACATAAGTTCCCTTCAATGATATGACCGTTAGGTGGGTAGATATTTTGGGACAACTGGCGCGTAGCACAGCAACGGTCGGAAATTTGAGCTCTCAAATTCCTCAGGGCTATCATGTTCCTCACTTGTAGGCAATCCGCACTGGCGAATTCCTAACTCCTTAGTTAGAACAAATTCCTTAGAGACCAGAAGAACTTCGTCTGTGTCACTGAAGAAATTGACTGAACTGTATGAGATTTCCAATGGCTTCACTCGAAGGGATTGGTAGGTGTAGGATTTTGAGATGAGCATCACTTGGAAACTTTTCCTTAGTTTTTGCTCGACCCCCTTTAACAGTACGGTGTTTCCTATGACTCAAGAAAGAGAAAATGAAACTGGAAAAACAAAAGTCTTCAAGCTTCATGTTCCTCGCATGAATATTAAGTCTTCACGGTCACACCAATTTCCTCACTTTCAAAGTCTTCAGTTAAAGACATTCGTTTTTAGGGGTCGACTTTCTGTGTAAATATCAAACTCCTCATAGACTTATAGACCTGTGTACACTGACAAACACATTAGTCCCTTAACCTATAAGTCTACAATACACCAAAATCACTAAGGGGCACTAGATGCACTTACAATCTCCCCCTTTTTGGTGATTGATGACAATATAGGTTAAGTTTTAATGGGGATAAATATATGAAGTGTAAATAATGATATTGAGGAATTTGATTGCAAGATATAGAAGAACTCCCCCTGAAGATGTGCATATGTGAGGAAATTGCTTTTGAGAAGCCATGCAAATTGAAGAGTAGAATCATGGAGATCTCCCCCTATATCTTGTAATCCATACACGCATTTAACATATAATATGAAGAATCATGGTGACTGATGTAATTCAGCGTGCATGCATTGTCATATAAGAGGAAATATCATGCAGAAGAACATAGCGAAAGTATCAGACCACCATCGGAGTTAAGATTACAACTCGATCCAACAAAGTTTTCAAAAGAATGAGAGTTGTAACTTAGCAAAAAAGCCCATATATAGACCCGCTTGAAGACTAACTGAAATTCCCCCCTTTTTGTCATCGAATGACCAAAAGGGACGAAAAGTGAGGACTAACGCCCCTGAAGAATATCACGAAGTCGATGGAGGAGCGCCAGCGTTGTTGGGGTCGGTTGTTGAAGTAGGGCCTGCCGCACTGTCGTCCAAGTCTTCATGTTCATCAGTCTCGCGCGATGAAGAATAAGAGCTGGCCACCAAGTGAGGAACTTTGACCTTCTTGGATTTCTTCGAAGGTGGCTGAGACCAGTCAGAGTCCTGCTTGAATCCCATCTGTTTTAGATATTCTTCACCGTAGAGATGAGACAGAACAGCCCAGGTGCGATCAAAGACTTCATGGAGGTAGTAGTGGTTCTTCTTCACTGAATTCTGAGTGACGGTCATGTTCTGAAGAATTGAACCAAGCTGTCTCTTGACCCATTTGTGGTGAAGACTGAGGAGAAGCTCACGGTCAATCATCACCCTTGGAGTTGTGCCTTGAGGATTTTGCTTTGAAGCATTGGCAGCAGAATCATGGGTGGCAGAGTCATCATTAGTGGAGTAAGATGCAGCTTTGCGGAACTGCCCATCCAATGGACGAATGCCTTCATCAATAATCGCAGTTGCCTTGCCCTTCTCATCAGCTGAGGAATATGTTCGCTTGACGACTTCAATAGGGGGAAAGTAGCTGAGATGCTTTTGAAAGTCAGCCTTGTAATTGATTGAAGACCTTGATCTGAGGAATCTCATAATCCAAGGAGCGTAAGGCTTCAACTCAAAAGGTGACAATGCAACATTTGCCGGAGTCCTCATGAACGCCATGAATGATGTTGAATAGCAAATTCTTCATGATGCCAATGACTTCTTCTTCATTAGAATCATGTCCTTTGATTGGACTCAATGTCTTGGTCAAAATGCGATAGACAGTCCGTGGCACATACAACAATTCCTTCACGAGGAATTTGGTCCTTGGGGCTTGACCAGGCTTCAGAGGCTTCATCAAAACTTGCATGTAGTGATCAGAGAGCTCAAGTTCATGATAGATGAGACGCACACCTTCAAGGGGAGGACTGACAGGCAGGGCATGAAGCAATTCAGAGGCCGGTGCTTTGAAGTGTGTATTTTTTGTCATCCAGTCCAACACCCAAGAATTCACATCTTCAGCATTGCCGGTGATGTGCAGCGTCGCGTAGAACTGAAGAATTAGCTCTTCATTCCAATCACATATGTCAGTGCAGAAGTTGAGCAACCTAGTGTCATGAAGAACACTAAGGACAGGGATGAAGCAAGGCAGTGATTCCATGTCAACATGAGGAATATGCTCATGGTCGAAGATCTTGTCCTTGTCGAAAAGCAAAGAAGAACAGAAATTCATCTGACTTGCTGTCCAGAAGCGCTTGCGACGAAGATGAGCAGAGTCATAGGGATTGTATTAAGTGAAGAATACATGTTCATGGAAGAATTCATCAGCCTTGAACTTCTACTTCTTTGAGAAAGGATTCTTCGGCTTGGGCTGAGGAGTATTAGTTAATGTCTTCGCAGCCTCAAGAATCACAGTCTCAGGAGCTGCAGGCTGAGGAATTTCAGTGCCAACCTCTTCAGTGGCAGCCTGGGTCTTCGTCTCTTTAGCAGCATTAACATCAACACTAGTGGATGGAATTACTTCAGGGATGGTAAGAAGTGAAGCTTGAGGTTCATCAGAGCTTGTACGAATTTCTTCAGTCTGGACTGGGGACCGAGGAATCTGTTGTAGTGGGGTGAACATCAGAGAGTTGGGATGATGACTTTCCAATAGTCATCATTCAGCATAGGTGTGGTGCTCCCAATGTCCTCGTCTTCATATTCTTCATTGATTTCTTCAACGCCTGCCTCTTCAGCTGTGAACTGAGGCATGAGCGATGAGACCTGTGGGGTTGATGGGATATCCTCCACTTTAATTACTTTGTCCAACTGCTCTGAAGAAGCAACAGAAGGAAGATCTTCATCAGATCCGCTTGGGATCTCTTAATCTTCACCACCAAAGGGAACGAGTTCCTTTGATGGCATGCTTGAAACAGGAACAACAACAATGGGATTCTTAAAAGAGCTGGTAATGTCTTCATCTTCTTCGGTGCTGAAGAAACTGATGAAGCTGATGCTTTCCTTTTCTTTACTGTTGCTCAATCCGCATCCTTGGTTTTTTTGCTTCTGATGCAGAAGGAAGAACTGGACTTGGTGTTGGGGCAGGAGAAGCGGAGGAAATTGGTTCAGTTACCTTAGGCGCAACTGATGCAGTTGCCCTGGTTGTTTCAGTCTCTTCAGGCACATCGGTTGATGCTTCAGCTGGCCTGGCTTGATCTTCAAGCGCAACACTAGTGGTTGCCCTGGCAATGTCATCAGCGGCTGGAATAGCTTCATGAGCCTTGGTACTAGCAGTTTCATCACCAGCCTGATTTTCATCAGTGGTACTGGCATGTTCTTCAGTGAGCTAAGCAGATGCTTCAGCCTGAGTAGATTCATGTTGCGATGGGGCAGCAACATTTGAAGTGAACTTTTTAGGCATCTTAACAAATCTGACTTTGGCTCCAAGCTAATGTGCACGGTAGGCTTGGAATTCATCATTGAGGCCCTTGATCTCCGCTTGTGCAGCCACAAGTTCATCAGTTGTCATTTTGACAACGTTCTTCTTCAGAAAGCACTCCTTCTTGTATTGAGCTTTCTTCTGCTGTCTGGCCTTCTCATATTTCCACTTTTCTTCGCCAATGAAGGCGGTCAACATGTGATTCTGGTCAGGAGTAAGCTTGAAGTCTGGCATAGGTGTGTTGGGGTCCTTGTGAGAGAGATCAATGTACTCAAGGATCAACATAGGATCCAGAAGAAGAGGCACTTCACTTCCTTTGGCTCTAGTGGCCCTTTGTTGTCTGTCCTTGATGATTTCAGCGAGTTCTTCATCATCAGCTTCGTCATCACTAAACGGCAAATGAAAGGCAACCTGCTTCTTGTGAGGACTTGGTCTAGGGCCTCGTCCAGAAGTGGCCTTAGTCTTCAGCAGAGTGGGGCCAGTTGAGGATTGCGGAGGAGCAGAAGAACTTGCAAAGGCTCCTGAGACAATTGAGATGCCTATGGTCCTTTGACACGAGGTGATATGCACATGTGCTGAGGACTTTGCTGGAGGAGCTGAGGGCTTTGCAACTTGAGGAACTGGAGCAGCTTGAGGAATCGGCCATGAGGGCATTGATGAGTTGGGCCTTGAAGGCATAGCAGAGGAACTGTGCTTGTGTGCTGGCTTCTTTTGCATAGACTTTTTGGGCTTGCTAGTAGAAGCCTCAGCGGCAGCAGCAACAGAGTCTTCGTTGAATTTGCTCACTGCCTCTTTAGCCATTTTGGCTAGCTTCGCTTGCCGTTTTGCCCATTTATCAGGATAGTCATCACCACGCTTGAAGCTGGTGGGATCAGCTTCTTGGATAGGTGCCAATGGAGGTCTTGGGCAAGGAGGGTGAAGAGCGAATTTCTTCATGTACTTTGGAGTGACATACCTGTACTCCCTCCATTCCCGTGCCCATCTCCTCTATATCCTTTGAATGCGCACCTTGCGTTGATTCTTGTTCTCCTTGCCATGTTTGGCCTCATCAGGAGTACAATATTCTTCATAAATGTCCTCAGGGATCTCAAATGCTGTGTTGACTTCCAGTCTCTTGCCTCCCTTCTAAGGTTTCTTGCCATCTGCCATATTCTTCAGCTGAGGATTTTGAACAATTGAGTTCTCTGAAGAAGTATGCAATTTTACTTCAAGGAACGCTGTAAATGAGTTAAGTTGATGAGAACCTAGTGATTCAGCGGCGGACATGAGTACCTGTGAACAGAGTATAGGTGCGAAGAATTTGGAGAGGTCATATGCGTTCTCAGAAGTTTTTGCGAAAAGGACAAGTTTGAGGAACTTGACCAGTGGTGTCTTGAAGAATTTCACTAAGCGTTTTTGACTTAGGTTCCAGAGTTGTATAGATTGAAAATCCACACAACTGAGGAATATTGAAGAACAATGTTGCTTAGAGAAATGGATCAAGAACAATTGTTTGTGTGAGGTATTTAGAGTGTGAGAATTGAGGAATAAACACCTTTCGAAGATTTTGAACAAAATCAACAAGGGCAGTAAAAGTAGCTTCTAATTACCCTTGACGAAGAACACGACGAACTGGGAATAGTAGATTTGAAGTTCGTCAGTTCAGATCTTCCACACCCTAACTTGGCAGAGGAAGACAACTACGGCGGCGGCAGAGTGAAGAAATCCGTGGTCAGCGCGAGTACGACGGCGACGAGGTCGAGGCAGTGAAGCTCTTCGTTACCGGCGACGATGAAGGTAGCGGCGGCGCTAGGTCTTGAGAGCTCAAGCGAGGGAGTGAGGTCGAGCGGGGTAAATGAAGTTTGAGGAGGGTGAGGGGTATATATAGCCGAGGTGAAAAACCGCTCGCCCGAGCAAATTGGACGAACGTGCCCCTGGCTCTTCTCATCCTAGCGACATATGTCACCCACGTACAGAAAGGAGGAGATCGTGGGAGAATAGGATAATCATATCGTGGAATGTGGAATGGTTTGAGCGGCAAAAGCCAAAAATTTAGATAAGAAAAAAAATTAATGTTTCATTCGCAAATTCTTCAGCTGACAAGGACACAGTGAAGATTTCAGACATGTTTCAAATAGAACGCACATGAAGAATTTGTGAATAGATTAGATTGAGTATAGCATAAAGGGGGAAGGGTCCGATCACATTCACTTAGCCAAAAAAACTTGAAGAAAGAGCAATAAGTGAATGCTGTAGAGGACTTAAACTCATATATAAATAGTCAATGAAGAACAACGACAGAAAGAGTGAAGACATTGCAAAGTTGAAGAATTTGAACAACTGAAAAATTTCAAAAACTGAAGAAAAACTCAAATTGAAGATTTCCAACTTTTGTTGGTGGTGTAGCCCATCGTATAAGAATGATGATTTCATACACTGCGTACAATTGTCGTAGGGCTCTGAGAATCAAATTCTTCATTAATTTCTTCACACTGAGAGGGTTAGTCTTCATTGATTCAAGAAAAACGTTACTTCGTGTGTTGCACATCTAAGTCATCAATTTTGCATAAGTGTTAGGATGTGTGTTCTTTTCAAAGGACATTCGAAGTGTCGGGGGAAATCGGCTTCCTCGAACACCTATGGGGACCGAGCCCCTTACTGGTTCGGCGGGGGGCGGAGGTTGCACGAAGAGCAGATCGAGGCGATGCACACGAGGGGTTTACCCAGCTTTGGGCCGCACGGATGCGTAAAACCCTACTGCTGCTTTGTGGTTTGTATTGTGTTCTTACTCGGAGGCGCGTGGTGCTACAGTACACACGAGCCGATGGCGAGGCCGAGCATAAAAATGGGTGTCCTCTTTCTCCTACATGCGCATGGGGACTCCTTTTATATGCTCAAGGGGTTACCCACAGGTGGTAGCGCAGGTGGGGGCAAAAATGGTAGAATGATATAGTGGGTACAGCTGCCTGCACAGTGGTTGTACAGTGCTATCATACCTAACTCTGACGGCAGGGGACAAGGGCATTAAATGCCCGTCCGCGTCGCCCAGACGGTGCAGGAACATGACCGTCAGGAGCGCCACCGTTTGCCACGATGGCTGCTCTGTCAGCTTCGCTTCGCCACCGCATGCCCCTGGCTACGCCGCCTCCTGCCACGTGCGCCTGGAACGCCACCAGAGCGACACGTTGGTGGGTGAGCTGGAGCACAGGCACGGGGTGGTAACTTGCCGCGGCAAGCGCCTTGCCGCGGTGGATGTCTTGTCGCGTCCGGGAGCTTGTCGCCCGCCGGGCCTTGCCGGGGCGCGGGGCGCGCCGTGGCAGGGTCCTTGTCGTGCCGTGGATGGCCTTCCCGGCAAGCTCCTCTTGCCGGGGTCTTGTGCTTCGAGCGGCAGTCCCGGCAAGCTCCTCTTGCCAGGGCCTCGCTCTCTTCGGGTGGCCTTCCCGGCAAGCTCCTCTTGCCGGGGCCTTGGCTCAAATACTTTGTCCTTGAATGGCCCAAGAGGGGACCATGGAGGGTCTCGGCGATCACCTGGCAGGCCTTGTCGCGGGGTGCTACGACTGCCCGTGCACAAGTTCGGGGTACTAAGGTACCCCTACTTTAGTACACCGACAGGAGCCCCCGGGCCTGGGCCATACACGGTGCCGAGCGCTGTTGGGCCAGGCCCAAAACAGTGCACGGGCACGCGCGGCCTGGGTCACGTTGCATCTTTTTCTTCGTATGCCACACCCTCTCCGAATGGTACGCGTCGAACGCGGCATCGTGGGGAGAAGCGTGCGTGGGGCCGAGCCCTGCAGGCATGCGTCACGTCGCAATAAATGGGGACGGTTTGTGCCATCTTCATAACTGCAGGGAGGCATGGAGGCGTGGCTCCTTCGCTAGACGGGGTCGAGGCACGGTCTCCGAGGCGTCCGCTCCCCACGGTCACGGGGTGGGGTGAGGTCGCCTCACCCGTCGCCTCGGTCCTGCACGTCAGCCACGCGGCCTTCATGCACCTGGAGTTGCGGACGGTGGAGGCAGGAAACCGGGCTGTCGCGGGTCGAGGCAGCAGGCCTATCCCGGTCGCCTGGCCTCCCTGCGCCTTGATTGGCTGAGCGGGGCGGTCGAGTCCCCACCCTGCTCCTTTATAAGGAGCAAGAGGGGGGCGACGGGAACCCACACTCCTCCATCTCTTCTTCTCTTCGTCTTCTGATCACCTCTCTCCATCCGCCATGGAGAAAGGGAATCCTGGTCCTTCATCGGTGGCGGCGAGGGTTGCCGCCAGGCGACGCGCCCCTCCTCCCCTTGCACCCGCGGCGGCAGAGCCAGCCGCAAGGGGAAGCGGGAGGGGGCGAGGTCGTGGACGAGGCCGAGGCGCTCGGGGGCGAGGCGGAAGGGACGACGCGCCGGCCTCGCCTCCGCCAGCGGCTCCTCTCCTCACGGCAGTCCACATCGGGGACGACCCCTGCGAGTTCTTTGTCAGGCTGCGCCGGGCGCCTCGTCGCCGCCTCCGTCTCCCGGCACCCTTCGCCAGCGTGATGGAGGTGGAGCAACCCGAGACACTGAGACTGCGCATGAGGGGCTGCGGGATCAGTGGCGCGCGGGTCCACGTCGAGTCCCCAGCCCCCGGCGTCATGTATCTTGGTCGAGGGTGGAAGTCATTCGCCCGTATCCACAGCTTGGTGGAGGGGTTCACCCTCCATTTTAAGCTAATGGAGGGCGATCTCCTCTCCGTCAAGGTCTTCGGGGACTTCGGGACCCGGGCCAGGTGCTGCGTGGATAGCTCCTCCGACAGCGAAAGCTCCTCCTCGAGCGAGAGTGATGAGGAGGGGAGCGACAGCGACGACGAGGGTAGCGGTCGTCGGGATGACGGGTCCGACTAGGCACCAGTCGCAGCTCCGTGTGGCACCGGCGACCCCGTCATTCGCGTCGCTGGCTCCCTGAGCTTCTCGGGGCCGTCTCCTTGGCGGCTGGCGTAGGAAGGCTGTGGAAGAGGAAGAGGGCGGGCGGCAAGGCCGTCAACTCGGAGTACGGGGGCATGGCGCCCTCGACAGCGTGCTAACGTCCCGCCGCCTTGTCGAGCCCTGCTTCCGGCGCTGCCTTCACTGTCCAGCCTTCAGACGGCCTCGGGGTGTTCTCTTGGTGTCTTCTGCCACCCGTAGCTCGCCTAGGCGCCCCTTTCGCGCTTTTCGCCTCCTTGTCCTACCTCCTGAAGAGAGGGACAGGAAAAGGATTACGGGCACCTTATCTCTTTTCAATCTGTAAGTGTCGTGGGTTTGTCACGGCAGATGTCCTAGCCAAAGGACTTAGTCGTGGAGCCATCGCAACGGGTTAACTCGAA
Source organism: Aegilops umbellulata (assembly GCA_032464435.1). Lineage (NCBI taxonomy): Eukaryota > Viridiplantae > Streptophyta > Magnoliopsida > Poales > Poaceae > Aegilops > Aegilops umbellulata. The sequence continues at coordinate 125,348,867 of CP136058.1, forward strand.
GGGGTTAAAGCGGACACAGGGACACAGAGGGTTTATACTAGTTCGGCCCCTTCGATGAAGGTAAAAGCCTACGTCTAGTTTGTGGTGGAATTGATGAAGTCTCGATGGCTAGGGAGCAGATAAGCTTCGCCTAGGCCTCGAGTTGTGGTTGTCTGTCCTTGAACCGATATCGGGTTGTCCCCTTATATACATGGGTGACGCCCGTCAGTTCATAGAGTCCCAATCTCTGGTTTATACTCGTACCCGGGTTGGTCTCTTCCTTATCCCTAACTTACAATACAAGTTGTACACAGGCCGGTTTACAGCTACAGATGTTAAACCGACTATAGCCTCGGGCCTTTACATAGCCTCCTGGGCTTTACCATTCTTGAACTACCGACGAAGTTAACCCGGCCCGTATAGGTCAGTTTACGCTCAGTAGTAATATCCCCAACATTAGGCCCCAGGTTGATTTGAATGAGTTCATGTCAACCCTTGGCATAAATCTTCATATTCAGCACCTTCCCTTCGTCGCTAAACCGCTACGTCGTCATCTTCGTCGGCGGCCGTAAACCGGCATGACATCATCATGAAGCTAGCTTTTATGATGCCTTCTTTGTTTAACAGATTCGCAATAACCGAGGCGACAGCTCTGCTTCCGAAATCCGCGGCTCCTGGATTCGCGCGCCTGACACATGTGTTTTGCCTTATAAATAGGGGCGAAGGGTCGTTTCTTTTTCCCCTTCACCCCTTTCCTCTTCGTCTTCTCTGCGCCGTCAGCTTCATAGCTCCACCGCTGCCGCTGACCTCCGCATCGTCTCGGGCCGCTGCATCAACCTGATTGGATCAGAGAAACTGCGGCGTGCTTCCGCATCCCTCCGAGCTCTGGTGAGATCCCCACCTTCTCAACTCAGATCTGCCTCTAGGGTTTACTATGTTCTTCACGTTCTTCACATTCTTCGCGTTCTTCGCACTTAAACTGAGATGCACCTTCATATGACCCCACGACCTTTGCTCTGTTCAGTAGTAGTTTTTGGCATCTGTTTTCATTGCAATATACCTGGACCGTAGATCTGATCCATAGCTTGAACTTGCTGTTCTTGCACAATTTCCTTTAAATCATGAGTATTTCACCCCTTTTACGAGATCGCCCCAGATCCAATGTCACACTGAGATAATGTGAAACCTGTTTCCATACACTTGCTCTTTTGCAACTTCACTGTTTCACGGTCTTAGGTCCAGCGGTTTAACTTTGTTGTAGAATATCATCAAATCGGTACATACCATTAGTCCCCTTGCTGAACCGCCAGTAATCCCTTGATAGACCGCATCGCTTTATCAACATCGGTTTGTAATTGATTTCCTCTGGTTTAATGTTGATAGTATCAACATGAAAAACCTGTGCACCACACAGTCCTGAACCGGAATCATTTTCATTTTGTAGACTTCCTCATGGCTAAGCAAGTGTATGAGTGCAACTGGGCTCCTTCCCGGGTCACAGAAACTCAACTGAATAATCTGGTTCTGACCGGTACTTTGAGCAGCAGAAAAACCATTCATTGGAGGGTGCCGGGCAAAGAGTGCCCCCCTACATCCCAAGACGGCGAAGTCGTTGTTTTTGCAGATCACTTAGCCCGCGGTTTCAACCTGCCTAGTTCAAAATTTTATCGCGATGTTTTGGCTAATTTCTAGCTCCATCCACAAGATATTGGCCCCAACTCTGTCACTAACATATGCCACTTTCAAGTGCTCTGTGAGGTGTTTTTTCAAGAGGAACCTACAGTTGAGTTGTTCCAAGATTGCTTTCACCTAAACCGCCGCACAGAATTTACTGATGGCTCCAACATGGAACTGGGTGGCGTGTCAATCCAGAAAAGGAAAGAGGTCACTTACCCTCATGCGAAACTGCATAGTCACCCCCAAGAGTGGAATAACTCCTGGTTTTATTGTAAACACACCTCTCCAGAGAATGAGAATATCCTGCCCGGCTTTCGTCCAGAACGGCTCAGCAACACTCACCCCCTTCCTCAGAGGCTGACTGCTAAAGAGAGGAGTAAATACGCTCCCCAACTGTCCAAGCTTAGAGCCTTCATGGCCAACAGTTTAACAGGAGTCGACCTCGCTCGTTGCTGGATATCTTGGAGTATACTGCCACTCAGTCAACGCTCCGGTTTGATGTGTGAATACACAGGCAGTGTTGATGATCCGTTACGTCATGTAAACATCCAGCTTACGGATGACGAGGTCACCGAAGCCGTAAAGAAGATCTTAAATGAACCGGAACGCGTCTGTGCACGAACTGGCCTTCTTCCCTTCTGCGCCATCAACAAACCACCAGCGGTAAAAATTTCTTCTTATTAAGTCTGATGTTTTTTTGCACGCGTATGACTGATTCTAATGTCTGTTGACGCAGGGTGATGACCCGTTCTGGAGCAAAAAACTCCCTCAAGGAAAGGCGGATAAAACGGAGCAAACGACCCGGCCTAAGACGAGAGTCGTCAAAAAGTCTGCTCACAAGAGGAAAACCACGGCCTCTTCCGATCCTGCCGATGATGAGGTGGGTAATCCGGGTTTTGAAGCTGATCTTGACTCCCTCGGTTTGTTGTTCGTACAGCTTATTTTCGATGCAATTTGTCAGGATGATGCCGAAGCGAGCCATGCTGATGATGCAGAGGTAATTACCATTTCTTCTGATTCAAGCCTTCTGCCTTTCCACAAAATCCGTCAGGCGAACCGTAAAGTTAAATTTTCCCATCCTCTTGCTTACTTGGATCCCAACTTTCTTATGAAGACCCGTCAACACGAGGTGCGCCGTACAACCCGACACAGCGGTCAGGTAGTTACCTCTGCCGGTTTACCGAACAGTCCGGTTCGGAGACGTCGTTCAGAGGTCTCTAACTTGCTTGTCAAATTTTGTCCTAAAGCGGGCTGTTTTCGTCAACCGCTTAATCCGTCTGACTCCGATTATCAGGTCACCTCGCATTCATCCTCTGGCGAGTCAACTGGTACTCAGCTGCCTCCGCTCAAAACCGTGCTTGGGTAAGCTTACTTTTCTCATCAAGCTGTCCATTGTTGTAATCTTCGCCATATGCTGTCTTCAACTTTGCTGCTTCTTTCAGAGCTAAACCAAGGCCGAGCAAAAAAGCTCGCCAAGACAAAACAGGAGATGAAAACGCTCCTCCTGAACCGGACACTGTCCCGAACGTTGAAACGACCACCCCTGAGGATGTAATTGATGACCCATTAGTCCGAGATGAAGTCATTGTTCCTGAAGAGGGCTCTGTTAACCCCTCCGGCCCAACGGATCAACCAGCCAGCCTGATTCGTGCTGAGAAAACCATTATTTCCTCAAAGCCTGTCGAGAGACCGACCGTACCAGTCCAGACCGACGACCACAACGATGATGAAGTCATGATTACCGGCGTAGGTCGTACTGAACCGGGAAATCCCATCGCTTTGGCCAAGCACACGGCTAAAGAAGAAATTTCTGCTTTAAGTAAAGGTAAATGGGATGTTGATCTGGCCACGTACTCCACTCTTGGCGCTCAAGACATTCATTCTGGCTATTTAAACCGGCTATATACTAGCCGCGACTATGAAGCCAATCTTGTAAAGATGATGAAAGACAAATTCGAGGTAACTTCCATGCCCTCACTCCTGCTTCTTACCACCGTAGCCCCCCAAGGGTCGGTTTAACTTTATCATAATTGAACCGACACTTGCAATCATCATACCGTAGCATCCGAAATATCATTAAAGCAAATAGCCATTAGCCCCCAAGTGCCAAGTTGAATATTTGTATTGAGCTTGGGACTTTGATAATGACCTGAGAACTTGAGATCAAATAAGCATTAGCCCCCAAGTACAAAGTACCTAACTTGTTATGTGCTTGGTACTTTCTTTGCTTAAACTGTATAACTTGTCGGACTGCAGGCTGAACTGAAGGTCAAAGATAGCCAAATCACTGATCTTCAAGAGAATGTGAAGTCCCAGCAAGTAGAATCTTCCAAAGCCAAGGAGGAACTATCCAGCGCTTTGGGCAGCATGGAACAATTGAAGGAAGGTTTTAACAAGGAGCGGGCGGACTGGGCTACAGAAAAGGCCGCTTTAACCAAGAAGATTGAAACTGCAGAAGCTGCCCTTAAAACGGTAACGGATGAATTGACCAGTGTGAAGCGATAGGTGGATGCAATGGCTGCAGCCATCTTTGGTAAGCCTCCTATAACATGTGTAATGACCTTGATTCTTCTACAAAACAGCTCGGTTTACGACCTGCTGACCGTATTACAGGCACTCGCATCCATCACTTGGGATCAGACGTGCGTATGAAGCTGAAAGCGGTCTATACCTTGGTCGAGCAGCTGTATACGGGCGCTCAGTGGATTATTACCACTGCTTCACACAACAATCCGGCACCCACATTGATCCAGGACACACTGAAGAGGTTGTCGATGCTCCCTGCTCGGATTGAAGAGCTAAAAAGATCTGCTGCTCGAACCGGAGCCATTAATGCCTTAATCCGGGCCAAAGCATGGGTGCCTGATTTTGATCCCGTTGAAGCGGCTCAAGGCTATCCTAGCCTAAAGGAGGATGGCTCCGAATTCGATGAAGAAGAATTGAGAAAGATAAACCGGTCAGTGCGCCCTCTGGCCTGCCAATTGGTAGAAGAAGCAAACTTGTCTCATTATCAAGCCCAGTATGACGATCAGAACAAGCGGGTAGCTGTGCCAATCCCTGAAGCGGAAAACTTAATTCCTCCAATCCGTAAGCACACTTATGCCCCCGATATTGAACCGTCGTCGCTGATACATGAGGAAGCCATTTTTCAAGCATTAATAGGGATCGATTGGACCACTGTTGACTTCCAGCCGCTGGGTAGGGAGGAGGATGCTGAAGTGGAGCAGGATGATCCAAAACCATCAAACCGGAACGGCACGCAGGCGTGAACCGAGGGCAGTTTTAGCTGGTTTCCTTTTGATACTTTGTCAAGAAACAATCACCTTATTCGGGCACCGTGTTGCCTTGTAATAGGATAGACCGTACCTTATGCTTCATGAGATGCCTTCACGCATCAGCACTGATATCCTCCTTTGGAAAATCCTTATTGCCAACTTATATCTCCTGCGATCACAAATTTTTAAACTACCAGGGCGGTTGTACCGTCCTCCAGTTTGCGAATTATTATAGTTACGCAAGGAAACGTGCCATTATGATCAAACTTTTGTGATACGAAATACCTGTCATATAATGGGCATGAAATAGGTGTTCGTGGCCAATATTGAAGCGGGAGTTGATAACTCTTAAACCGTCATGGGAGAATCGAACCCTTGTGTATATAACACCGGTTTACAATGTAAACCGTCTTTTAATAACAGCAGCCTTTCGCTGCTCGAAAGAGGATATTTAGCAGAAAAAACTCAAACCGAGCCAACAAGCTCAGATTTTTGCAAAAGAGGGCCGTGTTGCTGCCAACTTGGCTATGTTGGATCGGTGCCAAATGTTGTCGGTTTAAGAGAAAAGCAATAAACTATCAACTCTTTGCAAAAAAGGAAAGAGATCAAAATACGGTGACAAAAACCTTTCGCAAAAGAAGAGCTCTATTGAGCTTGGTCAGACGGAGTCACCATGGTCAGACGCAACCAAGCCCCCCTAAGGTGTAGCGATGGTGCCGGTCAGCCAGGACCCCAAAATGACGCGTGGCATTATGCCGGCCAAGTGGCATTGCTATGGTTCGGGTTCGACCAAGCCCCCAAATGACTCTAAGGCCCGTAGGCCGACCAAGAGGCGTGACCGGTTCAGACGTGACCGTGTCCCCACGTGATTCTAGTGGCTCTCGCCGGCCAAGAGGTATTGCATCGGTTCGGACACGACCGAGCCCCCAAATGACTCTGGTGGCTTTCGCCGGCCAAGAGGTATTGCATCGGTTCAAACATGACCGAGCCCCCAAATGACTCTGGTGGCTTTCGCCGGCCAAGAGGTATTGCATCGGTTCAAACATGACCAAGCCCCCAAATGACTCATAAGGATAGCCATGTTCTCTTTGGTTCGAACACGACCTATGTTTGAACAGGAAACCTCAAGTGATCTTGTTAAAACTTGCAAGGGGTAAACCGACTGTTGCTTAAAGACAACCCCGTGTAACCACACATGATATAAAGGAACAGATACCCCGCTTTAGCTGAGGATCCGGTTTATTATAATATATACATATTCATGATATATACATAAGCAGAGCCCATGGCTCAGGTATAGTAAGGCCGAAGATGAGCTATATTCCATGGTCTGTCGGTCTCTTGTCCGGATTTGCGCGAATCTTTGTGCTCTCGAACATCTACCAGGTAGTATGAACCATTGTGTAGATTCTTGCTGACCACGAAAGGCCCTTCCCAAGGCGGAGACAATTTATGCATCTCGGTTTGATCTTGAATAAGTCGAAGCACCAAATCTCCCTCTTGAAAGGTTCTGGTCCTGATCCGACGACTGTGATAGCGACGAAGATCCTGTTGGTAGATCGCTGAATGGGCAGCTGCTATGTCTTGTTCTTCATCTAGCCGGTCCAAAGCGTCCTGTCTGGAACTTTCGTTTTCTGCTTCAACGTAAGCCGCCACACGAGGTGAATCATGTCGTATGTCACTAGGAAGAACTGCCTCTGCCCCATAAACCATGAAGAACGGCGTATATCCAGTTGACCTGTTAGGCGTGGTGTTGATGCTCCATAACACAGAGGGTAACTCTTCGACCCAACAACCCGGCGTCCGCTGCAAAGGAACCATAAGCCTGGGCTTAATTCCTCTCAAGATCTCCTGATTAGCTCTTTCTGCTTGACCATTGGACTGTGGGTGTGCCACTGAAGACACATCAAGGCGGATGTGCTCTCGTTCGCAAAACTCCTTCATGGCACCTTTAGATAAATTGGTACCATTGTCTGTGATGATGCTGTGTGGAAAACCAAACCAGAAAATCACCTTTTTGATGAACCAAACCGCGGTGGCCGCATCACACTTGCTAACGGGCTCTGCTTCTATCCACTTTGTAAATTTGTCCACCGCCACCAGAAGGTGGGTCTTCTTGTCCTTGGACCGTTTGAAAGGCCCAACCATGTCCAGCCCCCCGGTTGCAAACGGCCAAGTAATTGGAATCATCCTCAATTCCTGAGCCGGGACGTGAGCGCGTCTTGAGAATTTTTGACAACCATCACACCGCCTGACCAGATCCTCCGCATCCGCATGAGCAGTCAGCCAATAGAAACCGTGACGAAAAGCTTTTGCCACTAAAGACTTTGAACCGGCGTGGTGACCACAATCTCCTTCGTGGATCTCACGCAAAATTTCACGGCCTTCCTCAGGAGATACACACCGTTGAAAAGCTCCTGTCACACTGCGATGACGTAGTTCGCCGTTTTCCACTACCATGGACTTGGACCGCCGTACTATCTGCCTGGATAGAACCTCATCCTCTGGCAACTCCCCTCGGTTCATGTACGCCAGGTAAGGGAGCGTCCAATCCGGGATGACATGTAATGCCGCGACCAATTGAGCCTTTGGGTCAGGAACCGCCAAATCTGCTTCGCCAGGCAGTTGAACCGACGGGTTGTAAAGCACATCAAGGAACACATTAGGTGGTACCGGTTTACGCTACGATCCCAGTCGACTTAAAGCATCCGCCGCCTCGTTCTTTCGTCGGTCCACATGGTCCACCTGATAACCTTTGAAGTGACCTACGACCACATCAACCTCACGACGATAAGCAGCCATGAGTGGATCTTTTGAATCCCATGTACCAGACACCTGCTGGGCCACCAAATCAGAGTCGCCAAAGCACTTAACCCGGCTTAAATTCATCTCCTTAGCCATCCGGAGACCATGGAGCAAGGCCTCATATTCTGCTGCATTGTTAGTACAAGGGAAGATTAAACGGAGAACATAACAAAACTTATCACCTCGTGGGGAAGTTAGTATGACTCCAGCCCCCGATCCTTCCAATTGGCGTGATCCGTCAAAATGAATGGTCCAGTAAGTGTGATCCGGCTTCTCTTCAGGGACTTGCAACTCCGTCCAATCATTGATAAAATCCACCAATGCCTCAGACTTTATCGCAGTGCGAGGCGCATACCTTAAACCGTGCGGTCCAAGCTCGATAGCCCACTTGGCAATCCGACCAGTCGCTTCCCGGTTCTGGATGATATCACCCAAAGGAGCAGAGCTGACCACCGTGATAGGGTGGCCTTGGAAGTACTGCTTCAGCTTCCGGCTTGCCATAAAAACTCCATATACTAGCTTTTGCCAATGCGGATATCGTTGTTTGGATTCAATCAGCACCTCGCTGATATAATAAACCGGACGCTGAACCGGGTATTCTTTGCCTGCCTCCTTCCGCTCTACCACGATAGCCACACTGACCGCGTGAGCGTTAGCAGCTACATACAACAGCAATGGTTCCTTATCAGTGGGAGCAGCGAGTACGGGCGGATTGACCAGCTGTCGCTTTAAATCCTCGAACGCCTGATCAGCGGCAGAATTCCAGACAAACTGATCTGTCTTCTTCAACATTTGATACAGAGGAATTGCTTTCTCTCCGAGGCGGCTGATAAACCGGCTTAAAGCCGCAATTCTGCCTGCCAGACGTTGGACGTCATTGATGCATTTCGGTTTAGCTAGAGAGGTGATAGCTGCAATTTTGTCCGGATTAGCCTCAATTCCCCTGTTGGACACCAAGAAACCCAACAGTCTGCCAGCCGGTACACCAAAGACACACTTGGCTGGGCTGAGCATCATCTTGTATATCCTTAAGTTATCAAAGGTCTCCTTCAAATCATCAACCAACGTTTCCTTCTTCCTTGACTTGACCACAATGTCGTCCACATAAGCGTGCACATTACGGCCAATCTGCTTGTGAAGACAATTTTGCACACACCGTTGATAAGTTGCCTGGGCACTTTTGAGCCCAAAAGGCATAGATACATAGCAGAAGGTTCCAAAGGGAGTAATGAACGCCGTCTTCTCCTGGTCCTTAACCGCCATCTTAATCTGATGATAACCAGAGTATGCATCCAGAAAGCATAAACGCTCGCAACCCGCCGTAGCATCAATGATTTGATCAATACGGGGGAGGGCAAAAGGATCTGCAGGGCAGGCCTTATTAAGATATGTATAGTCCACACACGTACGCCAAGTGCCGTTTTTCTTAAGGACCAGCACGGATTAGCAAGCCATTCAGGGTGAAAAACTTCAACGATGAAGCCGGCCGCTAAGAGCCTGGCCACCTCTTCTCCAATAGCCTTTCTTCTCTCCTCGTTGAACCGACGGAGGAACTGTTTCACTGGTTTGTATTTAGGATCCACATTAAGGGTGTGCTCAGCGAGTCGCCTCGGTACACCTGGCATGTCAGAGGGCTTCCATGCAAAGATGTCCCGATTCTCATGGAGGAACTCGATGAGCGCGCTTTCCTATTTTGGATCCAGATTGGTACTGATGCTGAATTGCTTGGATGAATCCCCTGCTACGAAATCAACAAGCTTGGTTTCCGCGGCTGACGTGAATTTTAAAACCGGATCATGCTCTGTGGTAGGCTTCTTTAAAAGAGTCATATCCGTCGGATCAACATTATCCTTGTAGTATTTGAGCTCCTCCGTCGCACAAACCGATTCCGCATAGGCGGCATCCCCCTCTTCACACTCCAAAGCGATCCTGCGGCTCCCATGAACCGTGATGGTTCCCTTGTGGCCTGGCATCTTGAGTTGTAGATATACGTAACAGGGCCGTGCCATGAATTTGGCATAAGCCGGCCGACCAAACAAGGCATGGTACGGGCTTTGGATCTTCACCACCTCAAAAGTCAGTGTTTCTGATCGGGAATCGTGATCATCTCCGAAAGCCACCTCCAATGCTATCTTGCCCACGGGATACGCAGACTTGCCTGGTACCACGCCATGAAAAACCGTGTTTGAAGGCCGTAGATCTTTGTCCTTGAGCCCCATACGTCGAAAGGTCTCATAGTACAGGATGTTAATACTGCTGCCCCCATCCATGAGCACCTTGGTGAACTTATACCCTCCTACCTGAGGCGCCACCACTAAAGCCAGCTGACCCGGATTATCCACCCGAGGAGGGTGATCCTCTCTACTCCAGGTGATCGGCTGCTCTGCCCATCGTAGATATCGGGGCACGGCCGGTTCAACAGAGTTAACTGCCCTCTTCCGGACCTTCTGGTCTCGTTTGTCCAAGCTAGTGGTGAATACATGGTACTGGCCACTGTTTAACTGCTTCTGATTGCTCTGGTATCCCGACTGCTGCTGATTATAGCCCCCTTGATCATTCTGGTTATGTTGATTACCATGTCCGCCCGGATTACCAGCCCCGCTCGGATTACCATTAGACCTTGAACCGGAGTTTCCTCCACCGTGGTTTGGCCCGGATCCTGAACCGCCACCGGGATTGTGATCATACCGGAAAGCGCTGGAATTCTTGTACTCTCGCATGATGTAACAATCCTTCCATAGGTGGTTTGCTGGTTCCTCCGTCGTTCCATGCTTTGGGCAGGGCTGATTCAACAAACTATTTAAGCGCTCTGGATTGGGGCTGGGTCCGCCACCGCGGCCCTTGCCCCTACGCGGCCGGCCCCTATTCTGCACATTGGTGTTAGCCACAAAATCCAGGGAACCATCCGCTTTACGCTTGCCTCCAACGTCGTTCCCTGGGTGATGCTGCTGACCTCTGAAGTTGCCGTTCCTTTTTCCCTTCCCTGCCTTTTCATCATCAGACTCGGGATCCTTGGTACTATCTGAATCAGCGTACTTTACCAAAGCAGCCATGGGAGTCCCTATGTCAGTGCAATGGCGTTTCATTTGTCCTAATTTCAATCTCAAGGGCCGAAACCGGCAATTGCTTTCCAAAGTCACAACTGCAGTGTCAGCATTGATGCGGTCTGATGAATGCAAGATTTGCGAAACGCGGCGTACCCAATGAGTGGTTGATTCCCCTTCCGCCTGGACGCAAGCGGTTAAGTCCACTATCGACATGGGCTGCCTGCACGTATCTTTGAAATTATTGATAAACCGAGCTCGCAATTGAGCCCATGAACCGATGGTATTGGGCGGCAGGCTTTTTAACCAAGTGCGGGCCGTTCCTTCAAGCATCATAGAGAAATATTTTGCACATGCAGCTTCATCCACGTCAAGCATCTCCATGGCCATCTCGTAACTCTCCACCCACGCCTCCGGGGGTTGATCCGCTGTATAGTTCGGTACCTTGCGCGGCCCCTTGAAGTCCTTAGGCAGGCGCACATTGCGCAAAGCAGGTATAAGGCAAGGTACCCCCAAAGCGCTAGAAGCAAGCCCTGGTTCGACCGACGTGGTGGGACGAACCGGCGTAGTCTGATGTGCTGCCAATGTGGCTTCTCTGCGTGCACGGGCCCGGTCTACCAACTCCTGGGCATCAGGAGCCGGATTGTCACCGCGGGGCCCTCCATGCCGTGCATTGCTGGACTCAGCTTGTTCTTCCAGGTGTCTGTTATAACTCCGGATTGGACGTGGAGTAGAATGAATCCGCTCGCGGCTGTATGAATACGCCTCCTGTTGGACCAGCGCCGTTCTAAGGAGCTCCTTGACCCGGCGCGTCTCTATGGCCTGTAACGAATCTCCCTCGACCGGAATAGCCTCTAGACGTGTTGCCGCAGCAACAAGATTATCGAGCGGGTTGGAGTAATGATCCGGGGGTGCGGTCAAAATCCGCGGCTCCGGGTTATGACGGGGTAGATCTACTATGCGGGGCTGAACCGGCGCGCTTGTCCCAGGTGCCTCTGCTCGGTTTACCACGGGTTGATTACTGGTCCCTGCTCTAGGAGTTTTGAAAAGATCCCTTCCTTCAAACACCGATGGCAGGCGGGACCGATATTTCCTCCTCATGACCTCCTGTGAAGCGTTCTGATCCAGCATGAACTTATAGGCTTGCGCGTCCAAAGCAGCCCGTTCTGCAGTCATCCTGACCTCCTCGGCCGCTAGATCCGCCTTGGCCTGGCTAATCTGTTCTCTCACCTTTGCAATCTCTGCGTTATGAGCATCCCGATCCGCCGGATTAGCCTCTGTCAAGAGCGCCGCCAGTGCGTCGAACAGATCGGATAATACTTGGACCGGTGGGCGCACAGAACCTCCTGCTCCGGCAGCCGTTGAACCGGAAACCATTGCTGCGGCCGTCGATGAATGAGGCGCTGCTTGGGTGCCAGCCATGAATATGCCGACCCGACTAGGCAGATCGGAGGGCTCCGGAATACTGCTGTCCTCGGAACAGCCCCCAATCCGACCATCGTGCACTTGATACAGGGACTCGGTTTCCCCGGTTGACGACTCATCCCCAGAATAAACAACGGTTTCGCCACCAGATTCTGATCCGTCCTCATAGTTTCGCCCGTGGATGACTCCCACCAAGGCACGCTTTATGGCTGGCTTGACCCGGGCAGGTCGCGCACGTTGAGCTGTCTCGATGAGGTTGGTGCAGGTGTCCAGCTGAGGGCCCGGCTCACCAATCTTGCCGATGAAAACGTGTATACCGCCAAAGGGGACCCGGTACCCGTACTCAATCGAGCCGGCCTCGGGGCCCCAGCCTGCGTCGTCGATGTAGATCTTGTCGCGGCGACTCTTGGTCATCCGGCCCACGGCATATCCCTTGAGTCCTTCAAAGCGGCCCTCCAAGAACTTGAAACCATCGTGCGATAACCCCACGGTGGGCGCCAACTGTCGTGGGTTTGTCACGGCAGATGTCCTAACCAAAGGACTTAGTCGTGGAGCCATCGCAACGGGTTAACTCGAAGGGGTTAAAGCGGACACAGGGACACAGAGGGTTTATACTAGTTCGGCCCCTTCGATGAAGGTAAAAGCCTACGTCTAGTTTGTGGTGGAATTGATGAAGTATCGATGGCTAGGGAGCAGATAAGCTTCGCCTAGGCCTCGAGTTGTGGTTGTCTGTTCTTGAACCGATATCGGGTCGTCCCCTTATATACACGGGTGACGCCCGTCAGTTCATAGAGTCCCAATCTCCGGTTTATACTCGTACCCGGGTTGGTCTCTTCCTTATCCCTAACTTACAATACAAGTTGTACATACGCCGGTTTACAGCTACGGATGTTAAACCGACTATAGCCTCGGGCCTTTACATAGCCTCCTGGGCTTTACCATTCTTGAACTACCGACAAAGTTAACCCGGCCCGTATAGGCCGGTTTACGCTCAGTAGTAATATCCCCAACAGTAAGCCCTCGGGCCTTAGTTGCATTTAAAACTTGTAATCCCATCTTTCATGTTTTTCATTCTCTCTGAACTGTACCTGAGCGGAATGTTTTTAATGAAAAGGGGATGTTTGCCGGGCCATTTGTCCCGTGGGTGGAACCCACGCCAAGGAGCGAACCCTTTGTATCGTTAGGATAGACATTTCTTTGCCCGGCAACAGGCCCTGCCGTCTTCCCGCGCCGCTCGAACCTTCTCACGCCCTTGGCGGAGGCAGGGAGGAGGCGGGTTCTGGCCCCTCGCTTCGCCCCTTTGCCGCCGCGACTACTACCAAGACGGGCCCCAGGAACGCGCTCCGGGGCTTGTCGTCGAGGGAGCACGGTAGCTTTCAGGAGGAAACAAGGTTTTCGTATTCCACAGTTCATGAGAGAATGCATGACAAGGGATGCAAAAACTTATCTGGGATAGCAGCCCCCGTCAACTCTGGCATGCCGCGGGCGAATCCTTGTACTTGCAGCCCCCCGGCAACATTGGTTTGCCGGGGACCAGATGCTGGTCCGCCCTTCTTCCCTTCTTCGTCCCTTAACGGCCCGGCTAGGATATGCAAAAACCCTGCGAACCAAAGGAAACGAAAGGACAGGACAAAGGGACGCAGACTCGACCTCTAGGCTAGGGGTTAGCGACTATTAGGCACTATCAACCCTAACCAAGGACGAGACTCGACTCAGCATGCATGCTAAAACTTAGGGCGCCAGCGCTTCATTTACTGCTGCTCAGGGTCTGCGCCTGGCTTTGTACAAAGGATTACATGCAACTGCGGCAAGACTTGTACAAAAGGTTGGTTGCCGAACAGGGTCCGACAACCGTGCCTTACGGGTAAAACCTACGAAGATGCTCAATATTCCAGGAGTTGCTCACTGGAGTGCCATCTTCCGTCTTGTGGCGGACAGCGTCGGGCCTCGTGACTCGTCTCACCCGGTAAGGGCCTTCCCACTTCGGCGTCAACTTGTTGTGTCTCCTGGCGGACGGAGCGCGCCGAAGAACAAGGTCGCCTTTCTCGAAGCTTCTGGCTCTAACTTTGCGGCTATGGTAGCGACGCAAAGCTTGCTGGTAGCGAGAGGCTCGCACAGCAGCCTGAAGACGATCTTCCTCAAGGAGCAGCGCGTCATCTTCACGCAGCCGCTCTTGCTCAAGCTCATCATAAGCGAGCACTCGAGGTGACCCGTATATGAGTTCCGTGGGGGTAACTGCTTCTGCTCCATAGACTAGAGCAAATGGTGTCTGGCCGGTGGCTCGATTTGGCTCGTTCTGATCGACCAAAGAGTCATCGGCAGCTCCTCGATCCAGTTTCTTCCGCACTTGTGCAGCCTATCAAAAGTTCTGGTCTTGAGCCCGCGCAGTACTTCGGCATTGGCCCTTTCCGCTTGACCGTTGCTCCTGGGGTGAGCAACAGAAGCGAAGCAGACCTTGGCGCCGAGATCTTGTACGTATTGCGTGAAGGCGCGGCTCGTGAACTGCGTACCGTTGTCGGTGATGATCCTGTTGGGGATCCCGAAGCGGCAAACAATCGACCTGAAGAACTTGATGGCTAACTGTGCTGTCACCTTCCTCACTGGTTCCACTTCTGGCCACTTTGTGAACTTGTCGATTGCGACGTACAAGTACTCAAAACCCCCGACAGCTCGGGGGAAGGGGCCGAGGATGTCGAGCCCCCAGACCGAAAATGGCCAGGATAAAGGGATCGTCTGGAGAGCTTGAGCTGGCTGGTGTATCTGCTTGGAATGGAACTGGCACGCTTCACACTTGGTTACTTGTGCAGTTTCATCCTGGAGGGCTGTCGGCCAGAAGAACCCTTGCCGGAACGCTTTGCCGGCAAGTGCTCTAGCGCCAATGGGTGGCCACATATGCCTCCATGTATCTCTGCCAACAGCTCTTGTCCGTCTTCCCGGGGAATACACTTCAATTTCACCCTGTTGCGTCCTCTTCTGTACAGTGTGTCATCGACAAACTGGTACATACTTGACTGCCGGGCTACTCTTTCTGCTTCTTCTTGTTCATCGGGAAGTTCTCCTGTCTGGAGAAAACGGACGATCTGCTGTGCCCATGCCGGAGCCTGTGGCTCGACGACAAGGACTAAAGGCGTGTTTGCTGCTGCGGGAACACCTGCTTCCACGGCGAGGATCAGGGGCTTAGCCGTAGCTTGATGTTCCCCGGCAAGCTTGCCGGAGTGAAACTTGTCGGGAGCGCCTGCTTCTACGGAACAGACCCTGGGGTTTGCCGGAGCGGGCGGCTCCTCAGCATTCTTGGCGTCGATCTTGGGGACCTTCTTGGCGGCGGCTCCGGGGAGCTCTGCCGGAAGATAGTCGCCGGAGACCAACCTCCTCTTCTTGCTCTGTCCGGTTGACGGTGTTACGGATGGCTGAGTCAGCTTGAGCACAAAAGTCCCTGGTTCCACAGGTAACTTAAGCGATGCGCACTTTGACAGGTCGTCGGCAATGTCGTTCTCAGTTCTCGGAACGTGTTCCATTTGCAGGCCGTCAAAGCGCTCCTCTAGCTTCCTCACTTCATCAACGTAAGCTTCCATCAACGGACTCTGATAATCTTTGTTCACTTGGTGGACGACAAGCTACGAGTCTCCCCTGACAATAAGCTTCTTGATCCCAAGTTCTGCCGCGATCCTGAGACCGGCAAGCAAACCTTCATACTCTGTTGTATTGTTGGTTGCTTGCTCCTTGGGAAAGTGCATTTGGACGATGTACTTGAGGTGCTCTCTGGTGGGCGCGACAAGCAGTACGCCGGCGCCGGCGCCTTGCAGCGAGAAGGCCCCATCAAAGTACATCAGCCACTCTCTGCTTGCTTCCTTGCCGGGGATGCTTGTCTCTGGAATTTCTTCATCTGGCGTCGGCGTCCACTCTGCTACGAACTCTGCCAATGCTCTGCTTTGGATAGTTGAAGTGCTCTCGAACTTGAGGCCAAAGCTTGACAGTTCCAGTGCCCACTCCACGATCCTGCCTGTGGCTTCGGGATTCTGCAGTATCCTCTTCAGCGGAAAGCGAGTGACAACTGTGATCTCGTGTGCTTGGAAGTAATGGCGCAGCTTTCTCGAGGCCATAAGGAGGCCGAAAAGCAATTTCTGCACACCAGAGTACATTGACCTAGCCCCCTGCAAGAGGGAACTGACAAAGTAAACTGGGCGCTGCACCATTTTCTTCTTCTGCACCTCCTCTTGCGCCTGCGCCGATCCCTCCTCGCCGGGGCCAGAGCTTGATGGGGAAGCCCCCTGCTTGTCGCTGGATGCACTTGCCGCGGTCGCTAACTCATCATCTACCTCCCTCTCCGCTACTAACGCAGCACTAACCACTTGATTGGTTGCCGCTAGGTACAGCAGTAACTTCTCTTGTGGTTTGGGCGCGACAAGTACTGGAGCGGAGGACAGGTATTTCTTCAAGTCTTGCAGCGCAGCCTCCGCTTCCGGAGTCCATTTTACTGGACCCGCCTTTTTCAGAACTTTGAAAAACGGCAGGGCGCGTTCTGCAGACTTGGAAATGAACCTGCTGAGAGCCGCCACGCAGCCGGTAAGCCTTCGTACATCCTTGACGCGTTTTGGTGCTTCAATATGCTCGATGGCCTTGATCTTGTTGGGGTTGGGTTCGATTCCCCGCTGAGACACGAAGAACCCGAGAAGCTTGCCGGAAGGGACCCCAAACACGCACTTCTCTGGGTTGAGCTTGAGGCTGACCTTGTGCACGTTCGCAAAGGTCTCTTCTAAGTCTTGAATCAGGGTTGCCCTATCTCTGCTCTTGACCACTATATCATCCATGTAGGCCTCCACATTTCTGTGGATTTGTGGCTCAAAAGCAGTGTGGACAACCCTGGCAAATGTCGAACTAGCATTCTTCAGTCCGAAAGGCATCCGTACGAAACAGTATGTGCCACATGGAGTGATGAATGCGGTCTTCTCTTCATCTTCTTTAGCCATGAAGATCTGATGGTATCCGGAGTATGCGTCAAGGAATGAAAGCAGGTCACATCCGGCCGTGGAGTCAACAATCTGGTCGATGCGCGGCAAGGGAAACGGATCTTTGGGACAAGCTTTATTAAAATCGGTAAAATCGATGCAAAGCCTCCATTTCCCATTCGCTTTGCGCACGACAACCGGATTGGCCAACCACGTCGGATGGAGCCCACCTCTGACAAGGCCTGCCGCTTCCAACTTCCTGATCTCCTCTGCAATGAACTCTTGGCGCTCCACTGCTTGTTTCCTGACTCTCTGCTTGACGGGCCGCGCGTGAGGACAGACGGCAAGGTGGTGCTCAATCACTTCCCTGGGAACGCCGGGGATGTCAGATGGTTGCCAGGCAAACACATCGACATTCGCCCGCAGGAAAGCAACGAGCGCACTTTCCTATTTGGGGTCGAGAGTGGCACTGATGGTGAAGGTACCACCAGTGCCGTCCTCCTTGGCGGACACTTTCTTGGTCATTGGCGGGGCTGCCATTGACTTCTTGCTGTTGCCGGTGGAGCTCGATGGTGCGTCCTCGACGGTAGCGCAACACTCCGAAGAGGTGCGCTTGTCGGAGTGGGCACCAGAGCACTTGCCAGGCTTGGTCTTCTTCTTGCCGGCGGAGCTCGATGGCGCGTCCTCGACGACATCGCAGCACTCCGAAGAGGTGCGCTTGCCGGAGTAGGCGCCAGAGCACTTGCCAGGCTTGGCTTTCTTCTTCCCTCCGGGGGCTCCAGCGTCAAGTGGCTTGTGATCCACTGCGGCTGCTGCTTCCCGGTAGATCTTGTCGGCACAGATAAGGGCATCCTTCTTGTCGCCAGGGACAGAGATGACTCTTATCGAGCATGGCATCTTGAGCATGTTGTATGCGTAGTGAGAGGCCGCCATGAACTTGGCGAGCGCTAGACGGCCGAGAATTCCGTTGTAGGGCAACGGAAAATCGGCAACGTCGAAGGTGATCCTCTCTGTCCTGAAGTTAAGCTCGCTGCCAAATGTCACTGGCAACATTATCTCCCCCTTCGTCTTGCTCCTTCCCGGGTTGATTCCTTGGAACGCGCCGGTCTCTTCGAGCTTGCTGTCGAGGACCTGGAGTTTCTGGAGCACAGCGGAGGAGATCAGGTTCACGCCGGCCCCGCGGTCGACTAGCATCTTGGTGACCTTGAGGTTGCGGATTGTCGGTGAGACCAACATCGGCAAGCACCCGATCGCAGTCGTGCGGTCAGGGTGGTCCTCAATATCGAAGATGATAGGCGTGCTGGACCATCTCAGAGGCCTGTGTGACTCGACGGGTGGTTCCGCTGCATTGACTTCCCGCGCCCACTGTTTGAGCTGGCGATGAGAAGCGTGCAGAGAAGCACCACCGTCCACGCATAAGACCTCTGTGGCTTTCTGAAACTCCTGCTCACTGGTCTCGACGTCATCCATATCTTCGTCTTCGTCGTCGTCTTCCTCCTTGTCGCGGCCGCGGGGAGGTCTGTCTACTTGCCACTGCTTGTCCTTGTCGCGGCGTCCTCACTGGCCGGGGCGCTTCGTGCCGGATCCTCCGCCACCCCCTCGGGCTTTCTCCTTGTCGCGCCGCTCGTACTCGGCCTTTTGCAGCTCGACGAGCCGCTCGACCTGTTTGTAGCTCTGGAGGTCATGGCCCTTGGTGCGGTGGATCTTGCAGTACTGTTTGTTGGTGCCACCCCGCTTGTCGGCGACCGCCACGGCCTGGCAGTTGGCGCATCCGGCAACCCCCTTGCCGGAGCTACCAGCCTGGGCCTTCTTGGCGGCGCCTTCATCGCCGGACTGCTCAACAACCAGTACTTCTTGGCCGTTCTTCTTCCTGCTGCTCCACCGCCGGTTCTTCCTTACCGGGGCGGTATCCTCACTGTCAGATTCTGCTGCTCCAATATTCTCTCCGAGGAGTTTCCTCCCTTCCTCAGCACGTGCACACTTGTCGGCCAGGGCATATAGCTCGCTGACGTCTTTGATCTTGCACATCGCCATCTCCTCCCGCATCCTGCGGTTGCGCACGTTCTGATGGAACGCGCTAATGACCGCGGCAGGGTGGACATCAGGGATGTTGTAGTGCACACGGCTGAATCTCTGAATGAACTTACGCAGAGGTTCTCCCTCCTTCTGGACGAGCAGATGAAGGTCGCTCGCTTGGCCATGGGGTTTGTGGCCGCCTGTAAAGGCGCCGACAAACTGACGGCACAAGTCTGTCCAGGAGGTTATGGAGTTGTCTGGCAAGTGCATGAGCCAGGATCTGACGTTGGACTTGAGCACCAGCGGGAAGTAGTTGGCAAGGATCTTGTCGTCTCGCCCCCCGACAGCCTGCACCGCAATGGTGTAGATGCTGAGGAACTCCGACGGATGCGACTTGCCGTCGTACTTCTCTGGTACGTCTGGCTTGAAATTCTTCGTGCTGGGCCACTGGACTTGCCGCAGCTCACGAGTGAACGCAGGGCAACCTACCGCGTACGGCAAGTCGCCTGGTCCCCCCGGCGTAGGCACGTCGACAGAGGGCCCGGCGCGCTCGTCTGATTAACGTCACGTTTCTCTCCGACGCTCGATGCGAGTGCGAGCGTCCTCTTGCTTCCGTTCGTGAAGAACTTGGCGTTGATCGCGGCGAGTTCACGGATTCGACGACGCGGTGGAGTCGTTGTCGTGATGGCTCCGGCGAGTCGGCGGTCTCGGCCTCTGGGGTGGGGAATGCACGGTGGTTGCACCCCCACCGGTCTTGGCGCCATCGGTTCGCGCCTGTCCGACCTGTCGCGGCTGCGACGCGCTGTGCTGCCGCGGTGTGTCGCCGTTAGAGAAGCCGATGAGACTCTGTATCGTAGCCCTCCTGTCGTCGAGCTTGTCCGCCGTTGGAGGGTAATCTAGGAGCAGTTGAGCTCGTGCTAGAGCTTCTGCTGGATTGGCGGGCAGCGGCGGGAAACGGCGCGCGGAGCGGGATGTGCTCGAACTTCTGACTATGTTAGAAGGAGCAGTACCCGGTCCGGGCAGCCGCGCTACGCTCGCGCCAACACGCTGGTGTGCTTGTTGGCCTTGAACGCCCTGGGATCCGCCAGCTCGATCTGGGTCCAGCGAGCGTATGGTATCGTGGGTACCAGGACGCGGCTGGTCCCGTGCCTCCTGAGAGGGGCGTGGTGCATGCTTGGACGCCGTGGCGCCATTAACTGGCTCGACGACGTCTGTCCCGCCACTGGTGCCGTCCCCACCACCCGCTTGCTCCAGGGGCGGTGGGTTCGACGCGGACGGACCAGCCACCTCCGGAGCTTTCTTCTTCGGCGGCATGTCGATGAAGATGATGGAAATCTAGCCTGTGCGGACGCCGGATCAGGTTCACGCAGCCTCGACGCCCCCTACCTGGCGCGCCAAAGATGTCGGGGGAAATCGACTTCCTCGAACACCTATGGGGACCGAGCCCCTTACTGGTTCGGCGGGGGGCGGATGTTGCACGAAGAGCAGATCGAGGCAATGCACACGAGGGGTTTACCCAGCTTCGGGCCGCACGGATGCGTAAAACCCTACTGCTGCTTTGTGGTTTGTATTGTGTTCTTGCTCGGAGGCGCGTGGTGCTACAGTACACACGAGCCGATGGCGAGGCCGAGCGTAAAAATGGGTGTCCTCTTTCTCCTACGTGCGCATGGGGCCTCCTTTTATATACTCAAGGGGTTACCCACAGGTGGTAGCGCGCAGGTGGGGGCAAAAATGGTAGAATGCTGTAGTGGGTATAGCTGCCTGCACAATGGTTGTACAGTGCTATCATACCTAACTCTGACGGCGGGGGACAAGGGCATTAAATGCCCGTCCGCGTCGCCCAGACGGTGCAGGAACAGGACCGTCAGGAGCGCCACCGTTTGCCACGATGGATACTCTGTCAGCTTCGCTTCGCCACCGCATGCCCCTGGCTACGCAGCCTCCTGCCACGTGCGCCTGGAACGCCCCCAGAGCGACACGTTGGTGGGTGAGCTGGAGCGCAGGCACGGGGTGGTAACTTGCCGCGGCAAGCGCCTTGCCGCGGTGGATGTCTTGTCGCGTCCGGGAGCTTGTCGCCCAGCGGGCCTTGCCAGGGCGCGGGGCGCGCCGTGCTAGGGTCCTTGTCGTGCCGTGGATGGCCTTCCCGGCAAGCTCCTCTTGCCGGGGTCTTGTGCTTCGAGCGGCAGTCCCGGCAAGCTCCTCTTGCCAGGGCCTCGCTCTTTTCGGGTGGCCTTCCCGGCAAGATCCTCTTGCCGGGGCCTTGGCTCAAATACTTTGTCCTTGAATGGCCCAAGAGGGGACCATGGAGGGTCTCGGCGATCACCTGGCAGGCCTTGCCGCGGGGTGCTATGACTGCCCGTGCACAAGTTCGGGGTACTAAGGTACCCCTACTTTACTACACCGACACGAAGATTCTAAGATATTTAGCTCACACCACAACTTGCTAAATCTCTTCTCATCCAAGGGCTTTGTGAAGATATCGGCTAGTTGTTCTTCAGTCTTCACGTGCTCGATAGAGATGTCACCCTTCAACACATGATCACGAAGAAAATGATGACGAATCTGAATGTGCTTTGTCTTCGAGTGCTGAACTGGGTTATGAGCAATCTTGATAGCGCTCTCATTGTCACAGTAGAGTAGCACATTCTTCACATTGATGCCGTAGTGCTTGAGGGTTTGCTTCATCCATAGTGATTGAGCACAACACGAACCCGCATCAATGTACTCAGCTTCAGCAGTAGAAAGTGATATGCAATTCTGTTTCTTCAAGGACCAACATACCAAGGATCGTCCGAGGAAATGGCATGTGCCTGATGTTGACTTGCGGTCCACACGATCACCAGCATAGTCAGAGTCTGAATATCCAATGAGATCAAAAACCGAGCCCTTGGGATACCATAATCCAAGTGTTGGAGTGTGAGCTAGATATCGAAGAATATGCTTCACAACCTTATGGTGTGATTCCTTCGGTGTAGCTCGAAATCGGGCACACATGCAAACACTAAGCATAATATCTGGCCTAGATGCACATAGGTATAATAAATAGCCAATCATGGAGCAGTATACCTTTTGATTGAAGTCAATACCATTTTCATTAGTGCATAGATGGCCATTTGTGGGCATAGGGATTTTGACTCCTTTGCAATCTTGCATGCCGAATATCCTCAATACATCCTTGAGGTATTTCTCCTAAGATATGAAGATGCCATTTCGTTGTTGACGTATCTGAAGACCTAAGAAGAATTTCAATTCTCCCATCGTAGACATTTGATATTCTTCACTCATAATATAGGCAAATTCATCACTGTAACGTTGGTTAGTACAGCCAATAATGATATCATCAACATATATTTGGCATACGAATAGTTCATCATCATAAGTTTTGGTGAAAAGAGTTGGGTCAAGTGAACCAGGTTTGAAGCCTTTCTTCACGAGGAATTCCTTCAAAGTATCATACCACGCCCGAGGGGCCTGCTTGAGGCCATAGAGGGCCTTATTGAGTCTGAAGACTTTGTCAGGATGCTTTGGATCTTCAAAACCTGGGGGTTGAGCAACATATACTTCTTCCTAAAGCTTACCATTGAGGAATGCACTTTTCACATCCATTCGATATAAGATGATATTATGATGGTTAGCATAAGCAAGTAATATACGAATAGCCTCAAGTCTAGCAACAGGTGCGAAAGTTTCATCGAAATCAATTCCTTCAACCTGTGTGTAGCCTTGAGCTACAAGTCGTGCCTTATTCCTCACCACAAGGCCATTTTCATCTTGCTTGTTGCGGTAGATCCATTTTGTGCCGATGATATTGTGCTTGCGAGGGTTTGGGCGCATGACAAGTTCCCAGACATTGCTAAGCTCGAATTGATGCAATCCTCTTGCATAGCTTGAATCCACTCAGGCTCCAGAAATGCTTCATCTACCGTAGTGGGCTCTGTGATAGAGACAAAAGCAAAGTGCCCACAAAAGTTAGACAAATGTGAAGCTTTTGAGCATGTGAGAGGACCTGGTGCATTGATGTCGCTGATGATTTTCTCAATTTGCACTTCATTTGCGATGCGAGGATGAGTTGGTTGACGACGAGGAATTTGCCCAGCATTTTCTTCAGATCCATTTTCTTTAGGTGCACCAGCATGATGATCTTCACAATCCGGAATGACTTCTTCAGCAGATTATTCGGTAGGAATGACATCCTCAGTAGCCTTGAACTTGATGGATTCCTCAGGTGATTTTTCATCTAGCACAGGAGGTAGGTGCTCTCCTTGCGAGCCGTTAGTTTCATCGAACCGCGCATCTATAGTTTCAACAACCTTATGGTGAAAGTTGACGAAGACTCTGTAGGTGTGCGAGTCCTTTCCGTAACCAAGAATAAAACCTTCATGTGCTTTCGGTGCAAATTTAGAATTGTGATGAGGATCTCTAATCCAACATTTAGCACCAAAGACTTTGAAATAACTCACATTGGGTTTCTTGTCAGTGAGGAGTTCATACGCGGTCTTTTTGAAGAATTTGTGAAGATATACCCTGTTGATGATGTGGCACACAGTGTCAATTGCCTCAATCCAGAAGTGACGAGGCGTCTTGTATTCGTCAAGCATAGTGCGAGCCATCTCAACAAGAGTCTGGTTCTTGTGCTCCACGACGCCATTCTGTTGAGGAGTATAAGGAGCAGATAACTCATGAGTAATACCAAGTTCATCAAGATAGTCATCAAGACCAGTGTTCTTGAACTCAGTTCCCTTGTCACTTCTGATGTGCTTGATCTTCACACCAAAATTGGTTGAAGCCCTCGAGGAAAATCGTTTGAAGACTTCCTGCTCTTCACGTTTGTAAGTGACGATATGCACCCATGTGTATCGAGAGTAATCATCAACAGTAACAAAGCCATACAGTGATGCTTCATTAGTGAATGCAGAATAGTGATTAGGACCAAAGAGATCCATGTGAAGCCGTTCAAATGGACGAGTGGTAGTCATGATAGTCTTCACGGGATGCTTGTCCTTGGTCATCTTTATAGCTTCACAGGCTCTGCACAAGTGATCTTTGAGGAATTTGACATCCTCGATGCCAATGCCATGCTTCTTCTTCGCAAGAGTGTGCAAGTTCCTCATGCCAGCATGACCGAGTCGTCGATGCCATAGCCAGCCTTCGGAAGCTTTTGCAAGTAGACATATAGCAGGTTGTGGTCCTGTAGAGAAATCAACAATATACAGATCTCCTCTCCTAAAGCCTTCGAAGACTTTGGAATGGTCAGCTTCCATGATCACAACACAACGATACTTGCCAAAGACAACGACCATATCAAGATCACAAAGCATTGAGACTGACATGAGGTTGAATCATAAGGACACGACCAACATGACTTTGTCCATGTGTCAATCCTTTGAGATCACAACCTTACCAAGACCCAATACCTTGCTTTTGCCTTTGTCCGCGTAGGTGATATGCTTCATATGAGATGGGGACAAGGGAGCGTCCATCAATAAGTTCTTGTCACCAGCCATGTGATTTGTACATACACTATCGAGGACCCACTCAGTGGCTTTGGGTTGATCATCCTGCAAATGAATTAGTGTAGCTTACGGACTCATATACTTCATCAGTGAAGAATATGACATCAAAGTCATCAGATCAATTTCATCAAGTAAGAGAACAGATAAAGCAGTATTAGGACGTGAGAAATGAAAATTCATTTCTTCATGATTAGCTTGCGGACATTCAAGCATATTCAGGTCCCCAGCAAATTCTTGAGACGTTTAAGTTCGTCTGGAGACCTGGCCCAACATAAGAGATTAGTTCTTTTCTTCACCACCAACATCTGGAGGGGTGAAAAAGAGTTCATCATTCTGCGAGCTCCATAAGATAAAGGTGGCATAGATGCCAATCCACTTTGTTTCACATAAGAGGGGTTAAGGTAAGCATATGAATAAGCAGAGAAATTCTTCGAGGACTTATGAACATTATGATTTGAAGAATAATGCACATATTCATAACCCTTAGTCTTTCCCTGCGCAACAGAAGTGTTAGCACGATGATGTTCATATGAGGAGTTTGACCCATATGAGGAATTTGATCCACGTGAGGAATGTGGTCCGTATGAGGACTTGGATCCATATGAAGACTTGGGTCCATATGAAGAATTTGATCTGGGATTCCTATTCTTCACAGGTGGTGTCATGATGACATTCACCTAAGGCTTTCAAGGCACCTTTTGGGAACCCAGATTTTCTTCATAGGGGGACCATTCATGCAGTTAGTGCCAACATATCTAGCAAATAATTCACCATTCTGAGTTTTGAACAGCTTATAGATAGAGTCAAATGACTCATCAGTAGAATGAGGAGATTCACATGTAAAGCTAGATAAAGTAGATGGATCTACTGGAGGTCCCTTTGCAGCAACCTATGAGGTTTTGGAATACTGCTCAGGCTTCAGTTATGTTCCATTAGCATTGAGTTTCCTCTCAAAGGCAATACCCTATTTCCTAGGGTTCATGTTGAGGATCTGCTTTTTAAGCACATCAAAAAGAGCCTGATGCCCTTTGAGGCTTTTGTACATGTCTGTCATATATAATTCCTTCAGCCCTGCATTGTTAGTGGTACTAGCAATGTCCTCAGATGAGGAATCAGTAATAATAGAGACAGGTAAATTTTTTGTAGCAATAGAAGAATTTGAACTTTCAGGTGAAGAATTAGCAGATTCACGTTCAATGCAATTCAAACATGGAGGAATGAATTCTTCCTGAGCAGCGTTGATTTGTTGAGCAAGTAATGAATCACGCTCCTTCTGAAGATCTTCATAACTCACTCTTAGCTTCTCAAGATCTTGCTTTCTTTGAATAAATTCATAAGAAAGCTTCTCATGATCAGATAAGAAAGTGCTATGATGACTCTGAAGATTGTCAAACTTGGACTGAAGTCTCTGAACATTTTCAGTCAAAGTTTTAGTGCGATCCATATCTTCACCCAACATATCATCACTCTCATCAAGCATATTTTGAACTTTTCCCAAAGCTCTTTGTTGTTTAGTGGCAAGGGAAGCAAGTTAGGCATAGCTGGGTCCAAATTCATCACCAAATTCATGATCACTTGACTCAGACAAGTAGCATTTAGTTACCTTGGAACCTTTTTCCATAAGGCATGGTGCAGAGGATGATGATTCTGAATCGAGAGTCATAGCCTTGTGCGATTCCATGAAATACTCAAACCAAGGATCATGATGAGTTCGATGACCTTCATAGACCTCAGATAGTCGGTCCCAGATAAGCTTCGCATGGCTGAGATGCATAATGTTCCTGAACTGATTTTGAGACAGACAGGAGCAGATGATGTCCTTCGCTGTAAGATTGAGAAGAGTGTACCTGCGAATGTCATCACCCTTCATCATCTTGCACAAATCGATAACACCAATCTCAGTGACAGTCCACAGCTCGTTGTTCATCACCATGAGTCGCTTCTTCATCATGGTCTTCCACTTGGGATAATCATGACCGTCAAAGATGGGGCATGACACAGTTTTCATTCCTGCGGTTGACATAACTAAAACTCCACGCAGTTAAACCACAATCACATAGAACAAGGGAGTACCTTGCTCTGATACCAATTGAAAGTTCGTTAAGTCAACCAGAGGGGGGTGAATAGGCGTTTTTTATGAATTCTTCACTGAGGAATTTCAGGGTGAGGAATTTCCTAAGTCACGAACAACTAGCAGCGGAATAAGTACTTAGGTGTAAGTGTAACAGAGTACAAACATAGTCATCATGATGAAATGAAAACAAGCACAGGGCACAAGAAGCGTAAACATAGGATAAGCAGGCTGAAGATAAACTGACTGAAGAAAATGAACTGAGGAAATTGAGAAAGTCTTCAGTCAAAGTCTTCAAACAGTAACGATCAAGTACGCAGCACAGTAAACAGGAAATGGAAAGGTTGAGGAAATAGAACCAGTTAGCTCGGTGAAGACAGTGATTTGGTAGACTAGTTCGAACTGTTGTGAAAGTTGTACATCTGGTTGGAGCGGCTATGTATTTAAACCTGAGGACACACAGTCCTAGACACACAGTACTCATCGTATTCTCCTTGAGCTAAGGTCACACAGACCTCTCCCAATCACTCGTGGTAAGTCCTCAGGTGACTTACAAACCTTCACAAACTCGGTCACTCGGCGATCCACAATTTCCTCTTGGATGCTCTAGACCATGACGCCTAACCGTTTGGAAGATGCATAGTCTTCAAAGGTAACAAGCATCGGATCCACACAGGATCAATCTCTTCAGTGATGTTCAATCACTTTGGGTTTGTAGGTGTTTGGGTTTGGTTTTTCCTCACTTGATGATTTTCGCTCAAAGTCCTCGGAGGATGAGATGCTCTCAATGACAAGTGTCAGTTTCTCTTGGAGCAGCCAACCAGCTAGTGGTTGTAGGGGCGGCTACTTATAGCCTAGGGAGCAGGCCGACATGATAAGACATACATGCCCTTTAATGATATGATCGTTAGGTGGGTAGATATTTTGGGACAGCTGGCGCGTAGCACAACAATGGTCGGAAATTTGAGCTCTCAAATTCCTCAGGGCTATCATGTTCCTCACATCTCGGCAATCTGCACTGGCCAATTCCTATCTCCTCAGTCAGAACAAATTCCTCAGGGACTAGAAGAACTTCATCTCTGTCACTGAATAAATTCACTAACTGTATGAGATTTCCAATGGCTTCACTCGAAGGGATTGGTAGGTGTAGGATTTTGAGATGAGCATCACTTGGAAACTTTTCCTTATTTTTTCCTCGACCCCCTTTAACATTATGGTGTTTCCTATGACTCAAGAAAGAGAATGAAACTACGAAAACAAAAGTCTTCACGCTTCATGTTCCTCGCATGAATATCAAGTCTTCACGGTCACACCAATTTCTTCACTTTCAAAGTCTTCAGAAAGCCAATGTCTTCAGTTGAAGACATTCATTTTTAGGGGTCGACTTTCTTTGTAAATATCAAACTCCTCATAGACTTATAGACATGTGTACACTCACAAACACATTAGTCCCTTAACCTATAAGTCTTCAATACACCAAAATCATTAAGGGGCACTAGATGCACTTACAAAGAGACTTCATATCCACATGAGGAATTTGCTCATGGTCAAAGATCTTGTCGTTATCAAATAGCAGGGAGGAATAGAAATTCATTTGACTGGTAGTCCAGAAGTGCTCTCGACGAAGTCGAGCAGAGTCATACAGATTGTAGTCAGAGAAGAAATGATGCTCAGCAAAGAAATCATCAGCTTTGAATTTCTGCTTCTTGGTGTGAGGATTCTGTGGCTTGGGCTGAAGATTAACAGTTGAAGTCTTCACAGCTTCTTGACACACACCTCTGGAGCCACAGGTCGAGGAATTTCAGTAGCAGTTTCATGACCAGCAGCCTTGGCCTCCATTTCTTCAGCACTAGCGGCTGGAACTTCTTCTGGAATAGATAGAAGTGAAGCTTGATGACCTTCAGAGCCCGTATGAATTTCTTCAGTTTGGACCGGGGACTGAGGAAACTGATGCGGAGGAGTTGTCAGAGGTGAATCAGGGTGATGACTTTCCCAATAGTCATCATTCAGAATTGAAGTTATTGACCCAATATCCACATCCTCATCTTCTTCATTAATTTCTTCAACGCCTGCCTCTGAAGAAGGAGCAGAAGGATTTTCCTCATCTGAGTCACTGGGAATGACATATTCCTCACCAAAGGGAACAATCTCCTTTGTTGGCATGCTTGATATCGGAACAACATCAATTCGGTTTGCAAAAGAGCTCGTCAAAGACTTCACTTTCTTAGGGTTGAAGACTCTGAGGTTGTAGATGCTTTCCTTTTCTTCACTGCTGCCTTCTCCGCAGCTTTGGTCTTCTTCGCTTCTGATGTAGAAGGAAGGTTGATACTTGTCATCTGTGATGACTTTGCGGGAGCAGCAGATGAAATTGGTTCAATTTCTTCAGGCGCAACTGATGTAGTTGCCCTGGCATGTTCAGATTCCTCAGGCACAGTAGCAGAGGCTTGATACGTCCATTTTGCATCATGTTTCCTCACTGTTATTTATGTTGTTTTTATGCATAATAATGCTTTTTGGAGTTATTCTAATGCCTTTTCTCTCATAATTTACAAGTTACACACAAAGAGGGAGAATTCCGGCAGCTGGAAATCTGGACCTGGAAAAGCTACGTCAGGCTACCTATTCTGCGCAACTCCAAACAAGATGAAACTTCACGGAGAATTTTTATGGAGTATATGATGAATATTGGAGTAAATAAGTACTAGATCCCCCCCAGGTGGCAACAACCCACCTGGGCGCACCAGGGAGCCCAGGCACGCCCTGGTGGGTTGGGCTCACCCAGCCCCACCTCTGGTGCCCATCTTCTGGTATATAAGTCATTTTAACCTAGAAAAAAAATAAGGAGAGGACTTTCGGGATGGAGCGCCGCCGTCTTGAGGCGGAACTTGGGCATGAGCACTTTTGCCCTCCGGTGGAGCGATTCTGCCGGGGGAACTTCCCTCCCGGAGAGGGAAATCATCGTCATCATCATCACCAACAACTCTCCCATCTTGGGGAGGGCAATCTGCATCAACATCTTCAACAACACCATCTCATCTCAAACCCTAGTTCATCTCTTGTGTTCAATCTTATTACCGAAACTCTAGATTGGTGCTTGTGGGTGACTGGTAGTGTTGATTACATCTTGTAGTGATTACTATATGGTTTATTTGGTGGAAGATTATATGTTCAGATCCAATATGCTATTTAATACCCCTCTGATCTTGAGCATGATTATCATTTGTGAGTAGTTACTTTTGTTCTTGAGGTCACGGGAGAAATCATATTGCAAGTAATCATGTGAACTTGATATGTGTTTGATATTTTGATAGTATGTATGTTGTGCTTCCCTTAGTGGTGTCATGTGAATGTCGACTACATGACACTTCACCATATTTGGGCCTAATGGAATGCATTGTGGAGTAGCAATTAGATGATGGGTTGCGAGAGTGATAGAAGCTTAAACCACCGATTGGATCCAAAAGTTTAATGCTATGGTTAGAATTTATTCTTAGTACTTTTCTCGTAGTTGCGGATGCTTGCGGGAGGGTTAATCATAAGTAGGAGGTTTCTTCAAGTAAGAACAGCACCTAAGCACGGGTCCACCCACATATCAAATTATCTAAGTACCGAACACGAGTTAAACCAACATGATGAAAGTGACTAGATAAAAATCCCGTGTACCCTCAAGAATGCTTTGCTTATCATAAGAGACCGCTTTGGTTTGTCCTTTGCCTTAAAAGGATTGGGCTATCTTGCTGCACTTTTGTTACTACTATCGTTACTTGCCCGTTACAAATTATCTTGCTATCGAACTACTCAGTTAGTTACAATTTCAGGACTTGCAGACGTTACCTTACTTAAAACTACTTGTCATTTCCTTCTGCTCCTCGTTGGGTTCGACACTCTTACTTATCAAAAAGAGCTACAATTGATCCCCTATACTTGTGGGTCATCAAGGCTCTTTTCTGGCGCTGTTGCCGGGGAGTGAAGCGCCTTTGGTAAGTGGAATTTGGTAAGGAAACATTTATATAGTATGCTAAATTTATTGTCACTTGTTACTATGGAAACCAATCCTTTGAGGGGTATGTTCGGGGTATATTCACCTCGACCGGAACCACAATTATCTACCCCTCAACCTACTGCACCTACTGAAAATATTGAATATGAAATTCCTTCCGGTATGATAGAACAACTGCCAGCTAATCCTTATGCAGGAGATGGAACCGAACATCCTGATATGCACTTGATATATGTAGAACAAATTTGTGGATTGTTCAAGCTTGCAGGTTTACCCGGGCATGAAGTTATGAAAAAGGTTTTCCCTTTATCTTTGAAGGGAAAATCATTGGCATGGTATAGGCTATGCGATGATATTGGATCTTGGAATTGGAATCGTTTGAAATTGGAGTTCCACCAAAAACTTTATCCTATGCATCTAGTTCATCGTGATCGGAATTATACATATATAGTTTTTGGCCTCGTGAAGGAGAAAGTATCACTCTATCTTGGGGGAGGCTTAAGTCAATGTTATATTCATGCCCCAATCATGAGCTCTCAAAAGAAATTATTATCCAGAACTTTTATGCTCGGCTTTATCGTAATGATCAAACCATGCTCGATACTTCTTGTGATGGTTCTTTTATGAACAAGACTATTGAATTCCGTGGGATCTTTTGGAAAGAGTTAAACGCAACTCTGAAGATTGGGAACTCGACGAAGGTAAAGATTCAGGTATTAAGCTTAAGTATGATTGTGTTAAATCTTTTATGAATACCGATGCTTTTCAAAAGTTTAGCACTAAATATGGACTTGACTCTGAGATAGTAGCTTCCTTCTGTGAATCATTTGCTACTCATGTTGATCTCCCTAAAGAGAAGTGGTTTAAATATCACCCACCTGTTAAAGAAGAAATCAAAGAACCAGTGCCAGTTAAAGAAGAAACTATACTTTACAATGTTGATCCAGTTGTTCCTTCTGCTTATATTGAGAAACCACCTTTCCCTGTTAGGATAAAGGAACATGCTAAAGTTTCAACTGTGGTAAACAAGAGTTACATTATAACACCTAAACCTGATGAACAAATTAAAGTGTAACCTAGTATTGCTATGGTTAAAGATCTATTGGAAGAAAATGTGGATGGGCATATTATTTACTTCTGTGAAGAAGCTGCTAGAATTGCCAAACCTGATAAAAAGGATAAACATAGACCTGTTGTTGGCATGCCCGTTGTCCCAGTTAAAATAGGAGATCACTATTATCATGGTTTATGTGACATAGGTGCTAGCATGAGTGCTATTCCTTATTCCTTATATCAAGAAATTATAAATGGCATAGCACCCGCAGAGATAGAAGACATAGATGTTACTATTAAACTTGCTAATAGACACTATTTCACCAATTGGGATTGTTAGAGATGTGGAAGTCTTGTGTGGGAAAATAAAATACCCTATAGATTTTCTTATTCTTGGTTCACCATAAGATACTTTTTGCCCCATAATCTGTGGTAGACCTTTCTTGAGCACCGCTAATGCTAAAATCGACTGTGAGAAACAAACTGTCGGTGTTAGTTTTGGTGATGAGTCTCATGAGTTTAATTTTTCCAAGTTTAGTAGATAACTTCATGAAAAAGAATTGCCTAGTAAAGATGAATTAATTGGTCTTGCTTCTATTGCTGTGCCTCCTATTGATCCACTAGAACAATGTATGCTAGACCATGAAAATGATTTACGTATGCATGAAAGAAATGAAATAGATAAGATTTTCTTTGAACAACGTCCCCTGCTTAAACACAACTTGCCTATTGAAACTCTAGGAGGTCCTCGTCCACCTAAAGGTGATCCTGTGTTTGAATTAAAACAATTTCTAGACACTTTGAAATATGCTTATCTTGATGAAAAGAAGATATATCCTGTTATTATTAGTGCTAACCTTTCAGAACATGAAGAAGAAATATTATTGAAAGTTCTAAGGAGGCACCGAGCTGCTATTGGATATACTCTTGATGATTTAAAGGGCATTAGTCCCACTCTATGTCAGCACAAAATTAATATGGAACCTAATGCTAAACCCATTGTTGATCACCAACGTCGGTTAAATCCGAAGATGAAAGAAGTGGTAAGAACGGAAATATTAAAAATTCTGGAAGCAGGTATAATCTATCCTATAGTTGATAGTAGATGGGTAAGTCCTGTTCATTGTGTCCCTAAGAAAGGAGGTATAATTTTTGTTCCTAATGATAAGAATGAACTTATTCCACAAAGAATTGTTACGGGCTATAGAATGGTAATTGATTTTAGAAAATTAAACAAAGCAACTAGAAAAGATAATTACCCTCTGCCTTTTATTGATCAAATGCTTGAAAGGTTATCTAAGCACACAGATTTTTGCTTCCTTGATGGATATTCTGGTTTTTCACAAATACTTGTTTCTCAACCTGATCAAGAAAAGACCACTTTTACTTGTCCCTTTGGAACCTATGCTTATAGACGTATGCCTTTTGGTTTATGTAATGCACCAGCTACCTTTCAAAGATGTATGACTGCTATATTCTCTGAATTTTGTGAAAAGATTGTTGAGGTTTTCATGGACAACTTCTCAGTTTATGGGAAGTCTTTTGATGATTGTTTAAGAAATCTTGATCGAGTTTTGCAGAGATGTGAACAAACAAATCTTGTCTTGAATTCGGAGAAGTGCCACTTTATGGTTAATGAAGGCATTGTCTTGGGTCATAAAATTTCTGAAAGAGGTATTGAAGTGGACAAAGCTAAGGTTGATGCAATTGAGAAAATGCCATGTTCTAAAGATATAAAAGGTATTCGTACTTTCTTAGGTCATGCTGGTTTCTATAGGAGATTTATCAAAGACTTTTCTAAAATTTCTAGGCCTCTTACAAATTTTTGCAAAAGGATATTCCTTTTGTTTTTTATGACGATTGTTTAGAAGCCTTTGAAACACTCAAGAAAGCCTTAATTTGTGCACCTATTGTTCAACCACCATATTGGAACTTGCCTTTTGAAATTATGTGTGATGCCAGTGATTATGTTGTTGGTGCTGTTCTAGGACAAAGAGTTGATAAGAAGTTGAATGTTATTCATTTATGCTAGTAAAACCCTGGACAGTGCTCAACAAAACTATGCTACTACTGAAAAGGAATTCTTAAGCAGTGGTGTTTGGTCGTGATAAATTTAGACCTTATATTGTTGATTCCAAAGTAATTGTTCACACTGATTATGCTGCTATTAAATATCATATGGAAAAGAAAGATGCTAAACCTAGACTTACTCGATGGGTTCTCTTGTTACAAGAATTTGATTTACATATCATTGATAGAAAAGGAGCTGAGAACCCCGTAGCTGATAATTTATCTAGGCTTGAAAATGTGCCTGGTGACCCACTACCTATTGACGATAGTTTTCCTGGTGAGCAGTTAGCTGCGATAAATGTTGCTCATAGTACTCCTTGGTATGCTGACTATGCTAATTACATTGTTGCTAAATATTTACCACCTAGCTTTACATACCAACAAAAGAAAAAATTCTTCTATGATTTAAGACATTACTTTTGGGATGACCCACATATTTATAAAGAAGGAGTACATGGTATTATTAGACATTGTGTACCTGAGCATGAACAGGGACAAATCCAACTGAAATGTCACTCCGAAGCTTATGGAGGGCATCATGCTGGAGATAGAACTGCTCACAAGGTATTGCAATCTGGATTTTATTGGCCTACTCTCTTCAAGGATACCCGTAAGTTCGTTTTATGTTGTGATGAATGTCAAAGAATAGGTAATATCGGTAAGCATCAAGAAATGCCTATGAACTATTCACTTGCTGTTGAACCATTTGATGTTTGGGGATTTGATTACATGGGATCTTTTTGTAACACCCATGATGCGGCTATATCTCCCACGTGTCGAGGCACGACTTGGAGGCATAACCGCATGGTGGTTTTATCGCAAGTAGGGTCATCTTCACACAATCGCTTGTAATGAACAAAAATGGGATAAAGAGTTAGCTTACGATCGCCACTTCACACAATACATAACTTAAACAAGCATCAATCATAGGACAAACAAGGTCCGACTATGGAACCAAAATAAAAGAAGACAACCCCAAATGATAGATCCACGATCATCCCAACTGGGCTCCACTACTGATCATCAGGGACAGAAACATAGTAACGACCACGTTCGTCGTCAAACTCCCACTTGAGCTCGGTTGCATCATCTGCACTGGCATCGTCGGCACCTGCAACTGTTTTGGTAGAATCTGTGAGTCACGAGGACTCAGCAATCTCACACCCGCGAGATCAAGACTATTTAATCTTAAGGAAGGATGGGGTAATGAGGTGGAGCTGCAGCAAGCACTAAGCATATATGGTGGCTAACATACGCAAATGAGAGCGAGAAGAGAAGCAAAGCACGGTCATGAAGCTATAAGTGATCAAGAAGTGATCCTGAAACTACTTACGTTCATACATAACCCAAACCTGTTGGGGATATACCCCGCGGTATGACCCGTCCGGATGTATAACCTGGCCGGACTTGGCGACTCACTAATGACCCGCCCTGACTGGACGACTCACTAAGTGACCCGCCCGAGCCTGGCAACTTATGGGTGACCTGGCAAGCGGATCAGAGGAGAGACAAGACCCAGGGGCCCAAGAGGCTCAAGGCCAGAAGGTCGGCTTACGTTATAGTAGGTCAGCTTAAGATGAAAGGCATAAGGAATATTCTCCTACAAAGGAAGCAAGACCCGGACTTGTATTCAACTTGTAAGAAAAGATAGACTAGTCCTAGTCCTACTAGGACTCCACATGTAACCCACCCCTCTAACTTATATAAGGAGGGGTAGGGCTCCCCAAGAGGGACAAGGAAGAAGAAACAATCTCTGGGGCTAGACACAAAGAGTCGGTTTACCGGTGACCCCCTCATGAGCATAATGAGACCTAGCCACAAACATCATGTAGGGCTATTCCGGATGATGTTTCCCGGGGCCTAAAGCTCTTCTGGAAAGACATATTGGTACTCACAAACAACTGGAATCTGAGAGATAGCATTCAACTCGCCCTTCTCTGTCGGCGTACTTGGAACTAGGGTACCCAGACTTGCCTGCCTGCGGCCCACGTCGCATTCCTGGTATGGCCCAGTAGAGCCCAGCTGATCGTCCTGCTGCTCAAGACCCTCGCGAGGAGAACGACCAAGACCTCCTCAGGGAGGGGCCTCACCTAGGCTGCTCCGGAGGGGCAACCAAGACCTCTCCCAAGAGTGGCCTCGGCTAGACTGCTTCGGGAGGGCGGAGATCTAAAGGCAAGGGCTGCATCGGGAGGAGGCAGTGATGCAAGCCATGACGAACCGTTCCAGCGGGCACCAACGCGTGCTAGCGGGCGCAGTTTCCATATCGGTGCAAAGGAGACCGCACAAGCGCAGGTTCCCGAGGTGCCAGGCAAAGGTTTCCCCTTTTGTGTAACAAGACCGAAGACCGCAAGGACGGTAGGAAGGATGTCATCACCGAGCCCACCACCGCTTCACCGCCTGCCCTCTTTGCAGGCGAAGACCACCTTTTGTCAGGATAGGAGCGTCCTTGTGTTCCCGCTCAAATGGCCGTTGTGGGATTCCCTTACCGCCTAAACATTTCGGGGGAAGAGGACCCTGACCGTCTATATAAGTAGTTAGGGTTCCTAGCATAGCAAGAGGATCGACCAACCCATTGGGACTTAGCATAGCAAAGGAGCAAGAACATCCGCTTCCTCATCCCTTTTGAGCTCGCCCCCTGAGCTCAGGAAACCACTGTACTTGTTCATACTCGAGCCCTCGCGAGGCCAATCCACTAAAGCAGGACATAGGGTTTTACACCGCAAGGTGGCCTGAACCTGGGTAAACTCTTGTGTGCTCTACTTGTTTTCTTGCTTGCATTCCATTCTCACCACCAGGAGAAGAGCGAGGCGCTAGGTAGGCGTGTAGTGGGAGAGATCTTCCTCACGCCCATGTGTTCGAATCTTAAGGGTTTTGCGGAGCCCGAAATCCGACATTTGGTGCGCCAGGTAGGGGGCACGTTGAAATCTCGCCACTCCGATGACCTCGCCTCATTCTTCTCCATCAACCCGGCCTACCCCAGCTCCGACGCCTCTGATGGCGGAGGCGCTGCCGACATGCATCGAAGGACGTGGCGCTCGGACCACTCGACCGTCGCCCTTCGGAGAAGGGACGCGCCGCCACCCCGCCTTGATTGGTGCCGACGGAACGATGAGCGTCGCCGACCCGCCGCTTGGAGACCGGCAGCCTCCACCGCCCATGCGGCGCCAGAACCGCGTGGTGGCGCGTGCTGCCGGCCACGCCGCGGCAAACTCCCGGGACCGGCGCGAGACAGCAAACATGAGGCCCGCGCTGCTGGTAGCAAGGGAACTACTGAGATGCCGGCTGCTCGACGCCGGCCATGACGCACTGCTCCTCAGGGTGGCCGAACTCCTCGATGCCGCCGCCACCGGGGCCGAGCCGTTCTGTTTCCTCGTAACGTCTCCAGAGACTGGGGGCCGCTCCGACTGCGCGTGGTCGCCCGTGTGGGCAAGGCCGACCACGACCTACGAGGGGGATGTGGGGTACGATCCGATGAACCCTGCATACGACTCCGTCCAGCTGCCACAGGCCCACCCGCATCAAGGCGCCGCCCACGGCGAAGGTCCATCTGAGAGCGGTCTCTGGGCTGCACTCAATGCCCGACACCACCAGACATCGACGGCCGGGGACTCGGGACCGCGGGGACAGGAACCTGGCCCTGCACCCCTGGCCATCAGCTCCCCGCCGTCGCCACCGACGGCTATGGAGCAGGAATGAAGGAGGAACGCCCGCCCGCGCGAGCGATCGCGTGGGCCGGCGCGCATGCGGGGTGCTCCTAGACCCTGCCCTCCGTGAGGCGATGTCCGCCGTGACCAGCAACACTTCACCATGGTCTCAGGATGCCTCGGGGCGCCCCAGGCCTCGTTCGAAGACAGAAAGGGAGAGAAGGCCCGGGTCGGGCCCTCGTCCCCTCACGGGTGACCCGTCGCGCATGAGCCCGCCCTGGATTTCGCCAGGGGCTCACCGGCGGCGGGTATGATGCGCGTGGGGAGGGGCCTCCTCTCCCTCCGCTCAAAGCTCAAGACGTCGCGCCTCCCGGCGTGCCATCCCTCGGGCTGTGGAGGGTACGTCGGGGGGCGGTACGGCAGCCCGTCCTATGCACGTCAGGAGGGCCCAAGACCGAGGCTTCATCCCCCCACTCGCGTGACCCCGTACCCTCTAGGTCTGTCCCTAATAAGGAGGGCTCAGGGGCCATTAGGAGCGTGAGCGGGGCGGGGTCCCCCTCGCACCTCAGGACGCCATGCTTCCGGGCGATGTTAGCCCCTCAGGGAGAAGCGTGCCCGGAGGTCGCGTAAGCGGTGTGCCTAGTGCTCGGCAGGGGGGCCTATAGCTAAGGTCTCATCCCCCCACTATGCGAAGTGTCCCACCTCATGAACGCCGCCTTCGGGTGGGCCCATGGCGGGAGCGGACTAGCGTGGGCGGGGTCCTCAAGTGAAGAGGCGGGCATGTCAGAAGATCTCCGCTCGTGACACTCTCACGTAATAATGAGTGGGGCTGTACACACCCCGGAGTCTCCTGAGCGCCGCCCTGGGGCCTCATGGGGGCTCCCACCCACATCCTAGTGGAAGTACCACGCTCCACGCTGGCCATCGACACTGCCCTCCAATGGCTATGCCCACATCAACCGGTGGTAGCCCTACGCTCCGCGCTGGGGAGAAGACTGAAGACCTGCTCAGGGGCCGGACGCGGTCCCCCTCCTTTTTGCCATTCACCCTTGCCTCTTTTGTATCTGCCTTCTGGAGCCGAGCTTGCGGTTGCGCGTTTTGTCTTTGAAATAAAAGGGGGGAAGTTTCTCATTCATGTTTTGCTGAGTTCTTTCGCTCTTTTCGTTCTTATCCCCCCTTTGTCTAAAGCTATCCGCAGCCGTGACCCCACCGGATCGCCCCTCGTGAGTAGGGGCCAGGTCGCAGTGCGTACGTTCTGTCTGGCCCATGGCCGGACCGCCAATCCTCCCACACCAGTCGCAAGTACTCGCGAGACGCGCTCAAATAGGGTCGGCAGGCACTCCCTCACAAACACAACATAGGCCCGAGGCCCCGGCCTCAGGAGCGGACGTCACAAGGGAGTCCTCAAACCCATCCTTACATCGTCAAAAGCTCAAATTACATAACGTTCATCTTGACTGGCTCTAGGGCCACAATCCAAAAACTTTTATGAAAAGAGCGGGACTGGACTAAGCGTCGGCTCCATCCACAGGACCGCCGGCGTCGTCCTCGGACGCTGGTGCATCTTCAACCGCTGGAACAAGCTCCGTCACCAACACATCCACGTGGTCACTCACCCACGCTTCCACGTCGCCAGCAACCACATCGGGCACCGGCTCCAGCAGGGCCCTGAAGTCGGAGCGCGGGTCAAGGCGAAGTAGATTCCCGAAGATGCGCGTGACCGCGCGCCGAAGAACGTCGCGGCTTTGCTCCTCGACAAGCTGCCGCGCCGTCATGACCTGGCCCTCAAGATGATCAACCACTTTCGCTGAAGAACTTGAGGTAGCAGGCGTCATCAGCTGTCAGGGGATCATCGACCCCTGAACCAAGGAGCTCACGCAAGGCTCCGTTGGCCCTGTTCCCCAAGGCTGTGAGCATCTTCGAGCGGATCCTTCGCATCCCATGAGCATGGGCAGCTTCAGCAGGGCTCAGGGCTGCGGAGGCAGAGATGTCCTCCACACGCTGTTAAAAGCGGGACAACTCTGCCCTCGTGGCGACGCGGGCCTTCTTGGACGCTTGTTCGCGGCGCTCGGCCGCCGCGCAAGCCTCCTTCGACGCTCGTGCAGGACGTTTCGAAGCGGAGAGAGCCATCTCTGACGCCTGCAGACGATGGTTGGAGCCCGCCAGCTGCCCCTTGAAGGCGGCGATCTTCTTCTTTAGCTCGTTGCCCTTCTCGATGAAGCGAGTCTCGTGGAGTTCCAGCTTCCCGCGATAGTCTTCTTGTAAAACCGGGATCTCCAGGGCAGCCTTGGCCTCTCGACCGTCTAGCTCGACCTCGGCCTCGGCCACCTAGCGCTCCATCATCTCCAGGCGCTCGTGCTCCATGCCCAGCTCCATCGCTTCAAGAGTCAGCACCTCCTCCCGTGCCAAGAGGCCAGCAGGGCCGTCGCCAGACGCAGCCACGGCAAGGGCAGCCATCCGAGCTCGCACTTGGCACTCGAAGGTTGCGTTCAAGGCTTTGAGCTTGCGTTCACGATCCTCGGCCGCCACCCGACGGCGATCGGCGTCTCGGGCTTCCTCCAAAGCACGATCGCGTGCTTAGTAAGTGGTGCCCAGGGATGCCTCCGCTTTCTCCAAGACGGTCTCATGCTGCCGCCGGCTCAGGTTGACAGCAGCCTTCAGCTTGTGCCACTCCTCCGAGAGGCGCAGGTCCTCAGCTTCGACGCGCTTGTCCACCTCGGAGACCTCATCCCTGAGGCGCCTCAAGACATCCGACGCCTCCCGCAGCAGGCCCTGGTGGACCATGCTCCAACGCTGCGCAGGACCTAGAAAACGACTGGGCCCATCTACGACATCCGGGCCGTCCAGAGGAGGCTCCTCCACGCCCTCAGCATGGGCCCGGGGCTGGCCTCAAGAGCAGAGGGTGCCTCCAACGAGAAGGGAAGATGCAGGCCAGGCAGGCGGGTAGCATCCGGTGCCGCCCCGAGGGCCTGCTGGTCCACAATAAAGACAAGTCCTGGGCCCCGAGGTGAGCTCCCAGGGGGCCAGAGGCAGCCTTGCCCCAGGAGCACTCGGGGGCTGGGAGCGCGGTTCACAAACGAAAGTCTCGGCACAAGCTCCGCCGAGGGCTTGGTGTGGTGCGAAGGGCGGGCACTGTCAGAGATACCTACCGGCCCTGCAGAACGGCCCTGAGGTGGGCTCGCTTTCGCCGCAGAGGGGGCCCTGACGAGCAAGGAATTAGGAAGGCCTCATCAAAAGGGGTCAAGAAAACTAAGAGCACATACCTGCTCAGCATCGCCCGCTTGATCCTCTTTAGAGCCCTGGGGGCTGGGCCACA
Source organism: Aegilops umbellulata (assembly GCA_032464435.1). NCBI lineage: Eukaryota > Viridiplantae > Streptophyta > Magnoliopsida > Poales > Poaceae > Aegilops > Aegilops umbellulata. Next base: position 125,389,701 of record CP136058.1, read on the forward strand.
GCTACTCCGCATCTTCCGCCTCCTGCTTAGCTCCGCGAGGGACAGCAGGGGGCTGCGAGGAGTCGACGCGCCCTGTGCAGGGGCATGCCCGCGATGAGTGTCGGCGTCCCCCTTGGCGATGCTGGCCGCGGCATCGGGGGCTGGGCAGCCCCCGTCATCGGCGTCTTCCGTGACCTCGAAGACTGGCTTATGCCCTTCGCTCGCGTCTACCTCGGAGGCAGGACGCTGAGCCTCCTCTTCAACAACCTCGGGGGCCATCATGTCCCCGCCGCCTCACCTCTGGTACCAGCTGCGCCCCCACGCCATCAGCTTCCCATGCTGGGGACACCCGCGCCCCGCCTGCCCGATCCAGGGATGGCATGGACCGGGCATCAGGAGCGCCGCCGGACGTACTTGTTGCCAGGAGAAATGATGGGCTCGTGAGCCCTGGCACCACCTCCAGAGGGTTGTCGCGAGGTCCGGAGACGCCCTCCGGCAGCAGCCCCCACGCGTCAAAGTGGGGCATCTTCTCAGCAATAGCCCTCCCGGACACGGGCGCCAAGCACAAAGGAGTCGCGTAGGCGGAGCACACCTCGGGCACTTCACCAACGAGAAACAGCAACATTTTATGGAGCGTCTCGGGAGGAAGCGGCTTCCGTTGCAGGCACATAGGATCCCCCCACTTGGAGAGGGTCCATATCGGCCGAGAGTGGCGGTGGAGCGGGGCGATGCACACGACGAGGAAGTCCCTCACCACCATCCCCAGGGATAGCCCGCTCTCCCTTAGGCTGGCCAGGCGGTGCCAGACTCGCTCCACCCGTGGGTCCGAGAGGGCCTCGTGCCCCCATCCCGAGCTCGGCTCCGCGGGCGCGCGAGGAAGCTCAAGAAGAGGGCTGTGTGTAGTGGCATCGACATACACCCATTGTCGACGGAACCCCGCCGTGGCCGGGCGGAGCGTGAAGTCAATCCCGGAGGCTTCGGTTGCCTCCACCTCGCACAGCGACACACATCACCAAGGAGATGAACTCGGTCTGATCAGACCCAGACGCTCTTGTTCATTGAGTTGTTTCTTCAATTCCTTCAACTCTTTTGGTCCAAGCTTATATGGACGCTTGCAAACGGGTTCTGTGCCAGGCTCAAGATCGATAATGAATTCAACTGGCCGGTGAGGAGGCATACCCGGAAGCTCTTCTGGAAAGACATCTTGGTACTCACAAACGACTGGAATCTGAGAGATAGCATTCAACTCGCCCTTCTCTGTCGGCGTACTGGGAACCAGGGTACCCAGACTTGCCTGCCTGCGATCCATGTCGCGTTCCTGGTACGGCCCGGTAGAGCCCAGCTGATCGACCAGCTGCTTAAGACCCTCGTGAGGGGGCCAGCCCTCGCGAGTAGAACGACCAAGACCTCCTCAGGGAGCGGCCTCACCTAGGCTGCTCCGGAGGGGCAACCAAGACCTCTCCCAAGAGTGGCCTCGGCTAGAATGCTTCGGGAGGGCGGAGATCTCAAGGCAAGGGCTGCCTCGGGAGGAGGCAGTGATGCAAGCCATGAAGAACCGTGCCAGCGGGCGCCAGCGTGTGCCAGCGGGCGCAGTTTCCATATCGATGCAAAGGATACCGCACAGGCGCAGGTTCCCGAGGGGCCAGGCAAAGGTTTCCCCTTTGGTGCAACAAGACCGAAGACCGCAAGGACGGCAGGAAGGATGTCATCGCCGAGCCCACCACCGCGTCACCGCCTTCCCTCTTTGCAGGAGAAGACCACCTTTTGTCAAGATAGGAGCATCCTTATGTTCCCGCTCCAATGGCCGTTGTGGGATTCCCTTCCCGCCTAAACATTTTAGGGGAAAAGGACCCTGGCCGTCTATATAAGTAGCTAGGGTTACTAGCATAGCAAGAGGATCGACCAACCCATTGGGACTTAGCATAGCAAAGGAGCAAGAACATCCGCTTCCTCATCCCTCTTGAGCTCGCCCCCTGAGCTCAGGAAACCACTGTACTTGTTCATACTCGAGCCCTCGCGAGGTCAATCCACTAAAGCAGGATGTAGGGTTTTACACCGCAAGGTGGCCTGAACCTGGGTAAACTCTTGTGTGCTCTACTTGTTTTCTTGCTTGCATTCCATTCTCACCACCAGGAGAAGAGCGAGGCGCTAGGTAGGCGTGTAGTGGGAGAGATCTTCCTCACGCCCATGTGTTCGAATCTTAAGGGTTTTGTGGAGCCCGAAATCCGACATTTGGTGCGCCAGGTAGGGGGCACGTTGAAATCTCGCCACTCCGATGACCTCGCCTCATTATTCTCCATCAACCCGGCCTACCCCAGCTCCGACGCCTCTGATGGCGGAGGCGCTGCCGACATGCATCGAAGGACGTGGCGCTCGGACCGCTCGATCGTCGCCCTTCGGAGAAGGGACGCGCCGCCACCCCGCCTTGATTGGTGCCGACGGAACGATGAGCGTCGCCGACCCGCCGCTTGGAGACCGGCTGCCTCCACCGCCCATGCGGCGCCAAAACCGCGTGGTGGCGCATGCTGCCGGCCACGCCGCGGCAAACTCCCGGGACCGGCGCGAGACAGCAAACATGAGGCCCACGCTGCTGGTAGCAAGGGAACTACTGAGATGCCGGCTGCTCGACGCCGGCCATGACGCACTGCTCCTCAGGGTGGCCGAACTCCTCGATGCCGCCGCCACCGGGGCCGAGCCGTTCTGTTTCCGCGTAACGTCTCCAGAGACTGGGGGCCGCCCCGACTGCGCGTGGTTGCCCGTGTGGGCAAGGCCGACCACGACCTACGAGGGGGATGTGGGGTACGATCCGATGAACCCTGCATACGACTCCGTCCAGCTGCCACAGGCCCACCCGCATCAAGGCGCCGCCCACGGCGAAGGTCCATCCGAGAGCGGTCTCTGGGCTGCACTCAATGCCCGACACCACCAGACATTGACGGCCGGGGACTCGGGACCGCGGGGACAGGAACCTGGCCCTGCACCCCTGGCCATCAGCTCCCCGCCGTCGCCACCGACGGCTATGGAGCAGGAATGAAGGAGGAACGCCCGCCCGCGCGAGCAATCGCGTGGGCCGGTACGCAGGCGGGGTGCTCCTAGACCCTGCCCTCCGTGAGGCGATGTCCGCCGTGACCAGCAACACTTCACCATGGTCTCAGGATACCTGGGGGCGCCCCAGGCCTCGTTCGAAGTTAGAAAGGGAGAGAAGGCCCGGGTCGGGCCCTCGTCCCCTCACGGGTGACCCGTCGCGCATGAGCCCGCCCTGGATTTCGCCAGGGGCTCACCGGCGGCGGGTATGATGCGCGTGGGGAGGGGCCTCCTCTCCCTCCGCTCAAAGCTCAAGACGTCGCGCCTCCCGGCGTGCCATCCCTCGGGCTGTGGAGGGTACGTCGGGGGGCGGTACGGCAGCCCGTCCTATGCACGTCAGGAGGGCCCAAGACCGAGGCTTCATCCTCCCACTCGCGTGACCCCGTACCCTCTGGGTCTGTCCCTAATAAGGAGGGCTCAGGGGCCATTAGGAGCGTGAGCGGGGCGGGGTCCCCCTCGCACCTCAGGACGTCGTGCTTCCGGGCGATGTTAGCCCCTCAGGGAGAAGCGTGCCCGGAGGTCGCGTAAGCTGTGTGCCTAGTGCTCGGCAGGGGGGCCTATAGCTAAGGTCTCATCCCCCCACTATGCGCAGTGTCCCACTTCATGAACGCCGCCTTCGGGTGGGCCCATGGCGGGAGCGGACTAGCGTGGGCGGGGTCCTCAAGTGAAGAGGCGGGCACGTCAGAAGATCTCCGCTCGTGACACTCTCACGTAACAATGAGTGGGGCTGTACACACCCCGGAGTCTCCTGAGCGCCGCCCTGGGGCCTCATGGGGGCTCCCACCCACATCCTAGTGGAAGTACCACGCTCCACGCTGGCCATCGACACTGCCCTCCAATGGCTATGCCCACATCAACCGGTGGTAGCCCTACGCTCCGCGCTGGGGAGAAGACTGAAGACCTGCTCAGGGGCCGGGCGCAGTCCCCCTCCTTTTTGCCATTCACCCTTGCCTCTTTTGTATCTGCCTTCTGGAGCCGAGCTTGCGGTTGCGCGTTTTGTCTTTGAAATAAAAGGGGAGAAGTTTCTCATTCGTGTTTTGCTGAGTTCTTTCGCTCTTTTCGTTCTTATCCCCCCTTTGTCTAAAGCTATCCGCAGCCGTGACCCCGCCGGATCGCCCCTCGCGAGTAGGGGCCAGGTCGCAGTGCGTACGTTCTGTCTGGCCCATGGCCGGACCGCCAATCCTCCCGCACCAGTCGCAAGTACTCGCGAGACGCGCTCAAATAGGGTCGACAGGCACTCCCTCACAAACACAACATAGGCCCGAGTCCCCGGCCTCAGGAGCGGACGTCACAAGGGAGTCCTCAAACCCATCCTTACATCGTCAAAAGCTCAAATTACATAACGTTCATCTTGACTGGCTCTAGGGCCACAATCCAAAAACTTTTATGAAAATAGCGGGACTGGGCTAAGCGTCGGCTCCATCCACAGGACCGCCGGCGTCGTCCTCGGACGCTGGTGCATCTTCAACCGCTGGAACAAGCTCCATCACCAACACATCCACGTGGTCACTCACCCACGCTTCCACGTCACCAGCAACCACATCGGGCACCGGCTCCAGCAGGGCCCTGAAGTCGGAGCGCGGGTCAAGGCAAAGTAGATTCCCGAAGATGCGCGTGACCGCGCGCCGAAGAACGTCGCGGCTTTGCTCCTCGACAAGCTGCCGCGCCGTCATGACCTGGCCCTCAAGATGATCAACCACTTTCGCTGAAGAACTTGAGGTAGCAGGCGTCATCAGCTGTCAGGGGATCATCGACCCCTGAACCAAGGAGCTCACGCAAGGCTCCGTTGGCCCTGTTCCCCAAGGCTGTGAGCATCTTCGAGCGGATCCTTCGCATCCCATGAGCATGGGCAGCTTCAGCAGGGCTCAGGGCTGCGGAGGCAGAGATGTCCTCCACACGCTGGTAAAAGCGGGACAACTCTGCCCTCGTGGCGACGCGGGCCTTCTCGGACGCTTGTTCGCGGCGCTCGGCCGCCGCGCAAGCCTCCTTCGACGCCCGTGCAGGACGTTTCGAAGCGGAGAGAGCCATCTCCGACGCCTGCAGACGACGGTTGGAGCCCGCCAGCTGCCCCTTGAAGGCGGCGATCTTCTTCTTTAGCTCGTTGCCCTTCTCGATGAAGCGAGTCTCGTGGAGTTCCAGCTTCCCGCGATAGTCTTCTTGTAAAACCGGGATCTCCAGGTCAGCCTTGGCCTCTCGACCGTCTAGCTCGACCTCGGCCTCGGCCACCTGGCACTCCATCATCTCCAGGCGCTCGCGCTCCATGCCCAGCTCCATCGCTTCAAGAGTCAGCGCCTCCTCCCGTGCCAAGAGGCCAGCAGGGCCGTCGCCAGACGCAGCCACGGCAAGGGCAGCCATCCGAGCTTGCACTTGGCACTCGAAGGTTGCGTTCAAGGCTTTGAGCTTGCGTTCACGATCCTCGGCCGCCACCCGACGGCGATCGGCGTCTCGGGCTTCCTCCAAAGCACGATCGCGCGCTTAGTAAGTGGTGGCCGGGGATGCCTCCGCTTTCTCCAAGACGGTCTCATGCTGCCGCCGGCTCAGGTTGACAGCAGTCTTCAGCTTGTGCCACTCCTCCGAGAGGCGCAGGTCCTCAGCTTCGACGCGCTTGTCCACCTCGGAGACCTCATCCCCGAGGCGCCTCAAGACATCTGACGCCTCCCGCAGCAGGCCCTGGTGGACCATGCTCCAACGCTGCGCAGGACCTAGAAAACGACTGGGCCCATCTACGACATCCGGGCCGTCCAGAGGAGGCTCCTCCACGCCCTCAGCATGGGCCCGGGGGCTGGCCTCAAGAGCAGAGGGTGCCTCCAACGAGAAGGGAAGACGCAGGCCAGGCAGGCGGGTAGCATCCGGTGCCGCCCCGAGGGCCTCCTGGTCCACAATAAAGATAAGTCCTGGGCCCCGAGGTGAGCTCCCAGGGGGCCAGAGGCAGCCTTGCCCCAGGAGCACTCGGGGGCTGGGAGCGCGGTTCACAAACGAAAGTCTCGGCACAAGCTACGCCGAGGGCTTGGCGTGGTGCGAAGGGCGGGCACTGTCAGAGATACCTACGGGCCCTGCAGAACGGCCCTGAGGTGGGCTCGCTTTCGCCGCGGAGGGGGCCCTGACGAGCAAGGAATTAGGAAGGCCTCATCAAAAGGGGTCAAGAAAACTAAGAGCACATACCTGCTCAGCATCGCCCGCTTGATCCTCTTTAGAGCCCTGGGGGCTGGGCCACAGCTACTCCGCATCTTCCGCCTCCTGCTTAGCTCCGCGAGGGACAGCAAGGGGCTGCGAGGAGTCGACGCGCCCTGTGCAGGGGCATGCCCGCGATGAGTGTCGGCGTCCCCCTTGGCGATGCTGGCCGCGGCATCGGGGGCTGGGCAGCCCCCGTCATCGGCGTCTTCTGTGACCTCGAAGACTGGCTTGTGCCCTTCGCTCGCGTCTACCTCGGAGGCAGGACGCTGAGCCTCCTCTTCAACAACCTCGGGGGCCATCATGTCCCCACCGCCTCACCTCTGGTACCAGCTGCGCCCCCACGCCATCAGCTTCCCATGCTGGGGACACCCGCGCCCCGCCTGCCCGATCCAGGGACGGCATGGACCGGGCATCAGGAGCGCCGCCGGACGTACTAGTTGCCAGGAGAAATGACGGGCTCGTGAGCCCTGGCACCACCTCCAGAGGGTTGTCGCGAGGTCCGGAGACGCCCTCCGGCAGCAGCCCCCACGCGTCGAAGCGGGGCATCTTCTCAGCAATAGCCCTCCCGGACACGGGCGCCAAGCACAAAGGAGTTGCGTAGGCGGAGCACACCTCGGGCACTTCACCAACGAGAAACAGCAACATTTTATGGAGCGTCTCGGGAGGAAGCGGCTTCCGTTGCAGGCACATAGGATCCCCCCACTTGGAGAGGGTCCATATCGGCCGAGAGTGGCGGTGGAGCGGGGCGATGCACACGACGAGGAAGTCCCTCACCACCATCCCCAGGGATAGCCCGCTCTCCCTTAGGCTGGCCAGGCGGTGCCAGACTCGCTCCACCCGTGGGTCCGAGAGGGCCTCGTGCCCCCATCCCGAGCTCGGCTCCGCGGGCGCGCGAGGAAGCTCAAGCAGAGGGCTGTGTGTAGTGGCATCGACATACACCCATTGTCGACGGAACCCCGCCGTGGCCGGGCGGAGCGTGAAGTCAATCCCGGAGGCTTCGGTTGCCTCCACCTCGCACAGCGACACACATCACCAAGGAGATGAACTCGGTCTGATCAGACCCAGACGCTCTTGTTCATCGAGTTGTTTCTTCAATTCCTTCAACTCTTTTGGTCCAAGCTTATATGGACGCTTGCAAACGGGTTCCGTGCCAGGCTCAAGATCGATAATGAATTCAACTGGCCGGTGAGGAGGCATACCCGGAAGCTCTTCTGGAAAGACATCTTGGTACTCACAAACGACTGGAATCTGAGAGATAGCATTCAACTCGCCCTTCTCTGTCGGCGTACTGGGAACCAGGGTACCCAGACTTGCCTGCCTGTGATCCCTGTCGCGTTCCTGGTACGGCCCGGTAGAGCCCAGCTGATCGACCAGCTGCTTAAGACCCTCGTGAGGGGGCCAGCCCTCGCGAGTAGAACGACCAAGACCTCCTCAGGGAGCGGCCTCACCTAGGCTGCTCCGGAGGGGCAACCAAGACCTCTCCCAAGAGTGGCCTCGGCTAGAATGCTTCGGGAGGGCGGAGATCTCAAGGCAAGGGCTGCCTCGGGAGGAGGCAGTGATGCAAGCCATGAAGAACCGTGCCAGCGGGCGCCAGCGTGTGCCAGCGGGCGCAGTTTCCATATCGATGCAAAGGATACCGCACAGGCGCAGGTTCCCGAGGGGCCAGGCAAAGGTTTCCCCTTTGGTGCAACAAGACCGAAGACCGCAAGGACGGCAGGAAGGATGTCATCGCCGAGCCCACCACCGCGTCACCGCCTTCCCTCTTTGCAGGAGAAGACCACCTTTTGTCAAGATAGGAGCATCCTTATGTTCCCGCTCCAATGGCCGTTGTGGGATTCCCTTCCCGCCTAAACATTTCGGGGGAAAAGGACCCTGGCCGTCTATATAAGTAGCTAGGGTTACTAGCATAGCAAGAGGATCGACCAACCCATTGGGGCTTAGCATAGCAAAGGAGCAAGAACATCCGCTTCCTCATCCCTCTTGAGCTCGCCCCCTGAGCTCAGGAAACCACTGTACTTGTTCATACTCGAGCCCTCGCGAGGTCAATCCACTAAAGCAGGACGTAGGGTTTTACACCGCAAGGTGGCCTGAACCTGGGTAAACTCTTGTGTGCTCTACTTGTTTGCTTGCTTGCCTTCCATTCTCACCACCAGGAGAAGAGCGAGGCGCTAGGTAGACGTGTAGTGGGAGAGATCTTCGTCATGCCCCTGTGTTCGAATATTAAGGGTTTTGCGGAGCCCGAAATCCGACATTCTCATTGAGAGAAAACAACCGAATGGTTTCATCACGAGCGGCATAGATGATCACATCCTCATAATAGTGTGTCAATTGAATTTCCCTGGTCGCACAATCAAGTTAATCCTTGTGCTTAGAAAGCCAGTCCATCCCGAGAATTAGATCAATATCCGAGTCACCAAGGACAATTGGAGAAGACATAAATTTATAGTTGCCCATCTTGATGGAAACATCCGGAGCCATAAAGCTTGCGTTCATGCATTTACCCGGAGAGACAACTGCTAACGGTCTAGGCAAACCTTGGAAAAACAACTCATGCTTCGATGCAAATGGTCTTGAAATGAAAGAATGCGATGCACCAGTATCAAATAAGACTTTTGCGGGAAAATCATTAACTGAGAGAGTACCCATTATCACATCGGAAGATTCCTCCGCTTGAGCTGCATTCATCATGTTCACCTTTGCAAACTTGGGATTATTCTTGACCACTGCATTGCTGGAAGATCTCACAGGAGGAGGAGGCGGAAGGCGCCTTTGGCTGAAGCACTTGTTCGCATAGTGACCCTTTTGCTGACACTTGTTGCAAGTCACCTCTGAGAGCGGACGATGATAAGGAGCATTAGACCTTGGAGCTTGATTGTGAGACTTGTTCTGATAGCCAGGGTTGGGTGGGTGGGAAGTTCCATGACCACCTTTGTTCTTCTGCTGGTAAGGCTAACAGAACGGAGGAGGAGGAGGCAACCAGAACTTTTGTTGCTTAGCTTCCACTAGTGAGGAAGAAGAGGACTGAACTGCGTCACTTATTCTCTTCTTAGAAGCCTCACACTTGAGATGGGCAGCTTCTTGCTTCAGTGCCATGTTGTAGAATTGATCAAACTTAGTCGGCTCAACAAGAACGAGAGCTAAATGCAGATCTTCTCTAAGATCACCTCTGAATTGATATATCATACTCTTTTCATCAGGAACGGCTTGTTTAGCGAAGCGAGCAAGTTTCTGAAACTGGATGTTGTATTGGTACACGGACATGCTGCCTTGCTTGAGATTGCGGAATTCCTCACGCTTTCTCTCAACAACACTTTGTGGAATGTGGTGAGCTTTGAAGTCTCGGCAGAAATCATCCCAGGTAATCAACGACCTCCTATGGAATATTTGTATTGTTGATGCCAATCAGCAGCTTGGTCCTTGAGTTGAAAAGAAGCAAACTTGACAAAGTCATCAAGCCTGACATTGCTACATTCAAAATGCTTGTTGATGTCCACGAGCTAATCATCGGCATCGGTGGCCTCGGCACAGTAGCTGAAAGACTTCGGCTGATTTCCAAGGAATTGGTTGAGGGTAGCGAAGTGAGGCTGATTGTTGAACTGCCCTTGACCTTGATTTCCCTGGTTGCCTTGGCCTTGGTTGCGTTCTTGCATGAGCTGAATCAATATCTGAGCGTTGGCGTTAGTGGCTTTCATCAAAGCTTGCCATGCCTCCAGAGGCGGAGGAGGTGGCGGAGGGTTCTCCTGACTCCCATCATTGCGTTCTGGATTCTGACGCGTTGGCGGAGCCATCCTGAAGAGGGTGACATCTGTTAGCATCTTGAAAGATATATATTCAAGCTGAATCAAAGGATCGAAATTGCAACATATAGCCTTAACGTTTGAACAAGAATGAACGAATGAATTCCAAAGTAAATCATCACACTTCCATAAGCTGAGAAGCCACTTAGATAAAGGTAGAAGAATAAAATCAACAAGGTACGGATATGAACAAATACTTGACAAGGATTACCCAATCACGAACCAAATATCTGTGGGAAGAAATACTAGAGCTACATGAATTCCCACCTATGGAACTCCCGAAACTTTCTGGTTATGCAATCAGGTGTTGGGGATACTATGGAAGAAAAATATCTCACCCAAACTAACAATCCCTACATCCAGCTGTATCCATCCTTCAACACATAACCAAGAAACCTTCGGAAATCGTTCACCTCAACCTTCGAAAAGCATCCGTTATACGAGTTATGGCAATACTCCCAAACTCCACTCCAGTACTGGGTGTTATCCAGGTTATCTCACCAACAACTGCATAAAAGAGATTTTCGATGTCGGCAAAACTCAGGTATTCCAGAACTGCAATGATAAAATTGTGACGACAACACCTCGGAGCTCAACTCCCCGGGACACTGCCACAACCCCTAAATGACAGGAGGCACCAAGAACAATGTTCTCGTCACAAAACCATCAGAACGATTCCCAGATACCCGCGTGATCCTAAAATTTTTTTAGTGAAATTTGAGGAGAGTAGAGTCCAAACTTCTATGCTAGGAGGCCTCACCAGAGCGACGAAGGGACTGGGGAGTAAAAAGAATCCTACTCTCCGATATATATGATCCTAAGACTCAAAACATTTTTTTCTAGACTCAACAAAGCCAGCGATTCGATCAAGCGGGGGGCTCCTAAGTTGGGGATGGCTCTGATTACCAACTTGTAACACCCACGATGCGGCTATATCTCCCACGTGTCGAGGCACGACTTGGAGGCTTAACCGCATGGTGGTTTTGTCGCAAGAAGGGTCATCTTCACACAATCCCATGTAATGAACAAGAATGGGATAAAGGGTTGGCGTACAATCGCCACTTCACACAATACATAACTTAAACAAGCATCAATCAGAGGACAAACAAGGTCCGACTATGGAACCAAAATAAAAGAAGACAACCCCAAATGCTAGATCCCCGATCGTCCCAACTGGGCTCCACTACTGATCATCAGGGAAAGAAACATAGTAACGACCACGTTCGTCGTCAAACTCCCACTTGAGCTCGGTTGCGTCATCTGCACTAGCATCGTCGGCACCTGCAACTGTTTTGGTAGAATTTGTGAGTCACGAGGACTCAGCAATCTCACACCCGCGAGATCAAGACTATTTAAGCTTAAGGAAGGATGGGGTAATGAGGTGGAGCTGCAGCAAGCACTAAGCATATATGGTGGCTAACATACGCAAATGAGAGCGAGAAGAGAAGCAAAGCACGATCGTGAAGCTAGAAGTGATCCTGAAACTACTTACGTGCATACATAACCCAAACCCGTGTTCACTTCCCGGACTCCGTCGAAAAGAGACCATCATGGTTACACACGCGGTTGATGTATTTTAATTAAGTCAAGTGTCAAGTTCTCTACAACCAGACATTAACAAATTCCCATCTGCCTCCTAACCGCGGGCATGGCTTTCGAAAGATAATACCCTGCAGGGGTGTCCCAACTTATCCCATTATAAGCTCTCACGGTCAACGAAGGATATTCCTTCTCCCGGGAAGACCGGATCAGTCTCTGAATCCCGGTTACAAGACATTTCGACAATGGTAAACAAGACCAGCAAAGCCGCCCGATGTGTGCCGACAAATCCTGATAGGAGTCACACGTATCTCGTTCTCAGGGCACACTGGATTGTCCAAACTTCTGGTAGGCGAGCCCAGAGTTGCCCCTGGTGGCCACCGGTGGCTGACAGGTTGGACCAACACTCGGAGGAGCACTGGCCCGGGGGTTAAAATAAAGATGACCCTTGAGTCCGCGGAACCCAAGGGAAAAAGGCTTAGGTAGGCAAATGGTAAAACCAAGGTTGGGCCTTGCTGGAGGAGTTTTATTCAAGGCGAACTGTTAAGGGGGTCCCATGAATCACCCAACCGTGTAAGGAACGCAAAATCAAGGAACATAACACCGGTATGACGGAAACTAGGGCGACAAGAGTGGAACAAAACACCACGCATAAGGCCGAGCCTTCCACCCTTTACCAAGTATATAGATGCATTAATTAAATAAGAGATATTGTGATATCCCAACATATCCATGGTCCAACATGGAACCAACTTCATCTTCACCTGCAACTAGCAACGCTATAAGAGGGGCTGAGCAAAAGTGGTAACATAGCCAAACAACGATTTGCTAGGAAAGGGTGGTTAGAGGCTTGACATTGCAACATGGGAGGCATGATATAACAAGTGGTAGGTATCGCGGCATAGCAAAAGAGCAAGCAACTAGCAAGCAAAGATAGAAGTGATTTCGAGGGTATGGTCATCTTGCCTGCAAGGTTCTCAGAGTTGTCGAAAGCTTGATCCTCGTAAGCGTTCTCAACAGGTTCCTCGTTCACGTACTCATATCCCGGCTCTACCCAAAGCAAGAACACAAGCAAAGGAACATCTATCAACCAGAAAGCAATGCACAAGCAACATGATGCAAAATATGGCATGATATGCGAGATGTGATATGCAATGCATATGCGTACTCCGGAAGGGAAAAGATAAAGAAAGCATCAAATTGGCGAACCAAGTATGCCGCTGGAAACATGAGATGATTTCAGTTGAAATCGATATAAAGACCACCGGAATCGGATGCACGGTTTGCAAATGACAAGCAAAACAAGGATGGCATAATTCTGTGATTAACAGCACGATGCCACTTAGCATGCCACAAGAAACTAAGCTACTGCACTCAAACATACCAACAAAGCATATGAAAGTGATGTACACAAGATGCTTGAAAAAATATGAACACTGAGATACGGCTAAATCACAAAAAAGAGGTTCAAACAAGCATGGCAAAAGTGCAAAAGATAACAGCTTCACAGACTTGGTGAAAATAACATGCCAGGAATTAACATCAGGTAGCCATGTTTAGAGCAAGCAAACAACATGCTACAGGAACATAACATAGCAAAACGACGCATGGCGTGAATCAGCTCAAAGCATAGAACAAATTTCCCTTACTGATCATGAGCCAAAAAGGATCAGAAGATATGATGGTACCCATGTAAACATAGCAAGTATAATTACAGATTTCAGACTTTGCAGAAAAACAAAGCATGGCATAAGCAGCATCATGAAGGCATCTTTACGAGTTCGATTCACTCACCACAAGGCATTTCATGATAAACTAATCATACTACCAGCAAGAAGACATGTTCATGAAACTAACCAAAGCAAGAAAAACCTCATAGCATGCATGGATCAACTACAACAACCTTGGAAAAATTGATTAACACATAAACAATCTGCCAGGAACATCTTATAGCAAACTTTGAGCAATATTGATTAGTCCTATAGCACTCAATAATTGTGAAAAAGGTAATGGATGGATAGAGCACATCCATATGTCCAAAACATCCTTAGTGAACATACTCACAAGAATCATGGATCTCTCTGTAGCAACATGGATACATGGCATAAAAATAACAGCAGAACAATGACTTGGCAAAATCCTAAGTCCCTGAAAACAGCAACATCACGAAGCCTAGTTTGCATGCTTGTGCTAGTCACCACCTAGATCACAAAATACATGTCATACACCCCTGGAAATATGGCATGCCATAGTCCAAAACACATGTAGAGCTCATGCCCATAAGATGCACATAATAAATGTAGCAAAAATGACAAATGAGCATGTTCTGTTAAACTACAGCAGGCAACAATTTATAGCACTCTTGCAATAATGTTTAGGGCATCAAGATGGATACAAATGAACATGGCACAATGGAATGAAATGAAGAGCACATCGTGATGAACTTTTTGGTACATCATATGCATGAAACGGAGCAACTTCTACAGAGATATGGCATAATAAATAATGCATGAAAATATAACAGATGCAAAAGACTTTGAAGGAATCTGGACCTCCAGATCTAGGGTTCCTCACGGCACGCGAACCGAGGCGGCCGGAGTACTCGCCGGAGTGGGCAAGGATGGCGGATCCGGCGGCGCCTCGCTGGATCTGAGGCGACGGCGAGTGCGGAGGCAGTGACGGGCGGCGGGGCGGCGACTTCGGGCGGCGCGCGGGGAGCTGCGCCGGCGGACGAGGCGGCGGCGCGCGGCGGAGGGCGGCGGCTGGGCGCGCGGGCGGCGGGGGCGCTGCGTGCGGGCGGCGGAGGCCCGGGCTCGGGGCCAGGCGCGCGGTGGCGGCGTACGGGTTCGGGGACCCGTGGCGGGCCTGGCGGGCCGGCGGCGGAGACGGCGGTGCAGGGCCATGTGGTAGGCGGCGATTGGCGCGGAGCGGCGGCGGCGATTTGTCCGGCGCGTACCGGACGTATCTGGCGCGCGGAGGGAGCGGGGCTAGGGTTTTTACCCAGATTTGGAGGAGGGGTGCACGTATTTATAGGTAGAGGGAGCTGGGAGGCTCCAAATGGAGTGTAGTTTTCGCCCACACGATCGTGATCCGACGACGGAGGACATGGAATGTGTTTGGATGGGTTATTGGGCCGGTTTGGAGGGGTGTTGGGCTGCAACACTTACGAGGCCTTTACGGTTCCCCGGTTAACCGTTGGAGTATCAAACGGACTCCAAATGGCACGAAAGTTGACAGGCAGTCTACCGGTGGTGTACCAAGGCTGCTTGGCAAATCTCGGGCCATTCCGAGAAAGTTTAACACCCGCACACGTAAAGAGGCAAAAGGGGGCGCCGGAGGACATAGGAGTGCCGGATTGCAAAATGGACAACGGGGAAAATGCTCGGATGCATGAGACGAACATGTATGCAAATGCGATGCACATGATGCCATGATATGAAATGCATGACATGGACAAAATGCAAAACAAAGACAAGAACCCAACCACGAATCTCATAACTTAGTGCCGAAAATGGCAAGAGTTGGAGTACAAATATGGCAAGTTACATCCGGGGTGTTACACTTTTCCTTCCTCTATTGGGTATACACATATTTTGGTCGATGTTGATTATGTTACTAAATGGGTAGAAGCTATTCCAGCAGTAGTGCTGATCACAACACCTCTATTAAAATGCTTAAGGAAGTTATTTTCCCAAGGTTTAGAGTCCCTAGATATTTAATGACTGATGGTGGTTCACACTTTATTCATGGTGCTTTCCGTAAAATGATTGCCAAGTATGATGTTAACCATAGAATTGCATCACCTTATCATCCTCCGTCTAGTGGTCAAGTTGAACATAGAAATAGAGAAATAAAATTAATTTTGCAAAAGACTGTCAATAGGTCCAGGAAGAATTGGTCTAAGAAATTAGATGATGCACTTTGGGCTTATAGAACAGCATATGAAAATCCTATGGGTATGTCTCCTTATAAAATGGTTTATGGAAAAGCTGGTCATTTTCCTCTTGAGTTATAAAAGCATATTGGGCCATCAAAGAGCTTAACTATGATTTCAAACTTGCTGGTGAAAAGAGGTTATTTGATATTAGCTCTTTAGATGAATGGAGAACCTAAGCTTATGAAAATGCTAAGTTGTTTAAAGAAAAAGTTAAAAGATGGCATGATAAAAGAATCCAAAAACATGAGTTTAAAGTTGGAGAATATGTTGTTTTGTACAACTCTCATTTCAGATTCTTTGTAGGAAAACTCCTCTCAAAATGGGGAGGACCCTATATTATCGAGGAGGTTTATCGGTTTGGAGCCATCAAAATAAATAATGTTGAAGGTACTAACCCGAAGGTTGTTAACGGGCAAGGAATAAAACATTATATCTCAGGTACGCCCATTAATGTTGAAAGTAATATTATCCAAACTTTGACACCAGAAGAACATATAAAAGAGTCCTTCCGAAACACTCCAGAATCGTGTAAATAAGGAGGTACGTGATACGGTAAGTAAACGGACTCCAAAAAATCCGCAAAAATATTTTTGTCAGTTTTTGAATATTTAGAAAAATAGGAAAATAAGAAACTTCCAGGAAACGCACCCTGGTGGGCACAAGACACCAGGGCGCGCCTGGCTGCCAGGCGCGCCCAGGTGAGTTGTGCCCACCCGGGGTACCTTCCGGACTCCGTTTTTCTACAACTTGCTTGTTTCCCAAGATAAAAAATCTTCATATACCCCCCGAACATGTTGATCACCGTATCATGGAGAAATCCTTTATTCTTCTTTCTTGCTGTTTTCTACGCAGTTCTGAAAATATGTCGTCCCAAGACTCCGACGGAGAGAGCTATGTCTCACATCTCATTGCTGACCCAAAGACCTATGGGGACCTATCTCCTTATGGTTGAACTATAGATGTCGAGGAGGATGCTCACTTGATGAGGATCGATGATTCAAGCCTGGAGGAGGAGGATGTTCCTCTACCTCAATCTGGGGATATGCACGTGGAGTTCAAGAAGTCAAGTCTCCCTAAGAGAACTAACCGGTCTAAAAACCAATCTATTCCATTTCGTTTTCGGCAGAAAAGCAAAGGGGATTTATGTGACAAGATCTTGAAGCTGGAGCTGGAAGTCGATGATTTAAAGGAGGAAATTTCTCTCCTCAACTACAATATGAAAAAGTTGAAGGCATAATTTCCATCACCACCGAAATTTCTCTCCTCAACTACAATATGAAAAAGTTGAAGGCACAATTTCCATCACCACCACCTTCTTCTTCATCACCAAAAGAGAATTGAGTATCGGGTATGGGAACTCCCCTTGGCTTCCGCCAAGCTTGGGGGATGTGCCCTAGTATCGTATCATCCACATTATCTTTTGCCTTTACTTTCTTTAGTTTGTTCTTTTGCTTTAGATGAATAAAAGTTTAGTCCGATCCTTTCTTTTCGAGAGTTTGCTTAGTGATCTATCCTTGTAATCGTGTGCGAGATATATAATAAAGTTTAGTTTAAGTTTTGCTTTCTTTACTTTCAGGTTGCAAATAAAAGAAAGGAAATAAGGAAGAAAAAGAGAAAGGAAATAAATAAAGGGAAAGAAATTATGAAAAATATCATATACTAATCTTATGGTAGGTGATGACACCACATAAGGAAAAGTAGAAGTAGAAAATTGTATTAGAGATTGACAAACATAGAATTAGTCAATGATGCAACTCATGAAAGAATTAATAAGGGAAGAGAAGATTCACATATAAATATACTATCCTAGAAACCTTTTGTGATTATGAGCCCTCATCAAAATATTATATGCCAAAATTGTTGACGTTGGACAAGGAAGACAACTTCATGGTTTATGTTTGTTTATATTCACATAGAAGTCATATTGTTATGCATGGATCCTTTAACAAGTGGTGCTTGCCCCCTATCTTTGCTAGACAAAAATTTCGCACTAAGTAGAGATACTACTTGTGCATCCAAAAACCCTTAAACCCAAATCTTATTTTCTAGAGTTCACCATACCTACCTAGGGATTGAGCAAGGTCCCTCGAGTAAGTTGTCATCGGTGCAAAAAGGCAATAAAAATTGCTTTTAAAAGTGTGAGATCATTTAGTGTAAGAGAAAATTGATCTTGTACGAACTTGTGATGGTAAAGATTAAATGCGACAAACTGCATAATAAAGGTTGCTATCACAAGGGGTAATACAATGTGACGTTCTTTTGCACTAAGGGGTTGAGCATACAAACAAATAAGCGCATGGCAACCTCTGCTTCCCTCTGCGAAGGGCCTATCTTTTATTTTTATGTATTTACTTTTATGCAAAAAGTCAAAAAATGTCCTTCTATTTCTTTTTACTTTTCTCCTTTGGCAAGCATCATGTGGTGAGGAAAGATCTAGGCACATATGTCCAGTTGAATATTGATTGCATGAGTTATAATTGTTGGCATCACCCTTGAGGTGAATACGTTGGGAGGCGAATCTATAAAGCCCCTATCTTTCTATGTGTCTGGTTGAAACGTTTTGCTCATGTGTACGCGGTGAGTGTTAGAAATCATAGAAGACTATATGATGGTTGAGTATGTGGACTTGCCTCTAGGCTTCGATACGTGACCCTTCCTGAAAAGATGATGAATTGTAGTTGCAAAGTTGACTGAGAACATAGTTTGTTGGTTTTTAATAGAGTTTTAGCTTTATACTTCAATAGTGTGATGAATTGTAACTTATTAAAGAGAAGTCTATGATAAGATCTTTATGATAAGAGTCTTATGTTTAAGTTTGTTGCTGTTATAATAATCAACATGATGCTTCTATGTCTGTATTTTTTTGACACCTCTCCCTCTAAGGATGTGGACATGTTTTTCGATTTTGTTTTTTCGCTTGAGGACAAGCGAGGTCTAAGCTTGGGGGAGTTGATACGTCCATTTTGCATCATGTTTCCTTACTATTATTTATGATGTTTTTATGCATAATAATGCTTTTTGGAGTAATTCTAATGCCTTTTCTCAAATAATTTACAAAGTACACACAAAGAGGGGGAATTACGGCAGCTGGAAATCTGGAACTGGAAAAGCTACGTTAGGCTACCTATTCTACACAACTTCAAACAAGCTGAAACTTCACGAAGAATTTTTATGGAATATATGATGATTATTGGAGCAAATAAGTACCAGAGGGGGCCCACCAAGTGGGCACAACCCACCTGGGCACGCCAGGGAGCCCAGGCGCGCCCTGGTGGGTTGTGCTCACCCAGGCCCACCTCCGGTGCCCATCTTCTGGTCTATAAGTCATTTTTACCTAGAAAAAATACGGAGATGACTTTCGGTATGGAGCGCCGCCGTCTCAAGGCGAAACTTGGGCAAGAGCACTTTTGCCCTCCTGCGGAGCGATTCCGTCAGGGGAACTTCCCTCCCGGAGGGGGGAAATCATCGTCATCATAATCACCAACAACTCTCCCATCTTGGGGAGGGAAATCTCCATCAACATCTTCAACAACACCATCTCATCTCAAAACCTAGTTCATCTCTTGTGTTCAATCTTGTTACCGGAACTATAGACTGGTGCTTGTGGGTGTCTAGTAGTGTTGATTACATCTTGTAGTTTATTACTATATGGTTTATTTGGTGGAAGATTATATGTTCAGATCCAATATGATATTTAATACCCCTCTGGTCTTGAGCATGATTATCATTTGTGAGTAGTTATTTTTGTTCTTGAGGTCACGGGAGAAAACATATTTCAAGTAATCATGCGAACTTGATATGTGTTCGATATTTTGATAGTATGTATGTTGTGATTCCCGTAGTGGTGCCATGTGAATGTTGACTACATGACACTTCACCATATTTGGGCCTAAGGGATTGCATTGTGGAGAAGCAATTAGATGATGGGTTGCGAGAGTGACAAAATCTTAAACCCTAGTTTATGCGCTATTCCGTAAGGGACCGATTGGATCCAAAAGTTTAATGCTATCGTTAGAATTTATTCTTAATACTTTTCTCGTAGTTGCGGATTCTTGCGGGAGGGTTAATCATAAGTAGGAGGTTTGTTCAAGTAAGAACAGCACCTAAGCACCGGTCCACCCACATATCAAATTTTCAAAGTACCGAACACGGATTAAACCAACATGATGAAAGTGACTAGATAAAAATCCCATGTACCCTCAAGAACGCTTTGGTTATCATAAGAGACCATTTTGGTCTGTCCTTTGCCTCAAAAGGATTGGGCTATCTTGCTGCACTTTTGTTACTACTATCGTTACTTGCCTGTTACAAATTATCTTGTTATCAAACTACTCAGTTACTTACTGATAATCCCCAAGTGCAAGGAATCATCGTAGCACTTTCCAAAGGTGGAAGTGATAAGTATGGAGTGTCAAACCCACAAGGAGCTAAAGGTAAGATCAGTATTCTCTCAAGCCCTATCTGCCACTGATACGACTCTACGTGCACCAAACGTTTACTTCCAACTAGAAACGAGAAATAAAACTACGTTGTGGTTAAGAAGAGGATAACTTTGCATGCAATCGGAGAGATAAAATATAAAAGTAGGTGCTGTTATCATAAAGTTAGAATATATTACTAAATAATATAAATAGCGAGTGTGGAATAATGGTGGATCGGTGTGCGGAATTGTCCTAGGCAATTGTTAGCAAGACCGGCAATCACTATTGCAGTTTCATATGAGGGAGAGGCATAAGCTAACATACTTTCTCTACTTGGATCATATGCACTTATGATTGGAACTCTAGCTAGCATCCGCAACTACTAAAGATCATTAAGGTAAAACCCAACCATAGCATTAAAGCATCAAGTCCTCTTTATTCCCATACGCAACAATCCCTCTTACTCGGGTTTGTGTTTCAGTCACTCACCAACCCACTATAAGTGAATCATGAACGTATTGCAACACCGAACAGCGGGAATCCCTCACGCTTGCGCGACACGGAGGGCACCATAGGACAGCACCAAAGTAAAACATACAACTCATACCAATCTAGATCATCAATCAACCGAAAGACAAAAGATATCTACTCAAAACATTATAGGATGGCAACACATCATTGGATCATAATATGTGGCATAAAGCACCATGTTCAAGTAGGGATTACAACGGGGTGCGGGAGAGTGGACCGCGTAAAAGAGATGAGGATGGTGATGATGATGGTGATGTTGATGAAGATGATCACCGTGGCGACGATTCCCCTCCCGATGGCACTCTGGCGCCACCGAGAGAGAGGAGGAGAGGTTCTCCCCCTTGTGCTTGCTCCTCCATGGCCTCCACCCTCTGGTCCTTGGCCTTCATGGTGATGATGGCCCCTCCGGGATACTCCTCCATGGCCACCGATGATGATGGCCCCCTCCGGCAGGGTGCCAGAGAGGGCCTAGATTGACTTCTCGTGGCTACCGAAGGGGAAGATAACGTTGCCAGTGACATTTGGCAACGGGCTGAACTTCAAGACAGAGAGGATCACTTTTGACGTTGCCGATTTTCCATTGCCCTACAATGGAATTCTCGGCCGTCCAGCGCTCGCCAAGTTCATGGCGGCCTCTCACTACGCATACAACATGCTCAAGATGCCAGGCCCGATAAGCGTCATCTCTGTCCCCGGCGACAAGAAGGATGCCCTTATCTGTGCCGACAAGATCTACTGGGAAGCAGCAGCCGTGACGGATCACAAGCCACTTGCCGCTGAAACTCCCGGAGGGAAGAAGAAGACCAAGCCCGGCAAGTGCTCTGGTGCCCACTGCGGCAAGCGCACCTCTTCGGAGTGCTGCGCTACCGTCGAGGACGCGCCATCGAGCTCCACCGGCAAGAGTAAGAAGTCAATGGCAGCCCCGCCAACGACCAAGAAGGTGTCCGCCAAGGAGGACGACACTGGTGGTACCTTCACCATCAGTGCCACTCTCGACCCCAAATAGGAAAGCGCGCTCGTTGCTTTCCTGCGGGCGAATGTCGATGTGTTTGCCTGCAACCATCTGACATCCCCGGCGTTCCCAGGAAAGTGATTGAGCACCACCTCGCCGTCTGTCCTCATGCGCGGCCCGTCAAGCATAAAGTCAGGAAGCAAGCGGTGGAGCGCCAAGAGTTCATCGCAGAAGAGATCAAGAAGTTGGAAGCGGCAGGCCTTGTCAGAGGTGTGCTCCATCCGACGTGGTTGGCCAATCCTGTTGTCGTGCGCAAAGCAAATGGGAAATGGAGGCTTTGCATCGACTTTACTAATGTTAACAAAGCTTGTCCCAAAGATCCCTTTCCCTTGCCGCGCATTGACCAGATTGTTGACTCCACGGCCGGATGTGACCTGCTTTCATTTCTTGACGCATACTCAGGATACCATCAGATCTTCATGGATGAAGAAGATGAGGAAAAGACCGCATTCATCACTCCATGTGGCACGTACTGTTTCGTATGGATGCCTTTCGGTTTGAAGAATGCTGGTTCGACGTTTGTGAGGGTTGTCCATACCGCTTTTGAGCCGCAAATCCGCAGAAATGTGGAAGCCTACATGGATGACATAGTGGTCAAGAGCAGGAACAGGGCAACCCTGATTCAAGATTTAGAAGAGACCTTTACGAACCTGCGCAAGATCAGCCTCAAGCTCAACCCCGAGAAGTGCGTGTTTGGAGTCCCTTCCGGCAAGCTTCTCGGGTTCTTTGTGTCTCAGCGGGGAATCGAAGCCAATCCAGACAAAATCAAGGCCATCGAGCAGATTGAAGCACCAACACGCGTCAAGGATGTACGAAGGCTTGCCGGCTGCATGGCGGCTCTCAGCAGGTTTATTTCCAAGTCTGCAGAATGCGCCCTGCCATTTTTCAAAGTTTTGAAAAAGGCGGGTCCAGTGAAATGGACTCCAGAAGCGGAGGCTGCGCTGCAGGACTTGAAGAAATACCTGTCCTCCGCTCCAATACTTGTCGCGCCTAAACCACAAGAGAAGTTGCTGCTGTACCTGGCGGCAACCAATCAAGTGGTTAATGCTGCGTTAGTAGCGGAGAGGGAGGCAGATGATGAGCTAGCAACCGCAGCAAGCGCGTCCAGCGACAAGTAGGGGGCTTCCCCGACAAGCTCTGGCCCTGACAAGGATGGATCTGCGCAGGAGCGAGTGGAGGTGCAGAAGAAGAGAATGGTGCAGCGCCCAGTTTACTTTGTCAGCTCCCTTCTGCAGGGGGCTATGTCAAGGTACTCTGGTGTGCAAAAATTGCTTTTCGGCCTTCTCATGGCCTCGAGAAAGCTGCGCCATTACTTCCAAGCACATGAGATTACAGTTGTCACCCGCTTTCCGCTGAAGAGGATACTGTAGAATCCGGAAGCAACAGGCAGGATTGTCGAGTGGGCACTGGAACTGTCAAGCTTCGGTCTCAAATTCGAGAGCACTTCAACTATCCAAAGCAGAGCATTGGTGGAGTTCATAGCGGAGCGGACACCGACACCAGACGAAGAAATCCCTGAGACGAGCATCCCCGTCAAAGAAGCAAGCAAAGAGTGGCTGATGTATTTTGATGGTGCCTTCTCGCTGCAAGGCGCCGGTGCTGGCGCGTTGCTTATCGCGCCCACCGGAGAGCATCTCAAGTACATAGTCCAGATGCACTTCCCCAAGGAGCAAGCAACCAACAATACTGCAGAGTATGAAGGTTTGCTTGCCGGTCTCAGGATCGCGGCAGAACTTGGGATCAAGAAGCTCATTGTCAGGGGTGACTCGCAGCTTGTCGTCCGCCAAGTGAACAAAGATTACCAGAGTCCGTTGATGGAAGCGTACGTTGATGAAGTGAGGAAGCTAGAAGAGCACTTTGACGGTCTGCAAATGGAACACATTCCAAGAGCTGAGAACGACATTGCTGATGGCCTGTCAAAGTGCGCAGCACTTAAGTTACCTGTGGAGCCAGGAACCTTTGTGCTCAAGCTGACTTAGCCATCCGTAACACCATCAACCGGACAGAGCAAGAAGAGGAAGTTGGTCTCCGGCGACTATCTTCCGGCAGAGCTCCCCGGAGCCGCCGCCAAGAAGGTCCCCAAGATCAACGCCAAGAGTGCTGAGGAGCAGTCTGCTCCGGCAAACCCCAGGGTTTGTTCCGTAGAAGCAGGCGCTCCCGACAAGTTTTGCTCCGGCAAGCTTGCCGGGGAACATCAAGCTCCGGCTGAGCCCCAGATCCTCGCCGTAGAAGCGGACGTTCCCGCAGCAGCAGATGTGCCTTCAGTCCTTGTTGTCGAGCCACAGGCTCCAGCATGGGCGCAGCGGACTGTCCGTTTCCTCCAGAACGGAGAACTTCCCGAAGAATAAGAAGAAGCGGAAAGAGTAGCCCGGCGCTCGAGTATGTACCAGTTCGTCGACAACACACTGTACAGAAGAGGGTGCAACGGTGTGAAATTGAAGTGTATTCCCCGGGAAGATGGACAAAAGCTGTTGGCAGAGATACATGGAGGCATATGTGCTCACCACATTGGCGCAAGAGCACTTGCCGGCAAAGCGTTCCGGCAAGGTTTCTTCTGGCCGACAGCCCTCCAGGATGCAACTGCACAAGTAACCAAGTGTGAAGCGTGCCAGTTCCATTCCAAGCAGATACACCAGCCTGCTCAAGCTCTCCAGACGATCCCTTTATCCTGGCCATTTTCGGTCTGGGGGCTCGACATCCTCGGCCCCTTCCCCCGAGCTATCGGGGGCTTTGAGTACTTGTACGTCGCAATCGACAAGTTCACAAAGTGGCCGGAAGTGGAACCAGTGAGGAAGGTGACAGCACAGTCAGCAGTCAAGTTCTTCAGGTCGATTGTTTGCCGCTTCGGGATCACCAACAGGATCATCACCGATAACGGTACGCAATTCACGAGCCGCGCCTTCATGCAATACGTCCAAGATCTCGGTGCCAAGGTCTGCTTCGCTTCTGTTGCTCATCCCAGAAGCAACGGTCAAGCGGAGAGGGCCAATGCCGAAGTGCTGCGCGGGCTCAAGACCAGAACTTTCGACAGGCTGCACAAGTGCGGAAGAAACTGGATTGAGGAGCTGCCGGTGGCTGTTTGGTCGATCAGAATGACGCCAAATCGAGCCACTGGCCAGACACCATTTGCTCTAGTCTATGGAGCAGAAGCAGTTACCCCCACGGAACTCGTATACAGGTCACCTCGAGTGCTCGCTTATGATGAGCTTGAGCAAGAGCGGCTGCGTGAAGATGACGCGCTGCTCCTTGAGGAAGATCGTCTTCAGGCTGCTGTGCGAGCCGCTTGCTACCAGCAAGCTTTGCGTCGCTACCATAGCCGCAAAGTTAAAGCCAGAAGCTTCGAGGAAGGCGACCTTGTTCTTCGGCGCACTCCGTCCGCCAAGAATCACAACAAGTTGACGCCAAAGTGGGAAGGCCCTTACCGGGTGAGAAGAGTCATGAGGCCCGGCGCTGTCCGCCTTGAGACCGAAGATGGCACTCCGGTGAGCAACTCCTGGAATATTGAGCATCTTCGTAAGTTTTACCCGTAAGGCGCGGTTGTCGGACCCCGTCTGGCAACCACCCTTTTGTACAAGTCTTGCCGCTGTTGCATGTAATCCTTTGTACAAAGCCAGGCGCAGACCCTGAGCAGCAGTAAATGAAGCGCTGGCGCCCTAAGTTTTAGCATGCATGCTGAGTCGAGTCTCGTCCTTGGTTAGGGTTGATAGTGCCTAACAGCTGCTAACCCCTAGCTTAGAGGTCGGGTCTGCGTCCCTTTTTCCTGTTCTTTTGTTTCCCTTGGTTCGCAGGGTTTTGCATATCCTGGCCAGACCGCTTAGGGACGAAGAAGAGAAGAAGGGCGGCCCAGCATCTGGTCCCCGGCAAACCAGTGTTGCCGGGGGCTGCAAGTACAAAGATTCGCCCGTGGCAAGCCAAAGTTGCCGGGGGCTGCAATCCCAGATAAGTTTTTCATCCCTTGTCATGCATTCTCTTATGGACTGAGGAATGCGAAAACCTTGTTTCTTCCTAAAAAGATACCGTGCTCCCTTAACTCTGGACCCCAGAGCGCGTTCCTGGGGCCAGTTTTGGTAGTAGCCGCGGCGGCAAAGGGACGGAATGAGGATCCCGAACCCGCCTCATCCCTAACTCCGCCAAAGGCGTGAGAAAGGTCGAGTGGTGCGGGAAGACGGCAGGGCCTGTTGCCGGGCAAAGAAGTGTCTATCTTAACAATATAAAGGATTCGCTCCTTGGCGTGGGTTTTACCCGCGGGACAAATGGCCCGGCAAACATCCCCTTTTCATTAAAAAAAACATTCCGCTCAGGTACAGTTCAGAGAGAATGAAAAACATGAGAGATGGGATTACAAGCTTTAAATGCAACTAAAGCCCGAGGGCTTACAAGTTAAAAAGAGATAAGGTGCCCGTAATCCCTTTCTTGTCTCTCTCCTCAGGAGGTAGGACAAGGAGGCGAGAAGGGCAAAAGGGGCGCCCAGGCGAGCTACGGGTGGCAGAAGACACCAAGAGAACACCCCGGGGGCCGTCTGAAAGCTGGACGGTGACGGCGGCGCCGGAAGCAGGGCTCGACAAGGCGGCAGGACGTCAGCACGCTGTCGAGGGCGCCGTGCCCACGTACTCCGAGTTGACGGCCTTGCCGCCCGTCCTCTTCCTCTTCCGCAGCCTCCCTACGCCAGCCGCCAAGGAGACGACCCCGAGAAGCTCAAGGAGCCGGCGGCGCGAATGATGGGGTCGCCGGTGCCACACGGAGCCGCGACCGGCGCCTAGTCGGACCCGTCATCCCGACGACCGCTACCCTCGTTGTCGTTGTCGCTCCCCTCCTCGTCGCTCTCGCTCGAGAAGGAGCCTTTGCTGTCGGAGGAGCTATCCACGCAGCACCGGGCCCGGGTCCCGTAGCACCCGAAGACCTTGACGGAGAGGAGATCGCCCTCCATCAACTTAAAATGGAGGGTGAACCCCTCCGTCAAGCTGTGGATACGGGCGAACGACTTCCACCCACGACCAAGATACATCACGCCGAGGGCTGGGGACTCAACGTGGATCCGCGTGCCGCTGATCCCGCAGCCCCTCATGCGCAGTCTTAGCGTCTCGGGTTGTTCCATCTCCATCATGCTTGCGAAGGGCGCCGGGAGACGGAGGCGACGACGAGGCGCCCGACGCAGCCTGACGAAGAACTCGCAAGGGTCGTCCCCGATGTGGACCGCCGTGAGAATAGGAGCCGCTGGCGGAGGCGAGGCCGGCGCGTCGCCCCGTCCGCCTCGTCCCCGAGCGCCTCGGCCTCGTCCACGACCTCGTCCACGACCTCGTCCCCTCCCCTTCCCCTTACGGCTGGCTCTTCCACCGCGGGTGCAAGGGGAGGAGGGGCGCGTTGCCTAGCGGCGACCCTCGCCGCCACCGATGAAGGACCAGGGTTCCCTTTCTCCATGGCGAATGGAGAGAGGGGACCAAAAGCTGAAGGGAAGAAAAGATGAAGGAGTGTGGATTTCCGTCGCCCCCTCTTGCTCTTTATAAAGGAGCAGGGTGGGGGCTCGACCGCCCCGCTCAGCCAATCAAGACGCAGGAAGAGCAGGCGACTGGGACCGGCCTACTGCCTCGACCCGCGACGACCCGGTTTCCCGCCTCCACCGTCCCCAACTCCAGGTGCATGGAAGCCGCGTGGCTGGCATGCAGGACCGAGGCGACGGATGAGGCGACCTCCCCCCGCCCCGTGATCGTGGGGAGCGGACGCCTCGGAAACCGTGCCTCGGCCACGTCCAGCAAACGAGCCACGCCTCCACGCCTCCCTCCACTTATGGAGATGGCGCGAACCGCCCCCCTTTATTGCGACGTGACGCATGCCTGCGGTGCTCAGCCCCGCGCATGCCGCCCACGTCACGCACGCCTCTCCCCACGATGCCGCGTTCGACTCGTGCCGTTCGGGGAGGGCGTGGTGGATGCAGAAAAAGATGCAGCGTGACCCAGGCCGCGCGTGCCCGTGCACTGTTTTGGGCCTGGCCCAACAGCGCTCGGCACCGTGTATGGCCCAGGCCTGGTGGCTCCTGTCGGTGTACTAAAGTAGGGGTACCTTAGTACCCCAAACTTGTGCACAGGCAGTCATAGCACCCCGCGGCAAGGCTTGCCAGGTGATCGCCAAAACTCTCCATGGTCCCTTTCTGGGCCATCCAAGAACAAAGTATTTGAGCCAAGGCCCCGGCAGGAGGAGCTTGCCGGGAAGGCCACCCGAAGAGAGCAAGGCCCCGGCAAGGGGAGCTTGCAGGGACGGCCGCTCGAAGCACAAGGCCCTGGCAAGAGGAGCTTGCCGGGAAGGCCGACCAGGGCACGACAAGAGACTTGCTGCGACGCGCCACGCGTCCCGGCAAGGACTGGTGAGCGACAAGCTCCCGGGCGCGACAAGGCATCAACCGCGGCAAGGCGCTTGCCGCGACAAGGCATCAACCGCGGCAAGGCGCTTGCCGCGACAAGTCACCACCCCGCGCCTGCGTTCCAGCTCATCCACCAACGTGTCGCTCTGGGGCCATTCCAGGCGTACGTGGCGAGAGGCTGCGCAGCCAGGGGCATGCGGTGGCGAAGCAACGCTGACAGGATAGCTGTCGTGGAAAACGGTGGCGCCCCTGACGGTCCCTTTTCTGCACTGTTTGGGCGACCTATATGGGCATTTAATGCCCTTGTCCCCTGCCGTCAGAGTTAGGTATGATAGCACTGTGCAAACAGCTGTACCCAACACAGCGTTTTCCAGTTTTACCCCCGCCTACGTTGCCACCTGTGGGTAACCCCTTGCGCATATAAAAGGAGGCCCCATGCGCAACGTAGAGGGGGGGGGGAGGGAAAAAGGAGGCCACTCACGCTCGGTCCGATTAGTTGCCTGAGTGTACTGTAGCACTCAGCGCTCCCGAGCAAGAACATAATACAAACCACAAAGCAGCAGTAGGGTTTTACGCATCCGTGCGGCCCGAAGCTGGGTAAACCCCTTGTGTGCATCGTCTCGATCCGCTCTTCGCGCGACCTCCGCCCCCCGCCGAACCAGAAAGTGGCTCGGTCCCCATAGGTGTTCGTGGAGGCAGATTTCCCCCGACAGCACCGTAGGACAGCACCAAAGTAAAACATACAACTCATACCAATCTAGATCATCAATCAACCAAAAGACAAAAGATATCTACTCAAAACATCATAGGATGGCAACACATCATTGGATCATAATATGTGGCATAAAGCACCATGTTCAAGTAGGGATTACAGCGGGGTGCGGGAGAGTAGACCGCGTAAAAGAGATGAGGATGGTGATGATGATGGTGATGTTGATGAAGACGATCACCGTGGCTATGATTCCCCTCCCGATGGCACTCCGGCGCCACCTAGAGAGAGGAGGAGAGGTTCTCCCCCGTGTGCTTCCTCCTCCATGTCCTCCACCCTCTGGTTCTTGGCCTTCATGGTGATGATGGCCCCTCCGGGATACTCCTCCATGGCCAGTGATGATGATGGTCCCCTCCGGCAGGGTGCCGGAGAGGGCCTAGATTGACTTCTCATGGCTACAGAGGCTTGCGGCGGCGGAACTTCCGATCTAATCTCTGTTCTGGAAGTTTTAGGGTACGAGAGTATATATGGGTGCAGGAAGTACGTCGGTGGAGCTTCGGGGCCCCCACAAGGCAGGGGGCGCCCCACCCTCGTGAGCACCTCCCTTATCTCCTTACGTAGGGTCCAAGTCCATCCGGTAGCTTTCCTTCCAAAAATAACCTCTCTAGTTGATTTCGTTCCGTTTCGACTCCGTTTGATATTCCTTCTCTTCGAAACACTGAAATAGGCAAAAAACAGCAATTCTGGGCTGGGCCTCTGGTTATTAGGTTAGTCCCAAAAATAATATAAAAGTGGATAATAAAGCCCAATATTGCCCGAAACAGTAGATAATATAGGATGGAGCAATCAAAAATTATAGATACGTTGGAGACGTATGACTTACAATTTCAGCACTTGCAGACACTACCTTACTGAAAACTACTTGTTATTTCCTTCTGCTCCTTGTTGGGTTCGACACTCTTACTTATCGAAAAGAGCTACGTATGATCCCCTATACTTGTGGGTCATCACTTCTTCAACTGTCCTGATTTGTTCTTCAGGCGCAACATTGGAGGTTGCCCTGTCATTTTCTTCAGAGGCTCGAATTTCTTCAGCGGCCCTTGTGCTTTCATTTTCTTCAACAGTCTGATTTTCATCAGCTGTGTTTGCATGTTCTTCAGTAGGCTGAGCAGATGACTGAGCCTAAGGAATTTCATGTTGCGATGAATCTGCAACATTTGGTGTAAATCCCTTTGGCATTCCGACGAATCTGACTTTGGCGCCTAGCCAATTAGCATGATATGCGTCAAATTCATCACTGAGTGCTTTGATCTCAGTCTGCATAGTCACAAGTTCATCAGGAGACATCTTCACAACATCTTTCTTCAGAAAACTCTCCTTCTTGTACTGAGCTTTCTTCACTTGTCTGGCCTTCTGAAATATCCATTTTTCTTCGCCTATGAAGGCATTGAGCATGTGACTTTGGTCAGGTGTGAGGTTCAGATCAGACAGAGGAGTGTTAGGGTCCTTATGCCACAGATCGATGAAATCAAGGATCAGCTTCAGATCCAGCATAAGTGGCACTTCATTGCCTTTTGCTCTAGCGGCCCTTGCTTGTTGATCTCTGATGATCACAGCCAATTCTTCATCATCAGCTTCGTCTTCACTTGACAGAACTTGAAGGGAAACCTGCTTCTTGTGAGGATTTGTCCTTGTGCCTCATCCAGCAATGGCCTTTTTCTTAACCAAGGTTGGACCAGTTGAAGACTGAGGTGGAGCTGAGGAACTTGCCAACGCTCCTGAAGCAATACATATTCATGTGGTCCTTTGGCAAGAGGCAAGATGCACAGGTGCTAGGACTCTGCATCTGTTGCTGAGGATTTTGCAATAGTGGGGGCTGGAGCTGCTTTTGAAGAAGTAGCTTGAGGAACATGCCATGAGGGCTTTGAGGATCTTGGCCGTGAGGGCACTGCAGCTAAGGAACTAGGCTTGACAGCTGGTTTCTTTGGCATGCCCTTCTTGGGCTTGCTAGTAGAGGCCTCAGCAGCGGCAGTAGCAGAATCTTCATTGAATTTTTTTTCACTGCTTCTTTGGTCATTTTGGCCATCTTAGCTTTCCTCTTGGCCCACTCCTTGGGGAAATCCTCACCACTTTTGATGCTAGTGGGATATGCTTCTTGTCCTGGTGCCAATGGAGTTCTTGGGCATGGAGGGTGTACGGCGATTTCTTCATGTATTTAGGAGTCACATATCTGTACTCCCTCCATTCTCTGGCCCATCTCCTCTCGATCCTCTGAATGCGCACTTTGCGCTCATTCTTCGTCTCCTTGCCATGAGTTTCTTCATCAGGAGTACAATATCCTACATAGATGTCATGAGGGATTTCAAAAGCAGTATTCACTTTTGGTCTCTTTCCTCCCTTCCGAGGTCTTTTACGATCAGCCATTTTCTTCACTTGAGGATTTTGAACAATTGAATTTTCTAATGAGGTATGCAATTTGTCTTCGAGGAACACTGCAAATGAGTTAAGTTGATGAGAACCTAGAGATTCAGCAGCGGACATGTGTACCTGTGAACATAAAATAGGTGCGAAGAATTTGGAGAGGTCATATGCGTTCTCAGAAGTTTTTCAAAAGAATCAAGTTTGAGGAATTTGACCAGGGGTGTCTTGAGGAATTTCACTAAGCGTGCTTGACTTATGTTCCAGAGTTGTATAGATTGAGAATCCACACAATTGAGGAATATTGAGGAAAAATGTTGCTTAGAGAAACAAATCAAGAACAGATGCAACTGTGGTGTTTAAGGATATGAAAGTTGAAGAATAAACACCTTTTGAAGATTTTGTGGAAATCATCAGAATCAACAAGGGCAGTAAAAACAGATTTTATTTACCCTTGATGAAGAACACAACAAACTGGGAGTTGAAGTTGAGAAGCTCATCCATTCAGATATTCCACGCCCTAACTTGACGGCGGAAGACCGCTACGGCGGCGGCGGAGTGAAGATTTCCTTGGCCGGCGCAAGTATGATGGCGATGAGGTCGAGGCAGTGAAGCTCTTCCTCGCCGGCCACGATGGAAGGTAGTGGCGGCGCTAGGTCAGAGAGCTCGAGCGAGGGGAGTGAGATGGAGTGGAGTAAATGAGGTCCGAGGAGGGCGAGGGGTATTTATAGCCGAGGTGAAAAACTGTTTGTCCGAGGAAATTGACGAACGTGCCCCTGACCCTTCTTATCCTAGTGACATGTGTCACCCACGTATTGTGAAGTGGAGATCATGCTAGATCGTGGGTGAATATTTTAATCTTATCATGGGAAGTGGAACGGTTTGAGCGGCAAAAGCCGAAAATTCATATAAGAATATTTCAATGTTTCATTCGCAAATTCTTCAACTGACAAGGACACATTAAAGATTTTGAACGGGTTTCAAATATAACGTACATGAAGAATTTGTGAACAGACTGGGTTGAATTTAGTACAGAGGGGGACGGGTCCGATCACATTCACTCAGGGAAAAAGTTAACTTGAAGAATTAGCAATAAGTGAAAGTCGTAGAAGACTTGAAAAATCAAATATATATATAGTCAATGAAGAACACAACCGGAAAGAGTGAAGACTTTGCAAATTTGAAGAATTTGAACAAATCAAGAATTTCAAAACTAAAGAAAAACTCAAATTAAAGATTTTCAACTTTTGTTGGTGGCGTGACTCACCGTATATGAATGATGATTTCAGACGCCGCCTACAATTGTTTTAGGACTTTCAGAATCAAATTGTTCGTTAATTTCTTCACACTTAGAGGATTAGTCTTAATTGATTGAAGAAAAACATTATTTCATGTGTTGCATATCTAAGTCATCAAATTTGCATGAGTGTTAGGATGTGGGTCCTTTTCAAAGAACATTCAAAGATTCTAAGATATTTAGCTCACACCGCAACTTGCTAAATATCTTTTCATCCAAGGGCTTTTTGAAGATATCAGCTAGTTGTTCTTCGGTCTTCACGTGCTCGATAGAGATGTTGCCCTTCAACACATGATCTCGAAGAAAATGATGACGAATCTGGATGTGCTTTGTCTTCGAGTGTTGAACTGGGTTATGAGCAATCTTGATGGCACTCTCATTGTCACAGTAGAGTAGCACATTCTTCATATTGATGCCGTATTGAGGGTTTGCTTCATCCATAGCAATTGAGCACAACACGAACCAGCAGCAATGTACTCAGCTTCAGAAGTAGAGAGTGATACGCAGTTCTGCTTCTTTGAGGACCAACATACAAAGGATCGTCCGAGGAAATGGCATGTGCCTGATATTGACTTGCGATCCACATGATCACCAGCATAGTCAGAGTCAGAATATCCAACGAGATCAAAAGCTGAGCCCCTGGGATACCATAATCCAAGTGTTGAAGTGTGAGCTAGATATCGAATAATATGCTTCATAGCCTTATGGTGTGATTCCTTCAGTGTAGCTTGAAAATGGGCACACATTCAAACACTAAGCATAATATCTGTCCTAGATGCACATAGATACAATAAAGAGCCAATGATGGAGCGGTATACCATTTGATCGAAGTCTATACCATTTTCATCAGTGCATAGATGGCCATTTGTGGGCATAGGGATTTCACGCATTTGCAATCTTGCATGCCGAATTTCCTCAACACATCCTTTAGGTATTTCTCTTGAGATATGAAGATGTCGTTGCGCTGTTGACAAATTTGAAGACCTAAGAAGAATTTTAGTTCTCCCATCATAGACATTCGATATTCCTCACTCATCATATAGGCAAATTCGTCACTGTAACGTTGGTTAGTGCAGCCAAAGATAATATCATCAACATATATTTGGCACGCGAATAATTAATCATCATAGGTTTTGGTGAAAAGAGTATGGTCAAGTGAACCGGGTTTGAAACCTTTCTTCATGAGGAATTCCTTCAAAGTATCATACCACGCCCGAGGGGCTTGCTTGAGGCCATAGAGGGCCTTATTGAGTCTGAAGACTTTGTCAGGATGCTTAGGATCTTCAAAACCTAGGGGTTGAGCAACATATACTTCTTCCTCAAGCTTACCATTGAGGAATGCACTTTTCACACCCATTTGATATAAGATGATATTATGATGGTTAGCATAAGCAAGCAATTTGCGAATTGCCTCAAGTCTAGCAACAGGTGCAAAAGTTTCATCGAAATCAATTCCTTCAACCTGTGTGTAGCCTGGAGCTACTATACGAGCCTTATTCCTCACCAAAAGGCCATTTTCATCTTGCTTGTTGCGGTAGATCCATTTGGTACCGATGATATTAGGCTTGCGTGGGTCTGGTCGCTTGACAAGTTCCCAGAAGTTGTTGAGCTCGAATTGATGTAATTCCTCTTGCATTGCTTAAATCCACTCAGGCTCCAGAAATGCCTCATCAACTTTGGTAGCACCGGTATGCGTCAGTGCTATACCAATGGGTTTTAACCCCTTTCCGTGAAGGCATTTGGAACCTTCGCCTAGTGAGTGACGGCGATAGGGGGGTCCTTCCTACACGACCCAGAAACCGTCGGGGATATGCCCTCCTGGCACACACGCTCGGCAAAATGAGTTCGCATGCGACCGACGAGCGCTCAAAAAAGGAAATACGTACAGTAGAGATTAAAAATACAATTATACCGGCAAAATTGTTTCCAGTCGCAAGTACATCCCACACAGTCATTCCCCGCTAAACGTTTCCGTTCGTATGTACATCCCACACAGTCGCTCCAAGGAAAACGTTGCCGTTCACAGGTACATCACACACAATTTTCCCCGTTATATCGTTTGTGATAGCGTTGCCATTGCACAAGGTATTAACAATTTTATCGTTTGCCTTATTGAATGCACCGCACACGGTGCGTAGAAGAAACTGTGTGGCAAAGGTTGTCCATCACACACAGTTTTTATGTGGTAAACGTTTGCGCAAGGTGGCCTAACGCAAACAGTTTTCAAGAGAAGGTCATGTGTGATTGTTCATTGATCCAACAAGGTTTATTCCTAGAAACGGTGTGTGTTGCCTGAGGTCATCACCCACGGTATTTTCTGAATAACCGTTTGCAATAGCGAAACCCAATTAGCAGGCTAATTCACCATTAGCAGGCTAATTGCCCTATTATCAATAATCCGTTTATTAATCTAATTGACATTCATACTAAGCACATAATATATTTCATGTCAATATTAAAGAAGCAGGATTTCGTAATTGAAATACATTTGAGTACAACATGATATAGCTTCAGCACTCAGCTACCCCATTACACAACTGCACCAGCACCAAGTTTCACATGCAACTTGTAGAACCTTTCGAAATTAGCACCATAGACGGTATATAGATAGATGCATCTCATCTGCAAAACCGTTGAAGCGGAAGGCGAATATTGAGCCTTCATTCATGTTGAAGGTCTTTGCAACTTTAGGCCAGTGCTTGTGGATGATTGACCGTCTGTCCTTCATCCTCTTGAGGAACACTTCAATATTGAAACGTGGGTGTTGTATGAAAACCTTCCTCGCCTCCTGACCATAGAGGTGGTTTGAGAGGTAATCATCAGTGAATTGCTTTAGAAAGGCCTGAAAACAAGGATGTGCATAAATATCTTCTCTATATTGGAAATGGGGCAAAGGAATAAAAAATGCAAGGTATAATAGTTAGTACCATCTTGTAGTGAATTGATATCTTCTTCATTGTGCAGACAAAGATCTTGTTGTTTTTTGTCGCTAATTTCTTTATCCTAACAATCTTTCTGACTTTCTTGACTTGATTGATATTCATAGACAACTCATTTCCCCATATGCAAAAAGGGTCAAACATTGGGTCAAAACCTATGATAGCAGGACCTACATGTGCAAGACCAAATTGTTAAAAACCTAAATATTAGAATGGTTCCTGCAATTGCACAATAATGTGCTATTAGACAATGGACCATGCACGTGCTAACCTCGATTGTAAACCTCAGTGCTTCCCATTGTTTCCCTGCAACACATATAAGGTAGTTAGTCATCAGGTTAAGTAAGGGTTTGCATGCTATCAGTAAAATATGTTGATGAAAAATAAGCACATAGCAGATTCATCACATTAATTCAAGCCACATGGAAAACCCATTTATCCAAACCAAGCATGATTAAGAACTAGGAAATATAGCGCGTGTACATGTTTCTCATGTATTAAGTGCAGTCAAATTCGATTTATTCCTCACATGCACAACAATACAAAATTCTACCCACGACAATTGGACATCGCATTGCAGAATTGAACCAAGCAGCTAACTAAACACCACAACAAATGAACCAAACATTAACTGTGCACCACATTGCACAATATAGCATACTCCTAATAGAAGATCGGACAGTTAACCAAACCAAGCATGCTTAACAACTTGGAAATATAGCAATTGTATTTGTTTCTCATGTATTTACTACAGCCAAATTCAATTTATTCCTCACATGGTATACAATAACAGAATGCACCCACAACTATTGAACATCGCATTGCATAATTGAACCAAACAGTTAACTAAACACCACAACACAAATGAACCAAACGTTAACTGAGCACCACATTACACAATGTCTAACCAAACCAAGCATGTTTGATACCTTGAAAATATAGCAATTGTATTTGTTTCTCGTGTATTTTGTAAAGACAAATTTGATGTATTTCTCACATGGAAGACAATACAAAATTGCAGCCTGAAGAATTGAACATTACATTTGTAGAATTGAACCAACCAGTTAGCTAAAGACGACAGCTAATTAACAAAAAAGTTAATAAGTGAGCACCACATTGCACGACATATAGAACATATACACTAGAGCAACATATTGCATGGTAAAATTAGATAGCACAATTCATTAGAATTTGTGAAGGAAAGGCAGGAGCAGCACATGCAATGGGTAAACCGAGCATGCTTAACCAGCATAGCTAGCAAATGGCAACGTGCTCCTCCAAGATCTAGGGGTCGACAAGAATGGCAGCCATCGTGACGTCATCCATGCGTGCGGCCGCGATTTGCTTCTCCGCTACCAAATGCTCCTTGAGATCCTGGCTATACTACGCGCACCATGGCTTAGGGCGGCGCTTATTTGGTGGAGTGGTCGGTGATTTGGGTGGAAGGTGTCGCGCCGACGGTCGGGGAATGTTGGATGTGGAAGGAGGAGGAGGATAGGGGTCGGGTGTGGATTACCTGCCTGGATAGATGAGGCCGAGTAGCGTGACGGAGGGTCACCGGCGAGGAGGCGGTGCTGCAAGCAAGGAGTGAAGGTTTCAACTTGGAAAGGAAGGCGGAAACAGGGGAAATGTGGCTTTTGGTAAGGGGGAGGGGCGGGGAGGTAGATATTTCTGCGGAAGCCGAAAATTTGGAATCACTTCAGCGAAAAAACTGGCGCATAAAGTGTCATCAGACACGGTCCCTTATTTAGAATTGTGTACGATATGTGAACATCACAAACGATTCAGATAGATTAACCCGTGTGTGATGAGTTTGAACGTCAAAAATTTTGGTTCGAATTTCCCTGGTTACAGTGGTCATCCACATCATTGCATAATTTGGGTACACAAAGGAGACTACAGCACACACACACTTCTTAATCGAGCAAGTTCAACAATTAAACAGAGCTAGCTGACCTAAACATTACTCAAAAAATTAAAGACCAACGCTCTTAATTAAAAAACAGAGAGTACTACTACGGCTGGTGCTCGTCGATCTCCGCCACCGCCTCCATGTCCAGCGTGCGCCCGCCGGTCTCCTGGGGAAGGGGCTCCATGGCATCCATCATGCTACCTCTTGAGCATGCGCTGGTTTTCCCTTGAAGAGGAAAGGGTGATGCAGCAAAGTAGCGTAAGTATTTCCCTTAGTTTTTTAGAACCAAGGTATCGATCCAGTAGGAGACAACACGCAAATCGCCTAGTACCTGCACAAACAATCAAGAACCTTGCAACCAATGAGATTAAGGGGCTGTTAATCCCTTCACGACCACTTGCAAAAGTGAGATCTGATAAAGATAATAAGATAAATATTTTTGGTATTTTTGTTGTATAGATTGGAAAGTAAAGATTGCAAAATAAACGGCGATAGAGATTGGCAAGTTGATGGGAAACTAATATGATGTAAAATAGACCCGGGGGCCATATGTTTCACTAGTGGCTTCTCTCATGATAGCATATGTTACGGTGGGTGAACAAATTACTGCCGAGCAATTGATAGAAAAGCGCATAGTTATGAGAATATCTAGGCACGATCATGAACATAGGAATCATGTCCGTGTCAAGTAGACCAAAACGATTCTGCATCTACTACTATTACTCCACACATCGACCGCTATCTAGCATGCATCTAGAGTATTAAGTTCATAAGAACAGAGTAACGCATTAGGCAAGATGACATGATGTAGAGGGATAAACTCAAGCAATATGATATAAACCCCATCTTTTTATCCTCGATGGCAAAAATACAATATGTGCCTTGCTGCCCCTGCTGTCACTGGGAAAGGACACCGCAAGATTGAACCCAAAGCTAAGCACTTATCCCATTGCAAGAAAGATCAATCTAATAGGCCAAGCTAAACTGATAATTCGAAGAGACTTGCAAAGATATCAAATCATGCATATAAGAATTCAGAGAAGAATCAAATATTGTTCATAGATAATCTTGATCATAAACCCACAATTCATCGGGTCTCGGCAAACACAGCGCAAAAATTACTACATCGAATAGATCTCCAAGAACATCGAGGATAACTTTGTATTGAGAACCAAAGAGAGATAAGAGGCCATCTAGCTAATAACTATGGACCCGAAGGCCTGTTGTAAACTACTCACACATCATCGGAGAGGCTATGGTGTTGATGTAGAAGCCCTCCGTCATCGAATCCCCCTCTGGCGGATCACCGGAAAAGGCCCCAAGATGGGATCTCACGGGTATAGAAGGTTGCGGCAGTGGAAAAGTGGTTTCGTGGCTCCCCTAGATGTTTTCAGGGTATAAGAGTATATATAGGCGAAAGAAGTAGGTCGGTGGAGCTACGAGGGGCCCACGAGGGTGGGGGCACGCCCTCCTGTCTCGTGGCTGCCTTGTTGAGCCTATGACTTCCACTCCAAGTCTCCTGGATTGCGTTTGTTCCAAGAAAGATCCTCGCGAAGGTTTCATTCCGTCTGGAATCCGTT
Source organism: Aegilops umbellulata (assembly GCA_032464435.1). NCBI lineage: Eukaryota > Viridiplantae > Streptophyta > Magnoliopsida > Poales > Poaceae > Aegilops > Aegilops umbellulata. The sequence continues at coordinate 125,428,385 of CP136058.1, forward strand.
TGATATTCCTTTTCCGGAACACTCAAATAGGCAAAAAATAGCAACTGGCACTGGGCCTCCGGTTAATAGGTTAGTCCCAAAAAAATATAAAAGAGCATATTAAAGCCCATTAAACATCCAAAACAAATAATATAATAGCATGGAACGATAAAAAATTATAGATACGTTGGAGACATATCAGCAACCCCAAGCTTAATTCCTGCTCGTCCTCGAGTAGGTAAATGATAAAAACAGAATTTTTGATGTGGAATGCTACCTAACATAAATTTCAATGTAATTTTCTTTATTGTGGCATGAATGTTCAGATCTAAAAGATTCAAGACAAAAGTTTAATGTTGACATAAAAATAATAATACTTCAAGCATACTAACCAAGTAATTATGTCCTCAAAATAACATAGCCAAAGAAAGCTCATCCTTACAAAATCATATAGTTTGGCCATGCTTCATTTTCGTCACACAAAATGCTCTCATCATGCACAACCCCGATGACAAGCCAAGCAATTGTTTCATACTTTAGTATTCTCAAACTTTTTCAACTTTCACGCAATATATGAGCGCGAGCCATGGACATAGCACTATGGGTAGAATAGAATATGATGATGGAGGTTGTGTGGAGAAGACAAAAAAGGAGAAAGTCTCACATCAACGCGGCTAATCAACGGGCTATGGAGATGCCCATCAATTGATGTCAATGTGAGGAGTAGGGATTGCCATGCAACAGATGCACTAGAGCTATAAATGTATGAAAGCTCAACAAAAGAAACTAAGTAGGTGTGCATCCAACTCACTTGCTCACAAAGACCTAAGGCATTTTGAGGAAGCCCATTATTGGAATATACAAGCCAAGTTCTATAATGAAAAATTCCCACTAGTATATGAAAGTGACAAAATAAGAGACTCCCTATCATGAAGATCATGGTGCTACTTTGAAGCACACGTGTGGAAAAGGATAGTAACATTGTGCCTTCTCTCTTTTTCTCTCATTTTTTTGCTGGGCGTCTTTGGCCTCTTTTTTTTATTTGGGCTTCTTTAGCCTCTTTTATTATTATTTTTCGTCTGGAGTCTCATCCCGACTTATGGGGGAATCATAGTCTCCATCATCCTTTCCTCACATGGGAGAATGCTCTAATAATGAAGATCATCACACTTTTATTTACTTACAACTCAAGAATTACAACTCGATACTTAGAACAAAATATGACTCTATGTGCATGCCTCCGGCGGTGTACCGGGATATGCAATGAATCAAGAGTGACATGTATGAAAAAAATGAATGGTGGCCTTGCCACAAATACGATGTCAACTACATGATCATGCAAAGGAATATGACAATGATGGAGCGTGTCATGATAAACGGAACGGTGGAAAGTTGCATGGCAATATATCTCGGAATGGCTATGGAAATGCCATAATATGTAGGTATGGTGGCTGTTTTGAGGAAGATATAAGGAGTCTTAGGGCATGTATAATGGTTGATAAGATAGTCTTATCTTAAGTCTTACATGTGATTTAGAGATGACAAAAAAATTGTCTACAATGGGTCATCTCTTAGCCTTATCTTAAATAACTAGCAATTCCTAAAAATATGGTGAGACATATTGTGCTAAGAGATCACCTCTTGTCTTCTCTTAAATAAGAGAAGACAAGCCTTTTCTTATGAGTTCTCTCTCCTCCACCTCATCATCTATCTTACATGGCACTCCTAAGATAGCACCATTGTACATGCCCTTATGTGTGATAGAGCGTATCATATCACGGGGTTTGGATACACCGGCGAAGTTTGCACCAACTCTAGAGGTGAGAAAGGGCAATGCACGGTACCAAATAGGCTAGCAATGATGGAAGGGTGAGAGTGCGTATAATCCATGGACTCAACATTAGTCATAAAGAACTCACATACTTATTGAAAAAATCTACAAGTCATCAACCCCAAACCACTACGTGCATGCTCCTAGGGGGATAGATTGGTAGGAGAAGACCATCGCTTGTCCCCGACCGCCACTCATAAGGAAAGCAATCAAAGAACACCGCATGCTTCAAATTTGTCACACAACGGTTACCATACGTGCATGTTATGAGACTTGCAAACCCAACACAAGTATTTCTCAATTTCATAGTTACTAAACTAGCACGACTCTAATATTACCATCTTTATATCTCAAAACAATTATCAAGTTCCCAACTTCTCATAGTATTTAATGCACTCTATGGAAGTTTTTGTTATACCCATCTTGGATGCCTATCGTATTAAGACTAATTTTATAGCCAAAGTAAATTACCATGCTGTTCTAAAAGACTCTCAAAGTAATATAAGTGAAGCATGACAAAAAAAGAATTTCTATAAAATAAAACCACCACCGTGCTCTAAAAGATATAAGTGAAGCACTAGAGCAAAATTATCTAGCTCAAAAGATATAAGTGAAGCACATAGAGTATTCTAATAAATTCCGATTCATGCCTGTCTCTCCAAAAGGTGTGTACAGCAAGGATGATTGTGGTAAACTAAAAAGCAAAGACCCAAATAATACAAGACACTCCAAGCAAAACACATATCATGTGGTGAATAAAAATATAGTCTCAAGTAAAGTTACTGATAGATGAAGACGAAAGAGGGGATGCCTTCCAGGGCATCCCCAGCTTAGGCTTTTGGTTGTCCTTGAATTTTACCTTGGGGTGCCTTGGGCATCCCCAAGCTTAGGCTTTTGGTTGTCCTTTAATTTTACCTTGGGGTGCCTTGGGCATCCCCAAGCTTAGGCTCTTGCCACTCCTTATTCCAAAATCCATCAAATCTTTACCCAAAAACTTGAAAACTTCACAACACAAAACTTCAACTGAAAATCTCATGAGCTGCGTTCGTATAAGAAAATAAACGACCACTTTAAGGTACTGTAATGAAATCAATATTTATTTATATTGGTATTAAACCTACTGTATTGCAACTTCTATATGGTTCATACCCCCTGATACTACTCATAGATTCATCAAAATAAGCAAACAACACATGAAAAACAGAATCTGTCAAAACAGAACAGTCTGTAGCAATCTGTATCAAACGAATACTTCTGTAACTCCAAAAATTCTGAAATAAATTGTTGGCCGTGAGTAATTTATCTATTAATCAGCTGAAAAAATAATCAACCTAAAATCACTCTCCAGTAAAAAATGGAAGCTAATCTCGTGAGCGCTAAAGTTTCCGTTTTTTACAGCAAGATCGCAAAGACTTCACCCAAGTCTTCCAAAAGGTTCTACTTGGAAAAAACATTAATTAAAACATGAAACCACATATAAACAGAGGCTAGATGAATTATTTAATACTAAACAGGAACAAAAAGCAAGGAACAGAAATAAAATTGGGTTGCCTCCCAACAAGCGCTATCGTTTAACGCCCCTAGCTAGGCATAAAGCAAGAATAGATCTAGGTATTACCATAATGATAAGGCAAATCGCGAAAACTCATCTCATACTTCCTACATTCAGCAGAAAGCTTTCTTTGCGGCAGGCAAAAGTAATCAAAAGGGCTAAATTTAATGGGACAAAAGTCCCCAAGATCAAGCTCGGGAGGTATTGGTTCCTCCTTTGGCCCCTCATATTGCACAACCAATTCATCATTATAAGCATTCTTTTGGCAAAAAGTCATGAGCCTATGTTCAAGAGAAAATCCTAACCCATTATTCTGAATAGCAAAATTATCATTAAGTTCAGAGATTCTATCAACTAGAACAATAGTAGGAACCTTCTTTCTAAGGTTTTCATTATAAGCAACATGATCTAAAGATCGTAAACGCATTATGTCTTCTTGATTAAAAAGGATAGCTTCTATGGGAGGACGGCCAGCGTCCACCCTATAATGCGCAAAAAATTCATTGGCCTCTTTCATTATAAATCTGAACTCATGTGCTAAAAAGATAGTAGCTCCTAACTTAATAGAAGAATGCTCAATATTGGAAAATTCTAAAAAATCCTTTGTAGGCAAGCATGCATATGAATAAACTGTCTTTCAAGTTCAACTACGAGCAAAGATATAGCATCCGCAAGACTACTAGTTCTATGAAGAATAGATCCACCCATAGTGGGCAGGGCACCGACACAAGTAAAGAAATCTTGAATAACTCATTTTCCAATAATATTACCACTACCAATCCGAAACTTTTTAGTGTGTAAAATAGTAGGTTCTTCATGAGGATCATCAAAAGCATCAAAGTTTCCCCCGTTATTACTATTATCCTTATCAATGATAACCTCCCCAGTTCAGACATGATGGCAACAAACCGCCCAACACTACAAAAAAAGACACATCCGTGACATTTAGGGCCGAACGAACAAAATTTATGTCATACTTATGACACTTCTATGACGATAATTGTTACAAAACCCGGTATCATCATAGATGTGGTGGGCTCCTACTTCTATGACAAAAAAATCATGACAGAAAATGGGCTTTTCATCCTGGGCAGGCCGGAGACGCAGCTGCATGACATTCTTTGGGCCGTCGATGATGGAAAAAAACATGGTAGAAGCGAGGGCGAGGAAAATATCGGGGAGTTCCCGGTTACGGTGGCTGGTCGGGGGCCGAGCAATGCGCGTTTCTTTCGTACGTACGTGCGTGTGTGCGAGGCGTTTTGCTGTAACTGAACCCGAGCGAGGCTTTGGGCTCTAACTAAACCCGAGCGATTGCACTGCAGGCTACGCGTTACTGAACCCGAGCGATCGATCGATCCCTTGCTGTTAACTGAACCCGAGTGTGATTCCTTCGCTACTACTGCTAACTGAAGCAGCTCGAACACTACTGCCTCCTTCCCTAGATGAACAGTGAGCGTTGTTGAGGGGGTTTGGATGAACAGTTCCCGGTGGGGGGGTTGGATGAACAGGTCCCCGTGGTAGTAGAGGCCGTTGCTGCTGGATGAACAATACCCCGATCGATCGAGCCGGTGGATGAACAGGACTCCGTGGAGGGCTGGATGAACAGGACCCCGTGGAGGGCTGGATGAATAGTAGCCGGTGGAGGTCTAGTTGAACAGTAGCCGATGGAGGAGCGCGCGGTGGAGGCTGGATGAACAGTCATAGGTGGAGGCTGGAGCAGGTCGGCGGTGGAGATGAACAGTATCCCGTGGAGTCCCGTTTTGCGGTATGCCACACCCCTCCCGATGAACAGGACCCCCGTTTCGACCGTAGCGCTCCAACACAAGTCCGTTTCCTTCGTTTTGCGATACGCCACACCCCTCTCGATAAACAGGACCCCGTTTTGACTGTAGGAGGTCCGTTTCCTCCATTTTGCGGTACGCCAGACCCCTCCCGATGAACAGGATCCCGTTTCCATTGTGGCCAGTCAAACACAAGGCTGTTTCCTCCGTTCTGCGGTACGCTAGGCCTCGTTTCCATCGCCTATTCCATCCAAGTCAGTTGGCTCCCGATGCACAACACACGTTCCGTTGCCTCCCGATGAACACGACGCATTCCGTTGCCTCCCCATGAACACGACGACGACACCGTTTCTCCATTCCGACCCATCCATGTACACGAGCCCTGGCCGTACGTATGCGCGAGTAGGCGTTCGAGACCCCGCCCGCATGTATGTACGTGGCCATATTTACTTTCTTGCAACATGGCCGCTGTACGTACGTGTACATGCTACGTGCGCGCCTCTACTATGACACGTGCGCGCCTCTACTACGTCACGTGCCCTTCCTTACACGGCCACGGTTCATCGCTGCAGCCTGCAGACAGATCGATCGTATGTACGTACACGTTCGCGACCAGAATGACAACGCTATGTACGCTTCGACCAGGTGGGTCCCAACTGTCAGGCACTTCCTTGCGTGCGAAGATGTAGCTGGTGGGTCCCAGCAGTCAGGGGGCGAATCATTTTTTTGCCCGTAATATGGACGCACTTCCTTGCGTGCGAAGATGTAGCTGGTGGGTCCCAGCAGTCAGGGGGGAAACGTTTTTTTCGTGAAATACGGTGGCCCGTCCGGTGGGTCACCGCTGTCAGATGGAGGAATCATTATTTTCCGCGTAATAAGGAGGCACTTCCTTGCTGCGGCCGTGGACCCAGCTGTAAGCCTCTCCACGTACAGTACTCTTTCAACGGAAGACTTTCCTTGACCACGTTGACCACAGCGCGCCGAGAGCACGAGGGCGGTGGACGACGGCGAGGCCTAGGAACGGGACGACGTGGAGCCGGGGAAGACGCGGCAGTGGACGCCCACATGGAGAGGAGTACGAGGGTTCACTGGTTTGGCTGCAGTGTGAGGCTGCCGTCGCCGCAGGGCCTGGCCAGTGGTGGCAATAGTAGGGGGCGGTGAGGCCTCCACGGCATCACAGTCGGCCACGTGAAGCGAGCACGCGGCATGACCAGCGCTGGTTTGGGCGGCTGGAGCAACAAGACCAGAGGTTGAAGAAGCACTACCACCGTTGGATGGACATCGTACGGTCACTGGATCTAGAATCGTTCATATTGACTAAGTTGACAAAGCCCTCTGTCCCTGTCATCTTAGTAGGCCCACAAGTCAGCCTCCCATAATGGTGGGTCCCAGCTAGCAGGGGGAGTATTCATTTTTTTGTGCGTAATAAGGAGGCACTTCCTTGTGTGCGAAGATATAGCTGGTGGGTCCGAGCTGACTGTGGGGGGAACGTTTTTTCAAGAAATACAGAGGCCCTTACAGTGGGTCCCAGCTGTCAGGTGGAGGAATCATTATTTTGCGCGTAATAAGGAGGCATTTCCTTGTGTGGACCCCTACTGTCAGCCTCTTCCAATGGTTGTTGTTTGTTGACCATGTTGACCTCGCCGCACCGAGAGCACAAACGCGATGGACGAGGGCGAGGCCCAGGAAGGGAACAACTCGGAGCCGGTGAAGCCACCGCAGCAGATGCCCATGCTGAGGGGTGTATGAGCGCTGACTGGTCGGTTGCGGGGTGAGGCTGACGTCACTGGAAAATAACAGGATGTGCGGGTGTGTAGAGGGTTGGCCTGGCGGCAGCACATCCAGCCACGGGAGGAGGGGGCAAGCAGTCCCGCTGGCGCTGGTTTGGGCGGCTGGAGCAGGAAGATCAGATATTGAAGAAGCACGGCGGCCGTTGGATGGACATCCAATAGTCACTGCTCTATGTTGACTAAGTTGACAAAGCCTTGCGTACGCGTCAAAAAAATTAGGACAACGTCATCGTCAACCTAGTAGGCCCAGAAGTCAGCCTCCAAATCTGTGGAAAACAACATATAGCCCATTAACCATTATTTTCAATAATTTATAGCCCATTTGCTAATTCTTAAGGATATTCGAAGCCCATATTATTTTTATTAGCATTACAGACCATATATTCTGGGCACTGCAAAAAAATTCAATGAAATTTTTCATATTTCGGTGGGGTCTGAACTCTTTTAATCAGCAAATTTTGAGTCGCGTTAAAAATAATTTTTAAAAAATTATATCAAAATAAAATTCAAAAAACAATTCTCTGCGAAAAAATGAATGAAATTTAAAATCTTAACTAGCAAGATGCCTGTGCGTTGCACGGAACATGAAGATGCATTTGTATGAGTAGTTTATCTTGTGGGAGAAAAGACGATCTTTTAATGTAATTGCCACTTGGCTTTGGTTTTTATAAGAGTAGAGAGTATACAAATCCAGAAAAATGATATTTTAATGTAATTGCCGGTTTGTTTTGGTTTAAAAATTTACAGCCCATTTCTTACAACTTATAGCCCATTTTCTGGGGAAGCCCATTTCTTACTACTTTACATCCCTCCCTCCTCGTCTTGAAAGATTTGCTGCCCAGCAGGGCTGAGAAAAGCAAGTAGGCCTCGGTTTTGGTGTTCTAAAAAAAGAACTGGGCTAGCCATTTTCAGAAAGAAAAAAGACAACAACTGGGCTTGTCATGTGCTTAAATAAAAGCGTAAGCGTGGGATAGACGGGCCACAGCCCCCGCACAGTGTGCAGTTGAGCTCCGTCTCTGAAACTAAAAAAACTGGGCTAGCTGCTAGGTCCCTGGTGTTATCCGCTCGTTGTGTAATTTTAACAAATCCGCCGCCGTGCCGGCCTATGCATCGCTAGTGTGAGATGAGACGTCGATGACTTGTCCTGGCGACATGCCGCCGTTGGTGGACTCTGCGTCCCCCTTGCTAAAGTCGACCGCATCCTCGTCCTCGTCGGTGGCGCCGCCCTCAAGGTTGTAGTACTCGTAGTAGTGGCTGCGCCAGAGCTCACGTTCGTACTCCACCGTCGATTCCTCGACGGACAGACTCTTCTCTACCTCGACCTCGGCCACGCGCAACTTCTCCTACCCGCGCTCCTCGATCTCTACCGCCTCCTGCATCTCCAGCTCCCACTCGGTAACCTCATGAGGAAGTAGGTGCTCCATGGCCACCGCCGCCTTTTCAGACGTGGGTTGCATGCTGGAATCCGAGGTGGCCTAGAATATCTTGGCGTGTGCATCCTGGATCTTGGCGTGGATGGCCTCGACCCGGGCTAGGGCAACATTGGCGGCACGGACGGTAGCTCGAGCGCTCTCGGCGTTTGCAGCCGCCGTCACAGCAACGGCTGCAACCGTCTTCACTGCCGCGGCTGCCCTGTCGGCTGCCGCAGACGCCCTCGCGGCGAAAGCGGCCGTGCTCAATGCGGATGCGGCGGCACTCTCGATGTAGGGGGCCGCGCTCTCGGTGCAGGCGGTGGCGCTCGGGGGGGAGCGGCCATCGTACGGGCATTCATGAAGCGTTTCCACGACGTCATGTTTTCAAGAAGGGGGTGCGGGAATGGGGATTGGGATTCGTGGATTCGGGGGTTGACGGCACTGGAGCAGACGAGCCGGCGAAGCTTAAGGAGGGAGACTTAAATAGACCCAGATAGTTTCATCGCAAACGGATCTTAGAAAACAACTCTGTGTGATGTTGTACATATTTTTTATTAGCTGTGAAAGACGAATTTGGAGTAAAGTGGCAACGGATGGTGTTTTAAATGAACGAGAAATTTTGTAGTACTAATACAACTGTCATGTCAAATTTTGGAATATTTTAGGGGTCATTTGACCTTTTAAGACATTTAAGTGATTTTCTAGCAGTGAGGAATTAGGAGGAAGTATTTTTTTTGGCTTGTAATAACAAGGCACCTGCTTGCGTAATGCAATGACCCTGGTGGGTCCCTACTGTTAGCCTCTCCACGTATAGTCATATCCTGATTCCTCTTGGTTGTTGACCATGTTGACAACACCAGACGGAGGCGGGCACAGTGAGCGAACCAAGGCGGAGAACGACGACGAGGCCTCGGACGGGAAAGAACAACAGCTGTGGAAGATGCGGCGGTGTAGTGGCAGGTGCAGGGGAGTACGAGGGCAACAACATGCAACTCAAGCTTACAAACGGTACAAAAAGCCCAAGGATTAATTGTTCATCAAATTTGCACACAAAACCCAGATTGAACATGGCAGTAACATCTAACCCAACCACTCCTTTTCGCAGTCACAAACAAATGGATTGGTCTGATCCATAAAATCAACATCATGTGCGTAAAAATTTATTGCACAATGACTACAACTTGTTGTAGATAGAAGCTGAGCACGTTTAGAAGCCCATTTGTCCACCTGAAACTTCTTTTTTTGCTCTTCAACGTGTCCGTCCGTGAGAAATCTCTTGCGGTAAAACTTAAGCCTCAGGGACAATAGTAACCTCGCATTCAACAGGAAGAATGTGACAAAGCTTCTGTTTGCCTGGTTGGATGCATATCCTTCCATCGTTATTGTCCTCAAATGAATGTCATGAGAACTGAGAAAATCCCGGTGCTTATTACGCCACCGATTGTTAAACATTTTTGTCCATGTACTTCCAGTACCTAAGTAGACATGAAGATTTGAAAACAATTAAGGTGTGAAAAAAGAGTATGTCGAAAGATCAACAACTGAACGGTTAATTCTAGTACAATATATACAGTCTTTCAATGTGCATGAAATCATCACCTCCATATATAAATTCTCTAGAGACCAAAAACATCGCAGCAACCCAATAATTATGTTCAGATCATAACTATACATTCCGATATATAAGATCTTGACAGAATCCAGCAGCATTGATAAGCTATCCATGGACGAAATCTTCATTGAGCATATAACATAATATTAGTACCCAAAGTGTACTCCAAGATGATATAAAACTTATGCGCACAAATGAAAAATGCATCTTATGATTACAAATGTGTAGATGATAATATACGGTACCCGAAAAGTGAGGAGCCAAACACCAACTTCTTGTGATCATTAAACGGATCACGAATTACACCCAAGGTCTCTAGTTTGGGCGTAGAGACGACAATTATTTGTGAAGGTTTATAACAATTATCAAGGAGCAACCTTTCAAGTGAAGGGGCATCTTCGATGATGAGCTGTTGTCCTTCAAAACAAATTACAATGCTTTTAAGGTGACACGACTTTATTTGGAGACAATGGATAGGGATTTCCTTTGGGGGCTACATGCTATGAGTGCCCGATGCCGTTTTGGGGCTCACCGGCGGACATTATGCATCACCTCACGCGGGCGTGCGGCGATCATTACTGGCCCTTGGCGGATAACATCAAGTACAAGACATGCTACCCGTTCACCATACCAGAGTCGCTGGAGGATCACCGCCACCTGCTAGTCTCGAAGGAGGACGGCAGCGTCTTCCTCTTGATCATGGGCACCGGCGAGGCTCGCGCAAGCCGCCGCCCCGTCTCTATAGTGTGCGTCAGGGCCGACGCCGCTGACATTGACACTGACACAAGGCCGATGTACGGGTGTGTGCTCACTTTTACTAGTACCCCTCAGAGGTACGTGGGCGGCTACACTGGCTGGGCTGGCTACATCAAGCTGACTAGGACTATGCAGAGCTGGGACCTTCCCGCTGATGTGGGCATGGAAGACGCATGGTATGATTTGGCCCCCGATGAGGTGCACGGGGACTCCAAGGAGGTTCACCTGGACATATGCATTACCAAGTTGAATGTTGATCATTAGTCTTCGCTTAATGTAATCCGCTGTCTAAGCATGTGGAGACTTCCATGCATGATCTTCCTCTATTGGAGTATCGCGCATGAATAAAAGTGTATCCATTTATGGTTTAGTCTAGAATCTTCCATGTATGAAATTTTTACTATAGTACTGGTGAAAGACTTATGATGAACCATTTCTTACATCTCCTATAACCAGCTGATGGCTACATGACACTGCCACGTCATCTATAGCCAACCTTGTAGCCTTCAAGTATAATACTCCCTCCGTCTAGGAGTCATCTTACGAAAAACAAATAATCCCAAAATACTTAGGTGCGGTGCATTAACTTCTACCTCGTTTCTTGTTTCTTGACATATCAACCAAAGAGATGTGGGTGTGCATGCTTTTAATGGCTTGAGGCTAGCAAACACGACATGCAGTGGTTAGTTCATTGCATGCAATGCTATTAATTAGCAAATAAACATTAAGTTCTCTCGTCTCTTTCGAAAGTTGAACAATGATGATGGTACTACAGTCGATAGTGTACTACAAGTAAGCAAAGCTTCTCCTCGTTTGCGAGTAGACTATACACATCAAAAGTAGTGCATTATCTCCAAAAAGGGTTGACCATGGCCATGGCTACCATCCCATGTTCCGTCATTCAGTGTGTTCTTATCGTCGTTCTGCCAGTTGACGGGACACATCAAATTTAATACGTATTCAATACTCTCTCCAAAAAGGGCCGACCATGTCCATCAATCCATGGCTACCATCCCGTGCTCCGTCATTGAGTATGTGCAGTATTCACGTGCCATCGAGGAGGAAAAATATTACTACGTAGTACTAGGTGCCATCGTAGTGCACGACTCACTTACGCACTGCTTATCTCCATTTTCTTGCATGACACGTGCACCTTGATGCTAGATGTCCCGCGTGTTGGCAAAAGGATGAACAAAGCTCACGTCAAAAAAAAGAGTGGAAGAACATAGATTCCCGACGACCGAGAAGGAGCAAGGAACCTCGTGGTGGAGCGTCTGCACTCATAGTATTTTATATTGTTTAGCGATATAAAATCAACCAATCATGTCCACATTAGACCGGAAGAGTACGAAACATGGCAGCCCAGTGTATTTACATCATACTGTATGTGGCCAACCCACGCTATCACCATATTTCTTGGCCTCCGTGCGACACCTAGCTCTAGTAATCCACCAGCTCGTATCATTTCTCCCTCCTCGTCTCTCTCAAAGTGCGGCGGGCTAGCGTTTTTGCCGTCTATTAAGGTCGGTTAACTCATCACATGTTAGCGACATGCCAAGAGCATTCTAGAATAATTACTATACTCTATTGTTATGCCAATAAGAGGAAGCGCTTTGACCGACGGACCAAGCGAGAGAGGCGTGCCGTGTCGTGAGTGGGTCCAGTTTCTCGTTTTAAAATTGTTTGGTGTAGTAGTAACACTTGGTTTTGACTATCGGTAAGATGTTATATACTCCCTCCGTCTAGTGAATAAGTCATCTTAGATTGTGCACCGTGACCAAGGAAGAGGGGAAAATGAGAGAAATTAATATTTATTTGCTAATTAATAGCATTGCATGCAATGATATAACCATTGCATGTCGTGTTTGGTAGTCTAAGTCATTGAAAACATGCATGCCCCACATCTCTTATTGGTGGATATGTCAAGAAACAAGAAACGTGGTGGGAGTTAATGTACCACGCCTAAGTATGTTGGGATTATTTGGTTTTCGTAAGGTGACTTATACACCTAGATGGAGGGAGTAGGGCCTAATGTATTCTTCGAGGATGCCTTTGACTATTGATAAGATTTTATATAATTTGAAAATTATATCATTCGAAGATCCTTTCATGTTCCGTTTTCAAAAAGAAAAAAGATCCTTTCACATACGAATTTGACTGTATGCTTTGAGAAACTTGCATTTCCTATACTGCTCCTCTTTGGATACTCTAACTTAGCTAGAGGTTAGACTAACTCATGACTAACCCTAAACTAACTGTAGGCAAAGAGGTGTTTCAATGACAAGGTTAGATTGACAATAAGTGCACTTGATGGAGAGAGAAAAGTGATTTTTCAGTGGGCCCAAGGAGGTACTTACTGTGGGAAAGGTGAAGTGATGGTTGCTTCGCCCGAGAAACTTATTACTCTAGGAATATGGGAGTACTAGCGGATTCAAGGAATAGAGAAATGATGGTTGCTTCATCCGAGCAACTTACTATGGCAAAGGTGGGGCTCTGTGATTTGATTGCTCACTAGTCATTACTAATGCGGCGCAACAACCAGGGTGAATCTTTCCCTGTAGTTGTGCACTCAATATTGATGCACGTCAGGTGGATCCAGATGAAGGATGTCCCACATGTCGGTGAAATGAAGTTGAATTGTTTTGAAAATGAAGTAGTTAATGGGAGGGCTACCGTTATTTGTGAGTAGTTACGTTTGTTCCTGAGGACATGGGAGAGGTCTTGCTATCAGTAGTCATGTGAATTTGGTATTCGTTCGATATTTTGATGAGATGTATGTTGTCTTTCCTCTAGTGGTGTTATGTGAACGTCGACTACATGACACTTCACCATTGTTTTGGCCTAGAGGAAGGCATTGGGAAGTAATAAGTAGATGATGGGTTGCTAGAGTGACAGAAGCTTAAACCCTAGTTTATGCGTTGCTTCGTAAGGGGCTGATTTGGATCCATATGCTTCATGCTATGGTTAGGTTTACCTTAATACTTATTTTGTAGTTGCAGATGCTTGCGATAGGGGTTAATCATAAGTGGGATGCTTGTCCAAGGAAGGGCAGTACCCAAGCACCGGTCCACCCACATATCAAATCATCAAAGTAACAAACGCGAATCATATGAGCGTGATGAAAACTAGCTTGACGATAATTCCCATGTGTCCTCGGGAGCGTTTTCCTTAATATAAGAGTTTGTCCAGGCTTTTCCTTTGCTACAAAAAGGATTGGGCCATCTTGCTGCACTTTATTTACTTTCATTACTTGTTACCCGTTACAAATTACCTTATCACAAAAATATTTGTTACCGATAATTTCAGTGCTTGCAGAGAATACCTTACTGAAAACCGCTTGTCATTTCCTTCTGCTCCTCGTTGGGTTCGACACTCTTACTTATCAAAAGGACGATGATAGATCCCCTATACTTGTGGGTCATCAAGACTCTTTTCTGGCGCCGTTGCCGGGGAGTGAAGCGCCTTTGGTAGGTGGAATTTGGTAAAGAAAAATTTATATAGTGTGCTGAAATTTACTGTCACTTGTTACTGTGGAACATAATCCTTTGAGGGGCTTCTTCGGGGTATCTTCACCCCGCCAGTAGAGCAAAAAGTTTCTCCTCAACCTACTGAACCTACTGAAAATGTTTACTTTGAAATTCCTTCGGGTATGATAGAGAAACTGCTAGCTACTCCTTTTACAGGAGATGGAACATTGCATCCCGATTTGCACCTAATCTATGTGGATGAAGTTTGTGGATTATTTAAGCTTGCAGGTATGCTCGAGGATGTTATCAAGAAGAAGGTCTTCCCTTTATCTTTGAAGGGAAAGGCATTGACATGGTTTAGTCTATGTGATGATATGGGATCATGGAACTACAACTGATTGAAACTGGAATTTCATCAGAAGTTTTATCCTATGCATCTTGTTCATCGTGTTCGTAATTATATATATATATATATATATATATATATATATATATATATATATATATATATAAATATAATTTTTGGCCTCGCGAAGGAGAAAGCATCGCTCAAGCTTGGGGGAGGCTTAAGTCAATGTTATATTCATGCCCCAATCATGAGCTCTCAATAGAAATTATTATTCAAAAAAATTATGCTCGGCTTTCTCTCAATAATCGCTCCATGCTCGATACTTCTTGTACTGGTTCATTTATGATGAAGACTATTGAATACAAATGGAATTTATTGGAAATAATTAAACGCAACTCTGAAGATTGGAATCTCGACGAAGGTAAGGAGTCAAGTATAACACCCAAGTATGATTGTGTTAAATCTTTTATGGATACCGATGTTTTCCGTGAATTTAGCACTAAATATGGATTTGACTCTAAGATAGTAGCTTTTTTCTGTGAATCCTTTGCTACTCATGTTGATCTCCCTAAGGAGAAGTGGTTTAAATATAATCCTCCCATTGAAGTAAAAGTAGTAGAACCTATTAAAGTTGAAGAAAAGACTATCACTTATAATGTTGATCCTATTGTTCCTACCGCTTATATTGAGAAACCACCTGTCGGTGTCAAAACCGGCGGATCTCGGGTAGGGGGTCCCGAACTGTACGTCTAGGCGGATGGTAACAGGAGACAAGGGACACAATGTTTTACCCAGGTTCGGGCCCTCTTGATGGAGGTAAAACCCTACGTCCTGCTTGATTAATATTGATGATATGGGTAGTACAAGAGTAGATCTACCACGAGATCAAGGAGGCTAAACCCTAGAAGCCAGCCTATGGTATGATTGTTGTATGTTGAGATTCTTGTCCTACGGACTAAAACCCTCCAGTTTATATAGACACCGATGAGGTTTAGGGTTACACAAAGTCGGTTACAATGGTAGGAGATCTGAATATCCACATCGCCAAGCTTGCCTTCCATGCCAAAGAAAGTCCCATCCGGACACGGGACGAAGTCTTCAATCTTGTATCTTCATAGTCCAGGAGTCCGGCTGAAGGTATAGTCCGGCTATCCGAACACCCCCTAATCCAGGACTCCCTCAGTAGCCCCTGAACCAGGCTTCAATGACGACGAGTCCGGTGCGCAGATTGTCTTCAGCATTGCAAGGTGGGTTCCTCCTCCAAGTTCTTCATAAAAGATTGTAAACACCAAGAGTAGTGTCCGGCTCTGCAAAATAAGTTTCCACATATTGCCATAGAGAGAATAAAATTAACACAAATCTAATCTGCTGACGTATTCCGTAGCGTGACATCACACTACGACCAAGCCTTTATTCGAATCGTTTTCACTTCTCCACCTCAGTGCGTTTTGCGAGGCGGTTTCCTTGGCACGTCTTGTCAAAGCAGAGATCGTGTCCCCCATTTACGGGATTCTCATCAATACGGACGTGGGTAACCCAACCGCGCCATTTATCACGGCGCTTGGGAGGCAAGCGAGTTTTACTAGGCTGGTGGGGACGCATAGCCGCATTCGCCCATATAAGGGGATAAGGATCCACCTTTTTACCTATGCCTTCTTCCTCCTTTGACATCCATCTTTCGCGCCCTCGAGCTCCAGCGCCCAAGCCTGCACTTCCCACCTCAACCTTCTCCAGCAATGTCTGGAGCGGGAGGCAAGTGGATGGTCTCCTCTGTCACGGAGGGCCATGTCAAAAAGCTGAGGAAGGCCGGATACTTGTCCAAAGACATCGCGCACCGGCTCCCTGAAAAGGGGCAGCTTCTCCCCACCCTAGAGCCCCATGAGAGGGTTGTATTCCTTCCCCACTTCCTCCGCGGACTGGGCTTTCCTCTCCACCCATTTGTCCGGGGGCTCATGTTCTACTATGGCTTGGATTTCCATGATCTGGCCCCGAACTTCATCCTCAACATCTCGGCGTTTATCGTCGTGTGCGAGGCCTTCCTCCGCATCCGCCCCCATTTCGGCCTTTGGCTCAAGACATTCAACGTCAAGCCGAAGGTGGTGCGTGGAAACCAAGCGGAGTGCGGAGGCGCCATGGCGGGCAAGATGGCCAACTTCCTATGGATCGAGGGCTCCTTTGTGGAGACCTTGAAGGGGTGGCAGTCAGGGTGGTTTTACATCACCTAGCCGCGTGATCCGGAATGGATCGCAGCCCCTGAGTTCCGGTCCGGACCCCCTATGCGGCTCACGTCCTGGAAAGAGACGGGCCTGTCATGGGGCGACGAGGGAGAGGTGACCGGACTGCAAACATGCATCTAGTCCCTGGTGAGCAAGCGACTCAAGCTTGTCAATATAGTCCAGGTTATGCTCGTCCGCCGGATCCTCTCGTGTCAACAACGGGACTTCAATCTGTGGGAGTTTGACCCGACGCGGCACCAAGCCCTGAATAGGCTCTTCGATACGACGTACGAAGACGCCTGGAAGGTGTTTTTCAAAGGTGCCGAGGCTCCCGCATCCGCATCCGAGGATCGCGGATTCAGCACGCAGCATCCAGCTAGTGCGGTGAGTTATCTTTAACTTTTACACGACAATTGTTTCTCATAGTTTGACTCTATACGGGATCTAAACTCCCTTACCTTTGACAGGAATGGCAGGTGAAGTCCAGACCAATTAACTGTCCGGCTCCTTTGCCCGAAGACCCATCAGACGCTCGTTTATCGAAGCTGCTGGCTCCGGCGCCTTACGTGGTTCCGGAGAAGAAGGCCAAGAAGAAGAAGGCCACAGAGACTCGAAAGAGTTCCCGACATATGGTGGTATCGGACTCGTCGTCCGACGAATCTGTGACGCACTCCTCCCGTGAAGACGAGGAGGAGGAAGAAGAATCCTCTCCCCCTCCAGCGGGGGGGAGGAAAGAAGAGGAAGGCCGCCCCAATTGGGGAGGCCGAAGGGTCCAACAAGGGGAAAACCCTTCCTTCGGACTACTCCGCCGACGCCGCCGACGACAAACAGGAGTGGTCGGACAGGGCCAAGCGTCCGGCCAAATCGTAAGTATTCGGATACTAGAGTAACTCATAATATCCCTGTTGTTGCACAACTTTTCCCTAATGTCGAATATAATTATGCAGGCCGCCCCAGGACGGACTCGACAAGTCGTCGAGCGGCTCCCTAGATTCATCGGACGTGAACTCAGTTTCGCCCGCTGCCTCCCCCCGCACTGCGGACGACGCCGAAGTGTCGTCGCGACAAGCTCCGAGGCAAGAGGAGGTGGTCCTGGAGGAGCCGCGAGGCGACCTCCCGGACTCCAGGAGTAAAGGGGACAAGACCCCCCAGGGCTCCAAGTCCGGCTTTGAGCCGGACACCGCGCCGGAATCCTAACTAGTTCCGGACCGCGGTAGGCGGACTCCTTCTAAGAGGAGCAAGCCTTCTGAGCCGGGAGCCTCCGTCCAACCGGAGGTGCCGGACAATCTGCTGGAGGTGCTTAACGGCGCTTCCATCGACGAGGAGCACTGTACTATTATGAGTACGGTGATCCAGAAGGTTCAGTCCGCCAAGAGCGGACTGACTGAAGCTTGTGCCAGCCTTCTAACAGGCTTCGAGGTGAGTAAAAATATGTAAAAATATTACCGCATAGACAGTAGCCCCTGATGCTTTGTTTGGCGCTCGGAAAGAAAAGCCTAATAGAGGATCTATTAAATTTCGCAAGAGTCTAACAAAAAAGAATCAATATGCGTATGCAGGCTTCGCTGCTAGCCACCGCCGCACTGACTGCGGAGGTGGGTGCCCTGAGGAAGGGCCTCGAGCGGACCGAGCAAGAGCTCGGCCTTGCCAAACGGCAGCTCGAGGAGAAGGATGGTAAGAGATACCTTATAGAAAAATATATACAAAAAAGATGCAATAGCAAAAAATGACAGGATTGTACTGCTTATTGTAGGGGCCACGACTGAGGTGGCGACCCTCAAGCATGCGCTGTCCGAGGCCGAGAAGAGAGCGGCCATGGAGCACACCGAGCGAGAGAAATTTGAGGCCCAGGTCGGCGAGGTGCAGCAAGAGCTTTAGGCTCTCATGAAAAAACATGAGAGTTTGGAGCTTGACTCGAAGACGCGAGCGTCCGAGCTCGCGGCGGCCCTTGAAACTGCCAAGTCTGCCAAGGCCGAATCCGAGAAGGTCCTCCAAGAGTTGGAGGCGGTGAAAAAGATAGCGGCGGGTAAGGCTTTATTTATGCAAAGCAGACATATAAAAGTAAACTACTTGTTACTTGCCCGAATCCGGAGTTCTCCAGGGGCATTCGCAGATCTTCCCTGCAGCGTATCCGATGCCGTCGCATTCTACCGAGCCGAGGAAGGCAGCTTGATGGAGAAGGTGTTCTGGTCTCAGTATGCTGAGGCCGGACACCCTGTGCCCTTGAGCGACCAGCTGAAGCAGCTGGTCGAGCTCCACAAGGCGGCCGAACAGGCCATGAAGGGCTTCATAGTTCGGCTATGGCCTGGAGAGGCCCTGCCTGGGAGCTACTTCGGGCTGGTGCGGCGGCTGGTGGAGGCCTGTACAAGGCTCGAGGTCATCAAGCGCTCCGTCTGCATCGAAGGTGCCCGTAGGGCCCTTGCCCGTGCAAAGGTGCACTGGGGTAAGCTGGACGGTGAGAAGCTTGTGAGGGACGGGCCGCCGCCGCGGAAGGAGCATTGCAAGCCCGAGAACTATTATAAGGATGTTCTGGCGGGTGCCCGCCTTGTGGCGGATGAATGTACCAAGGATGTAAATTTTGAATGAACTCGCTCGTGTTTATCATGTGCGCTGGAAACTTGTTCATATGCGCTAAGCAATGCCTGTTGAATTTAAAATATTACTTTCTATGCGGCCGTTTATCAAAAAATTGAGAGATGGCCAGTCGTCGGCTTCTGCCCCCACGCCACTAGTGCTGGGGTGTTCGGGATAAACCTGAGCGCTCTTTTTCCCATGTTTGGGTCCTTCGAGGGAGGCGCTCAGCACAACGAACAAGGCAATCAGACTGTAATGCTTGAACACTCTCACTTAGCCATAGAACTCTATAATTTTAAATTTCGGCGAAGCCCCTAGTATTCGGAAGGTCGAGTTCGGGGTGCTATCCACGCCTTGGCCGGACAAAGCCGGTTCCTCGCTCTAAGCGGCATAAGTCTTCAAGGACTCGAAAAACCTCTCGAACAGCGACCGGTCTCTCGCCTCATCATGACAGTCAGTTTTAGCTTTCTCTACTGAGGTGCTCAGCCCAGCTCAACTGGGGCACAATTGCAGTAGTTCTCCTAGTGCTACCTTAGCCGATATAGCTGAACGTAAGGCACCAAAACATAGGAGCCGGGCAAACCCAACTATTGACCCAAATCATGATTCGGAGCCGATGCATATAGTGCTATAAGTTCGGGGTGCCGCACTTGTGAAAGTGTTCGGACTTCTCAGACCATATTGAGGGGTACTGAAGCCCCTGGCGTATTTTTCCGTACCACAATGTACGGGTGCAACATGTCATTAATAAACATATATATAAAAAGAGGATAATGCAAAAAAAAGACAAAAGCTATGCATTGTTTATAGAAAGGCTGCTATTAAAGCAGAACGATACAAATAGTGCGATAAGCAAAAGAAATTGGACTATTTAACATGTCCTGGCCAGGGGCAGGCCGCGGAATTGTATTCAAAACAGGTATACTGCTCGTAATAGAGACCACCTGGGAGTTCCATAATGCGGCATGGCTTGTCTGCTTCCCTGGTTCTGGCATCGTTTGTGCGGCAGTTGAATTGCCGAACAGGTCGTCCGAAGTGTGGAGTCCTGAAAGTAAGAGAAAATTAAAAAAGAATCCGGCAGCCCCTGGTGCGGTTTAAGCCGTATTTCGGGCGTGCCGTGATAGTGCCCCTCCCCCTGTGCCCATGGTATTTCGAGAGCGTTGTTATGTACGCGAAGCACTGGTTTCACTATATTGCGAGGGCTAGGGTTGGGGCCGCATTGCTACGCTAGCTCGGAATGTGCCAGGAGGTCTTGTTGTAGGTTACTCCGGGCGCGCTTGACAGTGTCTGGCTTTTTGAAGGACGGACTGGAGAACTGCCTAGAGAGGCTGCTTTGTACTTCTGCTGCGAGCGCTGTCGTGTGCTCCTCCGTTCGGAGGGAGTGTTCGGTGTTTCCGTTGACCGTGATGACTCCTCGAGGGCCTGGCATCTTGAGCTTGAGGTATGCATAGTGCGGTACCGCATTGAACTTTGCGAATGCGGTTCGCCCGAGCAGTGCGTGATAGCCACTGCGGAATGGGACTATGTCGAAGATTAACTCCTCGCTTCAGAAGTTATCCGGAGATCCGAAGACCACTTCAAGTGTGACTGAACCTGTACAGTTGGCCTCTACACCTGGTATAACGCCTTTAAAGGTCATTTTGGTGGGCTTGATCCTTGAGGGATCTATGCCCATTTTCCGCACTGTATCCTGGTAAAGCAGGTTCAGGCTGCTGCCGCCGTCCATAAGGACTCTTGTGAGGTGAAATCCGTCAATAATTGGGTCTAAAACCAATGCGGCAAACCCACCATGACGGATGCTAGTGGGGTGGTCCCTTCGATCAAAAGTGACCGGGCAGGAGGACCAGGGGTTGAACTTTGGGGCGACTGGCTCCAGCGCGTATATGTCCCGTAACGCACGCTTCCGCTCCCTTTTGGGGATGTGGGTTGCGTATATCATGTTCACCGTCCGCACTTGTGGGGGAAAACCCTTCTGTCCGTTGTTGTTCGGCGGCCTGGGCTCCTCCTCGTCGTCGCTATTCAGCCCCTTGTCTCTATTTTCGGCATTTAACTTGCCCGCCTGCTTGAACACCCAACAATCTCTGTTGGTGTGATTGGCTGGCTTTTCGGGGGTGCCATGTATCTGGAACAAGCGGTCGAGTATTCGGTCCAAACTGGACGGGCCCTGAGTATTTCTTTTGAATGGCTTTTCCCGCTGACCAGATTCGTAGCCTCGGAATCCGGCATTTACTGCCGTATCCTCGTTGCTGTCGCTGTTAACGCGGTGCTTTTGCTTGTTCCGGCGCGACCTGCCGCTTTTGTCCTTGGTATCCGAATTACCAAGGTTCTTGGTTAAGTTGTTGCTGCGAGCTAGCCATCTATCTTCTCCCACGCAAAAGCGGGTCATGAGTGTTGTAAGGGCTGCCATAGATTTCGGCTTTTCCTGTCCCAGGTGCCGGGCGAGCCACTCGTCACGGATATTATGCTTGAAGGCTGCTAGGGCCTCTGCGTCCGGACAATCGACTATTTGGTTTTTCTTTGCTAGGAACCGCGTCCAGAATTGCCTGGCCGATTCCTCTGGCTGCTGAATTATGTGGCTTAGGTCATCGGCGTCCGGTGGTCGCACATAGGTACCCTGGGAATTGTCGAGGAATGCGGCTTCCAGGTCCTCCCAAGAACCGATTGAATCTGCTGGCAAGCTGTTAAGCCAATGCCGGGCCGGTCCCTTAAGTTTGAGCGGGAGGTATTTGATGGCGTGTAGATCATCGCCGCGGGCCATGTGGATATGGAGGAGATAATCCTCGATCCATACCACAGGATCTGTTGTGCCATCGTATGATTCGATGTTTACGGGTTTGAAGCCCTCAAGGATTTTATGATCCATTACTTCATCTGTGAAGCATAGTGGGTGTGCGGCGCCTCTGTACTGGGCTATATCCCGACGCAACTCAAAGGAGCTTTGTCTATTGTGTTCGGCCCGGCCGGATTTATTGTATCCGGAGTGACGATCACCGTCACGTGTCGTGGGGTGCCCGCGCGATCCATAGATCGATCTTGTCTGCCTTGCCTTGTCCTCCAGTATATCTCGCAGGTCTAGCGCGTTTTCCTGTGCCTTAGCATGTTTTGAGCGGCGTTGGGTCATGGCTTGAGTGGAGGGCCTAGAGGCCTCTCTGTCGCGGCCACGAGGTGGCCGGTCAGCCATGTCATGCGCTGGTGATGTAGGTGCTTCCTCCTCTAATCGGGGTAGTAGCCTGCGCTGTGGGTAACGCTTTGAGGGGCGTTCGAGTTCATACTCTTCGGCCGCAAGGACTTCAGTCCATCTGTCAGCTAGCAAATCTTGATCAGCTCTAAGCTGTTGCTGCTTTTTCTTGAGGTTGCTTGCCGTGGCTAAAAGTCTGCGTTTAAAACGCTCTTGTACGGCGGGACCTGATGGCACGACGAATTCATCGTCGTCGAGGCTTGCCTCGTCTTCGGAGGGAGGCATATAATTGTCATCCTCAACCTCTCGGTCTGCCGCTCTCTCATGAGGGCTGGCTTCTCCATCCTCCTGTGCCGAATCTTGCTGGAGGTGGTGTTCTTCGGCGCTATCCGGAGTAGTATTATCTCCCGTGCCGGAATCACCGTTTTTGCTTTGGCGGGACTTAGAGCGGCGCCGCTGACGCCGGCGCTTGGGATGTTTCTTAGAGGTGTCATCCCCCGCTGTTCCATCGCCATCTCCATATTTTGGAGTGTCCACCCTATATATGTCATATGACGAGGTGGCCTTCCAGCGCCCTACAGGTGCTGGTTCTTGTTCGTCTCTTGCATCATCGTCCATACCGTCGATGTCTTTGGAGTCGAAGTCGAGCATGTCGGTTAAATCGTCGAGAGTGGCTATGAAGTGGGTGGTGGGTGGGCTTTGAATTTCTTCATCGTCCGTATCCCAACCTTGCTGACCGTTGTCCGGCCAGGGCTCTCCTGATAAAGAGAGAGACTTTAGCGAATTCAGGATGTCGCCGAAGGGCGAGTGCTGAAAGATGTCCGCGGCGGTGAACTCCATTATCGGCGCCCAATCGGATTCGATCGGCAGGGGCGCGGGGGGCTCGGAGTCCGGAGAGGAATCCGGCTCCTCAGAGTCATGGGCCATGCAGAGTGCGGGGCTGGTGTTTGGCTCGATCGCCTTTGAGATCGCAGCCCCCGATCTGGCGTCCAATCGCTCATCCTCGATCGGCGCAGCAGGCTTCGAATTAAGGGTCGGAACCGATGTGCGTGCGTCCTCCAGGACATTGTTCAGCGGCAGAGCTAGGTCATGCCCATCGAGACAGTGCGGCGCGCTTGGCTGTGGCTCGAATCCGTTGAAGATCAAGTCCCCGCGGATGTCAGCCGTGTAGTTCAAACTTCCAAACCTGACCTGATGGCCAGGGGCGTAGCTTTTGATCTGCTCCAGGCGGCCAAGCGAATTGGCCCGCAGTGCGAAGCCGCCGAAGACGAAGATCTGTCCGAGGAGAAAAGTCTCACCCTGGACCGCATTGTCGTTGATGATCAAAGGAGCCATCGGGCCTAAGTGTGACGACACAGAGGAACTCTCAATGAAAGCACCAATGTCGGTGTCAAAACCGGCGGATCTCGGGTAGGGGGTCCCGAACTGTGCGTCTAGGCGGATGGTAACAGGAGACGAGGGACACGATGTTTTACCCAGGTTCGGGCCCTCTTGATGGAGGTAAAACCCTATGTCCTGCTTGATTAATATTGATGATATGGGTAGTACAAGATTAGATCTACCACGAGATCAAGGAGGCTAAACCCTAGAAGCTAGCCTATGGTATGATTGTTGTATGTTGAGATTCTTGTCCTACGGACTAAAACCCTCCGGTTTATATAGACACCGGAGAGGGTTAGGGTTACACAAAGTCGGTTACAATGGTAGGAGATCTGAATATCCGCATCGCCAAGCTTGCCTTCCACACCAAGGAAAGTCCCATCCGTACACGGGACGAAGTCTTCAATCTTGTATCTTCATAGTCCAGGAGTCCGGCTGAAGGTAAAGTCCGGCTATCCGAACACCCCCTAATCCAGGACTCCCTCACCACCCTTCCCTATTAGAATAAAGGATCATGCTAAAGCTTCAACTGTGGTTCGTAAGAGTAATACTAGAGCACCTACACCCTCTGAGCAAATTAAAGTTGAACCTAGTATTGCTATGGTTAAAGATCTCTTAGCCGATAATATTGATGGGCATGTTATTTATTTCTGTAATGAAGCTGCTAGAATTACTAGGCCCGATACTAAGGGTAAACATAGACCTGTTGTTGGCATGCCTATTATTTCTGTTAAAATAGGAGATCATTGTTATCATGGCTTATGTGACATGGGTGCTAGTGCAAGTGCAATACCTCATTCCTTACACAAATAAATTATGCATGATATTGCACCTGCTGAGATAGAAGAAATTGATGTTACAATTAAGCTTGCCAATAGAGATACTATTTCACCAGTTGGGATTATTAGAGATGTTGAACTCTTGTGTGGGAAGGTTAAATATCCAACTGATTTTCTTGTTCTTGGTTCCCCACAAGATGACTTTTGTCCCATTATATTTGGTAGACTCTTCTTGAATACTGTTAATGCTAAGATAGACTGCGAAAAATATATTGTTACTGTTGGTTTAGGGGATATGTCTCATGATTTTAATTTTGCTAAATTTCGTAGACAACCCCATGATAAAGAATTGCCTAGTAAACATGAAATTATTGGTCTTGCTTCTATTTCCATGCCTCCTAACGATCCTTTAGAGCAATATTTGCTAGACCATGAAAATGATATGTTTATGAATGAAAGAAGGGAAATAGATGAAGTATTCTTTAAACAGGGACCTGTTTTGAAACACAACTTGCTTGTTGATATTCTAGGGGATCCTCCTCCACCCAAGGGTGATCCCGTGTTTGAGCTTAAACCATTACCTGATACTCTTAAATATGATTATCTTGATGAAAAGAAGATATATCATGTTATTATTAGTGCTAACCTTTCAGAGCAAGAAGAAGAGAAATTATTGAAAACTCTGAAGAAGCACCGTGCTGCTATTGGATATACTCTTGATGATCTTAAGGGCGTTAGTCCCACTCTATGCCAGCACAAAATAAAATTGGAGAAAGACGCTAAACCGGTTGTTGATCACCAACGACGGCTAAATCCTAATATGAAAGAAGTGGTAAGAAAAGAAATACAAAAGCTTCTGGAGGCAGGTATAATTTATCACATTGCTGATAGTCAGTGGGTAAGTCCTGTCCATTGTGTCCCTAAGAAGGGAGGTATTACTGTTGTTCCTAATGATAAAGATGAATTGATCCCACAATGAATTATTACAGGTTATAGAATGGTAATTGATTTCCGCAAATTAAATAAAGCTACTCAAAAGGATCATTGCCCTTTACCTTTTATTGATCAAATGCTAGAAAAATTATCCAAACATACACAGTTTTGCTTTCTAGATGGTTATTCTGGTTTCTCTCAAATACCTGTGTCAAAAGAGGATCAAGAAAAGACCACTTTACTTGCCCTTTCGGTACCTTTGCTTATAGACGTATGCCTTTTGGCTTATGCAATGCACCTGCTACCTTTCAAAGATGTATGACTGCTATATTCTCTGACTTTTGTGAAAAGATTGTTGAGGTTTTCATGGATGATTTCTTCGTGTACGGAACTTCATTTGATGATTGCTTAAGCAACCATTATCGAGTTTTGTAGAGATGTGAAGAAACTAATCTTGTCTTGAATTGGGAAAAGTGCCACTTTATGGTTAATGAAGGTATTGTCATGGGGCATAAAATTACTGAAAGAGGTACCGAAGTTGATAAAGCTAAAGTTGATGCTATTGAAAAGATGTCGTGTCCCAAGGACATTAAAGGTATAAGAAGTTTCCATGGTCATGCCGGTTTTTATAGGAGGTTCATTAAAGACTTCTCAAAAATCTCTAGGCCTCTGACTAATCTATTACAAAAAGATGTTCCTTTTGTCTTTGATGATGATGGTGTAGAAGCATTTGAAATACTTAAGAAAGCTCTGATTTATGCACCTATTGTTCAGCCACCTGATTGGAATTTACCCTTTGAAATTATGTGCAATACTAGTGATTATGCTGTAGGGGCTGTTTTAGGACAAAGAGTTGATAAGAAATTAAATGTTATCCAATATGCTAGTAAAACTCTAGACAGTGCCCAGAGAAATTATGCTACAACTCAAAAGGAATTTTTAGCAGTTGTATTTGCCTGTGATAAGTTCAAACCTTATATTGTTGATTCTAAAGTAACTGTTCACACTGATCATGCTGCTATTAAATATCTTATGGAAAAGAAAGATGCTAAACCTAGACTTATTAGATGGGTTCTCCTACTACAAGAATTTGATTTGCATATTATTGATAGAAAGGGAGCTGAGAACCCCGTTGCAGACAACTTGTCTAGGTTAGAAAATTTTCATGATGACCCACTACCTATTGATGATAGTTTTCCTGATGAACAATTAGCTGTCATAAATGCTTCTCGTACTGCTCCATGGTATGCTGATTATGCCAATTACATTGTTGCTAAATTTATACCACCTAGTTTCACATACCAACAAAAGAAAAAGTTTTTCTATGATTTAAGACATTACTTTTGGGATGACCCACACCTTTATAAAGAAGGAGTAGATGGTGTTATTAGACGTCGTGTACCTGAGCATGAACAGGAACAGATCCTACGCAAGTGTCACTCCGAAGCTTATGGAGGACACCATGCTGGAGATAGAACTGCGCATAAGGAAAACTTTTATCTAAATGGGAAGGTCCTTACGTTATCGAGGAGGTCTATCGTTCCGGTGACATAAAGATCGACAACTACGAAGGCACAAATCCAAAGGTGGTGAACGTTCAAAGAATCAAACATTATATCTCAGGTAATCCCATAAATGTTGAAACTAATGTTATTGAAACCGTAACCCCAGAGGAATATATAAGGGGCACTTTCCAGAATGTTTCAGACTCCGAAAAGGAATAGGTATGTGGTACGGTAAGTAAACTGACTCCAAAACAGTTCTAATGGCATTTTTTCTCCGTTTTGGAATATTTTAGAAAATAGAAAAATAATAAGTAGTCCGGGAAGGACACGAGGCTTCCACGAGGGTGGAGGGCGCGCCCTACCCCCCTGGGCGCGCCCCCTGCCTTGTGGGCACCTCGTGTGCCCTCCGGACTCCGTTTTCTTGCAGATACGTCTTTTGGTCGGTAAAAATTCATTATATAATCTCCCTAAGGTTTTGTCCATCGTACCATGCACATATCCTCTGTTTTTGTTTCGAGCTATTTTTGCAGCAGATCTAGAGCAAGATGTCATCTCAAGACTCTGACAGAGAGAGCTATGTCTCACATCTCATTGCTGACCCAAAGACCTATGGGGACCTATCTCCTTGTAGTCAAACTACGGATGATGAGGAGGATGCTCATTTGGGGAGAATCAACGATTCAAGCTCGGAGGAGGAGGATGTTCCTCTACCTCAACCTAGGGATATGCATGTGAAGTTCAAGAAGTCTAGTCTCCCTAAGAGGGCTAAACCTTCTAACAACTGATCTATTCCTTCTCGTTTTCGGCATAAAAGCAAAGGAGATTTATGTGACAAGATCTTGAAACTAGAATCGGAGGTCGAGGATTTAAAGGAGGGAATTTCTCTTCTAAATTACAATATGAAAAAGTTGAAGGCACAATTGTCATCGTCACCACCTGTCGGGGAGAATCGGCTTCCTCGAACACCTATGGGGACCGAGCCCCTTACTGGTTCGGCGGGGGGCGGAGGTTGCACAAAGAGCAGATCGAGGCGGTGCACACAGGAGATTTTACCCAGCTTCGGGCCGCAAAGATGCGTAAAACCCTACTGCTGCTTGGTGGATTGTATTGTGTTCTTGCTCGGGAGCGCGCGGTGCTACAGTACACGCGGGCCGCTGGCGAGGTCGAGCGTAAAGATTGGTCTCCTCTCTCCCTCTACGTGCGCATGGGGCCTCCTTTTATATGCTCAAGGGGTTACCCATAGGTGGCAACGTAGGTGAGGGCCAAAATGGTAGAATGCTGTAGTGGGTACAGCTGCCTGCATAGTGGCTGTACAGTGCTATCATACCTAACTCTGACGACGGGGGACAAGGGCATTAAATGCCCGTCCGTGTCACCCAGACGGTGCAGGGAAGTGGACCGTCAGGATCGCCACCGTTTGCCACGATGGCTACTCTGTCAGCTTTGCTTCACCACCGCATGCCCCTGGCTGCACAGCCTCCCGCCACGTGCGCCTGGGATGCCCCCCAGAGCGACACGTTGGTGGGTGAGCTGGAGCGCAGGCACGAGGTGGTAACTTGCCGCGGCAAGCGGCTTGCCGCGGTGGATGTCTTGTCGGGCCCGGGAACTCGTTGCTCACCGGGCCTTGCCGGGGCGCAGGGCGCGCCATGGCAGGGTCCTTGTCGTGCCATGGATGGCCTTCCCTCCTCTTGCCAGGGTCTTGTGCTTCGAGCGTTAGTCCCGGCAAGCTCCTCCTGCCAGGGCCTCGCTCTCTTCGGGTGGCCTTCCCGGCAAGCTCCTCTTGCCGGGGCCTTGGCTCAAATACTTCATCCTTGAATGGCCCAAGAGGGGACCATCGAGGGTGTTGGCGATTGCCTGGCAGGCCTTGCCGCGGGGTGCTACGACTGCCCGTGCACAAGTTCGGGGTACTAAGGTACCCCTACTTTAGTACACCGACACCCCATCTTCTTCACCAGCAAAGAAGAACTGAGTATCTGGTACGGGCACTCCCCTTGTCAGCTGCCAATCTTGGGGGAGGTACCCCGGTATCGTATCACCATCACTCCTATCTTTACCATTTTTCTTAGTTCGATCCTTTTGGTAATATCTTGATCTAGTAGAATAAAGTTTTAGTATGATCTAGTTTGAGTTTTGCTTTATGATCCTTCTTTGTAATCGAGTCTGTGAGCTATATATAATAAAGATTAGTTTTGAGTCAAGGGCTCGATTATCTTACTATGGTCTAGAAAGAGAAAAGAAATAATAAAAAGAAATAAAGAGATCATACTGATCTCATGGATAGTAATGACTTCACATATGAAGAGTATGATGAATAAAAGTTGTTGAGAGTTGACAAACATAGTTTTGGTCATCGTTGCAATTAATAGGAAGTAATAAAGAAAGAGAGGTTTTCACATATAAATATAGTATTTTGGACATCTTTTATGATTGTGAGCACCCATGAAAATATGACATGCTAAAAAGACGGTGTTGGACAAGGAAGACAATGTAATGGGTTATGTTTTCTTATATACGAAATAAAGTATATTGTCATGGATCATCCAACATGTTGGGCTTGCCTTTCCCCCTCGTGCTAGCCAAATTCTTCGCACCAAGTAGAGATACTACTTGTGCTTCCAAATATCCTTAAACCCAGTTTTGCCATGAGTGTCCACCATACCTACTTATGGATTGAGTAAGATCCTTCAACTAAGTTGTCATTGTTGCTTGCAATAAAAATTGCTCTCTAAATATGTATGATTTATTAGTGTGGAGAAAATAAGCTTTATATGATCTTGTGATATGGAAGCAATAAAAGCAATGGACTACATAATAAAGGTCCATATCACAAGTGGCAATATAAAGTGACGTTCTTTTGCATTAAGATTTTGTGCATCCAACCACAAAAACACATGACAACCTCAGCTTCCCTCTGCGAAGGGCCTATCTTTTAATCTTGTCTTATACCTTATGCAAGAGTCATGGTGATCTTCACTTATCCTTTTTACATTTTATCCTTTGGCAAGCACATTGTGTTGGAAAGATCCTGATATATATATATATATATATATATATATATATATATATATATATATATATATATATATATATATATATATATATCCAATTGGATGTAAGTTATCATAAACTATTATTGTTGACATTACCCTTGAGGTAAATGGTTGGGAGGCAACACTATAAGCCCCTATCTTTCTCTGTGTCCGATTAAAACTCCATACCCATAAGTATTGCGTGGGTGTTAGCAATTGTGAAAGACTAAATGATAGTTGAGTATGTGGACTTTCTAAAGAGCTCTTATATTGACTCTTTCCGATGTTATGATAAATTGCAATTGCTTCAATGACCGAGATCATAGTTTGTTCGTTTTCAATGAAGTTTCTGATTCATACTTGACATTGTGAATAGATTGTTACTTTAGCATAAGAAATCATATGAAATTATATATATATGCATATATATATATGTTGTTGCTGTAAGAATGACCATGATGCCGTCATGTCCGTATTTTATTTTATCGACACCTCTATCTCTAAACATGTGGACATATATTTCGTTATCGGCTTCCGCTTGAGGACAAGAGAGGTCTAAGCTTGGGGGAGTTGATACGTCCATATTGCATCATGCTTTTATATCAATATTTATTGCATTATGGGCTGTTACTAC
Source organism: Aegilops umbellulata (assembly GCA_032464435.1). Taxonomy (NCBI): domain Eukaryota; kingdom Viridiplantae; phylum Streptophyta; class Magnoliopsida; order Poales; family Poaceae; genus Aegilops; species Aegilops umbellulata. The sequence continues at coordinate 125,459,142 of CP136058.1, forward strand.
ACGTTATGTCACAATACTTATGCCTATTCTCTCTTATTTTACAAGGTTTACATGAAGAGGGAGAATGCCGGCAGCTGGAATTCTAGGCTGGAAAAGGAGCAAATATTATAGACCTATTCTGCACAACTCCAAAAGTACTGAAACTTTACGGAGGCACGTTTTGTAATATATAAAAAATACTGGAGAAAAAATCAACCAGAAAGGGCCCACACCCTGGTCACGAGGGTAGGGGGCGCGCCCAGGGTAGGGCGCGACCCCTGCCTCGTGGGCCCCCTGGCAGGCCTCCAGTGCCCATCTTCTGCTATATGAAGTCTTTCACCCTGGAAAATATCATAAGCAAGCTTTCGGGACGAAACACCGCTGACACGAGGCGGAACCTTGGCGGAACTAATCTAGGCCTCCGACGGAACTGTTCTACGGGGGAAACATCCCTCCGGGAGAAATCATCACCATCGTCATCACCATGTATCCTCTTATCGGGAGGGGGTCAATCTCCATCAACATCTTCACTAGCACCATCTCCTCTAAAACCCTAGTTCATTTCTTGTATCCAATCTTTGTCCCAAAGCCTCAGATTGGTACCAATGGGTTGCTAGTGGTGCTGATTACTCCTTGTAGTTGATGCTAGTTGGTTTATTTGGTGGAAGATCATATGTTCAGATCCTTTATGCATATTAATACCAATCTGATTATGAACATGAATATGATTTGTGAGTAGTTACGCTTGTTCCTGAGGACATGGGAGATGTCTTGCTATCAGTAGTCATGTGAATTTGGTATTTGTTCGATATTTTGATGAGATGTATGTTGTCTTTCCTCTAGTGGTGTTATGTGAACATCGACTACATGACACTTCACAATTGTTTGGGCCTAGAGGAAGGCATTGGGAAGTAATAAGTAGATGATGGGTTGCTAGCGTGACAGAAGCTTAAACCCTAGTTTATGCGTTGCTTCGTAAGGGGCTGATTTGGATCCATATGCTTCATGCTATGGTTAGGTTTACCTTAATACTTCTTTTGTAGTTGCGGATGCTTGCAATAGGGGTTAATCATAAGTGGGATGCTTGTCCAAGGAAGGGCAGTACCCAAGCACCGGTCCGCCCACATATCAAATTATCAAAGTAACGAACGCGAATCATATGAGCGTGATGAAAACTAGCTTGACGATAATTCCCATGTGTCCTCGGGAGCGTTTTCCTTCATATAAGAGTTTGTCCAGGCTTGTCCTTTGCTACAAAAAGGATTGGTCCATCTTGCTGCACTTTATTTACTTTCATTATTGTTACCCGTTACAAATTACCTTATCACAAAACTATCTGTTACCGATAATTCCAGTGCTTGCAGAGAATACCTTACTGAAAATCGCTTGTCATTTCCTTCTGGTCCTCGTTTGGTTTGACACTCTTACTTATTGAAAGGACTACTATAGATCCCCTATACTTGTGGGTCATCAGGATCATCGGTGTGAGATATCGATAGAATCAAAAACTGGGATGAAGTGTGTGGCTGCGCGATCGATAAAGAGTGCTATCGAATTTTTGTTTACCCACGCCAAATATATAGGGCGGTTGGCCCACTGGAACTTGAGAGGGTAGAGGTGCAGTTTTTGTCTATGGCATGGATACCTACCTACAATGTTCGACTATCGGTGGGGGGGGGGGCAAAGACCTAACTATAGAGAGGTAGATCGACTAGTATATGCGTGGAGAAGGAGAGAGACCTGGCTATGTATAGAGGGAGATCGATCGGCATCCATGGATATGTGTAGTAGAGGAATAAGGTTGGGAGAAAGACAAAGGTAGTGTGTCGGAGGGTTGGTGGTGGAGTGGCATCTCACAAATGGTGGGAGAGGCCTGCTAGACAAACGGAGGGTACGAGTGCAATATCAATAAGAGAGGGCGGGGATGTCTGTCTGTCTATGCACGTGCGTGTGAGAGACGGGTCTGGAGGTATGCAAGGATTATGAGGGGAGATGATATGGTTGTGGTAAGCATACGTAACTACATGGGAAGATCAACTGTCGTGTGTCTGAGAAAGGGAGAGACATAACTAGTGAGGTAAGTCTATCGGTGCGTGGGGAAGAGAATTTAGTCGACCTAGCTATATGTAGGAAGATCAGTATGTATACATGCATGCATGTGTTAGAAGAAAATAAGGTCCGGAGAGACGGACAGGGGGAGAAGGATGCGGCTAGGAGGTGGTGCCAGAGGCCTACTATGTCGAGGGGGGATTGTGCGACTATGAGATCGATGAAAAGAGGGGCGGAAATGTGCACCTGCATGGAACAGTATTGGACATAGGGGGCATGGACGGTGAGAAGAGGAGGGGATGTATGTGTTTGTGGTAGGCACTCTTGGCTAGAGAGGTATATCGACCGGTGTGTGCCGGAAAGAAGGAGTCGGGGGGCCTAAACACACCGCGGTTGAACGAGCAAAAGAGAAATAACGAACGTGCGCGATGGAGGGGACGCTGAGGGAGGGTGAGAGGGGGCGGGCGTGTGCATGCATGATAGAAAATTAGCGCTAGCTAGCTACAAAGAGAAGAGGATCGTGAAGGTGTTAAAGACGAACATAGATCATAATTCATTATAAAAAAGTGGATACGGATACTTGAAGAAGATATCAAAATGTAGAACATTGATTATAATTTGGGCTAATGTGTGGCTTTTGCAGCTCAGGGCTAAATACTTGTCATAATGTAGGGGGCGGGGCACTATACTTTGTGTGATAAACATGGTGTACGTATGGAACATGGTTAAGATTATGAATATATAGTTAGTACATCAAATGTACTATTATTTGGAATCAACATCAAGTGTATTCAAAAAATTGAATTGGAGTTCATATAGTACATATAGTTCATATCTATCTCCATAGTAATCATGTAGTGTGTTGTTAAGGTAATACACGAATGATGGTTGAAGTTGGCAACAATCATCATTGTAGATTCTTATTGAAATAGAGAAACGAATTCAAATTCAGTTCAAATTGCAGCGTAGTATAGACATTTGGAATGCACTAAAATGTTGGCATGAGTAGGTTACATGCATTATACAGCCACCGAAATTTAATTGGACATAACATGGATCCATACTCCTTCCTTCCATCTATAGAGGGCCTAATGCATTTTTTAAGACCGCCTTTGACTATTGACAACATTAATAGTACACGACATGCACAATGTGAAAATTATATCATTGAAAGCTCCTTTCACACACGAATTTAACGGTGTGCTTTGTGTAAGTTGCATGTCATATATTAGTGCTATAATATTTGGTTGGTCAAATTTAGCCTCGAAAAACGCATTAGGCTCTATATAGATGGAAGGAGGGAGTAGCTTTGAATAGCATTTGTATAGTAAAACGGGACAAGACTCTCTCTTTGTGTGGTGCGAATAGTTTTTATTTTTTCATTTTTTTTCGTTGAGGGAAGTGCGAATTGATTTGGTACGTACAAGTACAATATTACACGTCGAGCTTGTCCCTAAAATTCAACCCGCGCCTTGTCATATCCGGAAAATTCAGATATCGTGCTCCCAAAACTGGCGCCTTCACAACCCGCGCCTTGCTATCCCGAAATTACAACACGCGCGAAAACTCCCTCCAGCTGCCAAATCCCGACACGTGAAATCCCCCTTCAAATCCTGAGCCAAAAGGGCTGCTAGTTCAAATTGGTGGGGGTACTTTTTTAACACACCCTACATTTTGGACAAGCGCGTCCCTAAGTCATGGTCCCCCTCCCATCGCCTCCTTTTCGCCATTCAAAATATGGCCGCCACAACCTCTCCGCTCCAGCCGCGAAACCCCATCTTCCTCTGTCCGCCACCTCACCGCTGCCTAGCCGGAGCCTCTTCCCCGACGACGTCGTCCATAGAAATAGCTCGACGTCCCTCATACGCCTCCCCGGATGAGGATCCGTCGTCCATCTCGTCGTCCCGCCGGTTCAGCCGCCCCGTCCTCCACCTCCGAGGAGCTGCTCCGACGATCGCCTCGTCTATCATGACTGCTCCATCCCCACAGCGCCGCCTTAACCTGCTCCATCGGAACCGCAGCATCCTCACCGACTCCTCGGACGAAGACGAGGCCTACTCGGCGCCACCAAAGAGGTTGTAAACTCATCGAATCGCACCTTCTCCTTAACTCGACCTCTCAACGCCAACGATGCTCCGTCCCGCACCCCCATGGTGCGGCTACCTCGAGGCCGGCGCCGCGGGCGACATCTCCACAGCGGCTCTCCCCAATGCGAGGCCCCTTCGGCGGCGGCGTCCATACCAGCCTGATCTACTGCTGCTGCTCCGGCTGTCGCTCGGTCGCTCGCGCTGCTGCTGCTGCTTCGGCTCTCGCTCGCTCGCTCGCTCTCCCAGCTGCAGCTGCTCCGGCTCTCGCTCGCTCGCGTTGCTGCTCCGGCTGTCGCTCGCTCGTTCGCGCTGCTGCTCTCCCCCTCGCTCGTGCTACTGCTATGCTCCGATTTAGCTACACTTCAGTCGACTGAATCGACTTTTGGGTCAGTCGATTTTCAGGGGGTGGTGGGGCTCGTCGGAGTGAAGGAAGAACCACCCGCAGCGGGAAGGGGGGCTAGCCGGAGAGGTACCCCACTACCTATCTTCGGGTTCTGGGTGGGGTCCTGCTCGCCGGCAGTGGGGGCACGGTGGTGGGGCCATGGCGTGGGGATTGCCGGAGAAAAAGCTTGGCGCGGGGGGGGGGGGGGGCTAGAGGGCTGGCCGGGGCAGCGACGGACCGACGATGGGGAGTTGTTTCGGGGCGGCGAGGCGGCGGCAGACCGGCGGTGGGGAGTTGTTTTGAGGCGGCGAGGCGGTGGCGGACCGGCGGTGGGCGGTTGTTTCGAGGCGGCGCGGGGTTCGGCCGGTGGTGGCTGGCGGCTCAGGGGGGTGCAGATTAAAGATGAACTGCAGGCCCTCCATAAACTATCCCATGTGAAGTGCCTCTCTGCTACCATTGCGTTCGGTTTTGACAGTAACATTCAGATTCCACAGTAAATTTCAGTTTCGACAGTTAAGTTCAGAGTCAATAGTTTTTACCTCATCTGTTGTAGTCAGGTGGTTTTTGGTGATGTAAATTTTACATCTATCACTTTTTGGTAATGCATTTTACATCATCTATTGGAGATGCTATTAGAATCCCACTTGAGATTAACAATGTTTGTCTTGTGCTGCTTCTGCCTTGACGTCTTACGGCTCACCGAAGCTACTCCAAGGATGGAACAATCCATCACAACGGAGTGGTGCCCTGGACGCCGTCTATAGATTCGTCAAATCTTCCTCCACACCTCCGACAGCCACCTCTGCCTCAACTTCTTCAGCGACCAACCCAATGATGCTGAGGTCAACATGGCTATGGCAAAGAGGTTGTACACTTGTCGCAACGATTATTACTCTACATTCATGTCGATCCATTAGGGCTATTGTGGTTCAACAGAAAAACATAGCAATAGGAAATTTTCCTATGGCACTCTACTATTCAATTATTCATGCATTTTGTTGAAATTAATGGAGCAAAACATCCACCTGGACCTACTTTTCAAAATCCTATGCATGAAAACAAGACCAAGTGCATTAGTGGCAGAATAACATTCTAACTGTACACGCTTTCATATGGTTTCACTTTATTTTGGCCATGTTTCTTTGCATTCCTCTGCTCCTCCTTTTCATGTGAACCAAACACCCAAGTTGACAGAAATCATGTGTTCACAAGTGCATTCCTATCCTATTCCGGTGTTTTTCCTCCTATCCTGTGTTTTTAGAATCATGCAAGCCAAATGAGCTTTATAGAATTACTTCAGTTACAGGTAGGTGCCGAAGAAAACTTTGTGGGGTTTGTCCTGCTCCTGCCGCGATGTCGTTCGCCTCACCTGAGTTGCTCCATCGACAGAAGCATCCACCAAACCAGACATCACGACTCCTGACCGTCTTTCGCCGCCTCAGATCTCCTTCCCTGCCGCCGGCCCCCACCGCAACGGCATCACCATCATCGACTCAACATATGAACCTGAGGAGTACACGGGCCCACAAGAGAGGTCGCACTCTTTTGTTTCTGCTTATGTTATGCATTGCTTAATATTACCTGCTACTTTATTGTCCTGTTCACCTCTTAGACTCCAAGTCAGGTCCAAATTGATGTTCAAACTTGAGTTCTAAATTAGTTGTGGGGCACATATCGAGGTAGTAATGAATAGTATCTTTGTCTAATATCTGGTTCACCTAGGGTATGCCTATGTTGTTCATATTGGGTGGGAAACAAATATCATCTGTTTTTTTTATTAAATTAAAGCAATCACCAGCCTGCTATCATTATTTTTGGATCCATCCACTGGTTGTTACCATTACTCTAGATTTCTTCATGCTCTCCTTACATAATCTCACTATATTTTTATTGTATGCATGTCAAAATTGTACACAGTCATGCTGGACATGTAGAGAAAAAGAGAAGAGTTTTGTGCGGCAAAACAATGTCATGCAGACATCGCTCCATGGTGGGTTCAATGGCAAACCCTCCCCCCCCCTCTCCAGATTGTAATCCAGAGGAAGATATCTGTTCTGAGGCGGATTCAGACGCAACTGACCACTCGTATTTACCCCCCAAGGTGTTTTCTCTAACTTGGTATGATGATGTTAGTCATATTATGCATATGTTGCCTTGTAGTGCCTACTTTCGACATCATATATGTCATCTTCTTAGTTTAGACATGTTCTGTAATGCCACCTGTTTAGTTTCAATATCATATATGGGAATTATGCAGTCTCATGTCTTTTAGCCAGCCATAATATATGTGAAATGTGCAATGCCATCCTATTTAACCAGGCATCATATATTTGAATGATATCTAGCCCATCCTTTTCTTCGTTAAATTTCCATTTGTCGACAATGTTTGTACATTAAACTACTCTTCCTGTGAATCAGCCATTTGAGTGGGTGATGGAAAAATCTAGAGTGAAAACAAGGCCTTCGGAGCAGACAGTGCTACCTATTGAAGCAGATCTCTTGCTGGGTCCTGATAGCTCCTCAGAGACGGATTCAGAGACAGATGACCAGTCCTATTCCCCCACCGAGGTGTATGCTCTAACTTAGCACGGTTCTACTGCTGATATCATGCATATGGTGTCTTGCATTGCATAGTTTAGACATCATATACACAATATTCAACACCATGTTCTTAGTTCAGACATCATATATGCGAATGCCCTCCGCTTAGCATATAAATCACATATGTGAATTAAATCATGCAATCCTGGTTACTTAGATAACATGTATGTGAATTATGTCATGCAATCATGTTTAGTTAGTCATCATATCTTTGAATTATGTTATGCTATGCTATCCAGTTTAGATAGACATCATATATGTGAAATTATGTCATGCTATCCGTTTTAGTTAAACAATATACATGTCAATTATTTAATGCCCTCTTTTTTCCACACTATCTATTACATCTGTCTCTCATACAATGTGTGTACATTCAACTATGTTTCCTGTTTATCAGCCGTTTGAATTGGAGCGGGTGATGGCAGTATCTAGCGTAGTAAAAACACGGTCTTCAAATAAAACAGTGCTACCTCTTGGTGGAGATAGCACCCCGGTTGTACATGCACGAGAACCAGCCCTACCACACATAACCCAGACTCTCGCAGATTTTACCCCTATTGCGATGGACAGAGAACCAGCTTCACCCAATCTAACCCCAACCCCGGTAGATAGTAACCCAGTTCCCGTTGACACATCACCATCTCCACCACAGATCTCCCAAACAAGAGTAGTTAGTAAGGCAGCTACAGTGCCCAAAGTGCCAGTACTACCACGGCGAACCCCAACTCCACCAGTTAGTACACCTATTCATGTGGAGGAAGCACAACCAGCCATTCATAGTTTAGCATCTATCGCATTTGATGTTGTTAAATCCTATGTGCATATCTTCCCATCATGGAAATACTATACTAAAGATGAAGGAAAATGCAAGTTGCAGGGGTTTGTCCAAGAGTTATGTGTAAGTAATGTTATTCATGGCAATTACTTTGCTTTGTCCCATACATTCTACCTCCAAGATGGTTATAATACAACAAATTTTCCCATTTTTCTCTATAGAGAAGGACCGATTTGGAAACTCAGGATGAGCTAACCTGTGCTAATACCTATGCTATCTTCAAGAATGCTTGGTGGTAGTATTGGAATTACCTGAAGAAAACGTACTTCACTGGCAAAGAAACTCATCAAATTCCCTTACGTTCTCCTGAGACACATTTACTAGACGATGACTGGGAACGCCCTGTTCTTTACTGGTCCTGAACCAAGAATGTGGTAAGGTCTATGAGCTCATGTTATTTTAAGTACTATATGCTTGTGTCTTACTGTACTCTGTTCATGTAGAACAAGTGCTTAAACCAGAAGAACAATTGTTCTCATTTAAGATTCCATTGCTATCGTGCATACTGCTTTGCTCTTGTATCACTCTATTTACTCATGCAAACTTATTTTTAAATTGAACTATCCAATGGAAACTCCAATGGCACAACAGGTATGTTTACGCATGTTTCTTTAACAGGTTTGCTCTTATAAATAGCTCTGTTGATTTCAATTTCAATTGTGTATACAGTTGACTTCTCATATCATGCACATTACGAGCATCATAACAGGGCCAATAGTGTTGCTGTACATGTGGACCCGTGGTACCCATCTGAAATCTTGTTGTGCCGTTTAGTTTCCCACGCTTTGTATTATTTCAGTTCTGCTTTCTCTTGAAATGATATGATTTGAACCATGTCTCTATTTTGATTTGGCAAGACAATGCAGTGGCCATAAGATATAGATATATGTTTGTTTGATGCTTTTATAATGTATTACTTGGCAATAGAAGACTTGGTAGTTTAATCTTGTCCACCTTTCTAATGAACTGGTTCACCGAAATGAGTTTCATATACTAGTACATGCTAAACCTGTTATGTGTTTGCTTGTTTCTTCTTTTAGAATGCTGACAGAATATTGGGGAAGAGTGCCTTATTAAGCAATGTAAAGGAAGTAATGCAGATAAGG